>VDFB02058242.1:680552197-680995444 GCA_007258455.2 Sequoia sempervirens
ATCTCCATACAAATATGCTCTTACACATCTCTATAACTTTATATTGTCTTACAACTTCTTACACAAACCATACATTATATTACGCATGGAAAACTATCATAGTGAAACATCTTTTTCTATGAAGGCTCACAAATAATTAATAAATTAAAAATAATAATAAAACATTAGAATTTTAAGGTGTGTGACACACCTGTCCCAATAGAAATAACCCTTCTTTGCATAATTTCTCAATAATATTTGATTGGATCCTAAGACACATAGATGTCTAAGAACGTAACAATGTAAATGATAAATATTTTATTTTTTAGATATTTTATTGTTTTTAAAATATTTTGATCTAATAATATTTTCAACTATTATTAAAAAAATAAAAATAAAAATAAAAAATTCTAAATAAATGTAATTATATGAATGCAGTTTCTAGATAAAAAGTTCCATTAAATACTATTTTCGTAAATGATTATTCACTAATGCAACTTGTTGCTTTAAATGTAGGAATTAAGGTAGACTTTGTTTAAATGATACAGTTACTGTTTAATTATCTTATGATGCAATCTAATATATAAAATATGCCAAAAATGTATTTTCTAATGAACGATGAATGTTTCCAACAATAATACTTCGAAACAAAGCCTATTTACCGCTCTTACAAAGTATAAAATCAGAAATCAGCAAGAAACAAGTTCCTTATGATGTCCAAAATGAAGATGTAAACACAATTGTTCAATGTAAGTGACAAATGGGCACAATATTAATCATATTATGGCTATCCTAAGCATATATCAGCATATAATAACAAAAACAAATTAGAACAGTAAAGAACGTTTCCTTGGAAAGAAAAAAAAGAATAGATATATGAATGACAATTTGCAAGCTCACACAAAGTTAAGGTGATAGAATATGGATATAAATGCACTATTATAAACACATAACAACGAGTAGATGAGCCTTAAAAGTTTGTATAATACAGTAATCCACCATTCTAATGATTTAAGAATTAATCCCAATTGTAAATAAGGTTAGGTTGTTATAAGTATAAAAGAATGTATAAATAAGTTTGGAAAGCTTGTTTGAAATTTGGACAACACGTTAGAAGTTTATAAATGTATTCTTAATATGTTAAATAGGTTGTTCAAAGTTAGGATAATGGAATAAAAATTTTAGAAGCTCACATAAAATCAAGAAAATGGTTGTGTGATTGATTGTGTGGTTGTTCAAATTAAGGAGCAACAAGATATAAAACTTGAGAGATCTTAGAAGGTTTAAAATTGATAGCAATAAGATTGGAATGTGAAATTCCAAACTAAAGGGAAGAACATAATCTCTGAAATAATAATAGAGGAGTTAGAATGTCAAATTTGAGCTTAGAGGAGAAAGAATAAAGTTCTCTTTTTACAATATGAACCCTTGGAGGGGTCTTGATGGGCAAGGAGAACTTAGAAGTTGTCAAAATCTGAACTGAACTAAAAATAATAGACAAAACACATGAAAATACACAAACAAAATATAATTAAATTAATCTAAACACACAAGACAATATAATGAACTAAATGTTAATTAAAATGCACGCAATCTAATTATATATCTAGTAAATCACATAAAACAAACACAAACATGTACCCATTTGATCGTGGACTATGTGCTTATGATTTCAAAGCCAAATTTTACTAAGAAAAAGAAGAAAATAGTAATTCGGTCCTTAGAGCATTCCACAGTATCACATTGCCTTTCATTTGTTTGCTTCTCTAATTTGTGTAAACCACTTATAGAAACAATGAGATAGGTTTGAATAGAGAACTAAATAGGATTGAAGGAAGAGGAGCTAGTTGGGCAATACTTTCATGGGGAAAAATGAGTTGCAAAACAAAAATGCAAACTTTTTTCTTGAATGGGGACTTTAAGAATAAAACAAGAAAGAGATTAAGGTTAGAAGAGGTGTGGGGATTTGGGAAGACAACACAATTACAAATGAATAGGAGTGAAAAGGATACAATTTATATTTTTCACTTTATAGATGGGTGGTTTCAAAACCACTATGACAACCAAAAGATCAACGTGTTGAACTTGATATCATTAAAGTTATCACAAAGTTATTGAGGTTTTTTTGTGGTTGTCACTTGACAAATGCAACAATTTTGTCACAAAGGTCAAAACCAATAAGATTTGCATTTGGAAACCACACAAATAGGGTAAAAAAGGTTCAAGGTGTTCAAAGGGGCACTAAGGGAGAATAGGGGTATACACCCCTTAACATGTTTGAAACCTTACTTGCATCATAACACATTGATTTTATATCAATTTAATGTTTCCAAGTCACTGGTCACCTTATTGACTAAAATGGTTCTCATTAACTCTACAGGTCCAACTTAGTTTGACCTGATTTTAAGATAATATTGTACTACCCTTGACTCAACAAATCTTTTAACCAACTGATGGGAATTACTATTTGGTTTTCTTTTTTCTCCAATTGACTCACTTTGATTTGATACTAATATGTTGTTAAAGGATGTATTTGCAAGTCAAAAATATCTCCAATAATTTTGCAAGTTTCTTTTAGTTTTTGTGTTAAACAATTTAATATTACAAAAATAAAATTGTATGTTTCTTCTAATTTTTGTGTCAAAAACAATTTTAGTATTATTATTTTTAAAAGGTCTCTTTTAGTTTTTTGTCGAAAACAATTTAATATTAAAAAAAATATATAGTTTGTTTAACTTCTAATTAAGTAGGGATTTTGAAAGGGTCCAAACCCTTGTATAAAAAGAAAGATTAAGCATTAAGCACAACAAGACAACAAAAGACTACCATGAGGAACACCGATGACACAACAAAAAATAGGATAGTATAAATCATTACAAACTACCAACTCAAAGTCAAGGTGACTTGAAGCCAAATTGTTCCAACAATTTTTGCTTAACCATAGTGCAAGGATCCTTCTGCCCTAAACTCTTTTTTGAAGAACAAGGAAGATTAAAAACTCCACAAGTAGATCTATCATTCAACCCTAAAACCTTAAAGAGGTATCCATCATTGTATAGTTTGTAGAAGCTTTCCCCCTATTTTCTTCATTCTACACATCCTCAACAGTGGTAATGCACTTTTCAACATGTATTTGTTCATTTTTCCTACAAATGAAATGGTGCTTCTTGTGGCTCAGACAACTAGCAGTAACATATCCCACTTTGTAGCAACAACGACAAACTATTGAAGAGTATTTGAATTCAATTTGTTGCACTGAATCCCCAAATTTGGAAGATAAGGTACTCCAAGTAGAAAGCACCTTGTTTTTCTCCACACAAACACAGAATCTAGCAAACAACAAACACATCTTGAATTTTGTGACTATCTCTGTAGCAAAATACTGCCTAAAAATATTGGCAATAAGTATAAAAACTTCTTCATCCCAATACTCCAATAACAGCCCCAACAGTCTAACCCAAACAGAGAAAACTTGATGATGTTGTCATTCATTATGTCCAAACAAAAAAAAGATTAAAAAATAATATGCTTTACTTTTTGTTTTCCTTGTACAGATAGCCGATTCTTACCATCAGACTTATTGTCTACTCCAAAGGTTTCGTCTAGTTTTTGTGTCCAAAAACAAATTAATATATTTTACTTTTTGTTTACCTTGTACATGTAGCCGATTCTTAGCATCAGAATTATTGTCTACTCAGGAGCTCCCCGAAACTCAGGGATTTTGACAGAGTTTTGCAGAGAATGAATTAACAAGCCAATTCTGCTAATTTGATAGCCCGAGGTGAGTCAAATCTTGTGTGGATGGGTAATACGAGCACCATGATCCAAGCTAATATTAATTACATCATTTAACTTAATCATATATTATTATCGGCTGTTTGTGGACAAATACATGATTAGAAATTGCAAATGAACCGATTGACATGCAAGTTATGTTACATAATAAGTCCCAGTGTAGATACATTGAGAGTTTTCTCCACCTACTTGATCTCCAAACCCATTGCGGCACAGAAATCTTAATACTTGAATTTTGAAAATGAATGCTCTCACATAGATTACAAACTTAATGTTACATTTAGCATTTGGCTATTTACACTTTGAAATCACCATTACCAATAATCCCCACAAGAGCAAAGCCCATCCTTAAAATGATGGAAACGGTTTGTATCCCTCAAAATGATTTCTCTTCCAACTACTATTGAAATGAACTTTATTGCAATATGACAATCACAACACACCCGAAGGTTTTTGGCTACCCTGATAGTTGTCCCAGGACAAGTTTTGATAAGCCCAAAAGCAATAGCTAGCTTCTCACTGTGGTTGGTGAGGGCACATTCCTTTTCATCCTCTCCTAGATCGTGCAAATCAGAATGAATATCAGGGGTGTATCCTATGTCTTTAATTTGCTTTGATAAGCTTTCTAATACTGCATAGATCGTGTCAGACTCAGGGTGTGATCGATCTCCGGCAACAAATGTGTGGACATTGTTCTTAATTGCAATCCAGCTGCGTCCAGGGTTTTTTTTAATCCCACTCTCTTTCATTAGGGTTCTCATCCTTGCAACATCCTCCCATCTGCCAGCCTTGGCATAGATATTACAAAGCAAAACATAGAAGCCAGAATTTATTGGCATTAATTCAATAACCTGTTCTGCTGCTACCCTTCCTAGTTCTGTATTGCAATAGACTGTACAGGCACCAAGCAAGGCTCCCCACACTGCAGCATCAGGTGCCATAGGCATATTTTTAATAATGTCATATGCCTCGTCCAGTCGTCCAGCACGGCCAAGAAGGTCAACCATGCATGCATAGTGTTCAACTCGGGGTGCAATCTCATAATCACAGCTCATTAATCCAAAGTACTTCTGGCCTTTATCTACTAAACCTGCATGACTGCAAGCAGATAAAACTGCAACAAAGGTAATATGGTTTGGCTCAAGCCCAATTTGTTGCATTGTATCGAAGAGTTTAAGAGCATCTTTGCCTTGCCCATGCAAACCATAGCCAGCAATAATTGCAGTCCATGAGATTACATTTCTTTCAGCCATTTCATCAAAAACATTTCGTGCATAGTCTATACCACCACATTTGGAATACATATCTATCAGGGCATTCCCCACAGAAACACTTGAACCAAACCCCTTCTTTATGGCATAGTTATGAATGTCCTTGCCCTGTTCAAGAGCTGTCAAACATGCACATGCACGGAGCATACTTGTGATAGTGACTGAATCACATTCTACATCCTCGAAAGGCATTGGATGAAAAAATTTCAAGGCTTTATCAGCACACCCATTCTGCACGTACCCTGCAAGCATTGCGTTATACGAGACCACATTTCTGTGAGACATTTTGTCAAACACACGGCCTGCACATTCTATACTCCCACATTTAGCATACATGTCCACAAGAGCATTTGACACAGAGAGCTGTGAGTCAAACTCGTTCCTAATTACATAGCCATGGATCTCCCTACCCTGTTGCAGAGTCCCTCTTCCAAACACAGCGGCTGCAGGGAGAACACTCACAATTGTGGCTAAATTGGTTTCCACACGCTCTATCTGCATCTTCCTAAACAATCTCAAAGCCTCCTTACCCTGTTCATTCCGAGCATACCCAGAAATCATAGCAGTCCACGACACAACATTTCTTTCAGACATTTTGTCAAACACATGACGTGCACATTCTATATTCCCACATTTAGCATACATATCCAAAAGAGCATTTGACACTGTAAGCTGTGAGTTAAACTCGTTCCTAATTACATAACCATGGATTTCCCTACCCTGTTTCAGAGTCCCTGTTCCAAACACCGCGGCTGCAGGGACACTCACAATTGTGACTGAATTCGTTTCCACACGCTCTGCCTGCATCTCCCGCAACAAACTCAAAGCCTCCTCGCCCTGTTCGTTCTGCGCATACCCAGAAATCATAGCAGTCCAGGATACGACGTTTCTTTCAGATATTTTATCAAATACTTGGCGCGCGTCTTCCAAACTCTGGCATTTTCCATACATGTCTACCAAAGCACTACCCACATAAACATTATAATCTAAACCAATTCTAATTATCTTGCTGTGAACTTCCTTACCGCGTTTTAAATCAACCAGGTTCCCACACGCCTTGAGAACAAAAGGAAAAGTAAAATTGTCGGGCTGCATACACATCTTCCGCATTTCATCATACAATGCAAAACCCTCTTCACAAAAATCCTGCAAAACGTATCCTTTAATCATGGAATTCCACAAAATGGGATTCCTTGTGTTTTTTAATTTATCAAAAACCAGACGCGCATCCATGAAAGCACCACAGTTGGCATAAAGGTTTACGAGTTTCGTACCCAAGTATGCATTAATCACAACGCCGCTTACAAGCATTTGACCGTGGGTTTGCTTTCCCTGAGCGAAGGACTTCGCATTAATGCATGAATCCAGTTGATAACCATAGGCTTTAACTCTCGAAGAAATGAGTTTCTGGTTTATAGCGTGAAAGTTTATATCCATGGAGGCTGTACAAGTGTCGTGAAATCTGGAGTTTAGGTAAGATTGCGAAGAAGGGAGAATCATAGCTGTAACGAGAAACTTTAGAGACAAATGGGTTTTGCTTGCTTGAGATGATGCCAATGACATGGTTGCAGATAAAATAGAGAAGCTTGAAAAGTGTAATATGTAATGGCAATTGACAGTTATGGAAGGCATATTCATTGAGGTTATGAGACTCAAAATGAGCAGAAGTTTGGAATCAATCGCGGCATTATCATACGGGTTGCAGACAGCCACAGTGATTGCATTCAAGGAGTAGGAGGATATTCCAACATCTACGATGTTTTTCTTTACCCCCAAAGATTTCGTAGCCCAGTTCCTTCTGGAGTTGAGATGAGGTTTCTCCCTCCGGTCTCCCTAGCCATGATAATTTTTCCAAAAAACAGGGTTTTGTGACGATGAAATGAAATAAAACTATTTCTATATGTAGGGGAGAGGGGTCCATAGTGGAGCACCATAACTTCGCGTTTCTCAAAATCCTACGTGGAAATTTCAAATCACTCCCAATTCTGTACAACAGTTTATTTGGCAATTCATGTGCTTTTATATTTCGTTTTTGGGCCACATCATCAAATATGATGCCACATCAACATGCTTTTTGTTGAGGTATCCAAGAAGGCCCAAAAAAAAAAGTGAGACCGATAATGGTGCACTAAGTCATGTTTTATTGGTGCATTGAAGTGGCATCACATGATTTGTCACTTTGTGTACTTTATGGATAAAAAGTATTTTGCAATTGGATATTAAAGTGCTCCACTATGGGGCCCACTGAGGACTACTTCTATCCCCACTATTGGACCCTGCTCCATTATGGGCCCCTCTCCCCTAATGGGAATACTATCATATATGTGCTTAGTTCTAGATTTTGTTGTGAGAGAATGTTTTAATAGGATTATCGTAGCACTTATAAAAAAAAGTGCAATGCAGAGAGAAAATCATATGTAAGCTAATATATTAGAGAATGTAATTTGATGTGTGCATAGAAGATATATTAGTTTATTTTACTTTTTTTAACAATTTTGAAATACATACAATATTGTGATATTGCTATGAGGATTCAACTGTGTAGTTTTTATGAGTCAAACTCATTGACCCATGTTTCATGAGTAGTGGTTCACAAGAGCCCATCTCTCATGATAAAGAATGATCCGCTTAGCACTCATTGCATCTAGGTGATGCTCACAGAGGTGATGCATTAAGCCTTCTCGGGAGGTCACCCATCCTAGTACTACTCCAGCTCAAGCACACTTAACCACAAAGTTTTCCCCAAGGTTAAGCCCACTTAGCTTGCAACCCCATTTGCAAAACCTTCAGCAAGTGTTGTGCCTTATGAACCATTCATTATAGAGCCCCTTTAGCTCATCAATTAATAAGTAGAAGGTATTTTCCACAACATGTTAAATTGTGATATTGCTATCAGGATTCAACCGTGTAGTTTTTAAATATTGTCTATGACATTTTAAATATGTTTGTATTACATATTTGCTTATAATCAATCGAATGAATTATTTGCAAAAACTTCAATTTTATTTGGAATGAAATCAACAATTTCCTTTGCTTGTATTAAATGACCTTGGAATGAGCTTTTTGCTTGTTTTTTTTGTTCCTTGAAACAAAAAGTTGTTGGACTTTATATCAAAAAGGTGCACTTGGTCTTATGTGAAATGTATATATTGTAGACAAGAGAAAATTAGTTTGTGTTAAGCAAAAGAAATAAAGAGAAGAAAATATAATATTCAAGTAATGTGAAAATATCTCTCAATACATTAATATACGATTGTCAGACATGCACCTATACATCATGAAGGTGTGAATTTATTAGATTGTAAATTATTTTTGTAAAGCATATAAATGAAATTGGTAATGAAAATAATAGATTGAATGGTTATCTACAAAAGGTTGCATTAAAATTTGTGTACCTGAACTCATTATAGTGAGAGTAAATGTAGATGAGACTCTTCTTTTTCCCTAATAATTGAGCATTTATTGTTTCTCATTCTTGAATATCAATTGAAGGAGAATGACACCTCTATTCAAAGTCCCTTTATTGGTTTAACTCTAGATAAAGTTGTAAAAGTTAAATCTTGCCTTTTTTATTTTATCGATACCAATTTTCTCTTTATTTAGCATTGATCTTTGGGATGTATGTATAGTAATTGCCTATGCCATGGATAGTGGTACTTGCCTATGATCACCTAGTGATATAGGCTTTATAGGTATAATTTTTGGGTTGTTTTGCTTCTATGATGGATGATTATGGTTATCAATTAGCACCACTACTTAAAAAGGTAAATTAGGTGATCTAGAGCCAATGTACACAAAATTTATGACCTCTCCAAGAGACCCATTTACAAGTCCTACATGAATCCATAAGTTTGTTGTTAACATGATTTGTTGGCCTCTACATGGAAAGAGTCTTTGAGGAAGTTAGTTAACATCATTATCAGTGTTTGATTTTATATGTGTTTTTATTAAAATACTAAGTGCAACTAGGAAGTTTAGTAGTTTGAGCATTTTTAATTGTGTAGCCTCACTAAATCATTTGTAGAAAATTGGTGCATTAAGTAGTCACAATATTTTTGTTCATCTATTGATAATAATTTGTTTGTGTAGTTCATTAATAGTTCCCAATCATATTCAATTGGTTATGCATTAATATGTTTCATGAAGTTAAAAGAATGTCAGTTTGAGTTAGAGTGTCACCTTGTTGATGTAAAATTGTTTGTAATATAATGACTATAGTAAACTATTGCCATAGGAATTTGGAATTTGAGTGCAATGTGTAGATAGGTTTGTCCATAACATGTGGTATTTGTGTTAGGTCACCTACAAGACTAATAGATGTGCCACTAAAGAATAGGTGTTATCAGTGGTGAAAATTGAAAGTGTAGAAATGGGGAAAACAATCTAAAATGCATCTACACTTCTAAATAAGGCATTGCATCAAGATTCAAGAGATTTAAACTTAATTTAAATGCAAGAACCTTCAAAAATCTGTCCTATTGCTCTCTAACTTTAAAGATTTCTCTAAATCTACTTTGCTCTCAGATTTAAGTAAGCTAATAGATTGTTGAAATGACACTTAAAGCATGAGAATTGAGTTAATTATATTTCTATATGCAACTAAGATGATTCTACTGTAATTGCAGCCATGACTGTAAAACTATGAATGTTGAATGCTTCTATTTGCTTGATGAATGATCCCAATTGCTGATTGCTTGAATGCCTGGAAAACCTGCAGAGTAAGATTGCACAAATTAGGATCCCTTTCCTGTAGCCAAAAACCTGTATTTATAGATTTCACGGCACACATTTGTGAAGGGGCATAGGATAAAAGGCTGGGATTTCCTCTGAGGAAATGTGTGGTGAGAGATGGAGATTCTTGAGATTTCCATGGAGATTGTCCCTCCCCATAAAAACATCAAGCCAGAGGATAGGAGAAGGAGAGAAGAAAAAGGCTTTCCTGTGACAGCCTTTCACAGCCGTTCCCATGAATGCACGGGAGTTGGTTGTTGAAATATTTAATAAAACTGAATAGTTCAATTTTATTGTTAAGATTTGATGAGGTGGAGGATTTGAGAATATTTTAAATATTTTATTTAATTTATTCAAAATATGAGAGAAATGAGATATTAATTTAAACAAATAAACTATAGTAGCTTATTTATTAAATTAAATGTGGAATGATTAATTAATTTAAACAAAGTATGTAATCTTCATTTAATTAATTAAAGTAGAATAATGTATTTAAAATAGAAAATAGGAGAAATTGATGATAATAATAATCAAATAAAACAAAGTATTTAATTTTGCTTATTTAATTAAAATTAGAATAATAGAAGAAATTAGAAGAAATAAATATGAACTATATAAATAAATAATTTTTATTTATTTAATAGTAGAGAAAAAACAGATTAATTAATCAAATAAATGTATTTAATTACTTAGACCATTTTTAGGTGTAGACAAAAATATTCACGCAATCTACTATATATTTTTAACAATAGCTTTGACTCTATGGAGCTCATCTCACCAACAAGGATGTATTTCACATGCTTCATATCTTCTTGAAATACTAATAGTGATTACCCCTTTAAAAAAATATTTTATTTTATTAGAATCTTAAGGATTTAATGTATAGTTGAGCCTTGTATGTTGAATGCATCAATTCTTGTAGGAAGAATAAGGAGCAAGTTATGTTATTGTGATACTAGACTTGAAAGTGCATGCCTAATACACTGAATTAGGCAAGATTATCATGCATACTATATTCCTTGAATGATCATATGCAAGGGTTGCCTGAATGAGTTATCATTGTATTGTTCTTTAATAATGACAAGTGCTAGTTGTTGTTTGCGAGATATTGCATATGGTGGATCATTCAACTCTAATGTTGAATAGTAATCTTGTTGGGAAAAAAAATGTGCTTATAAAATATTATGCAATGTCATGTAAGTGTGAGGGTACAATATGTTCATTCCATTTGTTGATATTGTCAAAGTCACATCTACCAAGCATTTCGATGGTATTTATATTTCCACCATTATCAAGGCCCATTTGTGATAGCAATTCTCATTCATTCATTTCTATTGTATTCATTGTGTCTATTTTATTATCAATGTCATCATCCTCTTCATGGTTAACCTTTGTCTCAATTATGTGGTCGTCATTCCACACATGGTATTTTTATATTCATTTCCTTCTAATTTATAATAGCCTCCTTTATCATGACATCTATATCTATGAAAATGTCACAAAAATACTTGTAGAGAGAAGTAGCTCACTCCAATAAAATGTTTCAAAATATTCTAAATCGTCTTTTGAAATAATATATAATCAAGGAAAGGCATTGACAATTATCTTTTATTTTCTATATGTCCACTTGTTCCCTTTGTGATAGGTAGAAAATGAAAAGGACCATGTAGACTCAATTTAGTACACATTTTGTTGGGAAGGCTTCTTGTTAGTTTTTGGAGAATGATTTTCAATTTTATTGTGATATGAGGTATCAACTAGTACATTGTTGTAATGTATGCAAATAGAAAGCTAAAACTATTTCTTGCTCCAAAACAAATAAAAAAATTAAATCAAAGCCTATATGTGATATATTTAAATTTTATAGACTAAATTCTTTCAACCTATTTTTAACAAATTGTTTTAGCAATATTTAAGAGGAACTTGAATTGTAGTACAACCTTATTAACTTTTACAAAATAAATTTTACAATTATTTTTTAGTAATCAAGTCTAACCATATAAACTTTTTGATATTAATTTTTTATATATAAATATTAATACCATTAATTGTAATTTCACTACAACTAATATCACCTATTTATAAGTGATAATACACATGGTCTATTGAAATTTATTTTAGATATTTTAGTCTTTATTAAAATTATGGTTTTATGAGGATTCATAATAATTGAGTTTTATGATAATTGAAAAAAGCAACCAAATCAAATCAGCCAATGTCTAGACCACAACGGACAACAACACAGTAGGAAATGACTACATGGCACATACATGTACAAATTACAAACAATTTACTGTGCACTCTTGTTTTAATTTGGAACTAACTAGTCTAGGCAATCATTCAACTTCAAAGAAGCCCCTACCATCATTGTGTGACCAACCCTAGAGTCTTGTGAATCCCTACCACAAATTAGCATTATGTTGTTACATTATTTGTTAACATTGATGTGTGCCAACCATGGCACATAAAATCTAATCATAATCTATTTTATTAACCTCATCTTAGGTTTATCTACCCTCACTGTGCTTTATCCTAATTGCTAGCATGTCTCCACAACCATAGTCTCTCCATGGAATTTGTGTTATGCATTGACCAATACATCATGTCACAAGGAAGAAGATTAAAAAGACAAGAAATGGGCGGAATTGAGGCCTGGCAAGCCTACAGTCAAAGAACAGGGGAGTAGCGCGCCATTTTTCTGGAAGACATTCTTCTTTAAAAAATATATATATGAATTTGCAGATAGTTGGAGGAGTGACACCATGTGGGAAAGCATATTTGCAAGATGACATATACTTGGATAGGGACAGCAATAAAGAGTGGCTGCAAAGAATGGTAGATAAGAGTAGAAGCTAGATATAGGTGAAGAAGAAATTCATGGGAATAAAAGGTGACTGACTGAGGTTGCAGAAATTAAAGATAATGAATCCATCGGGTTAAAGCTGAAAGTGTAGATTGAGGGAAAATTGAATCTGAGAATAGAGCATCCAAATATAAAATGGCCATGTAAAACCTGTATAACTGAATTTGTATATCAGAGCTGTAATTCAATATTATTTGAGAATAATTGAATAAATTTGGATGTAATTTTTGGTTTTATTGTGGAATTCGATGAAGGTTTGAATAAGAAAGAGACTTTATTATTTGCTGCAAGTTTTGAAATATTTTAAAAGTGTGAATTGTGAGTTATTATGTGAGAGGGGAGTTTTGCCTTTTGCATCAATTGGTATTAAAGCAGGTAATCCTGAGCGTGGAGAGAATCCACCAAGACCATAGGTGAAGAATTGGTAAAAGTGAAGAAGCCCTAAGAGTGTGCCATAATTATTTGGCAAAATGTTTTGGAGACATGGAGAAATTTTTTTGATGAAAAAGGAATATTTGAAGCCACAAAATGTGAAACAAGAACCCATCTGAAGGAGTGATTTGTTCCAAACTATGTGTAAGTCCAATGAAAAGTGCTGCAAAGTGATAGTGTACAGCAATAGTAAAGATAATTTGATTGCATTGGAAATGGTTGAGAAGCTTAACATGAAGAGGATGAAGCACCCTAAGCCATACTACATCTCTTGGTTGCATGGAGGTCATTGAATTTAGGTAAGTGAACAAAGCATTGTGAATTTTCACATTGGAAGATATAAAGATGAAATTGTATGTAATATAGTACTCATGGATATTTGTCATGTTGTGTTTGGTCAACCTTGGATTTGCGATAGAGAAGCTATACATAATAACGACGATAACACCTATAGTATAATCAACGATGGGGAGGAATATGTTGGAAACTTGCAGCCATTTAAAGACAATTTCCACATAACCCATAAGAGAAATCTATGCAACTAAGTATTCAGAATCCACATGCAAGAGAATAGACAACATACCCATGAAAATATGACACAAGATATACCCTAGGAAAACCCTTAAGAGGGAAAAAATCTAGCTTCCAAAAACATCCATCTCTCATGCATTATTCAGCAATAAAGATTATAATACATCTTGAGAGTCTCCATGAACACCATTAAAGCAACAAGTCCTCTCCAAGCAATCCATGTGAACAAACATGCAACCACACATCATGTGTCATGCTTCAAACCCTCATAAATGCTAACCAAAGCTAACCTGCCAAGTAACCAACCTTAAACAACTACCTTTGTGGTTGATTTTATAGAAGCAAGCTCCCACAAAAACACCAAGTGGTATTACACAAAACTATGTGACTAGAACCACGAGATTACAAAACCATGTCCCCATATTTAATATTGGGTACTTTATTTATTTATTTTCCACAATATTAAATAATTACATTTTAACAACTTAACTTATATGTCCCAATGTTGCATGCAACATAAAGTGGCCCTAAGAATAATTACATTTTGCAAGGTGTACAACACACCTTTTCCTAACATTCTCCCACTAGTTGTATACATTGCATAAGGGGAACAAGTAACCTCAAAACATGAATAAAATGAAAAATCCATATAGCCACATATACCATCATGGAATCAAAGTGCTCCATGTGCTCCATCAAGATACCTATAACAAGAATCAAAGTGACCACCATCCCAAGCATGAATGCTCTCATTCTCCATCATACCAATGCACAAAGATAAGAATCCATCCAATAGAGAAGCCACACAATTTGTCACAACAAAGCATAAGTCCCACTCAACTTATATCCCAAACACAAACAATCAATCCAAAGGTATCAATATGCACTAGTAGCTGTCAAGATACACGAACCCATAGCTGAAATAGCACCCACAACAAGTGCCAACACATCCAACTATCCATACCTCCAAGGTATACAAAACATAGTAAACTCATGCCATAAACGTATACACCCATAAACTGCAATCATAAACTCCATGTGCAAAACCTGTCAAATAATGACATACACATCCAAGAGCTCCCACTGGATGAGTAATGCAAATCTAAAAAATATCAAAGCATACCAAGTCTACCACTAGCATCATATAGAAAGTGTAAACAACATCATGTAGAACCAAGGAATCATCCACAATGATATGCAAACCTTTAAATCAATAATCTGTAAAAA
Source organism: Sequoia sempervirens (assembly GCA_007258455.2). Classification (NCBI taxonomy): domain Eukaryota; kingdom Viridiplantae; phylum Streptophyta; class Pinopsida; order Cupressales; family Cupressaceae; genus Sequoia; species Sequoia sempervirens. The sequence continues at coordinate 680,567,027 of VDFB02058242.1, forward strand.
CAACTCTCACCACAAGTCTCCATAGCTCTCCCAAGTTCTCCACACCTAACAAAGGAAAAAGAGAAAGGAACCTCCATGTTATCACCCAAGAATTTAAGTGAAAACACATGACCACAAGCTAGTGATCACAATAGCTCCAACCAAACCTCAAACCAATGTAATGTGAAACTGAACATCCAAGAAGATAACCATGACCAAAGAGATAAACTTTGCACATCATATACTTGTGGAAAAATCTCCTACATACACCTCTAAATGCCAACTATGTCAAGTATGATCTCCTCCACAACACCCCAAAAGAAAAGCTATGACAACACCCAACCGTTCAATCATCAAGATCAAACATAACATATGTATCATGTAATCAACATGGATGTAAGCCTCGCATAACCAAAGAAAATCAAACTAAATCCACTCCCAATGAAGGAAATAAGACCAATACATCTCCTAGACTCAACATCAATGAATGTAATTGCAATGCATGAGGAGATAAACATGCCAACACTCCTCAAATTAACCCTCCAAAACCATATATCCATAGCTCAAGATCCATATGCATGAGAAGATAAAGCATCAACATAATGCACTTGAAAGAAACAATGGGTAATACCTCTCAAGTGAAACTGCCGAGTAGACCAAGAGTGGGGAATGAGAATGCTCCTCCAAGAAATCCAAATCATCATGACTCATCAAAGAACACTCTCCTCATAGGTCCATGTTGAACTCACATCCAACTAAGGTGTAGCCTCCTTGGAATTCCTACTAAAATCTCATCAAGAGTAACCATCTCAACACTTGTCTCTAATCACAAGAGAACTCAAACCTCACCTTTGTCTCTAGGTATCCATGGGTATCTGTAACCAACCAATCCATGCCAAACTCCAAATGTAACATAGCATCATCATGAAGTAATCAATTAAATGATCAATGTACCCAATACCAAGAGAACCACACAAGATCAAAGTCATATATCCATCCTAGGAATTAGGAACATAACCATGACATCATGATCTCACACCTCCTCAAAGAGTATCATATGATCCAAAAAACATAACATGCACATGTATCATGCCAAAAATCCAATCTAGAATCAAGAGTAAATCATGATATAATAACATAGCTATCATATCAAAACAAGGATCACATATCAGAATACAAATCATGACACCTCAACCACAGACTAAAGAAATCTTGCATGGAAAACAAAGATGTCAACATATCCAAACCGTATAAAGATAACCATCCTCTGAAAATGAAGCCAAAGATTCCAATGAACCCTCACTGTATAAAAGTAGAAACCAAGAGTCCATCCATGACCCCAATAATCACTGCATAAGACCATCCACCATTAAAAGGTGAATCCACATCATTGCCAACAACTCCCACTGAACTATGATACCAAGTCACACATGGCATCGTGAAAACCATCCTCTCCATGAAGATCATTTAGGTCTACAAACACAACTGAAATTTCAGTAACATAATAAGTAGAACCAAAATCTCCAAGCCAAAAAGATACCTACAACCGCCAAACCATCATAAACATATCCAACATTGCCAATCCATCATAGTCAAAAAATCTCCCACTGAAAAGTGTAACCAAGCTATCCATGACATCATGATAAACCACATGCTACAAGTCCCAAAAACAATTGTCCAGTGACTATAAGAAACATCCATCCTCTCATCTCTAAGCACACATACCAATGTACAAATGACCAAGAACAAAGTCAACTGTCAAAGTCTACAACAACAAGGAATCAAACCTGGTGAATAAAGATAATTCACAATCAAGTCATCACATTGCAATTGAATGGGTAGCTAATCCACAACCTACATGACTTGTAGATCCAATCACTAAAAACATGCAAACTCATCATCACATCAGTAAACTACAAACTGAGATATCTAAGAGAATAACCATATAGACCAAAAGACTCAAACACCAAATCAACCTCTAATCTAATTTTCCAAACATGTCCATATTCAAGTACCATAGTTAAGGAACCAAACACACTACCAACACACCACCAAATGTACCAACAACTCAACCCATCAGTAACCACATATCTGCATAGGTCTCATATCATGATTGTACCTGGTAATACCATCTCACCTCCTCAACATGACAACAAAACCAACAAAGAAAGTGACTAAACCAAGCCACCAAAATTGAACATGCATCAACACTAAAATATCAATGTGCGAAGACAACCCACGTCCAAGTCATAAATACATCATGTAAGTATAGACCGCCTACAATGCTACACAACTTGTAGATACATCAATGAAGCATACAAATCCAGCCATATACTATAACCATGTCAAATGAGAGAATAATTTGAGATTTAAAACTGAGCATACAATGAATCCAACATCAAATCTCCAAGATCCGGTCATCCATATGTTGATGTTATTATATAGTGTCTATTGTCACTTCCAGATGATCTCTTTTTTACTCTATTGAATAAATTAAATAATAGCCAATGACTATTTAATTTATAGGAGACTTCGATTTATGAAAAGCCACAATTTATGAAGAGGCTCGATTTATGAAGAGGCTTGAATTAATGAAGAATTTTTTTATTAATGAGGTCGACATCCATTCATGAAGGGACACGATTTTTAGAAGCCGACTTCATGAGACTTAGAGGAACGTCTTTTATTGGAGGTCGGCATGAACAACTTGAAGGGATGTGTCTCTCATTCACTTGTATATATACACATTGATCCATTGCATTGTATCATCCATTATTCATTCATTCATATCCGCCACAAGTTCAAGTTTCTCAAAGTGTGAATTCATCTTCAAGTGCAGATCGATATTGTTGAAGGTTGAGTCTATCATTGGTGAATTTACATCATTGTGTTACTATGAATTGCATCACATTGTGATGCATACTCTTGGCCTCATTATCGGCCTCTATTGTAAAGGAGACTCTCTTTGTGATTCAATATATAAGTGGTATATTGTTGCTGGGTTTTTCTCTGTCAAGTGGAGGGTTTTCCTACGGTATCTGTTGTGTCATTGTGTTGATTTTGAATTAGATTTATGTGCTCTAATCTGATAATTAAAAATAACATGGTATCAGAGCGGGTTTGAAGAAGATCTTGATCAAATTTAGCCTTAACAGTGATACTCTTTATTCTCCTTCTCATCTTTGATCACTTCTTTCTCTTCGTCAAGATGGTGAATGGTCTCAAGATCGAGGATAGACTTGAGGGAGCATCAAATTTCACATCTTGGAGATTTAGAATTATGCTCACCTTGGAGGAAAATGAATTACCTGAGTTCGTGGAGAGAAAAGTCCCCAAGCCTACAGATGAGGAAGAGAAGGTTCAATGGAAGAAGAAATATATTAAGGTAAAGAAGATGTTAGTTGATTCCATGAAGGATCATATTGTTCCTATCATCTCCAAGTTGAAGACAACAAGAGAGATGTTTAAAACTTTGGAGGAGATGTATGAAATCAACAACACAAGCTGGGAACTTTCCCTAAAGCAACAACTCTATCATGTTAAGATGGCGAAAGGATAATCTGTTATTGCTTACTTCATGAAGATTTCTGAATTGAGAGATCAAATATCTACTATTGGTCATGTTGTTGATGACAAGTACTTTACCATGCTTTCCCTTAATGGTCTTCCTTCATCTTGGGAGTCTTACATTCAAGGAATCAATGCAAGATTGAAACTTCCCAAGTTTTATCGTTTGAGGGCGGATTTCATTTAAGAAGAGTCTAGATTGGTTGCGAGAGGTATTGGTCAAAGCTCCACTAATGAAGACATTCATGCTCTTGCCACTCAATCCTCGAAGAAGAAAGGGAAATATGGGAAGAAAGGATATTTCAAGAGGAATAGAGATAAAGGAGTTGATGGTGCTCCCGCATTCAAGAAGAAGAGGGGCCTCTCCAACGTTTAATGTTTTAGATGTGACAAGTATGGTCACTATGCAAAGGATTGTCCAACTAGGCCTAAGTAGCAGGCTACCATTGCAGATGTTGATGAAGTCTCTCCACAAAAGGATTCATGTGAATACTTATTCTATTTGGCATTGTCAAGCAATGTACCTACCGAAACCAACACTTGGTTGATTTATGTGGTGCCTCTCGCCACATCACCAGATTTAGGGAGCATCTAACTAATTTGGTGGAGAGAGATTCTAGTGAACAAGTCATTATTGGAGACAATGCTAGATACCCTATGAAAGGAATTGGGACCTCCACTCTTCACTTGGATTCCGGAATTTCCCTATAGTTGAGTGATGTTCTATTTGTTCCAGGCATCAAAAGAAACCTTGTTTCCATTTCACCCTTGGAAGACAGGCGGTACCAAGTTGCATTCTCAAAAGGCAAAGTTCTTATGTGGACGAAGAACTCAAAATTCAAGACTGCTCAGGTAATTGGAGTTAGACATGAGAGCCTCTATAGGCTATTCACTCATCCACTTTAAGTTCTAGTGCATGATTCTTCAAGTTTGTGTGAACTTTGGCATCGAAGATTGGCTCACCTTCACTTTCAAGCTCTACCTATCATGGAGAAGATAGTCATAGGCCTTCCGAAGTTCGACTAGGAGCACAAAGGTACTTGCAAAGGTTGTGCTTTGGGTAAGAATACAAAAGGTCCATTTCATAGTAGAGAAAGTAGATCCAAATGTATTCTAGATCTTATTCATTCTAATTTATCTGGTCCAATTTATGTTGCTTCTTTGAGTGGTTTCTTGTATTACATTATTTTTATTGATGAATACTCTAGAAAGACTTGGATTTATTTCTTGAAATATAAAGAATCTAAGGAGGTGTTAGAAAGGTTAAATGAATTCAAAGCTCAGGTAGAGAACTTGTCCAAAATGAAAATCAAAGTTTTGAGATCCAATAACGAAGGAGAGTACACTTCCTGTAGCTTTCATAACTTTTGCATTGAAGCTAGGATTAAGAGGGAGTTATGTGTCCCTTATAATCCTCAATAGAACAGTGTTTCTAAAAGGAAGAAAAAATCTATTGTGGAAGCAGCCAAATCCATGATTCATCACCAAGATCTGCTAACCTTCCTTTGGGCAGAAGCATCTAGGACAGCAGTCTATGTTCAAAATAGAAGTCATCACTGCATTTTGGAGAATATGACTCTCGAAGAAGCATTCATAGGGGTGAAGCTGAAAGTGAGTCACTTGAGGATCTTTGGTTCTCTTGTGTATGTTCATGTACGAAAGGACAAGAGAACAAAGTTGGAGCCTTTTGGAAAGAAGGGGATATTTATAGGTTACAGTGAAACATCAAAAGCCTACAAAATCTACGTTCTAGGCTAGAAGTTGATCGATATTAGTAAAGATGTCACATTTGAAGAAGATTTTGCATTCGAAAGATCCAAGGGAACTCATATGGAGATTGATAATGAAGAGTCTCCTCAGGATATGGAAGTTGACCATGCTCCTAAGATTCAAAGGGAGGCTCTATAACCAAAAGAAGATGATGATCCAGTTGAGCCCTTGGAACCTACTGATGGGCCTACCAATATTGTGATCGAAAGAAAAAGACCTCTTTGGGCTAGGAAAACAATGCAGGAGGCAGAAAGGTTTGCAACACCGAGAGGAACCTTTAGAGAAAGTAAGAAACCTCATAATTTTTCCAGTTATGTTGCTTTGATGAGTCAGATTATTGAGTTTGGGCCTTCCAGTGTTGAGGAATCTTCTAGTCAATAGGTTTGGAGAGATGCTATGTCAGAAGAGTATCAGTCCATTCTCAAGAATGATGTATGGAACATCGTACCTAGACCCAAAGGAAAATATGTTGTTTCTTCTAAATGGCTCTTCAAGATCAAACATGCGATTGATGGGAGCATTGAGAAGTACAAGGATAGATTCATGGCTAGAGGGTTTTCACAAAAAGAGGGAGTTGACTATGAAGAACACCTCATTATCAAATGCAAGGAGTTAGCCGAATTTGATGAAGGATCTTGGTCTTATGCATTGCTTCTGGCTTAGAAGTTTGTGGAAGCGGATAAATTCTAGGTCAAGGAAATTGTACTATTATTGATATTCTAAAAGGATTTGGTATGATGGTTACCGTCCATGTCTACACCGGACCAACTTGCATGAAAGTTGAAGAAAGGTTGCATCTAGTTAGGATGTTGGATCCCATGATGTACAAGTAGTTGATTGGATCATTGATGTATCTAGTCAACACTAGACCAGATATTTGCTATGTAGTGAGTGCACTTAGTCAGTTCATGTTTGAACCAAGGAAAATACATCTAGTTGCAGCAGTATGTCACGAGACACTTGCATGGCTTTTTGAGTTGGATCTGGGTTGAGATATTCTTCAGGTGTGGATTTGAAGCTACATGGTTATACTGATTTTGATTGGGAAGGGTGTGTCACTGATCAGAAGAGCACCTATGGATGTTGCTTCAATTTGGGGTCTATGATGATATTCTGGTGTAGCAGGAAGCAGTCTTTTGTGGCACTAAGTACAACAGAGGCCAAGTATATTGTAGCTTGTGTGGCAGATCAAGAAGCAGCATGGCTTCAGAAGCTCCTTGTAGGATTGTTTGGGCAATGAATGGAGCTTACTATCATTCATTGTGATAACCAGAGTTGTATGAAGCTTTATTTCAACCCTATGTTTCATGAAAGAACTAAGCATGTGGAGATCAAATACCATTATATCAGAGACCTTGTATTGAGGAAAGAAATTCAGTTGAGGTATATCAGCACTGATGAGTAGACGACATAAATTATCACCAAGCCTCTCTCCGGGATAAATTTTGTGTACTTTTGAGACAAGCTTGGTATGGTGGAGAATCAAGCCCTAGCGGAGAAGGAGTCTCAGTATTAGTGATCCTCTTTAATGCATTTCTCTTTGAGAGAGATTTGAGGTGCAAGCCCTTGTTAATGCATTTCTCTTTGAGATTTGAGGTGAAATCCCTTGTTTCCACCCTCTGGGAGAGCCATGGTGGATGTCATATGTGTGACTCCATGATAACATCACATGAGAGAGTTCGTGATGATTTTCTTGTACTTGTGTTTCACCCTCTAGGAAAGCCATGGTGAACGTCACAATGAGGTGACAACATCACGTTGAGTGACGAGCACTTGTACATACCATACATGGGTGTAGCCATGATGGTTGATATCACGATGAGGTGATATCTTTCCTTTGCACATATGGGTGTAGCCATTGTGGTTGACATCACGATGAGGTGATATCTCTTGTGTAGCTGGAAGTATCCTCCCTAGCTGAGAGGGAGTGTTGATGTTATTATACAGTGTCAGTTGTCACTTCTAGCCAATCTCTTTTTTACTCTATTGAATAAATTAAATAATAGCCAATGAATATTTAATTTATAAGAGACTTCAATTTATGAAAAGGCACGATTTATGAAGAGGCTCGAATTAATGAAGAAATATTTTATTTAATGAGGCTGACATCCATTCATGAAGGGACACAATTTCTAGAAGCCAACTTCATGAGACTTAGAGGCATGTCTTTTATTGGAGGCCAACATGAACAACTTGACGGGATGTGTCTCTCATTCACTTGTATATATACACATTGATCCATTGCATTGTATCATCCATTATTCATTCATTCATATCCACCACAAGTTCGAGTTTCTCAAAGTGCGAATTCATCTTCAGCTGCAAATTGATATTGTTGAAGGTTGAGTCTATCATTGGTGAATTTACATCATTGTGTTACTGTGAATTGCATCAGATTGTGGTGCATACTCTTGGCCTTATTATCGACCTTTATTATAAAGGAGACTCTCTTTGTGATTCAATATATAAGTGATATATTGTTGCTGGGTTTTTCTCCCTCAAGTGGAGGGTTTTCCCAGGGTATCTATTGTGTCATTGTGTTGATTTTGAATTAAATTTTTGTGCTCTAATCTGATCATTAAAACTAACACCATAGACTCATAATATCACCATAGTCAAAGAAACCCATTAACAACTCAGATAAATAAAACAACAAATAAACCATGCAAAAATAAATCCAAACTTGATCCACTATATAGTGCTCTAAACAAGCTTTCCGTTGACTATTCGAAGTCCAAAATTTGACTCTGTATGCACCCGATATCACCTCTCGAAGCTCAAATAGAATACCTGACTTCCACCAAGAAAAAACTATCAAAATGGAAAAATATACAAAAATATTTGTCACCACAGAGTAGAGCACTAAGTCATCTTTCCAATGAGTCCAAGAAGTAAAAAAATGGAGCACCTGGGCAAAAGTTATGCCCCTCCGAAGTAAAACTGAAGTTTGCACCTAAGGCAAAAAACTTTAGGTGGCTGAGCAGCGGCCCCACTTGGGTGGCATCGTTCAGACTAGTGGTTGACCCAAATTTATTATAAAATCCAATTCAATTTTATGAAATCAAAAATTTTATCGGGCCCTTTTCAAAAAAATTCATCTACAGATTTTTACAATGGCAGATTTAATTTTTAAAAATTGGAAATATTAAAAAAAATATATATATTGTTTAAAAACCCCATAGGGGTTGGCGGCAATACCCATCAAGCAAGGCCTATCGGTGGTACCCTGTTGATTGAAAAGAACGGTTGAGTCATATCCCATACGTCCTTGTGGTCGATAGGCCTACCAACACAGGCTTTGCAACCATAGAGTACGACGGCAATGGGGGAGGGGGTCTGACCCCCCTCCCCCCCCAATAATACTTATTTTAATTATTTTTTTTCAAAAAGGTTTTCAACACCAATTTTTAATCGAAATTTTAATTTTTTTGTAGGGACAAATTTTTTAAATTGATGGGATTTTATTTTTTTCTGATTTTTTAATCTGCATACATCTTGGATGATTGTATCACCGAGCTGGGGCTAATTTTTTTTTGCATTTTTTTCAACTTCTCCAAAATAGGTCAAGTTATATATCAAAATTCATCTCTCAACCAACTTGGATCCAACCGTGAGGTCTATTTTGGGCTAGGAGATCATTTATGAAAGATCACCCCCAAAACCCCCATTTGAATACATAGCCAAAAAAACCCTTTTCTCCCAAAATTTCTCACACCCCAACTCTGCAAACATCCCATCAAAACAACAAACCCAAAACCCTCAGATCTGCGATAACCAACCTACAAAACCCTCATATCTTGCCATGCCTTTGATTATCTTATGCAATGCATAGATTCAAACTCAAACAAGATTTTTCTCAACCAAGGGTTATAAAACCACAATCAAAGCTCTGATACCACTTGTAGAAAACTTTTCAAAGCCATTTAAAGACAATTTCCACATAATCCATAGGAGAAATCTATGCAACTAAGTATTTAGAATCCACATGCAAGAAAATAGACAACATACCCATGAAAATATGACACAAGATATACCCTGGGAAAACCCTCAAGAGGGAAAAACCTGGCCTCCAAAAGCATCCATCTCTCATGTATTATTTAGCAATAAAGATTATAATACATCTTCAGAGTCTCCATGAAAACCATTGAAGCAACAAGTCCTCTCCAAGCAATCCATGTGAATTATAAGCATGCAACCACACATCTTATGCCATGCTTCAAACCCTCACAAATGCTAACCAAAGCTAACGTGCCAATTGACCAACCTTAAACAACAACCTTTGTGGTTGCTTTTATAGAAGCAAGCTCCCACAAAACCACCAAGCGATATTACACAAAACTATGTGACTAAAACCATGAGATTACAAAACCATGTCCCCATATTTAATATTGGGTACTTTATTTATTTATTTTCCCCAATATTAAATAATTACATTTTAGCAACTTAACTTATGTCCCAATGTTACATGCAACATAAAGTGGCCCCAAGAATAATTACATTAAATACATTTTGCAAGGTGTACAACACACCTTTTCCTAACAAAATATGTGTTGAATCCATTACGGGATAAACAAGAGGAAGTGGTAAAAGAAAATATTTCAGTAGAAGCATGTAATGAAGAAGGCATGATAAAAAAAAAATGAAGATGAGAAATTTGTTGCAGCAGCAGTAGAGGTAGTTGAGGAGAAAAATAAAGATGTAGCAATGAAATACGAAGAGTCTTGCAAACTAAGATGGAAGACAAAAGATGTGAGAGCAGTCCCTATAGATGTAAATAAAGAAGAAAAGAAGAGAGAAAATGAAGAAAATAAAATTATGGACTTGAAGAGTCCTAAATTTGATGAGCAGATTGGTGAAGACAAGGATGTCACTTTGTTGAAATAAGAAATGAGAAGAATCAATGAATTGTTGATAGTTGAAAATGAAAATTTGATGGAGAAGAAGCAATTTGTTGCACAAAGAGAAGATGGTGATGGTGAAGAGTCTTTGGAGGCTCATGATTTTTACAACCCCTTTTATAATGTTTTTTTTGTAGGAAACAAAGAAATTGCAACAAGATGTCAAGTATATGACATCGGAGAAGAAATCCTCATGCAAGAGGATAAGAAAGGAAAAGGAAGAGAGGAGTTTGCAACAGAGTTATGTATTTTTGAAGGCATAATGGAAATAAAGTTGCAAGTTGCAGCTATGGTTGAAGAAGTAGAAAGAGCAGAAATAAATTGTACTTTGGAGGACATGTTGATGAATGTGGAAGGTGTTGAAGAAAGATTCGCAATAGTGAGGCTTGAAGAAATATTTGTGCAAAAGGATAGGAAAGAGAAGAGTGAAGTGGAAGAAGCATGCCTTGTTGGAGGAATAGAAAAAGAGTGCAACCCAAAGGTTGCAGTAGTGTATGAGGAGCGAGATGAAGTTATAAGTCTTGCAGAAGAGGGACAAGTTGCATCAAAGGTAAATTTTGATTGTTGTAATTGTGAAGAATGTGTTAATTTGCATTCATTTGAGTTTGAGAAGGTAGAACTTGTACATAGATGTTGTGGGTTGAGGTGCAGCCTAATAAAAGCCATTATGTTGGTATGGCAAGAAAAGAGGTTGAAGAGAAAGATGCTAGTGAAGAAAATTGGTTGGTGGAAATATTTAATTTCTATAATTTTGATATTGATATGTTTGCAGATTTAGTGATGAATGAACATTGGAGGGAAAGTTCTTGGAGGAGGAGGACAAATTGTGGTGGTTTAATTCCCACAAAGGTGGAAGATGAAAGTGGATTTTGGTGGAGGTGGACGGGTTATGGTGGGAAAGATCCCACAAACAGAGAGCATGAAGAAAGCCTTAGGTGGAGGTGGATGGTTTGTGGTGGGTTGAATCCCACAAGAGGAGGAATGAGAGGAAGGTATAATTGGCAAGAGAAGTCAACTAATGGTGGAAGAAATTTAACACAAGGAAATGACAATGAAGGGCGGGTTTTGCAAAGGAATTTGGCATGTGTTCCAACCAAGTGTTGGAAGAAAAGAAGGAAGAAAATTTGCAGGGTACCTAACTCGGCATTGGAGTATTCTACAAATTGCTTGCAACTTGAAAGAGTAGTTTTACTACTCAACTCTATTTTGTGAGCCTGTGCTCACAACCTTCCTACCTGGTGTGTCTAATGTAGGAGCATCTCGTGTTTATAAGAAATCTGCATCAATCGAAGGTATTGAAATTTTCTTGTTTGACCATTTTTGTGGTTGTTGGAAGGTGATGTTTCCAGATTAATTAAAAAAAGGGTATATTAAATTATATTTGCATAAAGGTATGGAAATGGGAAGAGTCACACTAGAGATTGAAGGAGTCATGTGGAAGGTAAAGAGGTTATTGGTGAAGAAAATGGAAAACTAGCGACATAGAAGTCACAAGGAAGAAGATTAAAAAGACAAGAAATGGGTGGTATTGAGGCCTGGCAAGCTTATAGTCAAAGAACAGGGGAGTAGCACACCATTTTTTGGAAGACGTTATTCTTTAAAAAATATATATATGAATTTGGAGATTGAGGGAGAACCATATTGGCTACACAGAGTTGATTGGAGGAGTGCATAGCATAGTGGGAGAGGGGTTGTGTGGGACAATATTGAGAGGAGAAGTTGTCTTTTAATCATATTCAAATTTGCAAAGAACAGATGAAATAGAGGGGGTCGCACGGTAAAATGAACCAAGGAGAGAGGCTATGCCATATTTGGAGGAGTGACACCATGTGGGAAAGCATATTTGCAATATGACACATACTTGGATAGGGACAACAATAAAGAGTGGCTGCAAAGAAATTTTAACTTTGGAATGGTAGATAAGAGTAGAAGCTAGATATAGGTGAAGAAGAAATTCATGGGAATAAAAGGCGATTGAATGAGGTTGCAAAAATTAAAGATATTGAATCTATCGGGTTAAGGCTGAAAGTGTAGATTGAGGGAAAAATGAATCTAAGAATAGAGCATCCAAATATAAAATGGCCATGCAATACCTGTATAACAAAAATTGTATATCAAAGTTGTAATTCAATATTATTTGAGAATAATTGAATAAATTTGGATGTAATTTTTGGTTTTATTATGGAACTCGATGAAGGTTTGAATAAGAAAGAGACTTTATTATTTGCTGCAATTTTTGTAATATTTTAAACTTGATAGACAAGGAGGATCTGTCAGTTAGTGATTTTAAAAGTGTGAATTGTAAGTTATTATGTGAGGGGGAGTTTTTCCTTTTATATAAGTCTCTTATAATGGTACAATTATAAATGTGTGCATGGATTATGATCCTAGAAGTTGCTATTAGTGTAAAACATAGGGGTTTCTCATATAGGGAGAAATGAACAAGTTTGTATCATTTAAATGGAAATATAATAAAAAAATAGATTAAGTGGTGGAATCAATAATTCAAGTTGTATTCTCAATTATAAGGGTTTAACATACTAATGGTATTGAATATTTGGATCCAATATCTTAAATGTTTTTTTAGTAAGACTAATACTTTGTTCTTGGAATTTAGAGGTTTTGTACAGGTGTTTTCTAAGGTACAAGGATTGGATTAATACCTTATTAAGTTAAAGAAAACATTGCAAAAGCTATTCATAGTTACTTTTGTGTGAGGGGGAAGATGATAGATGAAAACAAGATCAAACTGCAATTGAAATTGGGATCTAAGCTAAGATCAAACACATAAAATCTAAAATCTAATCCTACACATACGAAATGAAACTAAGCTAATTGAACATACATTAAGAAACCTATGATTACCAAAATGTATGCAAGCAAGAAGCATAGCTTTACCATCCCGTAGTGGAGTGTATTCGCTTGATGTTGGATTATTCTTGTCACCGCGAAGCCTGCAAAGTTCATATGCAAAAGCTGGATGAATGATACTTGGTTGTTCGAAAAAGGTTGAAGCTCTATCAATGGTGATTGTGATAGCACTTCATTGCAAAAAGTATGTTGATTCTTTGATCCATATTTGTGAGGAGAGAGGTTTGTTATATAGGAAATGAGATTTTGAATTGACGATTAGGATCACGTTGGAGAAAATCCAGATCAATGGCCAAAATGTGTTGAGAGGATTTAGACATGAGAAGGTTGTGCAAAGTTGATTGCACAATTTGGGTGATTGAGGAATAGATTGGCTAGTTAGGAATTAGATTGATCAGCCAGGGTTTAGTTAGGAATTAGATGGTTGAGTTAGCAAAATTAGATTGCTTAGTTAGTAACCCATGATTTTCTCAATCAAAAAGTGGGTGAGGAATATGAATTAATTGATTTAATTAATTAATTCCCTTTTTTGGAGTTGAATGTGCAAATCAAGTTTGACTTTTGCAAGTAGAGGTGCATTAGTTTGATTTGATTTTTGATAAATGATTTGAATAGTTTGATTTAATTATTCAAATTTTGGAGGGAAAATGTGTTAATTAAATTATTATGAAATAATTTAATCAACTTAGGGGAATAAGGTGATTTAATGACGTAATTAAATAATTGGCATTATTTAATCAACCAGGACGAAATAAAGTGAGATTAGGACTTCATTAAATAAATGTAATTTATTTAATTGGTTGAAATGATGAAACGTGAATTAATTAAATAATGTTGTTTTATTTAATTAATAGTAAAATTAGTGATTTCAAGACTTTATTAAATAAACATTATTTATTTAATTTGTTGAGAATTATGAAAATGTGAATTAATTAAATAATATTGTATTATTCAATTAATAGAGGAAATTAGGGTTTCAGATGTTGTGGATATGAAATGTAGTGTTGTTGTGTGATGATTTTGAAATGTTGTAGGGCGTTGCGGGATGATTTTGAGATGTTCCAAGAAGTTACGAGATGATTCTGAGATGTTTTGAGACATTACAAGTTGATTTTGAGATATTTTGAGATGTTACAGGATGTTTCTGAGATGTTTTGAGACATTACGGGTTGATTTGGAGATGTTTCAAGACGTTAAAGGTTGATTCTAAGATGTTTTGAGATGTTATGGGATGTTGTTTGATGATGTTTGATGTTTAGGGTGTGTGATAGGTGTTAGGTCATTTTTACATGTCTACAACTTCATCTCATTTTGTATGAGTAAATGAAGGAGAGGGTACGGTGATGGGAAAAATTGAGAAGGAATGCCTAAAGGAGAGAAATCTCTATATTCATATGAACCATAGCTTTCAAAACGGTCTTCTAATATTAGTGAGTATTTACATTATAATGATAGTTAGATAATTCCTACTACCATAAGAGTTGATTATTCTCTTTTTTTAATGGTAAGCATATGTTTAACAATATTTTTGTAATCTACATGATGTGGTCCTCTAGGAAGGGGCATATCACAACTAAAATAAAAGAAGAGGATACAAAAAATGATGTGGTTAGCATAGACACAAACCTTTTGATTCTCAAAGAAAAAAACTTATCACCCTCATACATATTGTTGTGCATGTTTTGCACACACGCCCCGCCGTAGGCAGGGACCCCCTTTTTTTCACTCCTGACAAGCTGCTTTGCTCATGTCTTGTTTTACGTGCCCCATTTTCCAAGCCCAAATTGGTCATGTGCCTTCAAACGATCAAATTCACCTACTTAGGGTATTCAAGTCTAGGGAGAAATAAAGTCCCCCGTCCCTTTTCTACCTTTTGTCTTGTTCCTACTAACTTGGTCCTTGATCGTTTGATTTGCTTTTTTCTACATTTTTGACTTTGGGGACAACTTTCTGGTGGATTTGGGATGTGTTTGGGGTGCCTAAGTGAACAGCCAAATTTTCATCAACGTTTCGTTAAGTTTCGGTGATTTCAGAACTTCATCCCCCTTTGGCTGTTTTAGAACATCCGTGGAGCCCTGACGACCCGGCCTCCGGAGCCCAGCCCCTCTGTGGCCGTTTCTGGGACTCCATCCCTCTTTGGCCGTTTTGAACATCCGTGGAGCCCCGACGACTCAACCTCCGGCTCGCCCCTTCGCGGCCGCTTCTGTGACTTTTGTCCCTTTGGCTATTTTGAACACCGCGGGAGCCCCTCGATTCCCTTTCCCTGCTTTTGAACATCTGTGGACCCCCACCAATCTAGTTTCCACATTTTTGACTTTGGGGATAACTTTTTGGTGGATTTGGGATGTGTTTGTGGTGCTTAAGTGAACTACCAAGGTTTCTCTCACAACGTCTGCTTCAAGGTTTCAACTTTCCCTTTGAACTCCCTCCCTCTTTGGTTATTTTGAAACATCCGTGGACCCCCGATGGTCCCGCTTTCCACATTTTTGACTTTGGGGAAAAAATTCTAGTGGATTTGGGATGTGTTTGTGGTGCCTAAGTGAACTGCTAAGGTTTCACTAACATTTCGGTTTCAAGTATTTCGAACTTTCCTTCAAACTCCCTTCCTTCTTTATTATTTTGAAACATCCATGGGACCCCCACCAACCAGCTTTCCACATTTTTACTTGGGGATAACTTTGGTGGATTTGGAATGTGTTTGAGGTGCCTAAGTGAATTGCCAGTTTCAATGTTTCGCTTCGTGGTTTCGTAACTTCGCCCTCCTTTGGTTGTTTTTGAACACTGCGGAGCTCTATGACCCTATTTCTCCGGAGTCTCGGCTTCCAGAGCTTCTGACTCGCCCCTGGCCAAGCGGGAACATCCGTAATTCCCGACGACCGGGCTTTGAGTCCGCCCTCCGTGGTCACCAGCTCGGTGACTCCGCCCCTCCGTGAGCCATTTTGAACATCCATGGGGCCCTGCTGACCTCGCCCTCCGTCGCTGACCCCGTCTCCTCCATGGACGCTGAACTTCCGCTTTGAAATAGTCCACCTTATGAAAGCTTCGCACTTCCTTCCCTCACATGCGCTTATAATTGAAAATTTTGTTTTGTTTGTGAGGTCCGAACTCTTCCTAAGAGCCGTCCTTTGTTCTCTAACCCCTTTGGGCCTCGGCAAGATAATGTTTATGATCCAAATGAGGTCCACATATGAATATTATGATATTTTGATGATGCATGGATGAATCTAACAAGGATTTTGTAAGATTTGACTAATGCTTTCCTTGATTTTTGTATGAAAGCACTTACGGCGTTTCATGTATGCAAGATTCAAGGAGCCTACCATGGGTCCATCAAGGAGACCCATCGAGATTGCTGAATATGAAAAGTGCATCACCCCTATCACCATTCATTTCATGTTCGCCTCTAGCAATACACCAACGTAGTTGGTAAGTAGAAGAAGGCCTGCTCCAAGGAAGTCAAATGACAAAACGAAGAGGGTATTCTCTCAAGAAGGCATAAGGGAGTTGTCCACTCGAATCAAGGGCAACCAATCCATTGATGCTAGTCGTCAATGGGCCCGTTTGATCAAATGAAAGAACACTACAAACACATCAAGTAAGAAGGCAACTTTCAGGCAGTTTCAGCTACAGTAAAAAGGCAATCAGCTAAATGAGGAAATTGCTACAACACTTGAGTACTAGATGACAAAACAGGGAAAAGACAAAGATGTATTTTAAAATTGTTAGATAATGGGGGTGGGCAAGGAACTTTAATAAACAATTTAAGTACCTTATTGCAAATTGATCTCTAGCTACCATTGGACTTGAAAACTATAAATAGGGCTTGCCCCTCATTTGTGGTGCGGTTGGAGAACCGATGTAAAGACATTCTGCAGCAATAGAAAGCAACATTGCATGATTTATGGGTGTTCCTTTTGAGTTTTCTCTTTATGTATGCATGGTTCAACTTCCCTATTAGTTTAGGTGTTAGTTTCTTGAATGGAAGTGGTGATGGTGATTGTTGTTTCAGTATTTGATGGATTTTCAGCTCATGCTTTTTGTGGTTCATTGATGATGAGTCACTTTGCAAAGCTAGTCTGAGCTCTTTACTTCATTGTTGCAACTTAGTTCAATTACATGTGCATGATGTGTGTGTGTAATCTGAAAATATGCAGTCCTTAGAAGATTGCACTAGTTTTATGTAGCTGTAGGTTCTCTTGGTCAAGCAAAACTTAGTTTTAGGAGTTTGTCTACTGTAGTAGCCACCATTGTCACTGTTCATTCGTAGCTTAGGATTAGAACAATTTTCTTAACCCTTCTCCTTTTGCTATTTCTTTTAATCCTTGGTTAGAGTAGGATCCAAAGCATCACCATGAAGCTAAATCAGATGAACTTGATGAGTTTTAGCTTGCTGTTTTGAGTGGAAAGCCACTGTTCATTCACTTCCAACATCTTGAAACTACATTTGCAAACCCAATTTCCCATGCTTTGTAACTCATCCGTAAGACCGCCTTGTGATTCCAGCAAATCACATCAAACAATTGAGATATTCCAAGAACTGTCAAGACCTAACATTAGAGACCTTGGGATAGTGTTCTACAATCTGCTTGTGGAAGATTGTCTTTCAAGAGAGGTGATGCACCTATGCATTACCTGTGTTGAGAAGTGCATAAAAAACACATCAACACATATCATATAGTGAATTATATGAGAAACAAATAGATAGATAGATAGGCGTGAACTAACCTCCAAAAAAAACTCTCATGCAAAGTAACAACTCCCAAAATTAACATAATAGAATCATTTCTCAATGTTAACATCCCTCTTGTTTGTCTCTCTCTACAAGCATAATCAAGAATAATAAGAAGGAGAAGGAGGAAAAGAGATCTCTGACATTTGATTTTTTGAAGAAGCTAGTGCCACACCCCATGTAGAGGCCTTTCAAACTAGCTTGTAGATACCTTGCTTCAACCTATTGAAATTAAAGGTGATGGGAGGGGAGGTACTAACACATTCCAACTACTAATTTAGATTTTTAGTATTTATTTGATATTCTATAGTTGGAAGATTTGATTTTTATTGGTAAGAGATTTAAATATCTAGAAGATTTGATTTTGAATGCTTTTTCTAAAGATATTTCTTGCTAGGTATGAGGAGGCTTTCCAACTATCTAATTATTGTTTAATAGTGACCTAACAATTATTTCTTATGTGAGATAATTTTCCAGCTAGAACTTCACACAAAATATAGCTTATTGGTTAATAACATGTGGGCCATTTAAAAAAATTCTTTTTTTTTTATCAAAAATATGTGACATTTAATTTTGTCTCTAAATCTTTAATGTTTATCAATCCTCATTTACTCTCACCTACACTCATTTCTATGTATTTACCCTAATCTTAGATTTATGTGCATCTATTCCTACATATTAACTTTATTTGTTAGCACATATTTTCACATATCTATTCATAATCTTGAGAGCTAGCATGAATTTGACCTAAAATTCAAATTTTTAAAAATGTTGACTCCTACCCCCTTCTACTAACCATTGGGAGTCAACTTGGTACATATTTATGAAATGATTCATTATGTATTGGTATACAAAAACATCCATTTGAACATTTAAACACATCAAGAGATATTTTAAATATCATAATTAGTTGCAAGGAGGATTTTGAGGAACATATAGATTTGGAGAACTAAAACAAACATTACTAGAATCAAAATTTGCATCTAGATCACTTGAATAGTTTTATTTTGTTTTCCAAAACTTTCTCAAGACCATAAAACTAGTCATTCAAGGGTGTTAAGTGGAAAGAGCATGAACCCTTACAATTCAAAAATCTACCGAAGGTACTTCTAAATACCACCAATTCTTATATATTAATAGTGAGAAAGAATTAGAGGGATTAGATCCCAAAACTCTACATTAGCTAAATTATAACCATGCATGTGCGATTTGTTCAACATGATGCATGAGTGATTCTAAACCATAAATTAACCCTCACAATAATCTATGTTTGTACAAAGTTCAAGGATGGCCAACACATCAAGGTCTATAATTTTCTACACCATGACAAATTGATTATGGAATCTATTGGCATTTAGTTTCAATCTTCTTTCAAGAGCTAAGAATATCTCACTTGTATTTAATTTTTTTTATATTGTAAAAAATGTTACGATAGATATGGGCCTAACAAACCACACAAACTACAAGTCTTATACAAAAATTGAACTAAAACTGAGGAAACAAAAACTAGTATCCACGAGCCCAATAAAGGAATAGACTAGGAAATAGTCTAATAGTAGTTATATGACCTATCTTTCACATCACATAATGAAATATAGACTAAGTTTCAAATGTCATGTCCAATATAAAAAATATAAACCAACTACTCCAAAACTATTGCCAACAACATTTGATGTTATTGGTGGTTTTACAATTATCAATATCATAAGTGTTAATAGAAATAGTTCAATATCATATTTTATTGAAAAAAGGGTCTTGTTTTATCTTCATGTATGAATATTTTTTTTCTATTTTCTCATTATAATGAATATCATGCTTAGTCTCCATGACAATCTTTTCCTTTTGAAGAATACTATTTTCTACAATGAAACTAGGTGGATTCAAGACATGAATATGCATATATTCAACTTTCTCCTCCTCATCATCACTATCATCAATTCTATCACCATGTATATCTAAGTCTAGCCACCACTTAACCTATTTTACTTCATCCTTATATACCACAATTAGCCCATTATCAAGTAGTTTGTAGAAAATTTCTTTTGGTATCTTGAGCATAATTGTAACCTAAAAAATAATGGAGAGAGGAGTTATATCACATGTAATCCACTCATTTTACCTTGGATTATTTCTTCAATTTTACTCCTCCAAATATAACAAAAGATTTTAGAAGGTAATATTAAAATTCAAAATTTTCAGTTATTTTTCAAATTTATAATAAACCCATAAATAATTTCATGTCAAATGACATTGTACCTATTATTCCAACCCAAATTATCAAAAAAAAACATGGTCCAAATATTCTTAGCATATTGTCAATCAAAGAAAGTGTTGTCAAAACACTCATCAATATTACATAGAGGATAAACATACAAGGTAATATAGCCTTAGCAAGGATAGACCCAATAGACAACCTTTCCAAAATAAGTAGCCATCTAAAACATGATTTCTTTGGTTTGATACAAATAGAGAAAAAATGATTAAGGATGGAATTTTGGTCCCTTTTAGACATGCTAATTTTCCCATTATTATTCAATCTAGAAGACATCATAAGTTTCAAAAAGTACAAAGTGGTTTTTTTAAGAGAAACCTAGTTAGGCTTGATCCACCAATTCATGTTAAGTTTTCTAAGATTTTAGTGTTATATCTTGCTGTGATAAGATACTTAACATTATATAAGGCTTGTCGCATAATAGAAAAGGTTCTTCTCTATATATCAAGAATTGAGAACTTGGAATATACCTCATTCTAAGTAAACAATTTACCATTATAATTCATATAGAAACACTAAAGACTCAAATGGTTTAGAAATAAACCTATTAATAACTATATCACAAGGGTGGACTTTTAATTATTATTTTTTGGAACTATAGATATGTTATTTTGAATAAGAACCTTCCAAGACTCATATCTCTCAAAATATTTCAAGATCCATTTGATAGCTATGATAATATTTGTTGGATCTTGAGATCTTTTAGAGATGATTCCCCTTTATATTTTGATAAAAATAATAATATGAATTAATTGCATGCCTCTTTCTATTGCCTTTCTTATTTGACTAAAAAATCCACAAATTAGTTTTTAGATTTTATCAAGTTGGTATCTCCCAAAAATTTGGGTGGAGACATAATATATGGTGTAGGATGGATATTTTTTTTCTAGACTTGCACCTTGCCTGACAAGGATATAAAGTGCCCTTTCCATTTTATATTTTTCTTTTCAATATTTTGAATAACTACTTGCATATGTCCTTAAGGGGGTCAACAACAAAGGGTATCCCTAGATATCTTAAAAACTTCTTCTAGCCATTGGATTCCTAATCCCACTTTTCAAAATCACTTCAAAGAGAGTATTTCTAGCTTAAATAAGGATTTATTGTTAAAAAGATATTTGATCCTAAGGTAATGCAAAAAATTATTAAGCATATTAATTACATAGAAAAAATTATCCTCATCAAGTTTAGAAAACAAAGTAGTATCATAAGAAAATTAGATAGTCATCATTACTTGGGAGGGTAATACCCTTGATAGGAGGACCCAAATTATTCTCCCTTAATATATATGTTAGTGCCTCAAATTCAATGACAAAGAAGATAGGGACTAAAGGACACCCTTGCCTAATGAACTTTTATAGGGAAAAGAGATTAGTGAAATTGACATCAATTTCAATATGTTCATAAGAATCCTTTAAAAGCATATTCATAATATTGTATTATTTATTATAAAATCCTAAAAGTAACTTTACCTTGTAATAGGATTTCTCAAAATCTAACAACCTACAAACATCCTAATTAGTAGTTCTTTCATACTATAAACTTTCCCAACTAGTTACAAGGTTTTCTAATATGTAATTACTATAATAAAACTAGGTTGGGTGAAAGAAATTATCCTAAGGAGGATGGTGGAAAGTTTCACTCCAATAAGTTTGGCCAAAATCGTATAAGATCCATTAAAAAAGGTAATGTCTCTAGTTCTTGTTAAGATCTCTTTACTAAAGGATAGATATTTTCAATGGCTTTGTTATGTATCCAATCAATTATATGTAATTCAATCAATGTTGGACTTGCATAACTCAAATAGTAGACTATTAGCACAAAGATTTATCCCATTCTTCAAGTAATTTGTCATAATTTTTTTATTAGATAAGCAAGGAAGGACCCTGATCCCAAGGTTACAATAACAGACCAAAAAGAAGTAGAGAGAGGTGGGAAACAACACCACCAACCAACCAAAAAACAACATCAGTTTTAGCACACAGGCCAATATTTAAAATTATAACCATTGTCCAACCATTATTAATCAAAAACATTAAGATTTTACTAGCATACTTCAGTCTACGAATACCATTAATTAAATCAACAGTATCCCATGTGGTATTCCACCATAACCTATAGAAATTAACACTACAGTCCCAAATATAATAAAAAGATAAAAAACTCATCAAAAACAACATTGCAGCAATAACAAGCCATTACTGGCTTTCTTCAACATGTCCCCATACTCTCCCATGAGAGCAATGTATTCACGCTAGTCAAGGCCCTCTATCTAGTCCAACGTCTTCAGGGTAACAAGTTTCCCTTGTTTCTTTAATTTCTTGGTAATTTTTGTTTTTTTCAGAAGCCACTCCAAGCATCGCTCTTCTCATCAACTTGTTAGTTACTTTCATGAGAGTAACTAACGCCTTCTCCATGTCTTCAAATTGTACCTACAAAAAAGTTAGTCTTCTCTTTTAAAACTCATTACTAAGATCATCATATTTGTTCTCCATTCCCAAGAACCTGACACCTTGCACATTCCCAACCTTGTATAATCTATATTAACATCCTTCTCAATATGAATAACATCATCTACATTGAGATTCTTAGAGACAATATTTAAATAAAATGGTCTAGCCTCCTCACCATGTTTATTGTTACATTTAGAGAAGGGATCATTAGAAAAACATGTAAATTCTCCTTGGCATCTTAAGGATTGCTAGAAAGATCACTCAATCATAATAGGACCAAGGGTAAGTGTAGAGAGATGGGGGGCCAAAGGGGGTCTTAAGTGGTCACTTTTTTCTAAACTAAGGAAAGACTAATCTTGGATGAGAAATTGAAGATAGTTACACTCAAAATTTGAAGATGCAACAAGAACATGAATCATAGTGCTTTGAACCTACTGTTGGCCTCCTACAATGATTTAACAACTAAACCCTTACAGCTATGATTCATAGATTGGACATCTAAACTAAATAGTCATTCAATCATCATGAAGGTGCATTTAACTTGTCAACCCAAGGATGTAAACTTGAAATGGGTTAGCACAATATGTGCACTAAGGATCCCAAGTAGCCATATTCATTCTACAACTAAGAAAAACATAATGTTGACGGTAAATTGCTTAGAAGGAAATAACATAAGTATTGAACATCAACCAACAACTATGCTAAGCTGAAATACATGACAGAAATGAAAATCTGAGCAAACAAATAGGAAACTACTCTATCTATTTTGGTTGCAGGAACAATCACATAATGGAATTCTAGTGGCTGCAGGAATAGTTAGTGCCAGATTCTTAACTAATTACTGAACAAAAAGTAATAACTAAACTAAACTAAACTAAGGATGAAATGCTCACCAAGTGGCCCCCCTTGGATGATTATCCTCTAAAACTAATGTAAACTTAGATGCATGGACTTATAACTTCATCTTATTCATTGGAAAACATGAGTACAATAGAGTAGTGTAACTATATTGGTGAAAACTAAGAATGCAAGTACATCATTAGATCGTGCAACCTATTGAGAAGGAGCATCTGACTCTTATTTATAGGAAAATAAGTGCCTAACTAAGCAAGGCAGTCAACTCCACAAATTGGGAGGACGCCACTTTAGGGAAAGAAAAGAAAGTGGAGAGGTAGTTATGCGTGCATGGAATCTGGTCAGACGTGCCTGCCTCAATGCAAATTTAGCACAACAGTAACACCTATATTCGCTCAACATCAATAAAGATCATTTACAAGGTGGTTATAACTCGGTTTGCATGAGGAATCTCCCATCGTTGACCTCTTTGAATGATTCCCTTCATTGACCTTTGTATGACCACTTTGTTAGCCGTTATGGTGAATGACCAACTGGCAGAATCTTATCAATCTAGTGGCCTCGAATAATATATGCATGGAAATATTAGTAAGCACAATAATCACATATCTATAACTAACTTAAAGAACATTCATTAATCCACATGTAGAATTAACACAGATAGTCCATATAACATGTCAATGTCATTAAAGATTTGCAGAGATAAAATTAGGCCCAATGTCTATGGTTTTGAGGAAATATCAACATTCAAACATCAAGGTTCATGACAATTTCAACAAATAGATCATAAATTCTACCAAAATTAAACCATAAACTAGACTCATCACCTACTTTCTAAGCTATTTTTTTAAATGGTGGAGATTAAGGGGTTGAAATAGGAACATCACACAAAGTTCTCTTGTTTCTATCAAAAAAACATAAAATAGTATTTGGTGTGCTTCCCCTAAAATGTTAACTCTTTTTTAGTATTTCAAAAATCACTTTTCTGAAAAAAAATATATAGCACCATGTAGTTTATGCATGTTTTTTTGGTAGTTTTTTAATGAATATATGTTTTTTTAATAATTTTCAAATTGGACACATTATGAAAAATTTAAAAATTGAGTGTGTGCCAACCTTTTTTTTTGGAAATGAATCAAAAATCAATTGTTTTAATGTGCAAAGAATAGAATCTAGTTTGTAAAAATGTAATTTTAAAAAAATGATGAAAATGAAATCAAAAATATAGTACACATAAGTTTTTGATTAAAATGGGAGACAAGTTAGCTAAAGAAATTAAAGATCAAAACCTTAACATATTCGAAACATAAAAAATCTTACATGGTTAGAAAGCTAAGAGGGTGCTTGAAGTTACTATGTTATTTTTAACTTGACATTGAAAAATACAAAATTGATGGAGAGTACACTTGACATTGTGTCATTTTTTAGAATTTGCAAAAAATATGTCTATGGACATTGGCATGTAATTCTAACCCTTTGGGTTGGAAATTCCCAAAGTAGATAATAATGCAAGAGTATTATAGTATGCTCATGTTTATGTGAGGAAAATGATCCTCCTCACATTTCCTCCCTTTATCTTCATAAAAAATGAGTGTATTATAATGTGCTTGCATTTGTGTGAAGAAAAAATCACCTCCCTCTATCCATCTCTCTGTACCTCTCTCTATCTCAATGTATCCCTCTCCCTTGATCTCTAGACCTATCTCACTACCTCTCCCTCCTTCCCTCTCTACTACTATCTCCTTCCCCCTTCTCTCTACTTTTTCCTCTCTAATTATCTTTATCTCTCTTCTCCCTCCCTTACTTTCTCTTGTCCCTATTTATACCCTTCTCTCTCTCTTTGTCCCACCCTACCTACCTCTCCCTCCCTTCATCCCTCCTCTCTCTCTTTGTCCCTCTTTAGACCCTTCTCTCTCTCTCTCTCGCTCTCCCTATTCAAATTCTCAAAGAAAGTTATAACACGAGCATGCTTGTTGGATTCACCAAAAATGGTAAAACTACATGGGGGTCTTGTGATTCAAACTCACATGCTCTACTTTATTCTACAATATGCACTTTATCTAATATAGAAACACACTTTTCATAGTGTTGACAAAATATCAATAATTATTTAACAATTCCACCACATTTTGTTTTCAACATAGAACTAATTTGCATGTTTTTAGACTAAATTTGATTGTATGAACTAATATTTTCATGTTCCTAGTATTGGAATGATAATTGTCATATTTTTTTATTTGAATTTGATATGGGAGCAATCAATGTGATCAAACAAAGCCAAGACATTATGAAGTCACTCAAGAATAATCTCCAACATACTCAAAACAAACAAAAGATGTGTGCATACTACCATAGGGTTGAGATAACATTGGATACATATATTTTTGTGAAATTGTAGCCATACAAACAATCTTCCTTGAAAGAAAATGGGTCAACAAATATCAATTTACATTTCTATGGGCCTTACCAAATTTAGAGAAGGATTGGAAAAGTAGCAAGTATGATTTGGAGTTGTTGGATGGAAGCAAGATACACAATATTTTTCATGTTTTTTTCCTCAAAAAATGTTAAGGAAACATATAAATCCCTTGGATGAGCTACCTTCAATTGATAATAAATGTGAACTATTTTTGATTCCCTAAGCAATCAAACATGTGAGGGAGAGGAAGATTAGAAATAGAAGCACAAAGAAGTATTTGATTTAGTGGATCTTTCTATGAATGATGGAATGTGAGAAGGCTTGTAGATATTGGAATATTCAAACCTACAATAACTTGAGGATAAACAATTTTGAGAGAGGAATAATTTCCATGTCTCATTTCTTATCAAAATATACCTATACATATTAGGCATATTCTTGTGTCTTCCTAGTTTTCATTTGATGGACACTTTCCCTTTTTGAGTGCATATTTCCTTCCAACTCCACTATTCCCTTCTTCCTATCATATTTTCAAGCTTCTCCACCCTATCATGCCTTCCATCGATCACCCACATCACTGTTTTATTTGTTAGACTTTGTTACTTTTCCTTATTGGTATGCTCATTGCTCAACCCTAGATACCTTAACCTATAATATGAGTCTTGTGGTATGGAAAACCCTTGATCCCCAATATTTATGCTTGTGTTCCCCTTCTCTTCCCAATGCCCCAACACGTGTCATATTTTTCTAGAAGATTTTTTTTGCACCATAAATTTTTAAAGTGGAGTCTTTCTCACCCATAACTTCTTTTCAATTTTGAAGTTGTGGGTGCATTGGTGCAACTTTTTTTTTGTTTATGGAGAAAATAAAAGAGTGAATGTCTTCATTCAATAATCATCATATTTTCTTATCAAATATCCTTTCAAATTTTATTTTGAGCACTTGTGTTCAAGAGTAGAAATATTAGGACAAAAACCCTAGTGATTCCAAAGAATGATCTCATTCATAGATCATATTTGAGCTTCATTGGTCATAGATCCCAACTACTTGTATTGGTTTGACTTGTTGTTAATGTCGGTATGATTATAAGAGTTCATTGTTTTTATAATTGTGACATTGTAGAATCATTTAAATATAATATAGTCATTATTATAATATGGAAGTGATTAGGAATTACACTTGTTATTTATTATTTACTTAAACATGGAGATCTAGTGATATACATTTCTTTGATGTGTAGAATGTGATGTTAATGGCAATGTGAAAATAGTTACTAATATCTATTTATTTGAGATTTGATTTGAACATTAGAATCCAAATAATATTGTTCCAAATAATTAGTTTTTTAATTACACTATTATTTAGGATTAAAAAAATACATTTACTTATGCAATAGTACTAGTTAAAAAATGGATGGTTGCATAAGAACTTGTGTTGAATATCATGCATTAAATAAGAAAACAACCAAGAATAGATATAATATTCCTAAGATTGATGAATTGATAGGTGAGCTACATAGAGTTGTATACTTTTCTAAGATTGATTTGCACTCAGGATACCATCAAATTAGGATGAGGGATGAATATGTTCAAAAGATTTTTTTTGGGTGTCACTATGGACACTTTGAGTTCCTAGTCACATCCTTTGGCTTGACTAATTTCTCTACATCCTTCGAATCGTGCATGAATAAGGTATTTAACAAAAATTAAGAAGGTTTGTCTTAGTTTTCTTTGATGATATTTTAAAATACTTGGGAGGATCACCCGAAGCACTTGGATGAAGTCTTGAGCAAATCAAAGCAACATTTATTTTTTGTGAAATAATCAAAATGTGAGTTTGGGATTAAGAAGGTTTAGTATTTGGGGCATGTCATCAATGAACACAAAATCCAAGTTCAGACCAACACAAGATCCAAGATATTTAGGATTTAATCACCCCCTAATAATGTGTCATAATTAAGATGATTCTTAGGACTATGTAGCTACTACTAAAGGTTCATAAAAGGATTCTCCAAACTAGTAGAACCACTCACAAACTTGACTAAGAAGGGAGTGTTAAAGTGGACGAATGTAGTAAAGTAGACTTTTAATAAATTGAAAGAGGTAATGTGTTCATGGCATGTACTTGTTCCAAAAAATATTTCATTTTGTATTATAATGTGATGCCTCTAGAGAAGGCATTGGATCAATTACAATGTAACAACATCCCATTGATTTCAAAACTAGGAAACTAACAAAATAAGAATAAAAATAAGTGAAATGTTGGGAAAGGAGATCTTATATAATAATGGTGGTTTCTATTTGTGTAGAACTTGTAAGGATCTTAATAGGTGTCTTTCCCTAAGGGAATTTCATTAGGAATAGAGTGTAAGGATTGACTTTCAATATCAATGGCGAGTCAATTAGACATGGATCTCAATCCTTAGGATAGTAGGTAAGATCTAAAACCAAATTGAAATGATTTGAGTCACTAAAACTAAATGAACAATAAGACCTAATACATTAAATGCGAATTCTCTAAAGTACAGAAATTGAAATCACAATTTGTAGAAAGATTTGAGAAGGGTTTGGACACATGCACTTGTCACCAAAAATAGGTTTTGAGACCTGTTGAAGGATTAGTCCACCCCTAGGCGAATGGTTCTTGGTTAGGGATTCTGAAAACACTTTTGGCAATCCTCTAATGTTGGATTTTAGCTTTTGTTTGACACAATTCCCACTATCAAAAATTCAGAAAGAAAGTCTTCAACCTAGTTTCTATGGCTTGACAAAAATGATGCCAACTTATGCAACAATGAAAAATTTCTCTTTAAGATCTTCTTCAGTCCTTCTTCAATTTGTAATCTAGACAAACACAAAGAGAAAAAATGTTTTGTTTGAATGGGGGTTTGTCTCAGTCAAACCCTAAGTTTGGTAATTAAACCTTGATAGAAAGACAATGACAATGGAGAAGGAAATGATGAATGAACAATGCTTGCTACAACTCACCAAACCTTCAATGGCTTCCCTTAGAGCACTGAAGACAAACACATCTCTCCAAGGAATTTGATCTTTCTTTGCTTGATAAATTTGAGTACTTGAAATGCTTGCATGCTTTAGGATCAACAATGCATATTAGCCTTTACAAGATGACATGAACATGCATAAGCTTTAACATGATGTTAGGACCTTGATTGTTGCAACAAATGATTGATAAATCTTCTCTTGAATGCTCTTGACAATAATACTTGTTTCTCCAAAATGTGTTCATTAAGTGTTCCATTTGAATTGGTAAAAGACTATGTATTTATAGGTGTTTATCTAATTTCCCAAAAAATAGATTCCAAAAGTCGACAATTGCAAGTTGAATTTGAATCAATAAAATATAGCCAAAAACATATTTTAAAATGGGTCTGAGGACTTAAAGGGGGCCTGTAAGTCTAGGAAACACATGCTCCAATGTGATTTAATTACTAATTGTATCAATTAAATGTCATTTTTCCTTTCAAAAATGATAAAAAAGGTTTTAAAATGCATAATTTGGTAAATTAGAAGCTTAATTAGGTCCAATAAATCAAGGAACCCAAACATAGCGTGAAGTTGTAAAGGTATACAATTTCCTACACTTCAATAAGTTTTCCAGTTATGATAAGGAGAGGCTAGCAATCATGCATGCCTTAGTGAAGTTTAGAAAATATTTGGTATGTGGTAATTTTATGGTCAAGATGGATCACAAGTCTTAAGTACATTCTTAATTAAAAAGACTCCAATGATTCAATAGAAATGGGTAATCAAGTTAAAAGAATATAATTTTGATATTGAATATATGAAGGGGAAGCATAATGTAGTTGTTGATGCATTATACCTAATGCCTACTATATGATCCACTTCTAACATCTTTGTTGGTTGGATCATCACCATTATATCTAAGTATGCCCAAAATAATTTTGCTACTAGCATACTAGATTAAAGGATACATGATGACATATTCAAAGTGGTGGGAGATATAATTTTGTATTAGGATATGATATATTTAGTCCTAGAATCAAAGATGAAGGAGAATATTTTAAGAACCATACATGAATCTCCATTAACTTGACACCTAAGATATTTTAAAACATACAAATGGGTTAGAGAGAGATTCTCTTGGAAAGGAAAGAAAGGGGATGCACTCAACCACACCAAGAAATGCTCATCTTGCAAGTAGAACAAGGTGAAAAAAGTCTATCTTGCAAGACTACTTCAACCCTTACCCATCCTTGGAGTAGAAGCGAGAAATTATATTATGAACTTTATCATTGGGTTACCCAAAGTAAATGGTAAAGACTAAATTTTTGTTGTACTAGATAGAATTACTAAAAGCATGCATTTTTATGCCATATCCTTTGTTTTCAAGGCTTCTCAAATTGACAATTTATTCTTCAAGGAGGTATTAAAATTATATGGTTTACACAAGAACATTTTTAGTGATAGGGATAGCATGTTTTTGAGTTATTTTTCTAAGAATTATTTCATTTGGTAGGAATAGAACTCGCCCCTAGCACAAGTTACCACCCCAAGATAGATGGAAAAAGTGATATTGTCAACAAATAGATCGAAGGGTACCTAAGAAATTATATTTCTAGGAAAACAAAACTTGGTTTGAGTGGCTAAATTTGGAAGAGTATTGCTATAACACCTCCCACCATATGTCCATAGGTATGTTATCTTTTATGGTTTTATATGGATATAATGCTCTAACTTTTGTGGAAATTGCAATCATAAAAAATAGGGTAATCAAAACAACATATATGATCAAGCAGAGTCAAGAGATATTGAAATATCTTAATAAGGACTATCTTCAACATGCTTAGAATCAATAGAAGCTCTATGTAGATCAAAGACATTCTGAAAGAGTATTTGAAGTTGGAGACATGGTTTACTTGAGGTTGCAACTCTATAGACAATCTTCATTAAAGAAGAAAGGAACAACAATGTTGAAGCCCAAATTTTATGGCCCCTAATAAGAAAGGTGGGAGAAGTATCCTACAAGTTAGAGCTACCCAAGAACAACATTATTCACAACATCTTCCATGTTTCTTGCCTTAAAAAAAAACTAAGGCATCATTTTACATCTTCCAAAGACTTGCCACCTTCGGATGATGAAGGGAGATTCATTTTGATACTATAGGTTATCTTTGATACTCAAGAAAGAAACTTGAGGAATATAACCATTATTGAGTATTTGATGTGATGGAGACACTTACTAGATGAATATGCTACATGGGAAGGATGTGACATCTTGAAGCATCCAAATTCAATTGTTTGAGGGAAAACAATTTTGAGGGAGGACTATTATGTCTTATTTTCCCATAAGATTATGGGATGTTCGTTAAGCCTATTCTCCATTTCTCGTGGGTTGACGGAAATAAATTAGGGAAATGTCTTTGTAATTCTTAGGCATGTCTTATTTTGTGAGTGCCCAAATTATGGGGCTTTTTGTATTATATAATCATTTTTTATTTCTACAAGTGGTTAGCCAAGGGTTTGTGAGAAAGGTTCTTTGGAGGGAAAAGGAAGAGTTGGAAATTGTATTTTGGAGGGAAAGTGAGTGCTCAAGTGCCTACTTCAGCCTAAGTCAAAGATTAGTGAGGATATCTAGGTTTTTTGAACTTATTCCCTTAAATAGATTGAACATCCTGTTCATTTGTCATCGAAGATTAGAAGATGAAAACCTCTTGATTTCCACAATCGGTAAGTGGACGAAAACCCCTATCCAACATTGAGCAATTCTACTTAGGGATTGTGTTTGAGATTCAACGACCTATAATTTAGGTGGCTTCTACAATGCTCGTTTGTTCCAGTATTAGGCAACTCCCTTAGTGCCTAGGGTTTTTAAGTTTGTTGTGACTCCTTCAATACCCATTACTTTTATTATGTTTCCTTTTTTTATAATAATAATTGTTGTAATTGTTCCAACAAAATTGATAAACCCTAAATTGATTGTAAGCTCAAATCATATTGAATTAATAATGAGTAGAGGATTATTGTGATGCCAAGCTAATTTTTCAGTTTCAAATATGATTCTTATCTATTTGTTTTATTAGACCTGATCTTGTGATAATGTAAACATTTGTATTGATTAGAATTATATTGAGTAGAAATCTCCTATCAGGGTTATTACAAGGGTGACTTCAATTTTGTAGTTTATGCTTAGCTTTTACAAGAAGTCGGACATCTATTTTTCAACCAAATCATTTCACAATTATAGAAATATTTGATTGGAATGGTACAGTGTTTTACGGAATATATTTGTACTTTATTATAGAACCAAAGCTCTCTACCTCTTATATAACAATTTTATTTTTTTTATTATAACAAACTCTATACATATTGTACATAATGGCACATGTGTTTAACTAGAGACACAAAATCTCTGTATACATATCCAGAAAATGCAAGGGTTCTTGCATCCCATTCTGCTGTATAATTTTACATTATAGTCTTACAATCTGTTAGTCATACCCATCAAGCCGATGCTAGTTGAGGAGCAGCCTGTACATCCTTGATGTTGACTGGTATCTCTGTAAACTCAGATAGGATGGCCCTGAATTCATCCCCTGAAAGTGTCTCTTTCTCTAATAAGATTTCCACAATCTTATCCATTGCTGCCCGGTTGCTTCTGATGTGACTCTTAGCCATCTCATATGCATTGTCTGAAATGCCTTTCACAGCTTTATCGATGTCTTCTGCAAGCTTCTCTGACATGGAATTCCTTGCCATCATGCGTAAAACAACATCACCACTTTGGACTACAGGGTCCAATAAAGCCCATGGACCAATTTCAGACATTCCAAACCTCGTAACCATCTGCAAGTTACAGAAAAAGTTACTAAGTTGCTCATTTGATGCCTCACTATTAGAAATTTTTTAATGCCAGGGCTACAATTAGTGTTTAACTGCATTCAGTTCCAACTTTCAAGTTACAATATTTAGCTTTTGGATTCAACTGTGTATCTTTTTTGTCGACGTTCTGATCACACTCAGTGATCCAAGAGTGTGATCCAAAACGTAGACAAAAAATATACTCAATTAAATCCAAAACCTAAATACTTTAACTTCATGGACTATGGAAAACTCATACCAACTACAACTTCCAAGTTGCCTGTGCATTTGGGATTGCTTTATAATCTCCAAATAGAGAAAAATACCTGTCTTGCCATTTGTGTCGCCTGCTGCAAGTCATTGGCTGCGCCTGATGTGACCTCAGGTTCACCAAATATGATTTCTTCTGCAGCTCTGCCACCAAGAGCCCCCACGATACGAGCAAAAACTTGCTGCTTGGTAATAAGACTAGGGTCCTCTCCAGGCAAAAACCAGGTGAGACCCCTTGCTTGTCCTCGGGGCACAAGAGTAACCTTTTGAACTGGGTCATGCCCAGGGGTCATCGTACTGACCTTGTAACATTTACCAAAAGAAGATTTAGTTGCCTTTGAAACTACATTGATATCATACCTTACTGCAAAAGTATCTCCAGATCCTATCTTGTGGTCCTTACATCTATGAAGGGTCTGCATAAGAGCATACAATAAACTACTAACAGATGTTTACTTTAGTTTTATGTACTTACGCACAAATTGCATGTCCAACTTCATGGTATGCCACCAAACTCTTGCTCTTTCCGTCAGTCATTGCTGTGCCCTCCATACCAGCCACAATCCTGTCTATTGCATCATCTATTTCCTTACCTGATATGTATTGTTTGCCTCGTCTTCCAGCAAGAATTGCTGCTTCATTCAAAAGGTTTGCAAGATCAGCACCACTAAACCCAGGTGTTCTCATGGCAACAACATCGAGTGAAACATCTTTCCCCAGCTTCTTGTTGCTTGCATGAACCTTAAGGATGGCTTTGCGACCATTTATATCAGGAACATCAACAGTGACCTGCAAGTGATATGCAAATGATTTTCAACATTAACATTATTATC
Source organism: Sequoia sempervirens (assembly GCA_007258455.2). Lineage (NCBI taxonomy): Eukaryota > Viridiplantae > Streptophyta > Pinopsida > Cupressales > Cupressaceae > Sequoia > Sequoia sempervirens. The sequence goes on from VDFB02058242.1 coordinate 680,600,785, forward strand.
TCTAGCTTCTCAACTATTTTGATACTATTGAATTCTTTGAAACAGGTACATTTTTTAAGGGATGTCTTTCTATTTCTATAAAATGATCATGTCAACAGAAACCTAAATTCATTTAAAATTCAAACCCACTCATCTCAAAAGATGTCAAAATAGGAGAATGCAACAATAAAAGAAGCTAAAGACCTGCTCTGTTTTCTGAAATAACCTGTTCATTTAACATATGTCAATATCCTCTTCCTAATGATGGATCACTGAGTGTGATCCAAAACATTGATTAAAAAACATACATAATTGATTTAAGAAACAATCTTTTAAATATTATAAATAATAAATTTAAAAGAAACTAAAAGCCTGTCAACAGAATCTAACTCATGGTTCTAAGCATTGAAGGATGATTTCAACATCTAGCAGATTCACCAAAGTCCATAGCAGATATAAACACTGATTATCATATATCAAAACAATTATATTTACACAAGACTCCAAAAAAAGACAATTTAACAAATGAGGTTTTAGTTTGGAGGCTTGTTTTGCAGCTTTGATAGTAAGAGTACCTGTCTGTCGAACCTGCCAGGACGAAGTAAGGCTGCATCGAGCACATCAACTCTATTGGTGGCAGCAATGACAATAACTCCAGTATTCCCTTCAAATCCATCCATTTCAGTAAGTAGCTGATTCAAGGTCTGCTCCCTCTCATCATTTCCTCCACCAATTCCAGTCCCTCTCTGTCTTCCCACAGAATCAAGCTCATCAATAAATATAATACAAGGGGCATTCTCCTTGGCCTTCTTGAACAGATCACGGACCCTAGAAGCCCCCACTCCTACAAACATCTCTATAAACTCTGACCCAGAAATTGACAAGAAGGGAACCCCTGCTTCACCAGCTATAGCCTTTGCCAACAGAGTTTTACCAGTTCCAGGAGGACCCACTAGCAAAACCCCCTTGGGAATCCTTGCTCCCACTGCAGTAAACTTCTCAGGCCTTTTCAAAAACTCCACTATCTCCTTAAAATCCTGCTTGGCCTCATCAACCCCAGCAACATCATCAAAAGTTACACCGGTATTGGGCTCCAACTGAAATTTTGCCTTAGACCTTCCAATACCCAAAGCAAACCCCGGGCCCCCTGGGCGACCTAGACCACTCTGAGACGTTCTAGAGAATATCAACAGAGTACCAATTAAAATTAAAGGAAAGGCTAAGTTACCCAATAGATTAAGGATGACATCCCCCATGTCTTCCTGCAATGGATGGGCAGCAAAATTAATGTTTTTTTCCTTCAGTTTTCTGACCAATTCGGGGCTCGTCCCGGGCAACTGCACTCTGACTCTCTGTACCCGATTCCCCAGCTCAGTAGACACTATCTCCACTATACCCACTGTTCCATTCTCGAAAATATCCACTTTTCTCACTCGATCTTTATCTAAATATTCCAGAAACCTCGAGTATGATATTATGGAAGACTCCTCGGCCTTGGCTTTTTGGGCAGCAGATAATGCCAGTCCCACAGAGCCCACTGCCAGTCTCAGGAAATTCCTCTTGCTGTTACTGACCTCAGGTGGCCTCTTTTCTTGGAGGGCTTGTACTGTAAAATGTTTGCATTTTGGAAGATTGGGGGCGAATTTTGAACCCACAATCTTCTTGGGAAAAATTAAGCCTGTATGAGATGTGGTCATTGACATTGTGGAAGCCATGAGTGAGTTGCGTTTGGTGATGATGGGGGCGGCCATTGCTATTTATATTGGGTATATAAAAGAGGATATCCATTGCATTGGTGATCCAGCAGCTTCACGTAGTCTTCTTAATTTTTCCAGATTGCTAAGAACAGTCGAGAGCGAAAAGACTTCCGGCTATGGCAGCCATGAAAAATACTTTCATTATCTATATATATACAAACTTTTTGATTTCTTGTGGTGATGGCCATATGTGCACTTCGTGGCTGTACGGGATTGGGTTGATATCCAACATATAAGTAATTTATATATAGATCAAACGAATTTATTCTTTTAAAAGTATATTTATCTTTTAAAAAATTTACGTAAAAATACCAAAGATAACATAAATCTAGATATAAATAGATGCTTCAGATGAATATGTTTACTTATATATGATGTATATTTTAATCTATATTATTCTAAAATAATATTTATACATTGCTTGCATAATAAATATATAAAAGTAACACTATATATATTAATATTTGTTTATATATTTATTATGTGAGAATATATGTTGTTCTAGAATTATATATATATATATATATACTAAAATTGTTTTCTCATATAAAAGAGGAGATATTATAATTTAGTAAGGGAGAGACAATAACAAAATAAGAATATCATTAAATCTCTTAGTAATGGTAGAATGTTCAAGATCAAGAATATAAATAGCAACCCTAAAATAATGCATGAACGAAAAAAATAGATTTGTGTTCATTGAGTTTTTAATGAATATGGCATACAAGAACGAAAAAAATAAATAAGATTCAAAACAACCTTTAAGTTCATATCTAATTTTATTATTTATTCACTATTCAATACCATTGAAGGAATTTAAAAATAGTTTTCATGTATTTATGATGATGCTTGTCTAGATAAATCTATCTTTGATATCCATATGAAACTGTTCAGTCCCTATAAACAAATTCCATAATATGCCTCTTTTTACAACTTTTTACAACTCGTGCATTTCTAAAACAGTATATAGGCTAGACATCATAGAAAACCAGATTTATAAATCTTAAATAAAAAATGAAAACAAAAATAGCTTATACTTCATCAAACGAAAACCAAATTACAAATAGGTAGAATCCTTCATATAAAAGCAACACAACACCAAAAACACTAAAAGAGTGGCCTAATTATAATTATTGAAAGACAAATAATACCAAACTAGAGTTTGTTATTTTTCATAAGAAAATAGTAAAATGATCAGGTGAATCTGATACAAGGCTAGGCATTTCGGTTGACTATAGTCATCACATACTACCCACTTGAAAAGTGATAAAGATTATTTTCCCAATTTGAACCTGGGACTGTTTTGAAAGCTACAGCTTATCGACTACTTGATGTAGATTAATATAATCTTTATCATTTTGAAAAGAACCCAAATCATAAATAGCCTTCCAAACAATGGAGTTTCATTCGAATCCATTGCTGAAGGTAATCATCCATACTTTGCCTCCTTTCTTGATCTGCTTACTTAACTGCAACCAAGTCAAACAACAATTAAAAAATAGATTAAACATAGTAATACTTAAGATAACAAATTAAAAAATAGATTAAACATAAATGACATTGTCATATCAAATGACATTGTATACTTTTATGTTATGTTTAATAACATTTGTGATTTGATAAATTGTTTTCAGGTAAAATATTTTTTTGCAATGTTGAACATGTATGCAATATTATAGTAAATAAGTTAAAGATATATAAATAGAGCTATAAATAAAGCGGTGGCCTGAGATAGCCCATTACAAAGGGCATAAACATTGAACCATGAGCAACTTTTTGAAAATTATTTGAGAATGTGAAGAGCTGCCTTCCAAATATAGATGAGGAACAAAGATTCTTGATTGAGACAAAATTTTAAATGTTGCAACAATATGTTTTGACTAATTTATCTCAATTTAACTGATTTTGCATACCATTTCAAAACAACAATCTATTGAAATGGTCTAGATGGAAACATTTGGGAGGGGAGGGTATTTCTATTATTTGTTTGATAAATGTTGTACAATCATTTAAAATTATCACCATCACCTTAGATGTGACCAGAAATGAAAGTTGCAGATAAAGATGTGATCTTGGTTCAGTAGATGCCCAACTCTTTACAATTTTGCATAGCAACTGTGAAAAAGTGAAAGGTTTGTTGAGCCGCTTATGATTGTCATCCACAAAGCTCCGTTGGAGCCCATATTTCCTTCTCATAGGAAACTAAATAAATAGGGCGACCGATATTCGATCCTTCCATCCACTGTAAATTAAAGGTGACATCCCCTGTATGTTTTTCTGAATGTTTAATCATTTATTTAAAAATGTCATTCTATTTTAAATTTCTAGGCTTTTTAAAGTTTCTTCTTTGCTACATTACTTGCATGTAGAATCTATATTATATCATAGGAGGTGTTATTCTACTCTGATTTAGGTTTAACGATATCTCTAATGCATGTTACATATAATACAAAGGCCAACGTTCTATTATTGTACATGGACGAAAATTAATTTATATTCAAAACGCTTTAAAACCACACACAGATACAATTGGCTGGTATAAAGGAAAATTGTAGGTTGTTTTCTAGCATCCTCCCTATCTGATTAGAAATAGAAACTTTGGAATGGGCATGAGCATCTAATAAAGGACCATACATGCAAAATAGTTCAAAAAATTTCATACCTCAATCAACATCCCCCGTGCATGCTCATTTGCAAGGTGTGTGTTCCTCTGCAACAACTTTGCAAACTAGTGATTTAAAGAGCAATTGATATCCAATATGTAACCTCATGTCCCCATGCGGCTGCTTAGCTTATTTTCATTAGCAGTCACTGCTCATTTTTTTTAGGAGAAATTTGTGGAGCTGGTGTCCCCATGTATATTTGATTTTGTTGCTTATTTTTAAGTAGTCATTTTAAATTGTATATTTTTTAAATTGGTTTTTCCTCTATTAAAATAAGAACATAATTCAACTGTATATTCTTATTTTTAGTTCCACCCATGTCCCCATGCGGCTGCTTAGCTTATTTTCATTAGCAGTCACTGCTCTTTTTTTTTAGGAGAAATTTGTGGAGCTGGTGTCCCCATGTATATTTGATTTTGTTGCTTATTTTTAAGTAGTCATTTTAAATTGTATATTTTTTAAATTGGTTTTTCCTCTATTAAAATAAGAACATAATTCAACTGTATATTCTTATTTTTAGTTCCACCCAAATCTTAACCAGTTATTAATAATTCTCTTTTTAACCAATGAGAGCTCAAACATTTTTTCTATTTGATTTTTTTAATCTATTATCAATGTATACATGCCAATTATATAACAAAACAAATTTCAAAATTCAATTATCTTCAATCTAATTGGTAGACAAATTTCACCTGATATAAGCGATTAATGCGCTTCCATTACTTCCATTTAACGAATTTTTTTGCCACAACTTGTTTATTAAAGTTATTTTTTAAATAAAATTGGTGTGCATATTTTCAGGAGCATAGACTTTTTATCACAATTTTTTAAGGTTTTTCTACCACAAACATTATAATAAAAAAAATCTCTAATTTTTTAAGGCACTTTTTACCACAAAGTATTTTTCCACCACAAAGTTAAACTATTATTCAAGGGATTTAATAGAAGTATTTTTCATTTGACAATTAATTATTTTTATGCATTCTAAATATTTATTTACTTTTATTTCTTAAAATATAATTAATAAATTATTATATAGTATATGAAAAAATTAAAAATATATACTATATAATATACAACATTTAATACATAGTTTAATATATTATTAGTATATTATATTATAAAATTATTTTTAATATATTATATATTCTATATAATATGAAACATATATAATTTAATATATTAGATAATAATTTTATAATATTATATTATAATTTTTAATAATGTGATATATTATTTTTTAATAGTTTAAAATATATTGTATTATATATTATATTAAATTAACATCTAATATATTAAATTAATTTTGTGATGAGAAACATTGTTATCTTGATTTTTTATTTATATTTATAATAAATTTATTTATTTTATATTAAAAAAATTATTGATTCAAATAATTCATATGTTTACTTTAAACATAAAATTATAATAATGAAGAAGTTGAAATTTTTTACTTTTGTTTATTTTTAAATTTATTAATTATATTTGAAAACTTTAATATTAAAATATCAAATTGTTTTAATAAATATTATAAAATCAACCTCTTTAAATTGTAATACCAAACTTAACTTGACATTATAAAACTATTTATTTATACAGAAATATATTATAAGAGTATTGTAACTTTGTAATTTGGAAATCACAAACTACAAGTAAATATTATAAAATATTTAAATAATGTAAAGGATGTTGATTCTTTGAAAAAATATATATTTTAAAATATTTGGAGTAAGTTTATTATTTTAAAAGGTAATTAGCACCATATTTTTTAGAGTAAAGGATGTTTCAATTCTACTAATGTGATTTCATTTTTAAATTAAAAATTAAATAAATAATTTTATGTTGTATAAAATATAAATATTATATAATATTCACAACTAGATCATGACAATATTCTCATTATTTTCATTGAAAGAAATTATATTGTTCATTGAACAAAAAATAACCATGAAAATAATCTAGATGCAACAAATGTGCATGGAAAGCTTTACAATCCTCGATTGTATTACTAAAAGAAATATCCCATTACAAATTGGAGACAATATAGATTGCAACATGTATTCATTTAAGCTACAATAAAAGTTTCATTTAAGTTACAATCAAAGTACACAATGTAGTTATAGGAAATTGAACAATCTCAGACACTATTTCCTATATCAAATTAGAGAAATTCCTATCCCTATGCCTCTTCTTTAGAGTTTCAAAAGTCATAACCCTTTTAAATGACAAAGAGATTAAATTTTAAAGAGGGATATATCCAGATTGAAGACACATTTGACACTTGAGACTAGTTGAACCCTCAAATTTGTAACAAATTGGCATCTAGAATATACCCTTTTCACCCTTATCCTTAATGAAAACCTTTTACCTACTTGTAAAAATGCTTTTACCAATCACATTTCACTTACAAGTGAAAAAAATTTACCCCCAAACACTTTACCCACATACTAGTATTTAAAATAATACATTTAACTCAATATTTTTTAACTAGCATTTTATTTGTTAAACCTTGAAAATCCTCTCTGAAATTAGTTTTGACATTTTATCTAACATTTTCTACCTTATGCAACAAAAACGTAAATGCTTCTCAACCCCTTTCTGCTTTCTTTCCAACTTAGCGAGGACCTTGGCCAATCATATGCATGTTGTGAGGAAATAAGCCATTCTGGGTTTGTTTCATTTAAAAGCCTTATAGTTGTGATGCAATGATCTTCTTACACTTTGGGGAGTTGAAAGATGGCACAGTGTAAGGTTTGGAATTTCTAAACAAGTGAATAACTGCCCTCAACACCAACAAAGAGTAGTTAATAATTTTAATAATATAAAATTATTATTATTTAATTTATAGTTATATTTGTCATTTTTAGTTGCTACCATTGAAAATATAATCTTATGGCCTTCATTGTATTTCATGTACCTATGGTGAGATCTATGATCTAAAAGTAAATTTTGATCCCATGAGAATTACACATTGTAGGTATGTTTTACCTCACGAAATACAATGAGACCCATTAGATGATATTTTAGATCAATGGTGGTAACTAAATATTAGAATCTTTATTTAATTTAAATGGAAGGATTCACCATGGTAATTCATAAAAATTTCCATTATTTTCCAAGATTTACCAAGATTTTCTACAAAATCTAGCATATACATATTATTATAGTTTATATACTTAATAATTAATCCAAAATTTGAAATAATAAGAATATAATATTCTACTATTTATACTCTTATATCTATTCAAACAAAGAAGATATTTTCTCAAAACTAAATTGATTAAGAGTAACCTATCTAATTAGTGTCTTAGTCCTATAGTTAATAAATCAAATACATAAAATATAATCTCTTGCATCCACCTAATCAAAATACAAAGAAAAATATAACATAGTCTAGGAGCTTCAAAAATGGGATGTGGCAAATTCATCTTTATTGGTGAGTTGAAAGGATATTTAAATATGCCTTATTTTATCCTAGAACAAAGCCCATCACTATTTAAGCATTATTTATATGATTATATTAATTTTAAATAACACACATTCATCTTTGACAAAACAAAATAGTGAGTGGATTTACATGTTGATGGGATCTTATGTTTTTTTTTGAACAAAAACTTGCTTTTTATGTATCTACTATTTATTTGTTTTATAAACATTGTTACTAAAACTTAGCAAACACAACAAAATAAAACAAAACTATTCTAAAACTTTTTGGCAGGAACTTCGCTGCTTGCAGCTCTTGTTAATTATCATTCCTTGCCATTAGTTTTTATGAACTGTATATTTTTATATTTAGTTACAGTTTGTTGTTGTTAATTTTGACAAAAAAATATTGACAGAGAATTCAAATATGTTATTATTGACTAAGAATTAACAACAACATATGAAAATATGAAAATATGAAAATATGTACCTTGCTGTTGCTCTCTAGTTGCACTGTATCACAATTTGCTGCTTGATAATTTAAATGAATGAACAATATTATATTATTAATAATAATTTTTGTAGGGAAAATTTAGAGGGAAAATTCTGAGGGAAAATTTGGAGGGAGGAATTGGAGGTAAATAAAAAGGAGGGAAGGAAATTTGTGAAGCCACTTGGCATTTTTCACAATAAGCAGTTGCTGCTTATTTTCAGCCCCCCTTATTTTTTGACAGCTTATTTTTATTTCCTAAGCAGTAGCTGCTCCTTTAAAATAGGAAAAGATTCCAAATTATCCTTTCCCAAAAATCAAATTTATACATGGGAACACTCCCACTGCTTAACATGAGGTAAGTTATGAAAAATGGTTACCGAAGAATGCAGCGGTTACCAATAACCGTTTTATTTAGGTGAACGCAAAATATAGATGTACAAAAAATAAACATTTTAAAAAAAAATTCATTATTTTTATTTTTATTTAGAAAAAAGCAGCACACGACTTCCACCTGCCTGCCATTTTCAATGTAGCTTCAAAAACTTTACAGAGAATATTCACAATCATCTCTAAACTCAATTAAGTGCACCACAAGCTCAAGCCATTCTCTCTCTACATTACTCCGCTCTCCTTTGGTAAAATTTCTCCATCTTATCTTCTACACGTTTTCCTTTTTCCTTTATTTTTTCCTCTGTGTGTTCCTCATCTCTGCTTCGATATATTTCACATATCTCCATTTATTTTCCCTTTTCTACAAAAATTGTCTTCCTAACGCCACAATTTCTGTCCGCGTAGGCAAAGAGGATGATAACATCAATCAAGGAATTTATCTTTTATCCTGCCATTGCATTCAGTTGAAGTTCCTAAGCAATTTCAATAGTCTATTCCATTTCCAGTAGAAAGGGCGTCGCCATGGGTTGAGGAGTCTCGTTCTCTATGCCCTCAACTATCACGCCAGATCCTCCACTCTCTTCCTCACGTAGCTACTTTGCATTCCATGAGACCACATTTTTCTCCTCTCCGTTCTCCCTCTCCCTCCTGCGCAGCTCTCCACAGCTACCTCCAAATCACCTTCCCTCTCCTACCAGCGAACCCTTTCACATTTTGTAAATGAAATTGTGTTCACATGATCCAAATAAATATAGATAATTTTCATTGAGTCATTCTTACTTTCATTCTCTATATCATATTCATTTCATTGAGTTTATAGCCATCTTTTAAATTGATTTATATTGAAATGAGATATTGATTTATGAGTAAAATATTAGTTCAAACTATTTTATTCTAAAATATAATTCAATCTGATGTAAGAGTTTATAATTTATTAATGAGCTTCATTTATTTATTTTTATTAGCTTCCATATCATAATTATAAAATTTAAAAAGTTCAAAAATAAAAATATTTATGACTAAAATATTAGTTCAAGTATTTTATTATGATTTTTTTTAATATATAAATCAATTTGATTTGAGAATTTCTAATTTATTATGTGTAATCATTTTTAATAGTTAAAATAGAATTTCAATTTAACTATAAATGGTATAGAGTTTAGATTTGTTATATCTCTCATATATCAACATAAGTAAAATTGAAAATATTTTAAAATATAATTTCAAAACAAAATAAATGAATTTGTAGAAGATTATTTTTATTAAAATGATAGAATCCAACCCTAGCACTAATACTAATTATAAGTCTAACCATACCCTAAAACTAACATTAATTAACTTCAAACCTAACTCTAATTTTATATCCAACCCTAAACATAATTATGATTCTAAAATTAACATTAATAAAACTCTAATTGAACCATAACCCTAACCCTGATACTAACCCTGCCTCAATTGAACCATAACACTAACCCAAGCTTTATTATAGAACATTAATCTTTACCCCAACCGCAACCCTAATTCTAATTCAACCCTATACCTAATTTTAATTAAAGTCTAACCCTAATTAAACCTTTTAAACTAACAAATAAACATTGAAAATAAATTTATTTTTTATATTATAGCATTCATAACTTACACCTTTTATATACAATGTCAAATTAATTATAAGAACACATAAAATTATTTATAAGCAACTTAAATTTTTTAACAATTTAATAAAATATAATTTAAATTTAACTATAAATGGTATAGAGTTTAGATTTGTTATATTCTCATATATCAACATAGGTAAATTTGAAAATATTTTAAATTATATAATTTCAAAACAAAATGAATGAATTTATACAAGATTTTTTTGATTAAAGTGATAGAATCTAATCCCAATGCTAACACTAATTATAAGTCTAACCATAACCCCAACCCTAAAACTAACACTAATTAACTTCAAACCTAACTCTAATTTTATATCCAACCCTAAACATAACTATGATTCTAAAGCTAACATTAATGAAACCCTAATTGAACCATAACCCTAACCCTAATACTAACCCATGTCCCTATTGAACCCTAACACTAACCCCAAGCTTTACCATAGAACCTTAATCTTTATTCCAACCCCAACCCTAATCCGAATTCAACCCTATACCTAATTTTATTAAAGTCTAACCCTATTTGAACCTTAAACTTAATTGAACTCATGTTAGTGTTAGGGTTCAATTAAGGTTAGGGTTGAATTATGGTTATGATTAGGGTTAAAATTCAAATAGGATCGGGGTTAGGGTTAGGGTTCAATTAGGATTAGATTTAGAGTTTAATAGTTATAAATTTTATCAGAGATTAGTAGATTAACCTTTATAATATTAAAAGATAATTTTTAATAAAAGAAAAATAAAAAATCATATTTATCAAAAGAAAAATAAAACAAATATACTTTTTTTTTTAATTTCACTTTTAACTTTAAATGTATGTTTACTCATTAAGTTGGATTTTTTTTACAATCACATTTTTTACTTTAGATGTTTGTTTATAAAATATAAAGATGCATTAAAAATATATTAGAAATATTCTTCTTTATATTATAACATTTATAACATTAAATTTAAATAGAATAATTGCACAATGCCACTTAACCAATCAAGAAAAAATTAATCATGAGCAATTGCAACATTATTGCCACATCTTTTATATTAACAAATAAACATTGAAAACAAATTTATTTTTTATATTGTAACATTCATAACTTAAACCTTTTATACACATAAGTTAATTATAAAAACACATAAAATTATTTATAAGCAACTTAATTTTTTTTAACAATTTAATAAAATAAGAAAAAAATAATAAGAATTATAGATAAATTTATGAAATATTGACTTACTTATCAATAAAAAATAATAAGGGTTCATTCACTAACTTCACCAATGTTCATTCACTGACTTCACTAATATTCATTCAATAAGGGTTTAATTAGGGTTAGGGTTACATTACGGTTTGGGTTGGAGTTAGGATTCAATTAACATAAGGAGTATTATTTGTTTAGTGTTCAATTATAGTTATCTAGGTTTGGGAATTAAGGTTAGGAATTAATTAGGAGCAAGGTTCAGTTAGCATTTAATTAAGATTAGGGTTCAATTACAACTATGATTAGGACTAGTGTTTAATTAGTGTTGAGTTATGGTTAGAATAAGAGTTCAATAAGGTTGCAATAGACGCCTCTATAATAATAACTCTCAGCATATTTTATATATAAATTAATATTTAATATATGTATGTTCAATTTTGGGTTAAGGTTCAATTGATTACAAATAGGTGCCTTGAGAAGGATATCTCTTGATGTACTTTACATATATTTGTAAAATATAGGTATGGTAGTATATAGATCAAACGATTTTATTCTTTTAAAAGCATATTTATCTTTTAAAATTTTTATGTAAAAATACCAAAGATAACATAAATCTAGATATAAATAGATGCTTCAGATGAATATGTTTATTTATATATGATGTATATTTTAATCTATATTATTCTAAAATAATATTTATACATTGCTTACATAATAAATATATAAAAGTAACACTATATATATTAATATTTGTTTATATATTTATTATGTGAGAATATATGTTGTTCTAGAATTATATATATATATATATATATAGCGAGATTTTTGAAATTTGTTAGTATAAAGGTTTTCTATAATAGATTTTTCTTTCTAAATGGTGTTGTGTTTGGTGCTTGTAGAATTGAAATGACTTGGGGCACTCTCATCCTCATGTCAAGGATATACAATGGGTTTGTGGAACCCGAGAATTGAACCTAACCCCAAAAGAAAAAAGCCCAACTTATATAAGGATATTCCATCCCCTTATTAGTAGGATGTTAGGTGTCAATTTGTGGCTCAAGTTAAAAAAAATTGTGCCACCTTTGTTGGGTGGCGTGATCCTTAGAAGTATGTGAATCTTAATGAAAAGGGAATTTCAAAAAGGCGGATATCACTCCAAGTCTCCCTTTATAAGGTAACTTGCTTGGATAGGTTATTTTTGGATGTGATTAAATATGAAAACACCTCTAGCTCCACTCTAGAGACAAACCCTAGGAATCCTAGCCACTACATAAAGTTTTGAAAGAACCCTTCTTTGCTCTAGTAAGCCCATCAAATCAATTTTAGGAGATGATAAATTAAGGAAGAAATCTCTAAAAATGAATAATTCTTCACAAAGAATGGGCTAGTGGGTAGGTTTAACCATTTATGGCCAAGCCTCTTTGATCTGGATGACTAGATAATTAACTCCTAGTAACCTAACATGGTTGAAAAAATTAAAATCTACCCTTGTGCCAAGAGTTTTTCATTGTAGTTTTCAATAGATTAGATAATCAAAATGTCTTCTTTAGTAGCCTCTAGACATGGGGACCGTAGCACTTTCTCATGTTAAAACCATGACACCCACCTTTAAATCCTTCCACACAATCTTTCTTAGTTATGCCTATTTAGGTCTGTCTTTCCAATCTTCCCCTCCACTTCTAGGATGAATCTTGTTTTGCAACAATTGACAACTCATTGGATAATTTCTTGACTACTGACAAAGATTCTTCATAATTATTTCATACAACCTTTTCTCACATTTTGATGGAATTAGATATCTCAAAGGATCTCTCAATAGATATAGTTCTAAGATTAGATGACTGCATTTAGACTCGGCCCTTGGATTATGAGGGTTTTCCTTTTCATTGATGAAGATACTACAATATTGGGCACCTTGTTGTAGACTACTTGAGCTCCAATTTCAATTCAAATCAACAAGCTTCATGGTGGAATGAAGTCGCTCCTCATCATTACTCCATTGAAGACACATCAAGGGATAGTGGTTCTTTGTTGAAGCATTCTTAGTTTTTAGATTCATGCAACATTCTTGAGTCTACGATTGAGCCTCCTTAGGAAGTGGCCTTGAGCAAATAACATTTCCTAGATATATAACAAATGGGTGTTAATGCATTGTCTCCTCTTGATGCTCATGTTTCCTCTCTTCCCTTGGTGGGACATAATGTTAGAAGTGCCAACAAGAATTTGGCACAAAAGGATAAGAATTCCTTTTTTGTGCTTGCAATGACAAACTATCTCCTTAGGATCATCTTCATGACATGCAAATAATTGGTTCGTAAGGTAATGAATTTTTTTCTATTTGGAGACTAAGGATTCAAAACTACCTCATTTTTAGATTCAAATTATTAGCTTCCTTCTATGGAGGCTCACAGTGACTGGACTTTGGTACAAAAGAAAAAGAAGGTTTATTTTAAAAATGATGAGGGCTACCATAAAAAAAATTTGTAGTCTCATACGAAAGCTGGTGTTGAAAATTCCAAATTAAACTAGATAGATCTTGTTGTATTGTAGTCTCATTTATGGGATTCTAATGCTTTATTCAACACCCCTATTTTTGGTTTTGGTGCTTTTTCTCATGGCCCTCCACTATGGACTAGCCAAAAGTATATATATATATGGGTAGGGCCACATAAGTGGTTTACAATTTTACATATGGAGGAAGCAAAAATGCATTTTGGGTGCTTGAACAAATTTAAGGGGTTCGCTCAAACTAATTGGTTTGAGTGAACCCATAAATGTATTCAATCAAACCATATGGTTTGTGAAAACCCCATAGTTCGCTCAAAGCCCGAATTAGGTCTTTTTAAATAAAATGATTGTTACTATCAAAACCGACGGTCATTTTCATCTGCATGTGTTGCGACAAACTTCTAGGTGAACCTGGACTGCGAACTCACCATCCTGAGCGATAGTGCATCACCCTTCAGCGGCATCCTCCACAATGCATCACCATCCAACCTAGTGCGACTTACAGGTTGGTTTTATGCTTCCCCATTTCACATACATGACTAAAGTGAATTGAATTGCATTTGCTTGAAAGTTTCTAAACCCTAAATAAAACAAATCCATTTTGTGTGTATCCTTTAATCATGGCATTCCATGAGACCAAATTTCTTGCTTGGCTATCATTCAAATGGTTCATTCGCCTTGTCACTGCTTCCACATTTCGCACACATCCATACCCTATTCCAAAGCTCCCATTTTGGCATAGGCAGGGCGAAGGTTGTGGAATTTGGCTTTACAACTGCCAATTGCATTTGCTTGAAAGTTTCTAAAGCTTTTTCAACAAGCCCATTTTCTACATAACCTGCAACCATTGTTATATCCTTTATGCTTTGATGGATGTCCATACCTTGTTCCAAAGCTCCCATTTAGCATGGGCTTTGAGGATGCAAAAAAGGTTGTAGAATTTGGATTTACACCTGCCAACTGCATTTGCTTGAAAGTTTCTAAAGTATTTTTAGCAAATCCATATTGTGAACATCCTGCACTCAGGGAATTCCATGAGAACACATTTCTTGGAGGCATTTTGTCAAATAGTTCATGTGCATTGTCTATGCTTCCACATTTTGACCAAAGCATTTCCGGTTTTTGTATATTTGTCATTAATCTCTCTCCCATTAAGCTTTGATGGATGTCCATACCTTGTTCCAAAGCTCCCATTTTGGCATAGGCAGGGAGGATGTTGGAAAAGGTTGTGAAATTTGGCTTCATACTTGCCAATTACATTTTCTTGAAAGTTTCTAAACCCTTTTCAACAAATCCATTTTGTGCATATCCTTCAAACAATTCACTTGCCTTGTCAATTCTTCCACATTTCACATACATGTCTACTAGGGAAAATGCACAAAATTCCTCTATCCTTTATAATATGATGGACGTCCATACCCTGTTGAAAAAATTTAAAGCAAAGTATCTAAACACTTCAAAAATCAAAATGAAAATTTGAGTAAAATCTATTTGTGTTTTAGACAACACTTGTTTTAAGTAATACAAACAATTTTCATGTTGTAAATACATCACTTTTGTTTTGATTCTTGTCTCTATTAAATGAATATATGAACATATGTTTACTATTACAATCATCTCCTTTAAGTTGTATTTCTTTTAGAGAGATAATTAAGGTTTATTTTCCTCTCCATTCTCATGTTTAAAATTGAAGTATCAGCTTGTGTTTAAGGAATACCATAAATATTTCATTGATGATAATAGGGAATTTGATTGTCTTAAAGGGTTATTAAGTAGGATCATATAAGGCCATAATCATTAGTGTTATCACTAAGTTTCATTTTGTGTTTCTTACTAACTAGAATATTAGCTTATTATTTGATTCAACCAAACCAATTTAACTTGGAGCGTTAATAATAATTTAGGCCAAAAGTTTCAACCAAACCTTTGGAAATCAAGATAGTTTGAGAACAAGAATTAGAATGTGTACATCAATATTAACATCTTAACATTAATATTGAACAAAGCTTCTTGATCCAACAAACTAGATTTCCTATTAGTGCAAGTAATTAAGCATCTTTCCCATAATGATCACAATAACTAGTAGGATTTACTTTGTAGCACTTTCCTTCTTTATCTCAAGTGGATATAGCTCCAATTGTTTTTGAGGACCTAATAGAGAAATTTGAGCAAGTACACATTATTCAAGCTCATGAAGATGGAAGAAGAAACAAATTAAATAATAAAACTTAAACTAAACAACAAACATTTTAAGAACATAATATTTGACCTCAAAATCATTTATACCTAAAAGAGTTTGAGAAGAATTTAGGAAGCCAATAGTCTACGATACCCCTTTAACATTGATCTTGTGGATGGTACTACCATTTGTATGGTTGGAACTTGGAGAAAGATAGAATTTAATTTAATGGGAATCAAGAAAAAAATAGACTTTGAAGTAATAGAGATGAAGGAACTCTCTAATACCTTCAATATTTTACTAAATTTAGAATGGTTTGTAAACTATAATGGGACAATTAACTCTTATAAAGAATAAATCTCTTTCTTTGACAAAAAAGTTAATACATATACCCCTATACATTGATATGAGTAAGGCATACATAAAGAAGATAACATAAGAAAAAATTGGAGAAGAAGAATTGAAAGCACTACATTCTTTAAGAATAATAGTCTAAGACACCATGCATGAGGCTAACTCAAGAGGATAAATCATACTTGATATCAATCGTTACAACATTGATAATGAATATGCTATGGAAGAATGGGTTTGGGATGAGCTAGAAGTAAGATCTAGAAAGATATTAGATGTGAAGAGGATCCAAAACTTAAGAAAAGTTAAAAAAATTCCACTCAAGATATTTCAAATGATGAAAACCCACCACATAATACAAAAGGAAACTATAAAAAGAGACAACATACTAGAATTCAAAACAATTTAACCACATTTCACATGGAATTTCTCATATTAAGCTTCCTTGGTATTCTAGGGTGGGAATTTTTTTAACATGTATAGAATACATGGAAAAATTATTAAAGAAATAAAATTTGAGATTATAATCTCTTCAAGATACTTTGTAGCATGCCAAGATGGTGGTACACCCACAAACCTAATATCCCAATTGGGAAGACATTTTTGGTCCTTATAAGAACCAAGTACTTATCAAAAGGAGACTATAAACCCAATCTAAAATATTGTGCTAAGATGAAACTTGAAATAAACCTTCAAATTTGCATTAGGGAATGGACAAATAGAATAGAATATGATGAAAGGCTATATACCCAACTTTTCTATTGGACATTATCACCTATTGCAAAAAATAGGTATATTAACTAAGAAAAGAGAGGAGGAACCAACAATTGGATGATGGGACAAAATAATTTGGTAAAAAATTTGCATTCCATGATATTGACAAGCTAATCCACAATGTACTAAAATGAAGCACATTATCATATCTCTAGTAGAAATAGCCCTTCACAAAGAACATTAGACTATATTTCCAAAGGAGACAAGCATTTGGAACTTGATAAAGTGGATGAATAAGGTTGAAACACCATAGTAGAAGTTAAGTGGTGCCTCTAAGAATAAATTATGGAATCCAAAGGAGAAGAAAATCCTTAAAACTTAAAACAATATAAGTTGAGGAAGGGGAAAATGAAATAGCCACTAATAATGCACTAAAAAATAAATATTTCAACATGAACCATTGAGGACTAGAGAACAAAATATAATTTTAGAAGGAACCCTGAGATGGAAAAAAATGGAGATTAATGGGATGAAAGATAAGTGATGCAAGTGGAAAATTTTAAAAAATATGAAGACCTTTTTCCTAGAATATTTACTTGTGGGAGTAAATGGTGACTCCCCAACACCCCCAAGAATAGTTGCTAGACCAAAACCACTTCCACAAGAGAGAGAATGGCAAGAATGCTTGCTTCACAATGCAAGATTGATTATTGGTTGAATTGATTCAATTGATAGATGCAAATGTACATGAGATGCCTTGCTTATAAAGGCAAGGTTGAGAGATAGGATTAGACAAGATTATGACAAGTGTCATAATCCTATGACATGAGACAACTAAATACCTAGGAATCGAGAAATCTTAGCTAGATACGATAAGTTATAGAAAAGCCAACTAAGACTTCTAGAAAGAATCTTATATCCTAAGTAAACTTAATCATGTGAATATGTCCCCTAATTTACCTAGTGAGTGAATTAGCTAGGTACAAGACATTTATTCACACCAACATTACTAACCTAAAAGGTGTAAAAGAAGAGGTAGGAACCATACATATAGAACTAAAAGAAGGATCCAAACCATAAACAAAAATAAAATATTAACTTAAAACCTCAATGTCAAAACAAGAGTTGAGATAAAATTAGACAAAATGTTAGTAAGAGGAATGATCAAAAAATTTGAAAATACCCATGGTAGATGAGACCAAACAAAGAAATCAAAATTTTCTTCATCTATGATACCCATGATGTTGACCATTGTCTTTTTACTACATATAGACTTATGAAATATCATTCTATCCCTATTCCTCCCACTACTTCCCCTTTTCCACTTGTTGTTACTATGGAGCCCACTACCATTCTAGAGGCCTCTTCCATACCTATAGCATTTCATATTCCCACTATAACTAATACACTTTCACCTTTTGATGAGAATTTATTTCAATCCACTATTGACATTCCTTTTATAATTATATCATCCTTCAAAAACTTTCCCTCTTTATAAAATTTTATGTTAAATTATTTCATAAATAATTTCTTAATCTACACCATTATTTAACATGATCGTGCTTTTCTACAACCATATAAAATTATAGATTTTTAAAGAAATTCAATGCATAATTTGCTAGTTTCAACTTAGGATAGGAAAATTTTATTCTTTGAAGCATTATGGAAATTCAATTGAAATTATACCTCTATGTGCTCAAATCATTGTTCTACCCTCTCTACATCTCCTAAAAATGAAAATATCTCAACTATTGATTTAGAACCATCAAGGTGTGTTTGGTAAACTAGAATGACCATGAAAATTTTCCTCTACTATATATTGGGTTGTTCCCTTACTCTGCAATGAGCATAACTTATCTAAGAGACACTTTATTAAGCACTATGTCATCTCATTGGTTAAGATAATCTTGCACCTTTAGTATCAAGCTTGAGGAATATTACATTATATCCATGCTTTTGGTTTTGTTTGAGAAAATATTATCTTTTGACAAGGAAAAAAATTCTAAAATTTCTCTATGTTGCATACCTATACATTAAATAACAACAAACTCCACAATGAAATAACTTGTTTGATTACCGCTTGATTCATTTAAACTACCTGATAGTTATTCCATACACTAGTAGCAAATAAATGGATTAACTTAGAGAACACAATTAGCTAACTTTAATCAAAATTTCTTGGAATTACACAAGTAACAAATGGAACAATCAAGAACACCTATTTCAATAGTAAAGCCTTAGTATCTAAGTGACTCCAACACTTATAATTTAAACAGACATCGCATAGTTCCATTGCATTGATTTTTAGGGCTCATAAATATAATCTTTGTTGGATAGGATCCCTTAAATATTGGCCACCTCCTAGACTATTGCATGTAGTCACTCCTCCACCTCTTCAATATAATTTCCAATTATTAAATCATTCATGCTATAAATCCCTTGATTTGAAAATAAACATGTTGTCTTGTTTCCTTCAAGGTAGCAACATACTTAGAGAATAATTTTGGTGAATCGAGGATTCCCCATGCCTCATATAGTATGATGTTTTTCTTCTAATTGATCAATTATCATTGCATGATGCTAAATATAGTTTCCATTGAATATCCTTCAATAATGACTAAATTGATTTTACATGACCACCAATGTTAAGTAATGATGCTTTCCTTTTATTACTAGTTCTAGGAAATAAATCTTAGATGCAACCTTTATCAAGATTTTTTAAGTCTTTAACTACACATTTTGTACTAGAGTGCCCTAGGTTTCCCCTCAAAGAACCATCAAAATTAAACTTTTACTTGGTTTCTTATGGAGGAATCCATCTAATATGATCTCTAGAAGGGTGATATTTGAAATTAAGAATTATAAATTGATAAATATATTAAATTAAATAAGTAAAATGTTTAGAAAATTAAATAAAATAGTGAAAAAATTTTGATTATGAAAAACTATGATAGATGTTGAATGTTTTTCTGTTAATGGTATGAAAATATTATTGATGATTAGATGAATTATTTGAACTATTGAATGCTCTATTTGTCATCTCAAGTAGCATTCATTACTAGTGATATTATCTTGCATATACAAATCTAATTTAAGATGCATATTTTATATGTTTGCAACCAATAGGTTCAATATATATATATATATATATCATGTGCACACTTGTAAATTTATTTAGAACTATTTTAGATTTCTATTCCCTAGATCTAGATATATTATTTACCGTCTCATTGCTCCTTTAGGTATACATACATATAACATGGAAAATGCATCTGTTCCACCTCTAGAAACATTGTTTGCAAATACTACTAGTGAGATTAGGAGATTGAGAGACTCATTAACAAATGGTCAAAACATAGGCACATATTCAGAAGTTTTTTATGTCCATATTACAAAGCCTAGAAAAACTAAGAGATGAACTTAGGCATACTAGTGCATATTCCCCTGATAGAGTAGCTGCTATTCTTTCCCACATGTAGGAAGAAGCACATGGTGAGGTTCCCTATAAAAAAATACATGATGTTGTGACCAAAGAAATGATTAAAAACACTTGTTTTTCCATTTTATCGAAATCAACGTAAGGTGAGGGGATACCGGGTCACCAAATGTGTGGATCATACTATGGACCCATTGATCTACCCATGATTTCTTGTAGCACATGGCCAATATCCAAACAATGACTAGATTCCATTATATTTTGTTCAGCAATTGTATGTTGAGGTCCATTTGGGCCTCAAAGTCAACTACCTGGACATTCCACCATATGCTGGTCAGGGGCGTGGCAGGATTGTCGATAGGCCCACCTATCGTCGAGCAGATAGACCAGCCCCAGTGTTTAGGGAATTGATTGGTAGGAGGTCTCCTGCTCTCACCCTAGCTATGGCCCCCTTAGCAGATCAGTTTGTTGTTGCTTCCCAAAAGGAAGCAATTGACAATGTAGGTGACATTGTAGCTGCCACCACTAGGATATCTACTAATCATGTGGGTCAATATTTGATGTCTAGATGTTCACAATCCACACCATTTGTAGCACAACACATCAACATGGATCCTTTTACAGCGGCGGGCATCCCTACACCCACACAACTCATGAACTTACAAGAGATATGGCACACAGGACTATGCATTGTTTGGCTAAGGACCTCTTGGAGGCATATTCCTTCATTGCGTTAGACTATGGGATCACTATAGAGTAGGTCAGAGATCATTTGGCTTTAGGAGTTCATTCACATCTAGGATCCCATCACTCTTAACCCAGCACTAGTGCACATTAGGATCCACCTACAAATCATTCAGCTGTTGCACAGACTATGGGTTTTATGGAGATGTTGACCGGTCCCAATTCATCATCGCCAATGCCATCTCAACTACATAGTCCCCTTCACTCATCATTTATGGCATGACATGTGATAGATTAGATGGATGTATATGTTGACTCGTTGCTTGAGTGTTTGGTTGATTTGGTGGAGACGGTCGTTACAAGGGACTTAGATCATCCGATATCAGATGATGTGCATGTTTCAATTCTTTTTTTAATTATTTTTAAATTTTAGTTTTAACTAGATATTCATGTACTAATATATATGTATATATTGTTGGTGGACATACCTCATGTTACTCCTAGCCTTGGTTCAGATCATGTACGTCGTGTGACCTTGTGAATGATTTTGTTACCAGTGGACATGTGAATTTTAAATATTTATATATACATGTGTATATGTACATGCATATGTATGCATAGATCTAGATAGATATTTAAAAATACATGTACATTCTTAAATAACTTTCATAAAATTTATAACGTATTATATGTATTTAACACATTGTGTACACAATTTTATCTGCAGGACTCGACACATCCATCAGAGCAGGATTCTCATTTAGATGATCATTCGACTAGGATTCGACATCATATTAGGCCTTGCACTAGATTTATGATCTTTACTACATTTGTTTATATGATGATCTCTAGTAGTCCACATTTGATGATCTCTAACTTACATTTGCTTATATGATATACGTACACATTTTCTTATGTTTATATGTTTATTTTCATTCAATCTACGTGCATGTACCTCTTTGCTTATACCATTTTTATGTTTATACATTGAATCTATCTACATGTACATGTGTTTTCTTATGTTTAAATGTTTATACATTAATAGATACACGTGTATGTATGTACATGTTTACACTAAATAACGTGTTTATGCAAATTTTAAATCTATATTTAGAGAACTCATGCTCACGTATTTATGATTTATATATATTTTTTATTAGGTAAGAAGCATTTATAGGGTGTTGTACCCTTCACAAAGATCCACTAGGGCCAGTAGAGTTCAAGACCAAAAAAACATCAAAATAACAAAGCCAAAAAACTAACACAATGGACCAATAGTAGACAGACAAACAACGAACCAACAACAAACTAATTGGCATCTTTCCAGCTCTTTGATAGGAGATTAACAACATCATCTCTAACCCATTCCTGATAGTCTTTAGCCTTCTTCATGTCCATTTCATCCTTCATAACTGCTGACAGGGTACTGGTAACACAGTAGACCAACTTAACTGTGAAGTGGGTCAAACCACAATTTTTTTTGTCCAATTTATCCAAACTTTCCTTTAGCACACAAAGCTCCTCCCCACCAACCGCAGTCTTGTTGGTATCAGCATGCTCAACATCCAATGGATTCAAAGACTAAGAAGTTGAAACCTCCCTCTACACTTTTCCCATATTAGGAATTGAGTTGGGCCCTCTAGCATGCTCGTCCTCCTCACCCTCAAACTCCTCTTCATCCCTGCTATCTTTGCTATCAGACCGCTCCTCTTCTGTATCCAAGTCTTTAACCTGCACTTTTTTTCTATTCTTGGCCAGCCTACCAAAGCGCCGAATGATGGCATCACAACCAATCACCACCGTCTCCGCAACCACTGTATCCCCCATAGAGTCCTTTCCCACCACATTTTTACCTTTGCTCATAGGCTCCTTTAAACTCTTTCCATCCTCTTTTCCTTTCTTTTTCAGGGCGAGCTTGCTAGCAGTCTTGGTAGGGGTTGATTTGAGCTCACAAAGACTAGCCACTGCACTAGTCTGGGCCACACCCACATTCCCCTTAAGCTTTTATAACAGCAAGTTTGGGTTTATTCATGTCAGCAAGGACCAAGTGGTTTTTCCTGATGGGGCCTTTGGACTTGGCCGAAGATAAATTGGTCATAGTGGGAGGCTCAATCTCTTCAATGCAGACATCCGATATGGGTTTTGGTGGGCATAAAGCAAGATGGATGTGGTAGAGCCTCAAAATGAGGCCTTGGTGTAGCGGCAAGGGAGGAGGGTCATTAGGATTTAGACCAGCAGCCCCAATACATTTTTCAACAGAACTTTCTAAGTCCATAAGAAGGAAAAAAGGAAAGTTTAACATAATTTTATGTTGGAGGTGGTTCAAAAGAGGGAAATGGTAGAAGTAGTATGTTTTGTATCTACCTTCCAGAGTCATGTACTTCATCAAGGAAAGGCACACTTGGTTCCATGGCTAAGGGAGAGCCTCCCACTCAAAACCTGATTGGTTATGCACCAAATCCTCATTCCCCACAAAAAACTTGTTCATACTTTCATTATCCTGAGTTTTAGTTTGCTTCAGATGCTTCATACCAGTACACTAGAGCCCCATCACCTACACTATCACTTCCTCATTCACAGTAAGGGAAATACCACCCAAAGTCACATGGTGATCTTTCCACGAGGTGACAAACTATGCAAACAAATTAGGGTCATGGCCCACCAGACTCTCCATCAGAGGAGAAAGACTACCTTCAACACATATGTGCCAAACTAACAGATCTTTACAAAATTTTCCATAGTTGTCTGGTTCAGTTCGCACCCTATCACCACCCATAATGTCACTTTGCACATAGGATAACCAGAAACCCTGAGAAAATAAAAGGTTAGAGATAATGGAAAGGTGAAAAATCACCCGCACATTAAGGATTTTAAGCCAGAAACGACAGCCTTTGATAATCAAGGCAATGTACAAGTCGCACACATGAGAAAGTAATTTCCAAAAAGCAATCTTAGTGCAATCATAAATGAGGATCTCCAAACACAATCGGCTAAGTAAGTAGGACATGAAAGGAATGGATGGTTTTCCTTCCACGTAGAAGATGCATAGAAACCTAGGGAAGATGGTCGCAGGGCCAAATTTAGAAACACCAAAAAGGTTAGCTTTTAGAAGCGGGCCAAATTTAGAAACACCAAAAACGTTAGCTTTTAGAAGCGGAGACAAAATAACAAACAATATAGGGCCAATTAGGAGCTTGATCTCATAATTATTAATCACATCAAAATCAAAATAAAAAAAAACTTGAAAATACGATAGCTTAACATAATCCCCAAAAGGAGATTGCATAAGGTACGATCCAGCTTAGTCTCAATCATCAAGTACCCGTCGCAACATCTCATGAATTCCTTTTTCAAAATGGGCTCCATCCCATAATTTGAATTATACCATTTGTTATCCACCTCATCTTTAAAAATTGTCCACATAGCCCAAAAGAAAAGCATGTGGATCACATAGAAAATCCAACAAAACACTTGATTAGTTATCATCATGGGTCAAGTAAGGGCTTTGTTCCTTCAATATTAAACCCTGGAGGTAGGTTCCCTAAAGAATGCCAGCATTTGGGGATTTTCCAATGTGTGCCAAAATTGGCTAAGGCATTAGCAACTTGGTTTCCCTCCCAATAAATATGGGTGGCAACCTTTAATTTTAACTTTGACACGAAGAGCCTTATGCCAAGAAGAATGTCTTTGGTACTCCACCCCAACAATCTGTCAAAGTTAATGACATCAATAATAGAATTAGAGTCTCGTTCAATATGAAGGTTCTCAATCCCCATGGAAATAGCCAATTGTAAGCCCTTCAACAATGCTCTAGCTTCTACAATCATAGAAGAATGAACATCAATCCCCCCAAAGTAAACAACCAAAAAATATCCTTTTCAATCCCTGATCACACCTCCTATACTGGCTCTGCCTGGGTTTCCTTTAGCTGCCCCATCAAAATTTAGTTTATACCAACCACTATCAGGAGGCTTCCAAATGGTGACACTCTGAGCCAGGGATCTGGAGTTGTCATAGGAGTTAGCATCCATATTTTGGTGTCAAGCTTTGGCCATACTTATTTCCTCCTCAGTTAGACCTTTGTTTGGGGTTTTCCCATTGAAGAGCGAGATTTTTTCCACAATGAGCCAAGAACCAATACCAAACACCTCTTTCAGACTCATCTCAATGTTCCTGAAGATCCTATTGTTTCTCTCTTTCCATATACACCAAGATATAATAGGGGGGATCTGGTTCCAAATTTCACCAGGTAAAGGGTGGATAAAGGGTTCATACCAACTCAAGATAAAGGATCTGATATCTTGACACATAATCCATTGAATCCCCAATCTTCCTAAAGCTAACTCCCACACCTCAACAACAAACAGGCAGTGTAACAACAAGTGATCCATTGATTCTTCATTTCACTTACATAAAAAATATCTGTTGGGGATCAGGAATCCCCTTTTCCTCGGATTGTCCTGAGTTAGAATCCTGTTATGGCAGGCAGTCCACCAAAAGAAGTTAACTTTCGGGATCATGTGTTGATTCCAGACCTTCTTCCATAGATCGAGGAGAACACCCTGGTCTGTCAACATATTGTAAGCCAATTTAACTAAAAGATCTCCCTGCTTATCATGAGTCCAGAAGAATTCATCCCCCTTGCATGTTGCAGGAAGTCTAGTGAGGGAGAGAAAATCCTCCAGGGTCTTGGAAAGGAGACTTAGATCAGGGGATAAGGGGTAGCAAAGGCCCAAGTCATTCCATTTTCTAGCACCCTAAGGGCCGAGGGGGTAATCACTAATATGAATACCAAAGAATCGTTGAGTCAATCTCATAAGATTCCTGAATTCAGAGTTTTCTAGGGGAGTTTCAAGTAACCAAGGGTCCTCCCAGAATATGATTTTATTACCATTACCAATCTTCTATTTTATCACATTCCTCAGAAGACCCTGCAGACTACAAATACACCTCCAAACCAAGGACCCCGAAGGGTGAACCTCCGAGAGGCATTCAATCAAAGGTCTGTTTTGAAGGTACTTAGCATTCATGATCTTACACCAATCATTCCTATCCCTCAGATGGTTCCAACCCACTTTTTCCATTAAAGCTTTATTGGTATTAGAAATAGTCCTAATCCCAAGCCCACCACAACTTTTAGGTTGGCATACCTTATCCCATTTAACCAAAGAATTTTATTTTTTTTCCTTGGTCCCCAACCAGGGGAAAATCCTTTGAATTTTCTCAAATTTCTCACCAATTTATCTAGGAATCTTGAAGATGGAGAGAAAATAGAAAGGGATACCTTGGAGAATAGCAGACAAGAGTTGTAATTTACCTACATGGCTAAGCAAAGATCCTTTCCACCCAACCACTTTTCTTTGGATCCTTTCCAGTATAGAATTCTAAAAGTCAGGAGTGTCTTCCTTGATAGTAAGGGGTAACCCAAGATAAACCAAAGGAAGAGAACCACTCAAATAGCCTAGAACAACAATTACCCGATCTTGCAGATTAGGAGTGTTGTTAAAGAAGTAAATCATGCTTTTATTATAGTTAATGCATTGCCCAAAACAAGGAGCATAGTTGTTGAGAAATTTTTTCCATTTCCTAGCTTCAATCACAGAGGCTTTCCAAAAAAGAAAAGTATCATCCACAAATTATTGAATCACAATTGGCTCTAAGGAAGAGGCAGCCTTAATTACATTTATGGACCCTTTTGACAACATATTAGAAAAATTCCTACTCAGGACATCCACAACCATGATAAACAAATAGGGTGAAAGGGGGTCTCCTTGTTTGATACCTCTCCCAGCAAAGAAAAACCCAAAGGGAGACCCATTTACCAAAATAGAGTACTTAACTATAGTAACACATTCCATTATTAGATTGATCATGGATTGGTCAAACCCAAACTTAGCTAGGAATTTAGGGACAAAATCCTAGATCACCTTATCATAGGCCTTAGAAATGTCTAATTTAAAGGTCATACCAGCGTGGTTGCATCTATCCATAGAATGGAGTAATTCATGTTTGGTTATGGTAGCATCAAGGATATGATGACCAGGCACAAACCCTTTTTGAGTTGGGATGATATTTTTTTTGAGAGGTTTGATGCAGTTCACCAGAATTTTAGAGAGGATTTTATAAAAAGTATTGCACAGACTGATGGGATGAAAATCAACCATAGATTGACGATCAACAACCTTGGGAATTAAAGTTATGAAGGTGTGATTCAGTTGCTTAAGAATCTTACCAGATTTGAATAAATCACGAGCAACTAGGACAAGGTCCTCACCAACAATCTACCAAAAGGTTTGAAGGAAGGCCGGAGGGAAACCATCAGGGCCTAGAGCTTTGCAGGCCCCCATACTAAAAGTAGCCAACTTAACCTCCTCAAGGGTGACAACACTGAGGATCCCAAGGTTATCAATCTAGGATATAATAGTCGGAAGTGGGTCGAGTAGAAAACTGTCAAGAGCTCGATTAGGAGCCTTAGCAAGAGCTGCATAAGCCATCTAAAAGTAATCCGCAACCACCAAACTGACTAGGGGGGCGAATTGACAACCTCTCCCTGAGCATTATGTAACTTATTTATCTAATTCATTTTCTTATGTTTAATAGCAGAAACATGAAAGAAAGAGATGTCCCTGTCACCTTCTTTTAGCCATTGGACCCTAGATTTCTACTTCCAAAAAATCTCCTCTTTCTTTAGAATTTGTTCCCACTCCCTTCGACTCTCCTTTTCCTGGTTGCAAGTAGGAAGACTGACATCTCCCTCCTCCATTTTATTTTGAAAAACTTTCAATTTATTCCCAACATTTTTTCCTCCTAGAAAACATCCCCAAAAACCCTAAAAACATCCCCAAAATCCCTTTTGTTCCAGCCTTTCACCATACATTTAATGTGTTTGAGTTTAAAAAATATTTTGAACATGGGAGAACCATGAACATGAATATTCCACCATTCAACAACTTTGTTTTTGAAATCAAGGTGGGAATTCCACATTATCTCAAACCGGAAAGGGAATGGTCTAACAACAAACTGGTCACACGAGGTCAGTAGCAGTGGATTGTGATCAGAAACCATCCTAGGCAGAGCCCGAAGAGTGGCACTAAGCAGGCCAGTCCAGTTACTAGAACAAAAGGAACCTATCTAATCTTACTTGAATCAAGTCCTACCCCATACATTTTTGGTCCAAGTAAAAGCTTGGCCCGATAATTCTATGTCAATCAGGCCAGTAGAACTCAAAAAGTTTGCTAGGTTAGCCATGATGTTAGAATAATCTACCAGACCATCACTTTTGTCTTGGGGAAATAAGGGGGAGTTGAAATCCCCAGCCACTAACCACTAATAACCACTATTGTTTTTAATCGAGTCAGAAAGAGCCTGCCACATAGCATATCTAGCATTCTTCTGGTTGGGAGCATAAACATTGATAAGCGACCAAGA
Organism: Sequoia sempervirens; assembly: GCA_007258455.2. NCBI lineage: Eukaryota > Viridiplantae > Streptophyta > Pinopsida > Cupressales > Cupressaceae > Sequoia > Sequoia sempervirens. Next base: position 680,629,635 of record VDFB02058242.1, read on the forward strand.
GCTTCTTGTGTAGGTAAAAGAAAAACCAACACTACTCTGACAACCAAATAGTTCTGAGCCATTAAATCTAGAAGGGTTCCAAAGCACAACAAGACCCCCCGAAGCCCCTTCAACATCACTATAGGAGTAAGTGGCCCCTGGCCATAAGTACTTAGCAACATTATCAAATTTTTCTTTTTTCATCTTGGTTTCTTGTAAAATTAAAACATCGATCTTATGTTCTAAAACATAGTTTTTTAAAGCAAGTTGCTTATGGGAGTTGTTCAGCTCTCGTACATTCCATGACATGACCTTCATTTTTTACCTTTCTTGGAGAACACGTCCAATGTCCTTTGTTTACCAATGGCTATCTTATTTGTGGTTTCTCTTAACCTCGTAAGTCTTTGGCTTGGTCTTCTAGGCTTGGAATCGCCACCCACATCTGCCTTTTTCTTTCTCCCTCTTTTCTTTGGGGTTACCCAGTTATCCTCACCAATCACATTCTCCAAATTTGAATCCTCAGAGTTGAAAGCTGTCACATCTCTAGTACCCATATCCTAGATTTCACCTTCTTCTCCCATATTCTCACTAGTCCCCACTGAAGCCACCTCCAACAAGGCACCTCCAACAAGATCATCACCCCCAAGAGCTAGGATAGAGGATGGATTTGTTATCTCCAACACCTTATCACATGCCAAATCCCCAACCAAGGAAAGATTAGCAAGGCTCGAAGCTGGATCTACACTAGTCTCTAACCCAAGAAGAGGAACACCAAAGTTAGGGAATTCAAACAAGTCTAGTGAGGTAGATTTTTCCAGATCACCAATAATCGGGTCATCATTTTTAGGAGAGTAGAAAAATCTCTCGAGTTAGGCTCCTTGTTAAAGGAGAACTTACAATAAGAGATAAGGTGACCAAGTTTGGCACACTTTTGACAGTACACCACAACATTTTCATAGCACACAGGCTGGACCCAGGTACCAAAGTTAGAGAAAAGCTTAACAGAGTTAGGGAGTGTCTTATTCACACTAATGTTCACACAAAAGTGAGCAAACACTAACTTGGACTTCGATTTGGTGATGGAGTAAGAAGTAATGAAGTGCCCCAAGGAATCACCAATGCTTTTGAAGATTGATTCATCCCAGTATTCCAAGGGTAAACCGGGAAAGCATATCCAAACTGGAGCCGACCTATTTAGATCCACAGCAGGGTCAAACCTCGGCTTCCAACGACATAAAGCCAAACTGTTTTTTCCATAAACCCAAGGTGGATAAGAAAGAACCGAAACTAGACATTCCAAGGCCGTGAAATTGAAAAGGAGGAGACCAACTGACATAGCACAGCTTTCCACACTTCCCTTGAGGTGCCATTTAGCAGCAACCCATCTTTGAACCATATCAACAGTGGGACAAAAGGAGAGAAAATGACCTACAACTATGTTCTCCATGGAGGAGAGAATCCTATCACTGACCGTATCAGAGATAGAGAAATCCATTCTTGAAGCAATAACTTCTTCCTCAAGGGGAGGAGGGTTAGAGCTCTGTTTACCATTGGTTAGAATATCCTTCCACCCTTTAGTTTTTGGAAGAATCTCAACCACCGACACTTCGACTGAAGACATGGGTGGCACTGAAAGAACTGCAACTAAAGGACCAGACCCTCCAAGAGTGTCTCCTGAGGGACACGAATCCGCAAGAGACAAGGCGAGGCTTGAGTTAGGGGGGGACAGAGGGGGATCGTGGGGTACCCCCAAGGAAAAATCCACCATGTGCGCAGGCTGTTCAAACATGGACAGAGGAGAGAGGAGTAGGTTTTTTATGATTTATATATGTTAATCACATGTTAAATGTGCATTAAATAAGAGTAAGATGTCAATGACTAAATATGTAAATGGAATAATCAATAAATATTTCAACATGAACCATTGAGGACTAGAGAACAAAATTTAATTTTAGAAGGAACCCTAATATGGAAAAAATTGGAGATTAATGGGATGAAAGATAAGTGATGCAAGTAGAAAATTTAAAAAAATATGAAGACCTTTTTCCTAGAATATTTACGAACCTAAAAGGTATAAAAGAAGAGGTAGGAACATTCCTTTTATAATTATATCATCCTTCAAACACTTTCCCTCTTTATACAATTTTATGTTATTAAATTATTTCATAAATAATTTCTTAATCCACACCATTATTTAACATGATCGTGCTTTCCTACAACCATATAAAATTATAGATTTTTAAAGAAATTCAATGCATAATTTTCTAGTTTCAACTTAGGATAGGAAAATTTTATTCTTTGAAACATTAAGAAAATTCAATTGAAATTATACCTCTATATGCTCAAATCATTGTTCTACCCTCTCTACATCTCCTACAAATTAAAATATCTCAACTATTGATTTAGAACCATCAAGGTGTGTTTGGTAAACTAGAATGACCATGAAAATTTTCCTCCACTATATATTGGGTTGTTCCCTTACTTTGCAATGAGCATAACTTATCTAAGAGACACTTTATTAAGCACTATGTTATCTCATTGGTTGATATAATATTGCACCTTTAGTATCAAGCTTGAGGAATCTTACATTTATATCCATGCTTATGGTTTTGTTTGGGAAAATATTATCTTTTTTACAAGGAACAAAATTCTAAAATTTCTCTATGTTGGATACCTATACATTAAATAACAACAAACTCCAAAATGAAATAACTTGTTTGATTACCACTTGATTCATTTAAACTAGGATAGTTATTCCATACACTAGAATGCATTTTAATTTTATTTTTTTTCCCATATGCATATAAATACAAGCTTATTTTTCATTATTCCATATCAAATTGCAAGATTAATTCACGTTTATATCACTTGGAGAGCATATTTTGGAGAAGAGATTTTTGCACATTTATCAAGGAGGAAAATTTTGGAAAAGAATATATTTTAGCATTATTATAAAGGAGGGCAGATTTTGGAGAAGACAACTTTTCATTTTTATCAATCAAGGCAAATATTAGAGAAGATAACTTTTCATTTTTATCAATCAAGGCGAATTTTGGAGGAGAATTTACCTAAGTTGGTAGAGGATTTGTTTTGAGTCATCTTTAACTTGAAGAAGAAAATGGGACAACAAAGAAAAATAAAAAATACTTCTCAACAAAAATTGTCAAAAGAAGAAGAACAAAAGAGGCGTGAACAAAACTTGGAAAATTATCATAGAAAGAAATAAGGTACATGCTTATTTATTCTCTCTCTCTCTCTCTCTCTCTCTTGTGTGTGTTTAGGAATTTTATTAACACCTCAATGTTTTCCTTATAAATATATTTCCAATTATGAAAACCATGTTAGATTTAACTTGGAAACTTTAATACTAAAAAATAGTCATCTTGCATAGACATTACCATAACTTCCAGAACCTCATTTTGCCTAAATTCCTTATAATCTATTTCCAATTTCTTTTTTTCCATGGAATTATTAAGTTCAAGAATCTTTGATTTTATGTATTTCAACTCCACTTAAATAGCTCATAGTATCTCACTTTCTTTGCTTGCATGTAAATTCAAACAACAAGCAGGAAATTCTCAAGCTTAATTCGAGCCAAATCTAGATATTGAATCAAATGAACCCGCTGAAGAACACATGGACCTTGAAGATAGGGAGGAGGCCCAAGTTCAAACAATGCATGTTGGAGAGGGGTCAGGATCACTTCCTTCTACTGATATGGATGAGCATATAAAATTAGCTGAAAAGGCAAGGAAATAAATTTCTTATAAAATTTTAGATCATTTACTTGCAATGGTCATGGAGAAATTGAAATGTTATGTCAACCAACCTAAAAATAAGAGTAAGAGGTCAATGAATAAATCTATAAATGGAATAATCAATGATCATTTCACTCATCTTGAAACACTTGAAAAAACCCAATTGTTATCACATTTACTTCTTCATAATGAGCTAAAAGAGTCATTACAATTGTTGGGTGTACATTCGACATCAAATAAGAAGAAACACATGGCATTACAAAAATATATCGTTCAAAATGTTAAAAAGGGTTTAGATTCCATTGGGAAAGGATCTCGATCAGTGGATAAGGCCACTACAAGAAGGGTGATGAAGACATCTATTATAAATCACGATATAACAAGAAAAAGAAAAATGTCTGCACTTTCGACTGAAATTGGTTATAGTAGAACCGCACTAATAAAATATGAGAAAAAGAGAAAGGTTTTGGATGATAGTTCAAAATGAAATTGGGCAATTATGTGTAGAGATCCCCATTCTGATAGGATTGAAGATGTTAGGAACTTGATCTCAAGTTTTTGGCATGATCAAACTCGTCCATCATCATATACTAGAGATGTTATGAGACATAGGATTGGGCTTGGTATTTATGAAAAACATATTAAACATTGGATAGACATAGCACAACTTGAGATGTATATGAACTTTTGTAATATATATTCTCATATAAAGATTGGGCAAACAATGTTTGAAAGGTTAAATCCATACTATGTGAAGATAAATAAGTTTTTGAAACTTGTTGTTGTCGTTATCATATTGAATTTGATCTCTACTATCAGGTATTTCGAAAGATGAGAGAAGAAAGTTATGGTTTTCAAAATGCACCTCCTAAACAGGTAAGTTTGTTTATAAAGAATATGTAATGTGATCATGAGAATGGACCTCAAATAAATTGCATAAAAGGAATTTGTGAAACATGTGGAAATTTGACTAAATTTCCTTCAAGAAATGAAGATATTTACCTAAGAAAGACAGTAAATTGCAAAAGTTACAAGTATGTAAAGTTTCAAACAAATTTTGGGAAAGAATCCACAAGGTTAAACTATGTAGAAGAGGAGTTTCCTATTGGAAAATTTCTGGAAGATTTTTGAAAATTGATACAACCATACATACTACATTCCTTTTTTGCTAAGTGGCAAGCACAACAATTTCAAACATTGAGTGATACTTTCCCACTTGGAACAATTCTATCAGTAGTTGACTTTACATAAAATTACTCTTTTGTACATCAAAAGGAGATTCAATTATAATATTACTTTTCAAAGCAAATCACTATTATGGTTCATGTGTGTTATTGACATGCACAATCAGAATTGGATGGTGTTGAGATTATAGATGAACAACAAGCCATTAAGAAATAATATCAATTTTATATTAGTGATGATAAAGAGAATGACACACTTTTTGTACAACATTGCTTTACAATTTTTTTTTAGAATTTGAGAAGCAGGGGTGTAAAATTTGAAAAGTATTTTGTATGGTTAGATGAATGTGTGACACAATTCAAATCTTCATGACCATTTTATGCACCATCTAGATTTCATAAAATTTACAAAATACCACATGTTTGGAGTTTTTTTTAGAGTGGGCATGGAAACGGTGAGCATGATGGAGTAGGAGCTTGCATCAAACATTATTTAAGAAAGCACCAAATGAGTTACTTAGAAGATTGTATAGACAATTCACATGATGTTGTTGAATGGTGTAAGAAACACTTTGCATCAAATGAGGTTGGCACATCTTCAAGAAAAAACCGAAACATTCCACATAGAGTGTTTTGGGAGATATCGGGGATGTATAAATTGCATTTTCAAAAACTTTAAATTTAAAATATATATATACACATGTTTGTTCACATAAGTTTGTTGTTGTACATGTATCTAGGTGTGGACAAAAGATCAATGCATGGATGCAAGAGGGTAGAAAAAACAAGATCTTTGCATTGTGTTATGAGTTCAGATAGTCACCCTAGATGGAAATTATACACAAGGGATTACTCTTGTTTATGCACTAAGTGCATTGTGGGAAACTCTGATCATGCATGCAACAACCAAGAACTTGGATATGTTGGTAAATGGGATATGGTGCCACTAGTTGTTTCAGAAACATCGATGAGAATGAGGAAGAAAGATTTGAAGACATTCCTTTGATTTCAATTGATTATGACCATATTTCAAGATTGGTTAGAAAAGGTACATGTGTAAGTTTTCAATAATTTAAATATTATATATATAGTTAATGACCTTTAAAGTCTAAAGACATTTCTATTTTTTTAGAAATTTTTTGTGTAAATTTGGTGTACAGGAGATGTTTTGTAGTCATATCAGAGTCTGGAAACATAGAAGGTGTTAGCTATTATTTATTGTGTTGCACATAAGAGAGGAATAAGCTAACACAACCTGAAACAAGTGATGGAATGTTATTTCCCATAGGTGAGTTTAAATTTAAAATTATATATATTGTGTTCACATGTGCACATTACATTAAAAATATTAATTATATATTATACAAACCTTGAAAACAAAAATATTGTACACATTCACATGTCTTACCTTAGGTGCATGTTTACCATGCAAGTTCTATTATAGTACAAGGGATATATCTAAAACAAGTCAAAGTTGTTCAACATGGGATTCATTTTTTTTACTATCAACTTGATAACAAGGTATATCAATATAGTCACATAATAATTGCTACTGCCCTACATCTGCATGCAATTCCACATGCACGTGGATGAAAAAATGGAGACTATATAGTGATGATCATCAAAAAAAATTACATGTTATTGAAAAACAGATTGAACCAAATTGTTTGAGTTAGATTATATCCATGATTTTCAAGTTCACTTGTACATGTATACATGTTCAAGTGAGAACTTATAGCAACTTGTACATAGTTGTAAATCATTTTGTGTAAATTCCATGGAATTCTTAAGTTCAAAAATCTTTGATTTCATTTGAAAGTTCAAAGTTACACTTATAGCATCATCTCATTTTTTTTTCTTGCATGTAAGCTCATATATATGCTCTCAATACTTGTTTGAAACCTAGTGAAGTTTTTTTAAATCATTTTGCCTAAATTACAATTATATACAACGTATATTTGTTCCATGGAATTCTTAAGTCCAAGAATCTTTGATTTCATTTGAAATTTCAACTCCACTTATAGATAGAAAAGTTATTATAGAGGGGGAGACAATTTTATAGAGAGAAAGGTATATATACTAGCACTTGCACATAAAGGAGGTTCAAGGAATACACCGATAGAAAACTAAATGTATGTTAATATGTTAGAGAGTATGTGTTTTGGATTTGCTGTAAATTCTAGTTGCATGTGGTGTAATTAAACAATTAATAATAAGTGTTAAATAATGGAATGAAATAAACTTAGACATGTCAAGATTTTTTCTTTAAAGAAATTAAGTATTATCTAATTATAAAATTTGTGCACACAGATTTAAAACATAAATCAATGCAAATAAAAAAAGAAAGCTTCCATAAAATTGACAAAAAATACTGCAAATGAAAATAGAATGTTCCCGTCTAGTTGCCAAATCAATATTTATATGACTTCTATGTGAAAAGTGAGATTTTGGAGGCTTTTACCTAATATTTAAAGGATTTTACCATTAAAATGCAGTTGGTTTACCATTCAATGGCAGTTGAAACTTGTTTTCCAATGACTCAGTAGTGGTTTGTAGGCATCATACTTATTTCAGCCTCAAATCTCACGATATATGTAGCCTATCAGCTAATAAAGAGAGAAAAACTCAAAAGATAGAGAATAAGAGAAGGAGAAAAATTAAGATAGATAGATATTGAGAGAGACAGAAAGAGATAGAGCATGAGAGAGAAATATAAGAGATAAATGGGAAAAGAGAGAGAAAATGGAAACTAAATTTTGATTGGTCATTTCATGTCAACAATCCAAGGATGACATATGTCCTTGGGGAGCTATGCTCAAGGTACCCTTAACTCTCTACCCTCTACCCTTAAACCTTCTACCCTCTACCCTCTATCTCTCTCCACTCCCTCCCTCTCTATCTCTCTCCCCTCTACCCTAAACCCTTAAACCCTCTACCCTTAACCCTTAACCCTAAACCCTTAACCATCTACAATTAAACCCTTAACCCTCTACCCTCAACAATTCTACCCTTAAACCCTCAACCTTCTACATTCTACCTTAAACTCTCAACCCTCAACCCTTAAACCCTATACCCTCAACCCAATACCCTCTACCCTCTACCCTAAACCCTAAACCCTCAACCCTAAACCCATAAACCTTCTACCCTCTAACCTTAAGCCTCTCTCTCTCTCTCCCACTCCCTCCCTCTCTCTCTCAAGTCTCTCCCTCCTACCCCCTCTCCTCTCAGGTCTCTCTCTCTCTCCTCTCTCCTCACAACTTGACTCTCTCCATCTACCCTGAACCCTGGCCCTGGCCCTAGGCCATGAAACCCTCTAAACCTAAAACCATCCCTCCTCTAGCCTCTCCCTTACACCCTTAAACCCTTAAACCCTCAAACCCTCTACACTTTACTCTTAACCCTTAAACCCTTAAACCCTTAAACCCTCTATCCTCTACCCTCTACCCTTACACCCTTAAACCCTATACCCTCTACCCTAAACCATTACCCTTAAACCCTCTACCCTCTACTCTTAACCCTATACCCTCTATCTCTCTCCCACTCCCTCCCTCTCTCTCTCTCAAGTATCTCCCTCCTTCCCCTCTCTCCTCTCTTCAGGTCTCTCCTCCTCCTCTGTCTCTGCCTCTGCCCATGGCCCTAGGCCATGACCCTTCAGCCCATGGGAGCCTAGGCCATGAGCCTCTGCCCATATATATATATATGGTCAACCATCCTGCCCCCTCTCCCCTCTCCATTCCATTTTCCTATCTCCCCTCCACCCAACCACCAACCATAAAACCCTCACCCTCTTAACCCCTCACCCTCTATCTCTCTCCATCCCTCTCTCAGTCTCCTCCAGCCACCTCTCCCTCTCCTCTGCCTTAACCCATGAAGCCTTGGCTCTTGTGCCCTCTACCCTTAACCCTCTCCTCTCTCCATCATCCTGTTTCCCTCTGCCCTTGACCCCATCTGCCTCTGCCCTTGATGTGAGCCATGGGCCACTCTGCCCCTCGGCCCATGGCCCTTGTCTGGGCCATCTGCCCTCTGCCATCTGCCCATGCGCCGTAGACCCTGTATCTGCACGGAGCCCTTGACTCCATTCCACCCTATATCTCTCCACCCTCTCCCCTCTCTTGGGTTTCCTCTCTCCCTCCCTCTATCTCTCTCTCCTCTTCCCTTCCTTCCCTTCCTTTGTCCTACCATACCTCTACCCATGCCTCCACTCTATCTCTCTCCCTCTCTCTCTTCGTCTCTCCACCCCCCCTCCCTTTCTTCCTCTCTCCATCCCCCTCCACCCTCCCTACCCTCTACCCTTAAAACCCTCACCCTCTATATGTAACCTCACCAGATCTTTCTCTATCCACTCCTCCTCTCTCTCTCAAGGTCTCTCCCTCCTCCCCTCTCCCTCTCTCCCTCACCCTTCCCTTCCATTGTCCACCCTTAACCTCTATCTCCTCCCTCCCCCCCTCTCTCCATCTTCCTCACCCCTCCCTCTCTCCATTATCTCTCTCTTCCTCCCTATCTCTCTCTCCCTCTACCCTCTTCCCTTAAACCCTATACCCTTAAACCTCCTATCCTCTACCCTCTACCATACATAAATCCACCTCTACCCCTAAAACCTTTGACCCCTTTAACCTAAACCTTTAAAACCCTCTGCTCTTGACCTATGCATTTCTATCTCTCTCCCTCCCTCCCCTCTCCTCCTCCAAGGTCTCCTCCTGCCTTCTCCCTCCCGTCTCTCTCTCCTCCAACCCTTTCTACCTTTCTCCCTCTATCTCCCCTCTCCCTCCTCTCCCCTATCCCCTCCCTATCTATCTCCTTTCTTCCATATCTCTATCTCCCCCTACTTCTTTCCCCCTTTCTCTATCTCCCCCTATTTCTCTCTCCCTCTCACCATCTCTATTTACCTATCTCTAATTCTTTTTGTTTGTCTATCTCTTTGTCTCTCTCCATATCTTGATATTTTACCTGTCGGTTTTTTCTCATCCCCATCATTCACAACATGTCATTCATTAATTGGTTATCAAAAAACTCTAAAATGATATTTATGATTCCTATTTCAAAGTCTTGTTTGTTGATGACCTTTCTCAATCAATTGCATATTTTAATTATACGGCGAACAAGCAACCTCATTATTGATGAGGGAAAATAATATTTGAAAAATATTATGTTTAAACTAAACATTTTATATTTAAACTAAATATTTTCTTTTTATAAATTACAATATATTATTATTTTTATTTTAAATTTTGTTTATTTATAATGTATTTAATTCAAAAGTATATTGATATTATAATATTTATTGTAATTATTTATAATATATACATATATAGTATATTATTTATAATTATTAATAATATATATGATTTATATATTATTAATAACTATTATATAGATATATTATATATTATAGAGATTAAAAACTATATTATTAATATTACATATTATAAAATAACACTATTGCAAACATGGGGAAAAATAAAAAATAAAATGGATTCCTCGGCAGGGGGTTCTAGCGAACATCGGCTAAGAGACCGCTCGAACCAGCCCGCCAATCATTTTTTAATATTATTTTGAATAGGTTTGATTCAACCCCTATTTGATCGAACTAGGGTTCAATCGATTTGAGCAAACACTGGTTTGCTCGAACCCCCCTTTTCCCCCCTTCTCCCCCTCAGGCACCAAAAAAGTCTAGAATTTTGCACTTCGAAGCTTGAGTTGAGGATGAAAATGGAGGAGACTTCACAGACCCAACTGGATGATGGTAGTTCTTAGAACGAGCTATCCAATGAATATAATTTTAATATGTTTTGCTTTTATTATGTATTTGTTTTTTTAGTTTTATTAAACATAGGTTTTTCACTAATAATCAAGCTCTCTATTCTATACATGTGGAAAAATAGAAGATTATCAAAAAAAAATTTGAAAAATATGAGTGCACCAGATATTGAAGTCCTCGATCTAACAAAAAAAAAAGAATTTTGATACATACAAAAAAAGTTACGAGTTATACGATTCACCTATGTCTGAATTATAATTGGTTTGACTTCAAAACTTGATTAGGGAAAAATATTTAATAAAACACTATGAAACCAATTGGAAGCACTAGATATCGTAGTTACAAATCTTAAATTCAAAAAATAGAATTTTATCCTTCATGGGAAAAAAATTATGCATAATACGGTGAGCGTCACTCAAAATGGTGTTTTTGAAAAAAACTAGTTTTGAAAGAGATTGAAAAAGAAGTGCAATCTAATTCCAAAATTTTTGAAAAATTATATTTAGAATCTACAAAAAAATGTCACAAATCACTAGTTTGCATCATCTTCAAATTCCTCATAGTTTAGCCACTATAGGTGCCCAAAAGTGAAGATTTAGTTAGAAAAAAATATTTTAATGTCCAGTTTGACAAAAAATTATAAACCAGTATTGTGGGATCACCCTATGTGTGTGTGCACATATATATACATATATGCATACACACACACACATATATATATACTTAAAAATTATCATCTACCTATATAAAAATAATTTAATTACTTACATATATATTATATAAATAATGTGTAATGTGTAAATATATTTACTTAAAGATTTATTTTATTTCTTAAAAAAAAATTATTGCAATATTTATATGTTACTTAAATATATATATACTATTTATAAAATAGCATTTCTTACATATATTATGGATAAATAAATTACTTAAGAGTTATTTAATTCATTTACTTAAAAATTATTACAATATTTGTACATTACTTCTATATAGAGAGATAGAGTTAATAATTATTTATTTTATTTACATTGTTTAGTTTAATTTTATTTGAAGAGTTTTTTTATTTTTTTATTTTTTGGTTGTAATTCTTAATTTTAATTATGTTAGGTATAGTTAAGATTTTATAGTTCTAGTTTTTAGAATATATGTTTGTTGTGCTTTAGTTTTTAAGTACAGTGCAATGACATGAGACTTTTTGATGTTATTCTAGAATGCATCTTCATGTAATTTATTTTTAAAATCTAAAAGAAAAGTGTGAATGCAAATATGAAGAAAGTTTACAATTGTAAGGAATAAACTTGTATATATCAAATATTTATCTCCCATTTGAGTTCATTTTGACAAGTTTATTTTTAAAAGAATGAGTAGTGTGCAAAATATTGTGTTTTGTGTGGAAGTTGAAAAATAACTCTATCCTAATAAAATCATCATTATACATTTAAGGGACAAGTCTTGTTTTTTTGTGTTACCCATTCATTATCCCAAATTATTTCCATGAGTGTGAAATTGGCCTAGGTTGATTTTGCAAGTGTACAAATGATCCTAAACTTTTAAGTAAAAATTAAAAAATGGTATAAAAACCTCAATTAAATGCACAAATAATAAACCCAAAAAAATTCTAATAATAATTGTTTTCTTTCATTTTTTAATATTTTTCTTAAATAATACACATGCAACATAAAATTTACAAGCCAAATACAAATTAATAGGCATGCCTTACATGCAAATATAATATAAGCTTTGGTGACCTTAATGACACTTTGAAATCCAATTTTCTCATTAAGGGTTTTTGTACCCAAGATAGCTTGATTACCATGCTTGAAGGTTTCCTTCTCCAAACACTACAAGCTACTATACATAGTCATCACACTACTGAGAATATTTGTGTAATTATTCGTTTAATTATATTAGGGTTTTACGTTACTTATGATAATTAAATTACACTTATCAATCTTCCCTCTTTGCAACAAAGGAACATAAACCTTGAGTAGCTTGGCTCTCCTTTGAGGAAGTTAGCCAAGCATAATGCCTTCGTTGGTTCGTCTTTTAAATGTTGTATGGGAGAAGGATTGATCTAGGCTAATGTGTTAATTAGTCTAGGATCTCATTTCCCATATAACATAATTAAAGTATCCCCTTCCCCCCAAAATTGAAGTGATATATTGGGTCACATTTTAGCTATTTAAAATACCCCAATTTGCATGTGTGAACCACTATCATATACCTGCAAGAACATAATAAATGGACATATTAATAAGATCAAATGCAAGTTAGAATATAGGTTCCCCATAAAATCCATTAACATCATTCAAAATAGGAAATGAAAACAAGAAATACAATGAGAAGCAATAAAAGAGTGTAAATCCTATTCAAATAATGCAAACTCTTGATCCTATGGGGGCGTTGGTGCCAATTTGATGTGGAAATTATCCCTTTGCCAACTCCTTTGCAAGCTTTGATGATGAATGGTGATGGTGATCCACTTTGTTGAAGATTCAAGTGTGCTCCATGATGAAAAGCCTCCATAACCTAGCTATGGATTTGATAAATTGATGAATCTTACAAATGCTTTGAAGATGTATTTGAGTATAGTAAGCTTACTCAAATTGTGGATGATCAAATGAGGAATGGAGCCTCTTATTTATATAATGTCAAGTTGGAAGAAATGTCCAAAATGGAGCAATGTGGGACTAAGAATCAACAAATGGCAAGATGCCACTTGTCAAAATGTGAATGGATGAGGATGTGCAAGTTTTGAAGAATGTGTCAATAAATGCATATATTTAAAATTTGAAATTGTTGAAATGACATGTAAGAGTGAAAAAAAATGCATTGAATTCCACTTGGCTCAAGGCAAAAGGACTTATTAGGTGGAGTAAATGCCTTGTTGGAAGGACAAATTCCACTTGGATTTTGAATTCAAATTTGAGGAATATTCCTTTATTATGCCTTTTGAGAGAAAATAGATATTTAATAAATGAATTAAATCTATTTTCATGTGCAAGTGGCAAAAAATGGAGGATGGGACATGAGAAGAGATTACATTAATCAAGGTTAATTAATTTAATGAGAGATCAAAATGATGTGACATATTGATTTAGATTTATGGATTGATTTAAATCCAATATAAGAAGAATATGATTTCAAGATTAATTAAATAAAGATTTTGTTTTATTTAACCAAGGAGATGAAGTTAGATTAAACTAAATAAGGTTTTAATTTATTTAATTTAATGAGATAGACTTTAGGGATTTAATCAAATAAAATTGATTATTTCATTAAATAGGGATAATTAGATTAGGTTGATTGATTTAATTAATGAAATGGAATGACTTAATCAAATAAGATGACTTATTTTATTAAGAGAGGATGATTGATGAATTTAATCACATAAGGGTATCTGATTAAATGGTTAGACTAAGGGGTGATTTAGGATGAAATGGTGTTAGTAATTGGGATCAAGTATGTAATGTCAATCAATACATTTTCCATGTCTACATTTTTCCCCTCTTTGAAGCAATGTACTCATTGTGTTGGTTCAAAGAATAATCTTGTCGTGGTCAAATTTCAAAAAAATTATGATTTTTCAGATGCCCCACTGTTGCCCCAACGAGAAGAATTATGCTGGTATACTGCCCCCTCGAGAGATCGAGTGGAAATGCTAATTTCTAATGGATATCACGATAAAATGTGAGAGGAGTGGTTCTACTGATCATAGGATGAAAGATAATTCTTTAGAAAGATTGAATATTTGACGTAGACAATTTTGATGATGTATAGATAGTCATCGGCCATGGGTAGCCTCATGTATATTTTGATATATTACACACACTTGATCCTGATTTGTACCATGGCAGTTACATTATTGATGATATAAAGGAGATGATATGAGATGATATGATGATGCATGGATGATATGGATGCACATGACGTGACATGATGATGATTTTATGATTATGCAAATGGATGATTAATGTATGGTTTATGAGATGCCTAGAATAACCAATCCATATTATGCAATGATGGGGATGAATGCATGTGGTATGATTAATGCTTTCTATATGATATGATATGCATTATGCAGTATGTTGACGGTTTGTGGATGTAAGATAAATGCAATGGTGATGATTTATGATTAATTGTCATGGTACCATATTAGTGTGAAAAGAAAGAGATAGAAGAAAACAAGAGATTCCAACAAGATATGAGATGATGATGGTGATGATGATGATGATTACTTGCCGAGGAGTTGGGATTTTCAAAGGGTCAATTACCTTATGTTTGATAACACACATAGGCATGATGCATCAGGGTATAAAGAACCAGGATGGCGTTGCACCTAGTACGATGGAATTTTACTTGACAAACATATAGGAGTATTCTTGTTCACACTTGACATACGAAAACCTTGCTAGGATGCACCTAACAAAGCAAGTATTTGCCAAGTTATTTTACAAAAATGCCCAACAAGCACAACATCCAAAAGATAATGATCATTGCCCCATTCCTTTCTCTCTAAATCGTTTTGAGTAGACATCATTGAGAGGTCATTGGAATGAGTGCAATAAGATAAATCAAAAGAAAAGATCAAGTACACAAACAAGCCAATGTTCTTCATACCTCTAGCCAAAGGGATTTGTTTTGATTATGATAAGTATCCAAAGTGATATCCAAAATGATTCCCATTGTTGGAATGATATATCCTAGGACATGCATTGTATAGGATGATGATGGGTTGATAAGTTGTTTGGGATTTTGATATAAGGTTGACTGACATGTTTGAAAATGATCAGGATTTTTATTTTGCATTTAAAAGTTTGAAGTTTGCTTTTGATCTTACATTTGAAGCTTGTTTTTGTTGATTGTTGTACTTGTTTCTATTTGTTTTTCCAAAGGGTGAGTGTGATGATTGATTATTGTGGGTGAAAGCGAGATGGGATGGATGGTTTTGTATTTTCTAGAATATTTCAATGGTTTTGATATTTTGAAAATGTTTTGAGGTTGTTTTTGGTATTTTCAAGATTTTATAAATGTTTTGATTTTTGATTTTTTGAATGTTTTGGGGTTTTCTGAGATTTTATGAATGTTTTTTTTATTTTTTGTCTCGGGGGCTGATCAAAGATTAGTCTTGCCTACATTTAAGCTCAGAGACAACATAGTTCAGATGACCAAGTTTTTTATTTGTTTTGGGAATTTTTTCGCACAATTTTGACGTTTTGGATATGGATGTGTGTGATATATTAGTGCTTTGTTTTGGGATTTTCTTACAAACCAAGCTAAGGTTGATTGATCAAATTGATGGATTGATGATGATAACATTGTTGAGGATACACAAAAATGCAAGGGCAGTGTTAAGCAACATGACAATTTAGGATGCATATCCCAAGATGATGCGGGATTGATGATGATAACATTGTCAAGGATACACAACAATGCAAGGATTTGATTGATCAGGATTGATCTTGAAGCTTGGTTTGGAACAAAAATTTTTTTTGGAAGATTTGATACGACATTTGAAATACAACTTAGATGTGACTGATAGTGATTGTTTGGATTGATGTTCTATGAAAGATAAATTTTGATAAGGAACATCTTCTCGTCAAAATATGCCATGGGCTAGTGATTTGGATTTTTGCTCACAAGTGGTGGACCAATTTGATTTTACGTTTTTCAATGTTCGGATCACCCCATAAGTTGGAGGATATATATCAAGATTTATTCCTGAAGCAAGATGTAAATATCTACCCCCAGTGTCTAGCAATGTATGGAATGCTATCGATGGATACCTTGATAAGTGTGTGGATGGATGGATATGGATTATCTTGTGATAAGATAAGGTGTTTGAATAAATAATGCTCATTGGATAATGCTTCATGGGTCGGGTAGTGTTGGGTAGGATAGGATCAATGAAAATGACCCATGTCAAGATGTTTACCATAAGCAAGTGTAAAGTGTGCACCAAACTTTCACCAAGATCAAGATAATTTGGACTATGTATGCAGATGGATGAAAATGGATTGGATAAATGGTTCATGGATGAATGGATTTATTATGGATAATATGGATGAAATGTTGGATTTATTATAGATGAGATGAGATGCTTCCACTTGAACTGGTGCATCTAGATGCTTGATTATACTCATGATGCCTGTTTTCCATGTTTTCATCATGGTCTTGTCCAAAGTGCCATCGTAGTGGTTTTCACTAGAGGACAATTTTTTATCTTTATTGTTTTTAATCCTTTTTCTAGTTTTTTTTTTGGATTTTCATATTTTTTGTATTTTTTGAAAGATTTTAAGCTCATGTTGACCCACCTAGTGGTGTTGATGTAGATGCTTTTGTCATAATGTGCCATCGATATCCTTCCTAAAGAAGTTGTTTTTCCAAGATACGTGCACTTGAATGCAACTTTTGATATTCTCAATCTACTTTGTTGATACCAGAGTTGACTTCATCTTTGTGCGCACATCACGACAGAGTGCCTTCTAAATCCTTATGATGAAGGGTCGTTTCCAACACAAGTCAATGTGAGAATTGGATATTATATGTGGAGGCGTGGATGGAGTGTTTTTAGGGATAGGAGATGGATTGGTTAAAATTTTGGAACCTTTGACTCTCCAAACTTGGGAAGATGAGCAATGATGGGTGGATATGGAAGTGTGCATGGAATTAGGACCAACTGCTTGATATACTTTGTACGTCACTTGAGAAGCCCTCTTTTGCTTTTGTGGACATCTTTGATGGATACTTTTCCCTTTTTTATTTTTTCCCATAGTTTCTTTGACTAATGGGGTTTGATAGGGACAATATTTCTTTGTATTCTTTGGTATCCACTTCTATTTGATTTGTCCATTATGCTTCCTTGCTTCTTCTACTTTGATAATGTTCTTTGTACTTTGATTCAAATCTTTCTTTTGACGTTGGTCCTAATTCATGGATGGGGTGATGGGTGGATTAAGATTCGTGGCGTGGTTGGTTGTAGTATTGGCATTTGTTTCATCATAAGGATTCTTCATGCTCCCTATGTTGACATTTGCTTGAGACATAGTTTCCCCCATTATGGTGGTAGTAGCATCTTTATTCCTTGATTATGCATGTTTTGATATGTCTTGTTCAATAAGCTTTCTCTGATGAATGACCATTGTAGATGACATTATTTCAATTTGTTGCTCTAATAACTCTGGAATATCATGTTTTGTCTGACCTATTTCTTTGAGTGGATAATGTTGGATATCTTCATACATGATGTCCTCAGTCTGAATTTGGGATATATCTAATCCCGATGTTGAAAACTCAGTTTGACTATAGGAATCAATAACTTTCTCTTTTTGTGTAATAATATCAGGAGTAAAGGAATCCTATTATGAATGAAGATCATCTACGTGTCCATCCACAAAATGCATCTCATGGGTAGATGGAGGAGTATGTGCTATTTGGATATGATGATCTTGTATAGACAGGAGAGTATCCATTATACTATTGTAGTAACTTGGGGATACAAATTCTTGATCTTGAATGATTTTAGAATTGCTTTCGACATGCTTTGGATCAAGTTCTTGACATGGGTCAATTTCAAAGGATGGATTGCTTACAAAGGGTTCTTAGATTTCTTCATTAGGCATAGGAAGTGGCTCAATATCCACTTGATCTTTGAGTGAATTTGGATCAAGTGTTAAGTTGAAGATTGCTTCAATATTGGCAATCATGAGGTCGAAGGATGTCAATATGTCTTGGAAAGGACCATTGCTAGACTTTGGTGAGAGATGTTGATCATGCTTTAGAATAAATTTTTGAGATATGTCCTCTAAATTATTAGGTGATGTAGAGACATTTTTAACATGATCATTGGTCAATGGATTGTTGATTACAGGATCAAATAATGTTCACACTCCTTGAAATAGATCATTGTCAAATATTGTTGACGGATTCTTATCATGATCAAAAAGTGACACTTGATGTATGTTGATTTGATCTTTGGATGAGGTAGAAACATCTTCCATGTGCTCATTGATGGATGGGTCTTGATCATGTGATTGTTGACTTGGATCGATAAATGGAGTCGTTGACATTTTGTTGGGATTTTGAACAAAATTTGCTTGTTGTGCTTGGTATTGGGCTTGAGCTTGCACTTGCACTTGATCCCAGGCTTGTGCTTGTTGGGCTTGTAGTGTGGCTTAGGAAACTTGAGTAGCTTGTGCAGCTTGTTGAGCAGTTAGTTGTGCAACTTGTTGGTTTTGGTTTTTTTGGCGTTCCTTCTGATAAGCAGCCTACTGAGCAGCTTGCAACACAATCCTGCATTGGTTTGATGTGTTTTGTTTAGGTGGTGGTGGTGGCGGAGGTGGTTTTGGAATAGTGCTTGTTGTGGTGATAAGAGGTACCGTTGTATTGAAGATTGGGATTTGAGTGTTGGATGGTACGGTCGATATGGTTAGTCCTTGAGAGACCATGTTTTGAGGGATGATAGACGATGTGTTGGTTGCTTGTGCTATGGGGATGATTTCCATATGTTATTGTGATATTGATGGCAAGGGGGGAGGATTTGGTATGATGCCTTGATTGATGGTTGGGGGGATGTTTTGGATGAGCGGTGGTAGCAAAGGTAGCCCCAAACCAAGAGGTGATAGAGATGTTAATGGAAAGGGTGGGAGTGGTGGGAAAGTGAGTGGCATGCTCCCTTGGGGAAATGATGATGTTTGATAAAAAATTCCCCCTGGTCCAAATAAGTCACCTTCTCCTTGTGAGGTCGTAGGGAGAGAGGTTTGAGGGGTTGCATGAAATGATGATGATGGGTCATTAGGATTATGAAAGGTGAGGGGGACATATGGGTGTGATGGATTTTGAACAACATTCATGTGATTTGCAAACATATCTATCCAAAAGTTTTTCAAGTGTGGATTCAAAATGTTCATGTTTGGTATAGTTGTACTTGGTATATTCTCATTTGGCATGTATGGATTTGGTGGGATAATGTTGTTTTGTTGAAGACTCATGCATTGAGTATTTGGTTGATATATTTGTAAGTTTGGACTTGGATTTAAATCTACCATTGGAAAAGGTGTTCCAAGATTTAGATTGGGTATACTCACATTTGTTGTACTATTGAGGTTTGTAGTAGATAATGATCCCATGTATGGATTGTATAAATGTGAGTTTTGAAAATCAATTGGCATTGTAAGGCTTTGATAGTTTGGTTGACTTGCTTTACTCATGATGTATGGAGCAAGTTTATATTCCATGTTCCTCTTGTGTCTTGACCTTGTTGTAAAAGCAACCTCTAAGGTGTTTAGGACCAATGATGAGATGAAGGATGAAAGGGGTGAATGATATGGGTGTTGAATTTTTAGGAACTTTGGATCAATGCTAGACTTTAGGATTTGATTTTGATTGGATAATGAACTTGTAAACCCTAAGATGTTGGATGTGATCTTTAGGATAAACTTGTTCAAAGGTGTGCTGATTTAAGTAGAGGTATGAGAAAGGATGCATTCCCATACTCCTAATTAAACAAGGTGATTTTGATTTGGTTTAAGGATGTATCCAAGTCTAGATAATGATGTTTCCAAAGCTCTAAAGTTGCTTGTGGTATGGGATGATAAATGTTTGAAATGGATGAAGTGTTTGATTTTGATCCTAAATGAACCTAAGAAGGACTTGTTTACAAGGCCAAGGTTTTGAAGAACATGCTTTTTCCTTCAAACCAAAAGATCATTGTTTGCTCAAAAGACCATAAGACAAAAGATACACAAGCACATGTGTGGGGTTCAATTGATTTCATCTTGATTAGTGAATTTATTTTACCACAAACACTTTCTTGATTATATTTTCAAACTAAACGTCCAATGTCCTAACTTCTTTTCATCCCACAAAGTGCTATGTGGAATTCAAGGAAATCAAGGCAATGGTTACCTAATGTTTACCTTGGTAGAAGAAAATTAAGATGTAAACCCAATTACTTAGAAACCTATAAGGACATAATCCCCAGGGTAAGCAATAGTTCTTGGGTTTTATCAAAGGTATTTTCTCTAACTAAGGGGTTTGAAATTTTGATTTTCCTATTGAATGTGTGTTTCCCAATGTTTTCAAACACGCAAATGTTTTGATACTAAGAACATGCATAACCCTATGGATATGAAAGACTTTACTTGTTGAGTTCCCACTTGGAAAAGTCCAACTACACCTACTCTTAGCGAATGATTAGATGCTTGACCCCATTGGCTCCCATCCGCGACACTCACTTATACGGGGTAGCCAAGCATCAACACCCATGAAACTCCCATGGCATGCTTTTCATTTCTACTAAGAGTCATAAAAATGTGGGATGACATCAGAACGACCTTTCTTTCACCAACAAGTAGATCAAGGATTTTGGCCTTTTCTAAACAAGGGTTTTAATTCAGAATTTCTATTCGTAGGAGTTGACCCATCGAGGCGAGAGACCATTACTACCCTTCTCGTCAAAGCCAACCATGTGATATTGGTGTTTATTCCAATACCCACATTTATATCCCTGGTGGAAATACTCTTGGGTTTAGAATGTTACCGGTTGAGTCGTTCCCTTGGGTGAGGTCTTTTTCTCACAAGGAAGGCCCTCTAGGATAAAAAATAGCGAGTAAACATATTCATAGTTCGATCAACCTTCATTTAGAAACAAAGGGAGAACACATGCAATAGGTTTACTCACACTCGCACAATGTTTTATTCAATTTTAATCCCAAAATGAAATGTGGAGGTGATCACTTTATCCCACCCTAAGACCATCAAAAAGCCTTTTGATTCTCAAGATCATCGTGAGGTGCGAGAGAAGCACATACATCTTTTCAATGGTGTTAGTTTAAGTAAGTAATCATAAAGCAAAGTTGCACATGTTCTTTTTAATCCAACAAAGCAATAATGACTTCTTTTTATAGCACCAAATGAAGTGTGAGAATTTTCCTTGTTCAATTATTAGCCCCAAACAAAATCTAGTGAGTTTGTGTCCTGAAGTTCATTTTAAGCTCCTTTTGTAACAAGAATTCGACAAGTTCTTTTTAGAGCCCAAAATAAAACTAGTAAGTCCTAAGCATGAAAGATAGCAAATTTTTCCTTAAGAGGAATAGTGAATTCTCTAAGAGTGTTGAACAAACACTAGAGTGTTTAAAAACACTTGGTATCATGAAATGAGGTCATCATTCTTCTTTTCCTCTTCACCTTTGATTAATCCAATCTACAAGAAAATCAGTTAGATTCTACAAAAACAGAGGTCAAGAAAGCGGAAAACAGACCAAATAACTAGAATTTGATAAAAAGCACGTGTTAGAAATAAATTTTCACTTTCTACTTCCCTCCAGTGGTGCAATCCACGAAGGAATTGCAGTTTGAAATCACCAGCAGTGCTGTATAGCGCCACTTACCAGTCAGCGTCGCTTTGTAGCTAAACCAGTGAGCATGAAGGCGTCACTATTTTGATCAGCGGTGTAGTTTGGATTTTGAAAAGATTCCAGCGAACTGGAAAGATTCAACGGTGTTGTTTGAAAATTTGAATTTTGGGTGGGAAGTATGGAGCATTGCAGTTTAAAATTTATAGCGGTGTGATATGGCGACGTTGGGTTCTCAACAGTGCTAAATTATGATGCTAAGCTTCTAGCAGTGGAGTTTTCTGTAAACACACAAAAAGCATGAAATTTTCTCAAAAAATGTGATTTAATCTTTTGGTTTGCCCTCCTTCTAGTGCCAAAATGTGAACCACTATCATATACCTGCAAGAACACAATAAATGAACATATTAATAAGATCAAATGCAAGTTAGAATATAGGTTCCCCATAAAATCCATTAACATCATTCAAAATAGGAAATGAAAATAAGAAATGCAATGAGAAGCAATAAAAGAGTGTAAATCTTATTCAAATAATGCAAACTCTTGATCCTATGGGGGAGTTGGTGCCAATTTGATGTGGAAATTGGCCCTTTCCCAGCTCTTTTGCAAGCTTTGATGATGAATGGTGATGGTGATCCACTTTGTTGAAGATTCAAGTGTGCTCCATGATGAAAAGCCTCCATAACCTAGCTATGGATTGGATAAATTGATGAATAGTGCAAATGCTTTGAAGATGTATTTGTGTATAGTAAGCTTACTCAAATTGTGGATGATCAAATGAGGAATGGAGCCTCTTATTTATAGAATTTCAAGTTGGAAGAAATGTCCAAAATGGATGTGGGAGTAAGAATCAACAAATGGCAAGATGCCACTTGTCAACATGTGAATGGATGAAGGATGTGCAAGTTTTGAAGAATGTGTCAATAAATGCATATATTTAAAATTTGAAATTGTTGAAATGACATGTAAGAGTGAAAAAAAATGCATTGAATGCCACTTGGATCAAGGAAAAAGGACTTATTAGGTGGAGTAAATGCCTTTTTGGAAGGACAAAGTCCATTTGGATTTTGAATTCAAATTTGAGGAATATTCCTTTATTATGCCTTTTGAGAGAAAATAGATATTTAATAAATGAATTAAATCTATTTTCATGTGCAAGTGGCAAAACATGGAGGATGGGACATGAGAAGAGATTACATTAATCAAGGTTAATTAATTTAATGAGAGATCAAAATGATGTGACATATTGATTTAGATTTATGGATTGATTTAAATTCAATATAAGAAGAATATGATTTCAAGATTAATTAAATAAAGATTTTGTTTTATTTAACCAAGGAGATGAAGTTAGATTAAACTAAATAAGGTTTTAATTTATTTAATTTAATGAGATAGACTTTAGGGATTTAATCAAATAAAATTGATTATTTCATTAAATAGGGATAATTAGATCAGGTTGTTTGATTTAATTAACGAAATGGAATGACTTAATCAAATAAGATGATTTATTTTATTAAGAGAGGATGATTGATGAATTTAATCACATAAGGGTATCTGATTAAATGGTTAGACCGATGGATGATTTAGGATGAAATGGTGTTAGTAATCGGGATCAAGTATGTAATGTAAATCAGTACATTTCCCATGTCTACAACATGCACATAATAAGCTATTGATTTAGAGGTGAACCTTGTAGGAAAAAAGAGCATCAAAGAATGGTGATCAATTGAATTTATTTGTAATGTACATATGTGTATGGTAGTGCTACCTCAACTTACATTATGTAAACCTATTTGTATGTAAAATAACATTAACAATATCATGGCTAGTGGGAATCCATATACACAAATGATTTACTTTAGTTTTAGGGGAATAAGTAGATACACATATAGATTCCTAGTATCAAGCCAAGAACACTTTTTGAGACAAGTTGAAATAAATTAATAATTAAAATAGAATCATGGTCACTTAAAGTTAATAAAACATGATCAATCAACTCTTAGGTATCAAAAGCCAAGGTTCATTCTATATTAGAAAGCCAAAATATATTTATATGAAGTGTATGCATGAAAATGATATAAATGAAATATGCATAAAATTTGTTCTAGATCAAACCAAATACATGTGAACCTTAGAATGATCAAGTGTAGTATGTTGATGTGTTGATAGCTTGGATGTGGTTGCTCATGATTCCAACAACATAAGGGTATAATCAAGATGATTCAATAGAAAATTTGGACAACATATAAGTAGCATAAGATTAGATCCTTACAAATGAGATGGGAGACCTCTAACTTATAGAATTTTTATGAAAAAAATCAAGGGCTAAGATACATTGAGTGATGGATGGCTAGGATTGGATGAGGATTAGAGTTGGGATCAAAGTTGTAGTCATGTGACAAGTGTCACATGATGGATAAGGGATATATTTAGGATTAGGATTAGGAAAAAATCCTTATGTGAATGGCTAGGATTAAGAGGCATGTTATGAAATGAATGGTTGAGATGGAAAGTTAGTTTAACTTTTGGGAAGTTCTTAGGTTCAATGAATCTAGACAAGGTCTTAGTTAGTCATGTGAAAGGGACACTTGTCACAGGATGACAAGTTTAGATTATGATCCATGCGAATGAATCCAATGGATATGATTAAATGGACAAGGATTGAGGGATAAAGTTAAATTAAATAATGGAGGAAAAGGTAATAAGGATTAATTAGTCTAAACTAATTAGTTAATTGAAAATTAATTAATTAATTTAGTTGGAGGATTTGGGAATAAAGGTAATGGATAAATCAAATAAATAAATAATGAATATTTATTTAATTAATTGGATAGGAGAAAGTGGGATAAAGGTGGTGGAATAAATAAATAAATTAATTAATTAATGTTATTTAATGGCTTAAGGTAGGTTAAAATTAGGTGTGGTTGTGTAAGGTCATATTTTAGGTGTCTACATTTTACCCCTTTTTGAGATAATGTTGCAACTATGAGAAGTAACACCATTTCAAAGAAGAATAAGATATAGTGGGTAGGAATGGATAAGGACTAGTGACATGATACCCCAATTAAAGGAAGGATGAGAGTGAGGTATACCCCCTCAAGAGGGAATGCAGATTCAAAGAACACAAGTGTGCTCTCGAAATGGATGGGAAGACTAAAGGTTAAAGTCCATAAAAGGAGGAATTAGAGGGAAATATGTAAGGATGATGAAGATATGGATGGAGAGGAAGGGTGGATGTTCATCACGCTACAATGGTATAAGAAACCAATATTTGATATTGTACTTGACATTATCCACCAAGGTATGAGGAACCATGATGATAATGCACCAAGTGCATGATCAAAAAGGTCAAAATGTTGACATATGCCTTATAACACCATGATATGGAAGACATGATGCCATTGTTACAATAGAGTGCAAAGACCATGATAAAGGCAAGAAATGATAAAAATACAAGCAACATGAAATCATTCACAACAAACCAAAAGCAATTCAAGACTAATGCTCCAAGTCAAGCTTAAAATCAATTTATTGATTGGTGATGATGACAATAGAAAAGCTAATGATAAGAAAAATGTTTACCCAAACATTGCTTTGTTAATGATAAGAACAACACTTTGATTAGGAAGGATACCTCCCTATGATGATAATTGGATTAAATTGGATCAATAGATTATCAGTTGATTTGGATCAAAATGATGGATTGATTTTGGATGATGCACTAGATTGTAGGATTGGATTGCATGGATGATGATTGATTTAATTTGTATGGATTGTATGGTGATGGTTGAATTGAAAGGATAGATAGATTGGATGGAGGATAGGATATGATAGGAGGAGGAACCAAAAAAAAGAGTACCAAGGCATGGTAAAATATGGAAGGGTGGAGGAATTTCTCAATGGAGATAGAGGGATTAAGTGGATGGATGAAAGGTGGCACGAGATATAAGAGGATAGTGGAAGGGAGCTCCAAGGACTAGGTTACAAATTAAGGAACAAGATTCCCCACACTAAAGGTAGTGGAATGGAGGATGGAAGATGATAAAATATGCATGAGATGAAAGGGTAGTGCATAAGGGATATGGATGGTGGAGAAAGCAAGGCTTTAATTGTCTAAAGCATGTATGTATAATTTTTCCCTAGCTCTCTATCAAGATCAAGAGTGAAAAGAGAGGATTAATTGGATAGGATTGGGGGATAGAGATATGATATGGTGGATATTGAAGTATGCGAATAAAGTATGGTATGAAGGATAACATGGAGGCTCCTTATCAAGATCAAAGATGGGAAGGAAGGATGGAGTTGGATAGGATGAGGTATATGGGATGAATGATATGGATAGGATAAGGTAATGGAGATAGGATAATTGGTGATTATGAATATCCTTAGCCTTGTCAAGATCAAAGGTGTAAAAAGGGGGATGGACTTAGATATGATGATGGAGAGTGGATAAAGGGTAGTGGAAGATGTGGATAAGATGTGGTATGGATGAAAATTTCCCCCAAGTGTAGAGTGAAAAAGAATGGAGGATTACATTGACACTTATTTTCTAGGTTTTCATCATGGTACTTTCCCAAGGTACCACAAGATGTGGTTTTCACCATTGGATGAATGATTTCTCTTTACTTTTTTCTTCTTTTTTTCTTTTTTATTTTATTTTTTTGGATTTTTGAAATAGTATGGATAGATAAGGATGAGGATAAGCATGCGGATAAGTGGATTTGAAATATAATGGATGGATGAAGGACTCAAGAGTCTAGTTCCTTGGATGGTATCCCTTTATGATGTGTTATAATTGACCATGACCATTAGAGGCATGCACATAGATGTTGGTACAATAATTGTAAGGGGGATGAAATGGATAAGGGACTATGCAAAGGATTGGATAAGAGGGATGGAACGATGGGGAGTACATGTTGGATTATATGGATGGGGGATTAGAATACTTGTGGATGAGTGGATGGAAATGTTTTAAATATGAACATTGGCACACACCTTGTAGGGTGGTGGAGTTATGGAGGAGTAGATTTTGAATTATATGGAAGGGTAAATTTTGGGAAATAGGGGCCCAAAATAGAATGAGGAGATGATGGAAGACTTAGGATAGTAGATTTTGAGACACAAGGGCATGAAATGGATTTGGAAGTTGAATGATTACTAGATGGAGGATTTAAGAGTGGATGAAGCTATTGGATTAGCCAATTTGGATGCTAATATGGATTATTCTTTGATGCATTGCTTCTATTATTTTCTTTGGGATCCACGTGATTTTTAATTTTGATTTCATGGGCCTTTGTGGACTTTTGGATTTATATTTTTTTTTAATCATATTTTTCTTTGTTTTGGACTGTATTTTTTATGGGTCATGATGATCCTTGGATGCATGTGGATTTTTGGCTTTATGCATTTTATATTTGGCATCCAAATTTCCTCCAAGAGAAATAGTATGGGTGCATGAATATGAATGATGTGGAGGTCTTTTGGACTGGTTGTTGTAGGTAGTATGTTGGAATGGCTTCAATGATGTGTACCTTTGTTGATCTTGATTGGAGATTTGAGGTGATGGGTAAATAGGATGAAGGGATTTTGAAATAGGAGTGATAGGTGGTGGAATGTAAGGAGCCAAGATGGATGGAAAGGATGAAGGAATTGGTTTGGGGACATGGGGACCCAAAATAGATGGAAGGGATGAAGGCTTGGGATTTGGAATATAAGGGCCCAAGATAGTTTTAGAGGATGGGAATGTGGATATTCTAATTTATATGGAAGGAGTTTGGATTTGGGATGGATAGAAGATGTACCAAAATCTTGAGAATGAGCTTGGTATCTACATCCTTGATAATTTATATTTTCTTTGATTTACATAGGTTCCAATATGCCTTGTTCATGGAGGCCTAACCATTTTCCTTGATAATGCATATTTTGAAAATTCATTTTTCCAATGGGATACTTGTTATTTTGGAAACAAGATGTTAGTCCATTTTGAGGGGAATATGACATGAAAGGGATGATAGGTTCTTGGAGGAAACCATTTTGGATGAATGTGGAGGAACTTGTTTGATAGATTTGGGTTTCATGGGTAGCTTGGATAGGGGTGATGTGATTGTGTATAGGATTAGGATGATGAGATGGAGAGGGAAGGGAACTTTGATCTTGAATTGGGGTAGGATCATGGCATGGATGAGCATCATTAGATGGACTGGAAGGGAGGGGATCATGAGAGGGGGATGAAGGGACACTTTTATCTTGATTAGGAATGCAATCAAGTGATGAATTGGAAGGGAGTGGATCATGATAGGGGGATGAAGGGACATTTGATCTTGAAACAAAGGAAGGGGATCATTGGATGGGATGAAAGGTGTAATTTTATATTTATTTATAGAGGGATCAAGAGATGGGGTGGAAGGGAGGGGATTATGAGATGGAAGGGGATCATCTTGGATTTCCTCAACGAAAATAAAATCATGATCAAAGATTGGATTATCATATATACCATGATCAAACATTGGATTATCATGGACATCAAAAAATTTGGATGGGATGGATGACAGTGTTTGATCTAATGTTTTATGGTCATGTACATGATCTTGATTTATGATAGGGTACATATGAGCATTATTTGGACAATTTTCTTGTCATATTTGATTTTTTTTGGTTGATGTGATGAAGGAGTGTGGGATAGACTCTTCAAATTGGGTAGATGGAGGGATAGGAGATGGAGGTGTATGCATGAAATGGGAAGATTGCATAACTTTATTTATGCTTATGGGGTTAGGATATTTTACTAATATGGTCCTTGGAGGGAATCATGAAAGACATGTGATGGAGTGAATTTTTAGGATTTGGTGATGTGGATTTTAAGGATGTGGGTGAGATTTGAAGGGAAATCTGGATGGGGGTTTGGTTTCCATTGTTAATGGAAGGTTGAGAATGAGAAATAGGAGATGGATTTGAATATGGTGGAGGTGGGGATGATGGAATTTTGGCACCAATACTAAGGAAGTATCCATGCATGGCATATTTTTCATTGTTAAAGTAGTAGGTGAGGATAAAATTAGTAGTGGTGGATGGGGATGATGTGGATGGTCAGGAGGTGGGTGGGACTTGAGGGGAACCTTGTATGGGGGTTTGATTTCCCTTGTCAAAGTAAGGTGTAGGATGAGTAATAGGAGATGGATTAGTAAGTTTAGAACCAATGTTAAGGAGGTATCTAAGCATGGCCTCTTTATCATTATTGAAGTGATCTATGAGAGAAAATTTAGTGAAGGCTTAGAAATTGGAAAAGGGATGGGTAAAGTATTGGATATAGGAAGAGATGGTGGATGGGGAGAGCTCATCTGGTCCACAAGAATCTCATTATCATCATATGGATCATATTCAAGTTGGTCAGTTCAAGGCTATCCTCATCACCATTATCAATATAGTTAATGTTGATCTTGAGTGTGATATTTGGTCTTGTTGGGTTAAGATATGGGTTCATGATGTTGGATTGGGTTGGAATGGATGAGGGTGGATTAGAATAGACTAGATTTGATGGAGGGTAGATTATATGGTTAGACATGGTAGAGCATTGATTGGAAGAGGGAATTTTGGGATTGATTTTGGATGAGGATGGAAATTAGGATGGTGTGTTAAAAATGGATTGAGGATTAGAAGAATAAGACCTAAGTATGAAAATGGAAGATGAGCTTAGATTTGGGGATCAAATTTCAAGACCTAAAAATGATTTTATTTGATGATGGATGATTCTCATACTTAAGATATACTAACATTCTTAAGTAAGAGTTGATTGAAATTGATTTATACTTAAAATAAGCAAAGTTCTTAAGTATGAGTTTATGGGATTTTATGACTATACTTAAGATAGACTAATGTTATTAAGAAATTTTTGATTAAGGATGGGATAAACTTAAGGCCTTGAATTTTTATTATGAGATTGGATTTGAAATGGATGATAATGGATTGGGGATATGATCCTTGGGTGAAGAATTTTGATGATGATGAAAGGATATGGGATATAAAGGATATTAATTTCTTAACCAAAATTTGATGTTCAAAGGATGAATTTTGATTAAGGATTGGGGATTGGATGCTTGATTGAGATAGATAGATGTATAATGGATGATTTGGATTTGTATGAATGGAGATGGATCAGATTGGGATTTGGTTGGAATATGACTATTGGAGGTCATTGTGCATATTACAACCAAATAATATTGGGATAAATCACAAAGAATTAAGAATAAAGAGAGAGAATAATAGATGTCAAGAGGGATGCAACATTTACTAGAAGATATTTAGATAGTATAAGTTCAACAAAAAGAATGAGGTATGTGTGGGAAAGAAAAGCTTCAACTACATAACATTGAATCCATGAAGGAAATTAGATCCATGATGACAATTGAATCCATGAAGACCAAAATGCATGCATCTACCAAATGTTAATTTTAGAATGCATAGAGCTTGTGAAATATAATAGAGAGAAAACCTTAGCTAACCATGATGAATGTTAGGAAATAATTTTTATTATCAATGCCCAGTAGGAATAATAAAGCTCATTCCAAACATGAGGTGGAATATGCCACATTACATTTGTATCAATCAACCAAGGTGTTGAATAAAATTTACTAGAGGGATAATATTACTAACAACCCCAACAGGGGATAAATTCACCATAAATATATTTAGGGAGGTCAGCCTTTATTTAAAAAAGGGAAAATAAGGAAGCTCTAGATAATCAAATAGTGCTTCTAAATCAATAGTTGATGTAAAAAGAATGTAAGCATGGCAGAAGATTAATTAATTTCCTAAAGGGAAGAGGTAAAATAAAGTAGAGACCAACTTTTATGCCTAGTAGCAAAAGGATGAGGTAATTCAAAAGAGGTATACCATTAAATACTATAACAAGCAAAAAATGACGTATTATGGGGAATGCCATGAGGTTACAGTCAAGAAAATTCTTCAAAACAAGAAATGGACAAGTCGAAAGGTGGGACTTGTTGTGATATCATCTTTAGAAGGAAATTTATTACATTGTAATATGAAGAAATTAATGGATTGCAAGGACTTAAGTATACTAAGTCATAGAAAGGATAAGAGATATTGTGAAGCCAATCAAAAGGATGCAGTAGGACCCATACAAGTAGAAGGCTTGTAGACAAAGTTTTCTTTGAAATTAGAAGATATAATATTATGAAGGACTTCTTAGAGAGGCTAAGGACTTAGCCAAATTTGAACAAGGTTTTGTAGATGATATTAAGGCTCTAGAAGTGACAAGAATTTTTTTATAGACACCATGATGCCTAAAACTCAAGAATTGAGTTGCATGTATCAAAAGCAATGATTTAATACTTGAATAAGGGGAAGCCCAAAAACTTGAGAGGGATAAAAATTTCATAGAAATATTATATAAAAGACATAAGGAATCCATATATGGTAGCATGGATTTATTAAAGTGAGTGTATGTGGAAAAAACACTACATATTCCTTTATAACTTTGTTTTTTTTATTTAGTTCATACTTTGTGCATCTACTCAATAGATGGAAAATACTTATCACTAGTTTTAGGGTGAGATCTTATCTCCACTATCATTATTTGTGATAATTTTTATTTTTATTATTGAAGTCTTCCACTTGTGTATGTGTGCTTTAGTCTATTGTTGTTTTATCATGATAAAGTTGGCATGTTAGTGTGTAATGTGACATATTTATATTGCATTTGTTTAGGTGAAAATTTTTATAGACATGTTTTTACCTATTAATATCCTTAGTAAAATTTAGGCATTACAAATCTTGTCAAGCCCTTTAAGTAGAGTCCCAAGGTTAGAGAGGCTCATAAGGAGCATGAAGAGGAATGGAACGGAAATATGAGAAATGATACTTTTGGAGTGTAAATAGGTTGAGGAACAGTAGAGGAAGATAGTGTGGTAATAGCATGGTAATTAGGAACACAATTAGTGGGATAAGAAATGGGCACAATATGAGTAGGAATGATGTAATTAGCTTGAACATAACTAGGAATAATACGAGAAGTAGGAACAAGAAGATCTTAGATATCAAAAGTGGACAATATGACATACCAAAATTAGGAGGAGAACTAGAAGGGAAAATGGAAGAATATGCTTAGTGTTAGGTTAGGTGATATTTACCTTGCAAACCTATGCCTTTTATCTCAATGTTTCTTGGAAAGTTTCCTAGGGGATATGTGAGAAATGTATTCAATTTTTGACATATTGTAATTGCATTTTTAAGAGGGAATTTAATTTTAGCGGAGGTTACACATTACTAGAGGAAAAAGAAATCTCTCCTAGGTGTGTAAATTGGGAATATGAAGAGTCTTGAGTGGGGAGACAATTTTGGAGGGAAACAAGTGTCCATTGGTGTGCGACCTGGAAGCTAAATAGTCATCAGAGCATCTTGAATTCCAAAAGTTGAAGGGGCTATGGGTTAGGTGCCTATGTTGAATTATTTTGCACATTTAATTAATTTATTATCATGGATCTTGGATTTTTCAAGGAATGGGTGTGGGTTTTTGCAAGTGGCTTCAATACCACTTGTTTCGGTTTACCACTGTGGTTTTTCCTCACACAAGTTCTATAAATTGGAGCCTTGATATGGTAGTAGCATCTTGCGTTATTTGTAGGTGTATGGAAGCATCCGAGTTATAGGAGAACAGAAAGGAAGTGTATTGAGGTGTATCTCTCCTTTGAAGATAAATAATATACTTGCCCTCTTTTCTCATGTGAAGTTTTTTCTTGATAGGGTTTCTCCAAGTAAATTTGGTGTCATATTTGTTTGCTGATTTTTCTATTATAATGAATGTGCAATCACATACATTAAATCATATTTGGTAATATTATTTTTAGATTTGAATAAACATACATAAGTTATTATTGTAGCTTAGTTCCACCTTGTTTTCAACATATGACATCTAAGCTAATAGTTTTGTTTAGAAGGGGATTCCTTTCTCTTAAGTGTTGGAGGATTTTTGGTTGCACTGGGAGCTTTTGTTTTTGTGCTTTATTACAGATTTATGAAGAACATTGTATACCATGGCCTCTACCTCTCACCAAGTATTGAGAAGTTCAATGGGACATGCTACAAGATGTGGAAATTAAAGATGGAGGATCTCCTAGAAGAAAGAGATTAGTGGTTGCAAATTTCATAAGAAAGTAAACCAACTGCAATGAGTGATGAAGATTGGAAAAAATTATTCAAGAAGGCACGTGAAACCATTTGGTTGTCTTATGTATTTTTTCCTTTTAAATGTCTCCACCGAAGACACTGTATATACATTATCAAACTAGAAGTTTTTCTAACAAGTTATATCTCGAAAGAAGATTATATTCTTAAAAATGAAAGATGGTGAATCTATAGCAGATTATTTAAATGATTTTAATCTGATTATAATTCAAATTACATCCATAGATGTTAAAAATGAAGATGGTGACAAATGTATCTTGTTTATCTGTTCTTTGCTCAAATCTTGGGAAAATTCAATTATTGTCATAAGTAGTGGTAATGCAAAACCAAAGATGGACTCCATGATCTACATACTTCTTTCAGAGGAGATGAGGATAAAGTACATGAATGTTAGCTCTCAAGATCCCTTGCATGTGTGAGGTAGGTCCAAAGAGAAAGGGACTAAAGGGGATAATAAGGGGGATAAGTCTAAAGGATGTTCTAAAACCCACAAAAAGAGCAAAGTAAAGTGTTGGAATTATGGTAAAAGAGGGCATGCGAAGAAGGAATGTAGGAATAAGAAAAATAATTTTGATTCCTTCATGGAAAATTCCTTTGATTATGATTCTTATGGTTTGTTTATTTTAGTTAACACTATTAGTGATGATGCTTGGATTATTGATTCAAGTTGCTCCTACCACATGAATCCTCACAAGGAGTGGTTTACTAATTAAAAAATATATGATGGGGGTTAATTTTACCTCGGTGACAACAACACAAAAAGGATTGTTGGTAAAGTAAAGATAAAGTTATGTTTCAATGGTTGGAGGATTAAAACTCTTGATAATTTTTTGTATATTCCAAGACTTGCATGAAATTTACTTTCAGTGTCCAAGCTAAATGATTCTGGAATTTGCATGTGACATTTGATAAGTTTGGTTGTAGGTCGGTAAGAGGGAGTTTGATGATAGCTAAAGGATCTCAGATAGGGACTTTGTTTAGGCTGAATTCCTCTACTTTAAGTAACTCTTCCAATGTAACTAACACTAAAAATACATGTATATTTTGGAAAAATAGATTGGGTCACATAGGTGAAAAAGGACATAAGACTATTTTAAATAAAAATTTGGTTGACAATATTTCTAATTATTTTATTGGTATAAATGATTTTTGTGGATATTGTGTGTTTGGGAAGAAAAATAGATCACAATTTTCAAGTGTAACTAATAAGGCAAAGAGATTATTAGAGATCATTCATTTGGATGTATGTGGGCCAATGAATGTTGATTCTTTGGGTAAATCTTGGTATTATACCTCTTTCATTGATGATGTCTCAAGATACACTTAGATTTATTTTATGCATTCTAAAATTGAAGTTTTCACTAAGTTTAAGGAATTTAAGGCCTTAGTTAAAAAGTAAAAAAATTATAAGATAAAAGTGTTGAGATCCGACAATGGGGGTAAATATTGTTCCAAAGATTTTGATGAATTTTGTAAGCATGCAAGTATTGTTTTGAAAAACACAACTCCTTATACTCCCCAAAAAATGGGGTAGTAGAAAGAATGAAACAGACCTTAATGGAAAGAGATAGGATTATGTTAATTAGTGTTAAGCTTGATAAATATTTTTTGGCGGAAGTGGTTGGTACTGCTTGTTATTTAATTAATATATCTCCTTGTTCAAATCTTGTTGATAAAATGTCTTACGAAGTGTAGATGGGTAGAAATCCTTTTATTTCACACTTAAGGGTATTTAGTTGTGAGGCTTTTGTTCATGTGCTTCAAGATAAGCAATCTAAATTAGATCCAAAAGCACAAAAATGTATATTTGTTGGTTATGGTGAGAATGTAAAATGTTATAAGCTTTGGAATCCTCTAACCTGTAAAATAATCTTGTCTAAAGATGTGATTTTCAAGGAATTTAGAGCTTATTCAGGAGAAGAACAACCAAAGGAGAAAGATAAGAAAAAAATAAAGAACTTCAAGATAAAGATTGAGAAGCAATACTTGATGCACATGTGGAAGAACAATTAGATGGGTCTAGGGATGGAGAACAAGAAGAGGTTTCAGATAGTTCAAAGGATGTGCAGGATGAGCATACAAGAAGAAGAATAGGTAGTGCCCATTACTCCTATCTTGAGGAGGTCCACAAGGAAACAAAATCCAGTTGACAAGTATATTCCATTAGATTACCATTGTGTATTTGATTCGTTGAATACTGATGATAAATCTAGATCTTTTAGGGAGGCTCTTTCTTCAGAGGAAAGTGAGTCTTGGTTGTAGGCCATGTAGGAGGAGATGCCATCTTTGGATAGTTGTGACACCTAGGATCTTGTTAGTTTTCCCAAATGAAGAAATCCCATTGGATGCAAGTGGGTATGTAAAAATAAATTTAGTGCAGATGGTTGGTTAGAGTGATATTAGGCTAGATTAGTAGCTAAGGGTTGCTCTCATAGAGAGGGATTGATTTTGGTGAAATTGTATCTCTTGTTGCAAAATTAACTTCTATTAGATTCATATTATCTATTTCTAATGCTCATGATTTTTAGATAGAGAAAATGGATGTTAAAACTACTTTCTTGCATGGGGGTCTTGAGGAGGAAATTTATATGCGACATCCTGATGGTTTTGTTATGAAAGGAAAATAACAATTAGTTTGCAGGTTGAAGAGATCTTTGTATGGTTTGAAATACTCACCTAGGATGTGGTGACCAAAAGTTTGATACTTTTGTATTGAATTTGGGCTTTCTTAGGAGTGAAGAGGATCCTTATGTTTATATTAAAGTTATTGATGATCAATTTCTAGTTATTGTCTTATATGTTGATGATATGTAGTTCATGGGTAACAGTAAGGTGATGATTAGGGAACTCAAGGAACAACTCTTTGAAACATTTCATATGAAGGACTTGGGGGCCACAAGATATATTCTTGGGATAGAAATCAATAGAGATTGAGCTAACATAAAGCTTTGGTTAAGTTAGACTAAGTATGTTTATACAATTTTGTGAAGGTTTAATATGTATGACTATACTTGCCAGTTAATATTCTATTTCTAGTTGGTACTAAGTTGAGCTTGGATATGTGTCCTAATTTTGATGATGATTTTGAGGATATTCCTAAGGTTTCTTATGCTAGTGTCGTCGGTAGTTTAATGTATGCAATGATTTGCACTAGATTGGATATAGCCCAAGCAGTGGGAGTTCTAAGTAGGTTTATGTCTAACCTCGGTAAGGAGAATTAGAATTTTGTTAAAAGAGTTTAGATATTTACGTGGTACTTTAGACTATTTTTTATTTCTTCATTGTATTGATGATGAGGTCAAGTTATTGGACATATATGGGTTTTTTTATGTAGATTGGGCAGGTGACTTGGATAGTCAAAGGTTCATTAGCAACTATGTATTTACTTTTTTTGGAGGTGTAATGAGTTGGATGAGTAAGAGGAAGCCTACAATTGCTTTGTATACCACTAAAGTAGAGTATATGGCTGCTAGACATGCCTATAAGGAGGCAGTATGGTTATAGAGACTTGGTAATGGCATTAGTTTTAATTTTAGAATAGTGAGGATTGGATGTAACAGTCAAAGTGCTACTTGTTTGGCTAGAAATCCTATGCATTGTGCTTGTACTAAGCATGTTGATGTTCAATATCATGTTGTGCAAGAGTTGGTTAAGAATGGAAAGGTCTTGATTGATAAGGTTGACACTTTGGATAATGGTCTACATTCTCTCACAAAGCCAGTGACCATAGATAAGTTCTCTTGGTGGAGGAAGGCCATGATCCTTAATCACTATACTTAATTTATTATTTTTATCTCTTGGATGTAATTGCAATATATAATATCAAGTGGGAGAATGTTAGGTTAGGTGAAATTTATCTTGAAAACCTATTTCATTTATCTCCATATTTATTGGAAAGTGTCATAGGGGACATGTGAGAAATGTATTTAATTTTGGCGTTATTGTAATTGCATTTTAAAGAGGGAATTTAATTTTGGTAGAGGTTACACATCACTAGAGGAAAAAATACTCTCTTCTAGGCATGCACATTGGGAATATGAAGAATCTTGAGTTGGGAGCCAAGTTTGGAGGTAAACATGTGTGCATTGTTGTGTCATTTGGAAGCTAAAAAGTCACTAGAGCATATTGAACGCCAAAATTTGAAGGGGCTATGGGTTAGGCACCCATATTGAAGCCTTTTGCATATTTAATTAATTTATTATGATGACTCTTGGTTTTCCAAGGAAGGGGTATGGGTTTTTGCAAGTGGTTTCAACACTTCTTGTTTTGGTATACCATTGTGGTTTTGCCTCTCACAAGTTCTATAAATTGGAAACTTGATATGCTAGTAGCATATTGTGCTATTTGTAAGTGTATGGAAGCATTTGGGTTGTAGGAGAACATCAAGGAAGTGTATTGTGGTCTCTCTTCTAAAGATAAATAATATACTTTTCCTCTTTTCTCATTTGAAGTTTTTTCTCGAAAGGGTTTCTCCACATAAATCTGGTGTCATATTTGTTTTTTGATTTTTCTATCATGATGAATGTGCAATCACATGCATTAAATTAGATTTGGTAATCTTATTTTTCAGATTTGAATACACATACACAAGTTATTATTGCAACTTAGTTCCACCTTGTTTTCAACACTTAGGAGAGATACGATGAAATACACCATTCAAAGGAAATTAATTTACCTTTGGTCTATACATTTGAGTACTTCCATTCCACATAGGTTATTAATAAATGATTTTTGAAGAACATCAGTCAAATAATATGGATTAACATCATTAATTTTCCTAATTTGCAAGATTAGAAGAAAAAATTTGATAGTTAGAGCCATATTTTTCCTATCCATTTTCTCCACATGACATCATGATTATAGATTCTTCCCCATGTAAAGTAAGTAGTAGTGTTCAAATCCCAACTATACCATCTTCAACTTGAATTCATTTTAGTTTTCAATGAGACTTCTCCTAAATTGGAAATAAGGAGTAGGATGAGATCTTGGCATACAATCAAGAAACAAAGCCCTAAATTGTAGTGATTCATAATTAGAGAATTTTCAAAGCACAAATTTAAAATTAAAATTAGAGAATCAAACTGTAAATCCATAAACTATGAGGTGTAAGATTAGACAAGTTCACTAAAATGAAAGGAAATAAAATATGTATTACTTTTATAATTATCTAGGTTAATTAAGTAATCAAAGAAATTAACAAATAACCAACCTAGATGAACTAGCTAAGTCTGGAAGTAGTAGTAAAATATGATGTAGTGTAGGAAATTGTATACATTTACAATTTCACACTATGTTTGGGTCCCTTAATTTATTGGACTTAATTAAGCTTCTAATTTACCAAATTAAGCATTTTAAAGCCTTATCTTTCTCGTTTTCTAAAAGGAAAATAGATATTTAATTAAAGCAATCAGTAATTAAATCACATTGGAGCATGTGTGTCCTGGACTTATAGGCCATGACCCATTATCCTAAGGGAAAATGGGTCCCCTTTAAGTCCTAAGACCCATTTTTAAATATGTTTTTGGTGATATTTTATTGATTCAAATCCAATTTGCAATTGTTGGATTTTGAGATCTAATTTTTGATAAATTAGATAAACACATATAAATACATAGTCTTTTTATCATTTGAAAGCTAACATGCATGATCAAATATTTTCAAAAGAAAATATTATTTCCAAGAGAATTCAAGAGTAGATTTATCACTCATTTGTTATAGCAATCAAGATCCTAACATCATGTTCAAGATTATGTGTGTTCATGTCATCTTATGAAGGCTACTATGCATTGTTGATACTAAAGCATCCAAGAATTTCAAGTATCCAAATCAATCAAGCAAAGAAAGATTTGATTCCTTTGGAGAGATGTGTTTGACTTTAGTCCTCTAAGGGAAGCCATCGAAAGGTTGGTGAGTTGTAGCAAGCATTGTCCATTCATCATTTCCTTCTCTTTTTTCACTATCTTTCTATCAAGGTTTAATTAACAAAATTGGAGTTTGACTAAGGAAAAACCCCATTCAAACAAAAAAAAATCATCTTTGTATATGTGCATATTACAGGTTGAAGAAGAGTTGAAGATCTTGAAGAGAAATTTTGCATTGTTGCACAAATTGTCACCATTATTGCCAAGCCATGAAAACTAGGTTGTAGACTTTAATTCTGACTTTCTGACAATGGAACTTGTGTCAAACAAAAGCCAAAAACAACCATAAAAGGATTGTAAAAAGTGTTTTTAGAATCCCTAAATAGGACCCATTCACCCAGGGGCAAACTAATACTTTAGCAGGTCTCAAAACCAAATTTTGGTGATAGGTGATGTGTCTAGACCCTTGTTAGATTTGCTTGTAAACTATCAATTTTAATTTTTGTACTTTCAAGAATTTGTATTTCATGTATTAGGTCTTATTGCTCATTTAGTTTTAGTGATTCAAATCATTTCAATTTAGTTTTAGATCTTACCTACTATCCTAAGGATTAGATCCAGGTCTAGTTGACTCACCATTGAGGTTGAAAGTCAATCTTTACACCTCGTGATCTCTTTCCTAATGATATTCCCTTAGGGAAAGACACATAATAAGATCCTTATAAGTTCTACAGAAATAGAAACCACCCTTATTATTAAGGATCCCCTTTCTCAACATTTCATTGTGGTGAACTTGACATTCTTACATCATACTTTTCTGATTTAGAGATCTTTAAAACCCTAGATCTAGGTTTTGGATCATCTTGTTTAGCATTTCATTTAGGGTTACATATTGCATATTTTCATCATTTAAACTCATAAAAATCCAAAAATATTGCATACATTTTGCATAATAGCTTTCATTAAGACGTGTTTTAGTCATTTAGCTTAGCATTTCATTTAAAATAGCATTAAAAAAATATCATTTTGTTCATACATTTCATCAGATTCTAGAAAAGTAGTGATTGCTTAACCTGCTTGCAACCAAAGAAAGAAACATCAAACAACATACAAAGTTCTTCAAATTTTTAGTTTTTCAGAACATTATACAAGGATCCATTCACCCTTGGGCGACCTTGTCCTTGTATAGGTGTCCCATAAAAATTTTGCACAACCTTTTGTCTTTGTATTATCAATTCATTTATGTTTGCAGAAGTTTGTTTTGAAACTTTGGAAAAAATATTATCACATGTGTAAGAAAAATGCCATTTTTCTTTATTTGTTGTAAATTTGAGAAAAAAATGTTACATTTTAGTATTAAAAATCATAAGATCTGTAATGCAATTGTTTACATTTTTTGAAGCATTTCATAATTTGGGCAGTTAGTTTTCATTTTTGCACAAATTCATACCTCTAGGATTGCATACTAATCTATTGATGTTAGATCTATTTACACAAGTGCATTGTATATTTACCAAGCCATTTAGTAGTGATGACTTTGACATGTTAGATGAAGCCCTTGGGGATTTTATCTCACCTAGATCATCCACTAAGGCTTCTAACCTTCCAACAAATGCAATCATTGATACTCATAATAATCATAGCAACTATTCTAATGGTAAGAGTATTTTAGTGCAAGAAAATGAAATCATTGACATATTTCTTAATATCACTTTGCCTAATCTTCATTCACATCCCAACATCTTCCCTACTTGTAAGAACACTTTGGTGCAAGAGGATGAAATCGTGGACAATCATGACAATAATAGTTGTTCTTCTCTTGATACCTCACCCACTTGTGAAGAAGGTATTGTGGTGTTAGAGGATCTAATCATTGATTGTCATAAAAATCTTATTTTTTTCTCTCTCAATACTTCTCCTACTTGGGAAGATATTGTGGCATAGGAGGATGAAATCATTGATACATTTCTTTCAACAAAAAGTAAGATGGATGGCATAGATGAAGATGTTAAGTTCACATTAGATCCCCCTCAATAGAAGGTCCTCAACAAGTAGATAACTTAGTTGAGGTTATGAATGTGCAAGTAACAATTGGTGAACCTCCTAAACCACATCCCATTATTATACCTCCATTACCTCCAGGTGTTATCTTAAACTTTGCAAGGAAACTTTGTAGTAAGCATGTATCACAACAACCAGGTTATCACACAGTCACTCACACATATAACATTCCTAAACATAGTGGTAAAGAGTATGATCTTTTCGAGCAACTTCATCATACTTCAGTAAACATCTCCCTTTGGGATTTGATTCAAACATCACCTACATACAATATTATGCTCCAAGAGGTTTTGTAGAAGACTAATGTCCAATCTTCTATTAAACCAAATGATCTAGCTACCTCATTTGATTGCATGCAAGTGACAAATTCAGATATCACATTCCCTCAACATGAATTACCCTTGCATTAGATCCAAAATAAACATGAGGCACTAATGATAAAGGTGATCATTAATGAAACCACAGTTAGGCGCACTCTCATAGACAAAGGATTGAGACTTAATGTTTGCAGCATTGATCTCCTAGATAGAATTGGTGTGGACAAGAAGCTTATTCAACCCAATGATGCTAATATTCATGGCTTTGATAATGCTAATAAGAAACCAGTAGGAATGATCACATTACCCATTACGGTTGGACCTATAGTGTTTCCTACTCTTGTTTATATCATGCCAACACCTCTTTCAAACACCCTTATCCTAGGGATACCATGAATTCATGCCATGAAAGGAGTCACGTCTACTCTTCGTTGTGAGATGAAGTTTGAATATAACAACAAGATATACACAATTGAAGTAGATAAACAAAGTTATAATTCACAAGTTCAACATGATCATGACACTTCCAACTCTCTTAATACTTTGATTCCAACTTCAAAATTAGAACCTATACAAGTTGATGACAATCCTAATTTTCTTTCACCTACAACAAAATTATTAGATGATGATTAGGGGTCATTAGATTTTACACCTTGTTTCAAAGGGGAGTCTCAAATCTTGCCCTCAAAGTCCAATGAGTCAAATGCAAATGATTCATCTTCAAACAAATTTTTTGGGGATGATTGTGGTTCATTATATTTTACACCCTCCTTTATGGGAGAGTACAAAATCTCACAATCTAAACCAAAACAACCTTGTATTTCATTTTCTCAGCTTGGTTCTACATAAAAAATATCAGCCCATGGTGGTGATGGGGGCTCTTCAACTCCCATCCCTCATGAGAGGAGGATACATAACTTTAAAAAACTTAAAAAGGATTTGTGTGCTCGTGAAGAAGCCAATCCTTCTTAGAAGAATACAATCTCTTTATTTGAGTTGGAAGCATGTTATGGTATTGGATACAAAATCCTTTCTAAGATTGGATATAATGAAAATATGGAACAAAATGATAGAAATCAAGTGAAGTCTATACCATAATTTTTCAAGCAAGGTCTAGGGTTTCAACCATTATCTTCATCTTCATCTAATGCCTTATCATATACTGTATGTATGACATCATGTGTTGAGAAAGAAGTGTCCCCTACTATTGATCGATAGACTATCTTGTCGAGGCTTCTCAAATCCCTCTTGATTACTCTTTCTCCAAAAGCATGAAAAAAATTCTACAACAAAAGCTCATTTTGTGCATATATCATCGAGTGTGTGGTCATTATACCAATGAATGTAAGGCCTTGAGTACTAAAATAAAACATCTTAAGGATTGTGGTACTCTTCCTTGAGTTGATGCACCTAATTCCTCTAATCAACAAAGATTTTCATCCTATCATGTTGCTCATCACTATGTGGCATTGGTAGCTTTATGTTTTATGCTCATTGTCACTCATGGTGGTACAATATTAAGTGCGACCATATTTATCTTGGCAACAACATGATAGTCCTTGGTGTGGTTGTCCTTGTTTCTCTACTTGGGGGGCAAGAATAACTAGTTTTGGGAGGCCTGCATTCTTTTCAAGGATCCCCTCTTCCCCTCTTTCTCCTTAAAATACCAACATAGCAAGTATGTTGATATTTTAAGGGGGGTCATATAGTCCCCTGCTCATTGTTTGCATGTTCCCTTCTTAGTGATAATAACATACATCTCCTAGGAAGTGTGACCTTTTTGTTAAAAGTGTGGTTTTCTTGATCTATGTGACATGTCTTCTTTGTGGTGAAATTTGGCTTGATGTTCTACAAGAATGCGACCTTTCTTGGCATATGATTTTCTTCTTGGTGGCAATGCTATGACTAGTGTTCTCTAAGGTATGATCTTTTATTCCTTTACTAGTCCTCTCTTGGTGGTAATGTCAAGTGTGATGTTTCCTAAGGTGTTACCTTTCATGCATTAAGTAAAACCCCTTTGATTATCTTGATCATTTACCTTTATTTTTAATTTAAACCTTGTCATATATTCCACAAGTGTTTAGTATAATGCAACTTGCTAGCTTTGTGAAGTAATTTTATTCCATGAGTGTGTAGCATAATACAACTTGCTAGCCTTGTGAAACATTGATCATTTTGTGGCACCTTACAAAGTTATTAGGGAGTATAACTTTTGGTATGGTTGACATATGGGAACACACCTGTAGACCTGGTGTGTCTGTCCCATCTACCACCCCTTTTTTATGGATATACACCTTGTAGACCTAGTGTGTGTTTCTCATTTTTCTTTTG
The DNA here is from genome assembly GCA_007258455.2 of Sequoia sempervirens. Classification (NCBI taxonomy): domain Eukaryota; kingdom Viridiplantae; phylum Streptophyta; class Pinopsida; order Cupressales; family Cupressaceae; genus Sequoia; species Sequoia sempervirens. Next base: position 680,673,440 of record VDFB02058242.1, read on the forward strand.
GGGGCTCACCTAGTTTATACCAAATTGCACTAGCCCTTGTGAGCATATTTGATGGATGTGGCATAATGCAACTTGCTAGTCCATCCTTTTTTCCTTTTTTTTCTTTTTGCATTAGCTTTGACATTGTATGCTTGTGTATCTTGTCTTGATACACATATCTTACACATCTTGTGTGTCCCTTTTTCCTTATGTTGGTTTTCCATGGGATCTTAGATCTTGGGTGCTTGGCCACCTCCTTTATCTTTGTCATCCTATCTTTCTAACATTTGTACACTTGGACCCCTCTTGACACATATTTGTCTACTTTAGTGTGAGTCTGAGCATAAGTTCATACTCTCACTAAAGTGGGGGCTAAATGTAGTGTAGATAATTGTATACCTCTATAGTGTCACACTATGTTTGGGTCCCTTAATTTATTGGACTTAATTAAGCTTCTAATTTGTCAAATTATGCATTTCAAAACCTTACTTTTCCTGTTTTTCGAAAGGAAAACCACCATTTAATTAAAGAAATTAGTAACTAAATCACATTCGAGCATGTGTCTCCTAGACTTATAGGCCAGGACCCATTTGCCCAAGGGAGAATGGGGCCCCTTTAAGTACCAAGACCCTTTTTAAAATATGTTTTTGGTGGTATTTTATTGATTCAAATTTAATTTGTAATTGTTGGATTTTGGAATCTAATTTTTGGGAAATTAGATAAAAACCTGTAAATACATAGTATTTTTATCATTTTGAAAGCTGACACGCATGATCAAATATTTTCAAGAGCAAAAATTATTGTCAAGAGCATTCAACTATAAATTTATCAGTCATTTGTTGCAACAATTAAGATCCTAACATCATTTTCAAGCTTATGTGTGTTCATGTCATCTTATGAAGGCTAATATGCATTGTCGATCCTAAAACATCCAAGCATTTCAAGTATTCAAATCAATCAAGCAAAGCAAGATCCAATTCCTTTGGAGAGGTTTTTTTTAATTTAGTCTTCTAAGGGAAGCCATTGAAGGGTTGGTGAGTTGTAGCAAGCATTGTTCATTCATCATTTTCTTCTCCATTTTCATTATCTTTCTATCAAGGTTTAATTACCAAACTTGGGGTTTGACTAAGGAAAATGCCCATTCAAATAAAAAAAATCCCTCTTTGTATATGTGTTGATTATAGGTTGAAGAAGAGTTGAAGATATTGAAGAGAAATTTTGCATTGTTGCACAAGTTGTCACCATTGTTGTCAATCCACGAAAACTAGGTTGTAGACTTTAATTTTGACTTTCCAACAGTGGAACCTGTGTCAAACAGAATCCAAAATATAACATCAGAGGAACGTCAAAAGTATTTTCAAAAGCCCTAACTAGGACCCATTCGCCTAGGGGGGAACCAGTCCTTCAGTAGGTCTCAAAACCAACTTTTGGTGACAGGTGCATGTGTCCAAACCCTTCTCAGATCTACCTACAAATTGTCAGTTCAATTCTTGTAATTTAGGGAATTCACATTTCATGTATTAGGTCTTATTGTGCATTTAGTTTTAGTGAATCAAATCATTTAAATTTAGTTTTAGATCTTACCTATTGTCCTAATGATTGAGATCTAGGTCTAGTTGACTCACCATTGAGGTTGAAAGTCAATCTTTACACCTTCTGATCTCTTTCCTAATGAAACTCCCTTAGGAAAAGACACACATTAAGATCCTTATATGTTCTACACAAATAGAAAATACCCTTATTATTAAGGATCTCCTTTCCCAACATTTCATGATATAAAATCAATAAAGAGGATAATTGGTACTTAGCTTCAAATGTAATGGGAGGATGCTATGTTGTAACTCATGGTCATTGATTGGATTATAATTTTTGTAATGAGACTTGCAATTGTGGAGCTCCAAATATTGAGAAATGACATGCAATTTGTTATAGTTCAATCCTATACCAACATTTCTTCTAAACTCGAGAACTATAGCTTCAATCTTGTATCTACAAATTTGAATTTGATTTATAGCTTTGATCTTCCACTTCAAGTCTTTAGAATCATGTCCACCTTTGATATCTAAGAATGGTCATGCTTAGAAGCACCTTTGGAACTTGTTGTGCTAAGGAAAATAAGTCAACTAGCTTCCCTCCTTATACCTTAATCAAGCCCCTTGATCAATTCAACAATTTAGAATATGTAGAAAAACATGTCAAGTAGAAATGCAAGTGCCTATATTTGTCCTTATGATACACACCAATGTTGATGTTATGTTTTTAGTGATACAATGACAAATGAATGATAATGCTAATTGATCCTCTGAAATGAATTAGGATTTTGTCCTTTTATACAATACCCTAGTTTGAAAATTTGAATATTTTATGCTTAAGTCAATAGAAAATGATTAATTAAAAACAAGTTTTCTTGATGATGTCGGAGCATCCAGGCATACGTGTTATCCACATCATCCAAATTTTAAATTTGGTCTAATTTTGGATTTCGGTTTCTGTTTGGTGTTTTCCTTTGCCGGAGGAAGTTACTTTTCCTTATTTTAGACTGTTCCAGATTTGTAATGGCATTGTGGCAATGAATGGTGGCAGCTAATGGAAGCTAAATAAGGCTACGCACCCCAGTAAGGGAGGATAGAAAATTAATGTCTGCAGATATGTCTTTTAGGAGGCTGCGTGGGTGCATGACCAGATAGGTAGAAAGGAACAGGGGTCTTTATTTTTTTAGGGGGGGAAATAAAGTTTGTTTTGGGACAGTAAACCCTGAGGGTAGAGGAAGCTACGTATTGGGAGAGGTAGTGTGTGATCTTGGTGACAGAGAGTAGGAGGTGTAGGGATTCTAGAGTGTGTCTTAACATTTTGAAATTACAGTTGAATGTAATGGTCTTTTCTTCAATAAAAAGTTTGTTTGAATTTTTGAAGTATTTCTGTTTGTTTCTTTCTGCTGCATTGCCTCTCTGTCTGATAAGACTCAGGGGTCTTGATCTGCACCAAGTGGTATCAGAGCCACATTCATTGAGCTAAGGAGGAGACCTACAGGCATCATGGCCCAAAGAGGATGGGGTCGAAGAGGAAGAAGAACCAGAGGTGTGGAGACTGAGCTTGCAGAGGTAGTTAGAGGTCTTATTGCACGAATGGATGCCATGGAAATGGCTCAAAGAAGAGGAGTCCGTGTGGAGGACATTAGTGACAGTGAAGAAGAACAAGTCATCGAGGGAGGTGAAGAGGTACAACAGCCTAGATTGGATCATGGAGAGGAAAGATTCATCAAAGCCATCACCAAGGTGAGTTCTAAGCCCCAGATTGATCTTCCAACTTACAAAGGGGGATTGAACACTGAAGAATTGTTGGATTGGATCAGCGAAATGGATAAATATTTTGAGTTTGAGAACATTGAAGAGGAGCTAAAAGTTAAGTTTTCCCACACCAAGTTGAAGGGCCACGCATCTTTATGGTGGGATCATGTGCAAACGGATAGACAACGAAGAGGGAAAGACAAAATCCGATCATGGGATCAGATGGTAACAAAGCTTAAATCCAAATTCTTGCCGCAAAACTACGAAATCAATCTGTTCAGAAAGTTGCAAAATTTGAAGCAAAAGGAGGGTAGTGTGGAGGAATACACTAAGGAATTTTATCGGCTAAGCATAAGAGTTGGTCATGTTGAAGAGGATGCTGAGCAAGTTTCCCGATATTTGAATGGATTGTGCATGTCCATCTAGGATGAGATAATCATGGTTAATGTGCATAGTGTGGAAGAAGCATATCAGTTTGCTTTGAAGGCGAAAGAGAAGCTCAATAGGAAGCAACAAAGTAACTCTCGGGGTAGAGGCATATTTTCACACGGAAGAGGACAATCAAGTAGTGGTAGAGGTTCCACAAGCAAACAAGAGGAAACGGGCACTTCAAGTGCGAGTATGCAATAAGGAAGGGGAAGAGGAGATTTCCCTAGAGGAAGAGAAGTCTATTCCCGTGGAAGGGGATCATTTGGAAGAGGTACAGGAAGGAGTTTCGGTGGTACTTGTTACCAATGTGGTGAAATAGGACATCGAGCATTTGAATGTCCACAAATCCAATATGATGGAGGAAAAGGAAAGGAGGCAAGAGTGCATGTAGTAGAAGCTGAAAATGAAATGGAGGATCCACCAAGGTATGGAGAAGACCCTGAGGATGGGGAGTCACTGATGTTGCAAAGAGTTTTGTTGAATCCCGAAAAGGAGAAGCTAGAACCAATCCAAAGGCGAAATTTGTTTCGAACGAGATGCAAGGTGAGTGGTAAATGCTGCAAAGTCATTGTAGACAGTGGTAGTACTGATAATATTGTGTTTGAAGAAATGGTGAGTAAGCTGAAATTGAAAAGAACTAAACATCCCAGCCCATATAGAGTCTCGTGGTTGCAGAAGGAGCATCAGTTGTTGGTGAATGAACAGTGTTTGGTGAGTTTTCAGATTGGGAATTATAAAGATGAAGTCATGTGTGACATAACACCAATGGATGCATGTCATATTCTTTTGGGTAGACCGTGGCAATTTGATAGACAAGCTATTCATAATGGCCAGTTGAACACATACACAATCAAGAAAGGTGGATGCGAGTATCTCTTAAATCCAATGAAGAAAAATGAAGAGAGTGAAGATAAATCAAAAGTATGTTTGGTCTCCGGAAAGCAATTCTTGAGAGACTTCAAGAAGGAGAAAGTTTGTTTTGCTATCATCCCTAAATCAGTTACAGTTGGGACAGCGAAAGAGGAAGATGAAAAACCAAAGGAAATCCAAGAAATATTGGGAGAATATGCTGAAATCTTGATGAAGGAGTTGCCTGATGGGTTACCACCAATGAGAAGCATCAGTCATTGTATGGATTTGATTCCTGGTGCGAGTTTGCCAAACAAGGCACCTTATAGAATGTCACCAAAGGAGAATGAGGAGATAAACAAACAAGTGCAAGAGTTGCTTGGCAAGGGGTTGATTAGAGAAAGTTTGAGTCCATGTGCGGTTCCAGCGGTGTTGGCACCAAAGAAAGATGGAGATTGGCGAATGTGTACCGACTCAAGAGCAATAAATAAGATAACCATCAAATACCGGTTTCCATTGCCGCGAATGGATGATCTTATGGATTGCTTGGCTGGAGCTAGATACTTCACTAAGATCGATTTGAAAAGTGGATATTATCAAATAAGGATAAGAGAAGGAGATGAATGGAAGACCGCATTCAAGACCAAAGATGGATTGTACGAATGGTTGGTGATGCCATTTGGATTGACCAATGCTCCAAGCACCTTCATGAGGTTGATGAATGAAGTTTTGAAGCTATATCTTGGTAAGTTTGTGATAGTATATATTGATGATATCTTGATATTTAGTAAGACTAAAGAAGAACATTTGCAACATGTTAGAGCTGTCCTACAAAGGCTGAAAGAAGAAAAATTGATGGTGAACTTGAAGAAGTGTAGTTTTATGAAAGAAGAGTTGGTTTATTTAGGCTTTGTTATTTCTAGCAATGGTCTAAAAATGGACCCGGAAAAAGTGAAGGCCATAGTAGATTGGCCTTCCCCAAAGAGTAAGTTTGAAGCAAGGAGTTTTCACGGTTTGGCAAGCTTCTATAGGAAGTTTATTAGAAATTTCAGCAGGATATGTGCACCAATCACCGAGACAATGAGGGGAGATAAAAGAGTATTTGTTTGGACAGCAGCAGCTGAAAAAGGTTTCAACATCTTGAAAGAGAAGGTGACAGAGCAGCCTGTATTGGCACTTCCTGATTTTGAAAAAGTGTTTCAGGTTGATTGTGATGCAAGTGGGACAGCGATAGGGGGAGTTCTAAGTCAAGAAGGAAGACCCATAGCTTACTTCAGTGAGAAGCTCAATGAGGCAAAAAGGAAATACTCCGTGTATGATCAAGAGTTCTACGCAATTGTGCAAGCACTCAAGAAGTGGAGGCATTACTTGTTACCAAAGGAGTTCGTGTTGTACACCGATCACCGTGCATTGCAATTCATTAATAGTCAGGGTAAGTTGAGCCAACGACATATGAAATGGGTTGAGTTTCTTCAAAATTTCTCTTTTGTTTTGAAACATAGAAGTGGAAAATCAAATAGAGTTGCAGATGCATTAAGTAGAAGGTGTTTATTGTTGAATGAGTTAAGAGTTAGTGTTGTTGGGTTTGATCACATGGGGAAGATGTATGAAGAAGATGCAGATTTTAAGGAAGCATGGGCAGTGTGTAAGAATCCAGTGGGGATGGATAGAACTCCATGGTTGGAGTATTTCATACAAGAGAATTTATTGTTCAAGGGAAAAAGATTATGCATACCACGAGGTTCGATGAGAGAGAACTATTGAAGGAGAAACATAGTGGAGGATTAGGCAGACATTTTGGAGTAGACAAGACACTAGCACAACTGAGTGAAAGTTACTATTGGCCCGAAATGAATGCAGATGTAAAGAGAATGGTGCAAGGTTGTCAAATATGCCAATATGCCAAGGGAGTAAAGCAAAACACCGGGTTATACCAGCCATTACCAATACCAGAGAGACCATGGGAATGCATTAGCATGGATTTTGTTTTGGGGCTGCCACGAACACAAAGAGGTAAAGATTCTATTTTTGTTGTAGTGGATAGATTTTCAAAAATGGCTCACTTTATACCATGTCAAAAGTGTAGTGATGCTTCCCATATAGCTTCATTGTTCTTCAAGGAGATAGTTCGGTTGCATGGCTTGCCGAAAAGTATTATTTCAGATCGGGATACAAAATTTGTTGGCCATTTTTGGCGTACGTTGTGGAAGAAGATGGGAACACAGTTGGGATTTAGTTCAGCTTACCATCCTCAAACTGATGGTCAAACTGAAGTTGTGAACCGAAGCTTGGGTAATTTACTGAGATGTTTGGTTGGAGATAAACCAACTCAGTGGGATTTGATTTTGGCACAAGCAGAATTTGCATACAATAACTCTATCAACCGAAGTGTGGGAAAGAGCCCATTCCAAGTTGTGTATGGGTACAGCCCAAGGGTAGTTGATGAGTTGAGGGATAGTGCTGATTTGAGTAGAAAAAGTGTTGTAGCAGAAGACTTTGCTGAGTATATTCATGATTTGCACAAAGAAGTGAAAGAGGCTTTAGAAAAGAGTGCCATGAAATATAAGGAGAATGCTGATAAACACAGAAGAGTGCAGGAATTTGAAGTTGGGGAGCTAGTAATGGCACATTTGCGAAAAGAAAGGTTCCCACAAGGGACCTACAACAAGCTGAAAAGCAAGAAGATTGGTCCGTGCAAGGTTGTACGAAAGATTTCATCAAATGCTTATGAGATTGAACTTCCAGTCGGAGTAGATATTTCACCAATATTCAATGTAGCAGATTTGTATAAGTACCATGAAGATGAATCAAGTGGACAACAAGATTTACTTCCAGATTTGTCGGATGCATCGAAATGGGCACATCAATTGCCAGAGAAGAAATTTGAAGACATTGAGCAGATTATTGATTCACGCATAGCGAAGAAGACAAGAAGAAAGGAATATTGGGAGTATCTAGTGCGTTGGAAGAATCGTGCAGCTGATGAGGCTTCTTGGGTTAGTGCTTCAGAATTGGAGAAATTCGGGATTATGGTTCCATCATTGCAGAAATGTCCATGAGCTCTACGCCCATGAAACATTTTCCATACCCTCGGTGTTTGATGCCGGAGCATCCGGGCATACGTGTTATCCACATCATCCAAATTTTAAATTTGGTCTAATTTTGGATTTCGGTTTCTGTTTGGTGTTTTCCTTTGCCGGAGGAAGTTACTTTTCCTTATTTTAGATTGTTCCATATTTGTAACGGCATTGTGGCAATGAATGGTGGCAGCTAATGGAAGCTAAATAAGGCTACGCACCCCAGTAAGGGAGGACAGAAAATTAATGTCTGCAGATATGTCTTTTAGGAGGCTGCGTGAGTGCATGACCAGATAGGTAGAAAGGAACAGGGGTCTTTATTTTTTTAGGGGGGGAAATAAAGTTTGTTTTGGGACAGTAAACCCTGAGGGCAGAGGAAGCTACGTATTGGGAGAGGTAGTGTGTGATCTTAAGCTACGTATTGGGAGAGGTAGTGTGTGATCTTGGTGACAGAGAGTAGGAGGTGTAGGGATTCTAGAGTGTGTCTTAACATTTTGAAATTACAGTTGAATGTAATGGTATTTTCTTCAATAAAAAGTTTGTTTGAATTTTTGAAGTATTTCTGTTTGTTTCTTTCTGCTGCATTGCCTCTCTGTCTGATAAGACTCAGGGGTCTTGATCTGCACCACTTGAGTACCAAAATAAACTTTAACTTGAATAGCAATCCTATACCTACAATTTAAGATTGAATTCAAAGTTATAAATTAAAATTAAAATTAAAAACAACAAATAAAAAATTAAATTCAAACCACTACAAAATAAAAACTTAAAAATCTAATAAATTTGAAGCTAAATACCAACTCGTGTTCTAACAACAAAGGATCAAATTTTTGATAGAGGGTTTTCTATCATCCATGAGTTTGTTTAGCTATCCAATATGGGAGCACAAACTTGTGTTCATACCTCTTCCGCCAAGAACCAGGATTGAGGGATTTCCATTATGCCAAAGTCACCTTGACCATGATTGTGACCTCATCCCTTATATCATACCTTTGGAGGTTTGAAACTCGATGGGAGACTCAAATAACATACCAGCGCCCTTACCAATTCTACTCAACCAAAAGATTAAATTGACTCCAAAACCAACAAGAAAAATGATAGGAAGGCAATTTAGGGTTAAGGGTTTTGACCACTCAACCATTTATGTCTTCTCTAAAACCTGCAAATTGTTTTTTAGGTAACCCGCCAAAAGATCTACGGAATTGGAAAATAACCCCTAAAAGCAGAGCAAAAATTAAAAAACTAGTCAACAAATATTGTCGCAAATGGCTCTTGCAGGTAACATCAAGACAACTGATGGCAAAATGTGTCGGGCAACACGAGAAATGCTGTTCGAAGCTGATGACGACGTCTTTTGCAAAAAACTACAGTATTGAGATCACTCATTTTCACCATGCACAAGTTGAGGTTTCGAGTGGGAGTTGTGTGAGTATTGGCATTGCAGTGAATGGTATAAAGGGCATTTTGCAGAGATGAAGATTGTAGAGTATGTTGGTAATGGCTGTCCTCCAATTCGTTTACAGAATGAGCTTGGTGGAATAGGCATTGCGGCGAAGGCAATTGGCAATTTAATGTTTAGCTGTCAAAGACATGCAACAGAGTAAACGATATGGGGACTTCATCGGTATGTAAGTGCAGCACAAGTTGTGTTTGTTTGCTAAAATTTAATGAAGACATTCAATATCGACAACACAATGATTATAGCTTGAAAAATGCGATGCAAAGTTGGGTTTTTTAGTTTTAATGTCACAAACATTCCTGCTGATAAGAAACTTAAATCATTCACATCAATAACAACAGCGAAATCCGCAGAAGAAACTGCAACCATCGATTCATTGTGCAGGGAAGGTCGACTGAAGGATGCTCTCACCATTTTACTCGATCGAAGAAAAAATGGCATTGAAGTGGACTCAGATGCATATGCACCACTTATACAGGCCTGCATCAAATTCAAAGCCTTACCACAAGGCAAGCAGCTGCATGCCCACATGCTTACTACCGGGATTCAGCAGAATGTCTTCATACAAACTAAACTTGTTGGTATGTTTGCCATGTGTGGGTATTTTGAGTATGCACGACAGTTGTTTGACAAATTGCCTAAACGAAATATCCTGTCATGGAATGGAATGATCAGAGGATATGTCTTCCATGGACGCTACGAGGAAGCACTTGGGATTTATCATGAAATGCAAAGAGAAGGTATGCAGGCAGACAATTTTACTTTCCCATTTGTTCTTAAGGCATGTGGTGATTTGGCAGACCTGCATCAGGGGAGGGATATCCATGATATTATAATCAGAAATGGATTGGAATCAGATGTTTATATTGGAAATGCCCTAATTGCTATGTATGGTAAATGTGGGGTAATGGAGCGTGCTCATCAAGTGTTTAACAATATGCGTCAACGAGATTTGGTGTCCTGGACTGCCTTGATTGCAGGGTATGCCCAGAATGGACAGGGCAGGGAGTCCTTGAAATTGTTTAGGTTGATGCAATTCGCAGGTGTTAAATCCAATTCGGTTACCGTTGCCAGTGTTCTCCCTGCATGCGGCTACTTAGCAGCTCTACAACAGGGTAAGGAAATCCACGGTTACATAATTAAGAAAGGATTTGAGTCAAATGTTTATGTGGGGAGTGCTCTTGTAGATATGTATGCAAAATGTGGGAGCATGGTGTTAGCTGAATTGGCATTGGAGGCAATGCCATATAGAAATCTGGTCTCTTGGAATGGGCTGATTGCTGGGTATGGACAAAATGGGTATGATATTGAAGTGTTGGAAACCTTTCATCAAATGCAACAGGACAGCCTAAAACCCAACTGGGTCACCATTGCAAGTGTTCTCCCAGCCTGTGCTCATCTGTCAGCTTTACAAAAGGGCAAGGAAATCCATAACTACATCATTAGAAATGGATTTGAATCTGTTATTCTTGTCGGTAATACGCTCATTGACATGTATGCTAAATGTGGAAGTATAGAGTTTGCAAGCAGGGTGTTTGAAAAAATGCATCAAAGAGATGTCGTGTCATGGAGCACCATGATAGTTGGATATGCCATGCATGGAAATGGCAAGGATGCTCTCAAAGCATTTCACAGAATGCAATGGGAAGGTCTGAATCCAGACCATATCACTTTCCTTGGCGTCCTGTCAGCATGCAGCCGTGCCAGATTATTAAATGAAGGCTTGCAGTATTTTGAAATTATGAAAAAGGACTATTCAATTGTACCTAGGTTAGAGCACTATGCATGCATAGTTGATCTTCTTGGTCGTTCTGGGCGCCTACTAGATGCATATGAATTCATACAAAATATTCCATTCGAGTGTGGTCCTGTTGTGTGGGGTGGATTACTAGGTGCTTGCAGAGTTCATTGCGGAGTCGAGCTAGGAGAATGTGTGGCAAAAGTACTTTTTGAGCTAGAGCCTGGAAATCCAGGCAACTATGTACTGCTGTCAAATATCTATGCTGATTCTGGTAGGTGGCATGATGCCGCAAAAGTAAGAACAATGATTAAAGACAAGAACATAAAAATGAGGCCAGGATGTAGTTGGATTGAGGTAAAACATAGGGTTCATGCCTTCTATGTTGAGGATGTATCATATCAACAGTGTGAAAGAAATCATCCCAATATGGCAGAGCTTTCATCAGCAAGTTAAAGATACAGAGTATGTACCCAACTTTTCTGTAACTCAATTATGATTAGCTATTTGTGTTTTTCATCTACTAGTCTGCTGGCATTTCCTTTTTTAATGGCATCTTATGCTCAGGAGCACTTCAATACTTTATCTCACTCTCTGGCTTCATCAGAGTGGTATTGAATTAGTTTGCATGATATGCTTAGACCAAAATGCAGAATCTGTTTTCACCTGTCATTTTATATTTTATCTACTGTCGAACATCATTTTTTGTGATCTTTGTCTTATTTCCCCATTGTTATGTCTTACCCTGCATCTCGTTTTAAACTACCATTACCGACTTCTCTTTGGTTGCTTCATTAGTTTCTCCACCATTTGTGGCTGGTGAATTTGTACATTTCCATTGTTATTACTTGTCTATAGATTCTTTTGTGTAGCATTTGTTTTGTTATGAAGGGTTTTATTTTTTATATTCGCCCCTTCCATTCCTCCTAGCTTGTTCCTGCCTGCCCATCTTTGTCTCTTTTGTTCATTATTTTCCTTAATCATTGGTGCCCCTATATTCTTCTCTCATCATCCTTGTACAATCTCTCATGAATAAATCCAACTATGCTTTCCTTGTCATTCCTTGCATGTATTCATTTGATATCTGTTCCAGTTATCCTATTATTCTTAATCATCCTCATTGTATTTATAGCCATCTTTTTATTCTTCATTTGCTATCTATTCCAGCTATTCTATTATTCTTAATCATCCTAATTGCATTTATAGCCGTAAAATCATTTGGAGACAAAATGGCAAACCAAAAGATTAAGATCTTTTAAAAATGATGATTTAATTGAAAAAAAATCAGATTTTCAGAAAAATGAAAAAAAAAACTATTGTTTTTAAATTTAAAGGTATTTTATTAGCATAGAGATATAAAGAACAAATAAAAATGACAATTTAGTCCACAAAATATAGAATATAATTTGTTTCATTTATGTTCATATTGTAGATTATTTTGCATTACATAATGCATAGTGCATAGATGATAATTATATACTAATACTTTTCAAATTTCCAATTATAATATACTTTATTAAACATTTTAGAGGAAGATAAATATCAATTCTTATAAAATATAAAATTGTGTCTTAGGTCTTCAATCTCTAAGGAGGAGTGGTTATTTTTCCACATTAACAAGGGGCATTAGAATTAGTTTATAAAAGAATAGTCAACACTAGGTGTTAATTAGAAACGACACCTAAATCCCCAGAAAATAGGGCTTGGATTGGGATGCCCTTGGGTGGCTCTGTCCCCCTATTTTGTTGGGCTTAAAATTTGAATATGTCAATGTCAACATTTTAACGTTTGAAATTCAAATTGCAAATGTCAACTATCAGAATTTAATTTGTGAGAAACTAAATAAATGCCTATAAATACCTAGTTATTGCATCATTTCAAAGCTATCTAGCAACCATTAACAAACCTATGATCAAGAGCATTATCAAGCAAGTCAAGGGTCACATTTCAAAGCTTTATTGCAACAATTCAAGATCTAAACATCATGTCAAATCTTATTGTATTAATGGAAAAAGTGTCCCTTTTTCCTGCATTTGGAAATAATTAACAACAAATGAACCTAATGTTGCTTTGATTCAGTGTTGTAATGTGTTGTACACATTCACATTGTGTCTAAGGCCCTTTTTAATAAAATGCACTTAATTGTGTCTTATTTAGGGTGTTGTAAAGTGTTTTCTTACACTTTCACACTAATCTAGGGCTTCATTAATTAATTGTGGTTAATTGAGTTTAATTGGCCCTTTAATTCAAATCTAAGCCTTATTAATTGCATTTTCTGAAGGATCTATCCCGACACACATTAATGATATTACATAACATTTAAATTGGCAAAGTTGGAGTCTTAGAAAACTATGCTAGGACCCATTCGCCACTTTGGGCGAATGAGTCCTCCTTACCTAGGACACCCCTTTTTTGGCATATTTGAGGTGGGTTTTTCATGTTATTTCATCTCCCCAAAGCTTGGTCCTAGAAAATTATGCTAGGACTCATTCGCCCAAGGTGGCGAATGGGTCCTCCTTGCTTAGGACCCCCCTTTTTGAGTTTATTTGTGGTGGGATTTTAATGATCTTGAATCCTAGATCTGATGTCGGCTTGGATTATTTGAATTTTGGGGTTAAACCTTAAGTTTAGTATAAATATAAGGCTAATTTACATAGTTTCACCTAAGCAATTTATGCAAGCATCCTAAGAGCAGATTTATGAGCATTATAGAGCATTGGAGCATTTCAAAGGCAGATTATTGAAGTTTTATAACAACAATTTAAGATCATATCATCATGTCAAAGGCATAGTGCATCAAGTATGTGGTTGAACTAACGTGTGTGGATGTAGTATTGAAGATCCATTTGCAAGCATTGTTTCATATCCAATTCAAGATCAAGATCTACATTCTACATGGCCACTTCATGTTAGTTTGTAGATTTACATTCCAAGACATCTTCCAAGGTATCTTTACTTCATGTTCATGTTTCATACTTCTATTTCATTATTTCATCATAAGGTTTAATTACCTAAAAGGGATTTGACAAAGGAAAACCCCTATTCCTTAACAATCAACAAGTTTTTCTCCTCTTTGATGTGTGTTAGCAAGTTTCTAGGTTGAAGATCAAGTGGAGAACAAGATTGAAGCAAAATTTTCAAAATTGTCAAGTTGCAAAGTTGGCATCTACATTATAAGATCATGAAAAGAGTTCTGCAAAATTTGTTTCAAACTTTTGGGAGTTGGTCACTTGGGAGTTGGAAGTGCAGAGATTGAAGAACGAAACCTAAAAGTCAATTTTTTGAAACCCTAACAGGGACCTAGTCACTACTAAAGGAAATTGAGTCCTTAGTGATGCCTGAAGCAATGAACATCTAGAATTTGGAGTTGTAGACTGAGAGGAACAAAACCTAGAAAGCACTTTCCAAAAACCCTAACAGGGACCCATTCACCACTAAAGGCGAATGAGTCCTTAGTGGGCCCCGAAATACCACCTTTTCAGCAAGGCACACATTGTTTTAGCCTCTTAAAGCCTACCTTTTTGTTATTATAACAGTTAGGTTTAATTTTTGCACCTTAGTTGCATCATATTGTACACATAATTGAATGAAACACACACCTAGTGAAAATTAGGTTCATCATTAATACCCTATTGATGGTAAACCTCTTTTTCTATGTTTCATTTTGGTGAACCCGCCTTATTGAACATTGTAGTTTTTTAATTATGGAATCTTTCCTTGCATCCTAGGTTAGATCTTGCATTCATTTGCATTGAATTATATCTCATTTAGGGTTTTCTACTTGGCATTCAAACTTGCATCTCATCTAGGGTTGCATTCTTTTAAATTTGAAAAATACAAAAACAAATAAGTCATTTTGCATATCATTTAGATCTCATAAATTTGCATTTGAAAATCAAAACAAAATTGTATTTCAAATTAGGTCTTTGCATTCATCATTTTATTCCTTTTACAAATTGCATTTCATAGTACATTTGCAAAAATTTGAAACTAAAAGTTATTGTTACAGACATGCAACTGAAACACAATGAAAAAAGCATTAAAATAAATAAAAAACAGTTAAAAAACCCTAATCTAGGACCCATTCGCCACTTGGGGAGAATGAGTCCCTGATCAGGATTGAACTGCATCTTCTAGCATCTGAAACTCATTAAAAAACACTTAAAAATCAGTACAAACATTTCAAAAATCCTCATCCAGGACCCATTTGCCACTAAAGGCAAATGAGTCCCTGATCAGGTGATGATCTGAATTTTCTAGAATTTGAAATCTCTGTTTTAGGCTTTTGTTTGCTACTGTTACATTTCTATTTTAGTTTTCTGATTTGCTATTTCATCAAATTCATTGCATCTAGCTTAATTTGCTTCATTTAATGCATTGCCAAAATTCAAAATTGCATTTACAACATTTAATTTTCTTGCATTATACAATCAACAAATCACCTTGTTTCGATCTCAAAATTTGAAAATGGACAAGTGTTTAAGCAATGTGTGGAAGTCCTTGTTCTCTTTGGTTGATGTTTCAAGTTGTGTTTTTGGCAATGACCCTAATGCAATTGAACCTACTCATGCTCACACAACTCCTAACGAGTGTCCTTGTGAAGTTGACATCATTGGAGAAGATGATGCTAGCATGAATGAATTCATAAACGATTGCCTTAACAACCTTGAGAATAATGCATCCTTCTATCCTTCCATGAAACAACCAACACAACTTGAGATGTTTGGTCTTTTACATCTTGAAATTGAGTCACACACTAAACCTAAACTTCCAACAATGAGTGAACCTAGCTCCTCTAATCAAGTGCATCCATCTTATGTTAACAAAGTGACTAATACTCTCATCAACCTTGAAGAGACTTATGGACAAGGCTTTAATGTTTTAACCAACCAAGGATGTGACATAACTAATGAGCATAAAATTCATAAACTTTTAGAGAAAATTCCTATTGAACAAACATAAGGGATAGGATATCAAGATTCCCCTCTCGACATAAGTGTCCTTCCTAGAGAACAACCAATGCCTCGTAACAATGACACAAAACATAATGTCATTTCTGGTCCTCTTGATCTATATCCACCTAGAGAAGTTGGTGAATCTAGCAAGCAACAAAGGCCTTACAAACTAAAGAAATTACAATTCCCTTGTCCGCCGTTTGAAACTGAAAGAACTTTGCACATACTTCTAAGTCAAGGACTTATTACATTACCACCTATAAGAGAAAATTGAAAACCAAATCCTAAGAATACAAACACATCACATTGTCAATATCATAGAGTTATTGGACATAGTATTGATGAATGTCATGCTTTATAACAAATATTTAAAAAGTTTCATCCTTGTCTTGCACTTAGTGGGAGCATGGGTTAGTTAGCCTTGTCCTAGTTTTGGTATGTGTTGTTGTCCCTTCAGCTAGTTGTATGCCTTATGTTTACACAAACTAAGATTGGGATGTGGACGACCTGCTCTAGGTTGACTCACATGTGCCTTACTAGTCTTTTGCTTTTTCATATTTCTTTATGTGATTGCATGTGTGTAATGTGATCCCTCGTGGTGTTTCGTTTCATGTATCTCTCTCTTTTCGTGCATTCCTCTATATGTATCTACATTCTTCTCTATGTTGCAAAAGTTGTCCTTTTATCTTTTCTTTGTCTTGTGTTTTCCTTTTGGGGATAACGCAAGGTGTTGAGACATTTAGGTCTCTTCCATGTTGACCCAAAAGGCTTTTTCTTTGTTTTCTCTCTCTTTGTGTCATTCTTCCAGTTCTATGAGTATTTGGGGAATGATGACAATTTCTAGCTCTAAAAACAACATTGTAGAAAAGACTGACCCCGAATCCATAGATCCCTTATGTATTTTTGGGGACAACCCCTTCCTATTTCATGGCGTAGCTTTATTTCGGAAACATATGACTTGGCATAAGGTTTTTTGAGGAAAACTCTTATGTCTTAGGACAAAAACATTGGCTACTTTAAAGCAATTGCTGATAGTAATGGTGTTAGCAACTGCTTTAAAGTGGGGGCATACATTGATGACATATTTCGACATATTTCATGGTGCGATTTTTTTTCTTGTGACGTTTACTTTTCTTGGTGGTGTCATTAGATTTGATGTCCTCCAAGAGTGCGATATTTCTAAGCATATGATCTCCCTTGGTGGCATGATGTGAAATGAGAGGCATCCCATAAGTGACGATCTAATACTCTTTGACTTGTCCTCTCTTGGAGACATTACGTACAATGTTCCCTAAGAAGAAGACCTTACATGAACAAAGAAAAATCCCCTTTAACAAAAACTTATAGACATAAAATTCAAAAGCATAGCATTGTGGTTCCTTATCAAAATTGTCAGGAGGATAACTTCGGTATGGTTTGGGAGGCTAATATGACTCTCTCATTTGCCACCTCGTTGGGATAACTCAGCCAGTGGACGAATTGAGGTTCCACTAACCCAGAGTGAGCACATATGTTACAAACAAACAGCCTAGACCTGGTCCACGTAGTGTTGGACAGATTGTCGAAGCTTTATCCTTGTTACGACAAATAGCCATGTTTCACATTGTGTTGGAATGGTTGTGCTTGATCCTTTGTTTCTCTTGGCCTTTGATAGGGTATGACTATATATCTTTGTTATTGTTGTATACTTAAGTGTCTTGAATGTCTACTTTAGTGTGAGTTTGACATGGGAGAAAACTCTCACTAAAGTGAAGGCAAAATGTATTAATGGAAAAAAATCCCTTTTTCCTACAATTGGAAATAATTAACAAATGAACCTAATGTTGCTTTGATTCAGTGTTGTAATGTGTTGTACACATTCACATTGAGTCTAGGGCCCTTTTTTAATAAAATGTACTTAATTGTGCCTTATTTAGGGTGTTGTAAAGTGTTTTCTTACACTTTCACACTAATCTAGAGCTTAATTAATTGAGCTTAATTGGCCCTTTAATTCAAGGATCTATTTTGACACCCATTAATGATATTGCATAACATTTACATTGGCAAAATTGGTGTCCTAGAAAATTGTGTTAGGACCTATTCGCCACTTTGGGCGAATGGGTCTTCTTAACTTAGGACACTCCTTTTTTGGGATATTTGAAATGGGTTTTTGATGTTATTTCACCTCCCTGAAGCTAGGTCCTAAGAAATTGTGCTAGGACCCATTCACCCAAGGTGGCGAATGGGTCCTCCTTACCTAGGATCCCCCTTTTTGAAATTATTTGTGGCGAGCTTTTAATGATTTTAAATTCTAGATCTAATGTTGGTTTGAATTATTTGAATTTCGAGGTTAATTCTTAGATCTAGTATAAATATAAGGTTAATTCACATAGTTTCATCTAAGCAATCTAAGATTTTCAAGAGAGCATCCTAATATTTCACAAGAGCATTATAAAGCACTTCAAGAGCATTTTAAGGACATCTAAGAGCAGATTATCAATTTTTTATTGCAACAATTCAAGGTTAGATCATCATGTCAAAGGCATAGTGCATCAAACATGTGGTTGAGCTAATGTGTGTTGATGTAGTATTGGAGATCCATTTGCAAGCATTGATTCACATCCAATTCAAGGTCAAGATCTACATCTTACATGTACACTTAATGTTAGTTTGCAAATTTATATTCCAAGACAACTTCCAAGGTATCTTCATTTCATGATTCATGTCCTTTATTTCATTGTTTCATCATAAGGTTTAATTGCCTAAACGAGGTTTGACCAAGGAAAACCCCTATCCTCTAAAAATCAACAAGTTTCTCTTCTGTTTGATATGTGTTTGTAGGTTTCTAGGTTGAAGATCTAGTGGAAAATAAGATTGAAGCAAAATTATCAAAGTTGTCAAGTTGCAAAGTTGTCATCCATATTGCAAGAACACGAAAACGAAGCTACATAATTTGTTTCAGGTTTTCAAGAGCTGAGCACTGAGAATCTAGAAGTGTAAACATCAAGGAACAAAATCCAGATCTCAATTTTTAGAAACCCTAATAGGGACCCATTAGTCAATAAAGGCGAATGAGTCCTCAATGACCCAAAAACAAGTTTTCAATAATGTACACATTGTTTTAGCCTCTCAAAACTTCCCTTATTGTTGCTATAATAGTTAGGATTAGTTTTTGATTGTTATTTAGGCATTTTGGCCTTCATAATGGAATGAAAACTTAGAAAAACATAGTGGTTTATCATCTTGTTCACTCACCTTGGTTATTAAACCCTCTATATTTTTCTTTGTCCTCCTAGTATCCCTCCTAGATGCTAAAAAGATAGTTCAATGTTAGAAGATACACTTATTGAGAGTCATGAGAATGTTGTTCCTCCATTCCCTAATGCTCCTACCATTTAGAAAGATCTATTTGAACGAAAAATTCCAATCATTAGTAAGTATGAAACTCATAGTTGTTCTTCTCTTGATGCCTCCCCTATTTGTGATGAAGCTACTTTACAAAATCTAACCATGGAATGCGATGAAAATATTAAAAGCTCCCCTACTTGGGTAGATATTATGGCACAAGAGAATGATACCTTAGAGAAAAAGGATGAAATCATGGACAATCATAACAATCAAATTGGACCTTCTCCTAATATCTCTAATGTTGGTGAAGAAGATATTTTGATGTTAGAAAATCCAATCGATGATCCCATTTGTCTCTCTTCCCCTTGCGAAAACATTATTGAACAAGAAAATGCCATCATTGATAAGCAAGACAATCCAACCATAGATGACTCCCTTGCTTGGGATGAAGTCATTTTAGAAGAACCAACCTTTGAATGTCATAAACATTTAGTTTGTTGCTTTCCTAAAAACTCTCCTACTAGGGAAGATATCATGGTGGAAGAAAATGAGAACATTGACACATGTCTTTCAAACAATAATGACGAGACTTCCTTAGATGAAGATGATGAAGTGACATTAGACTCTCCTTCACTAAAAGATCATGAAAATAAGGATAAGTCCTTTGAGGTTATGCACATTAGATATCCCTTGTGCTTGAAGTACTCTCCTGAGCCTAAACTTATCATTTACCCACCCTCACAAAAACCACAAGTTCAAAATAAACCCGTGCTTATCATAGAACCACCTAAAAGACAACTTGATAATGAAAATGTTTCGCAACAACCAAGTTATAATACTATTGCTCATACATATAACACTAGGAACAATTCACAACCAAGAAAATCAACTCAAACATCCCTCCCATTTCCTAACCCTATCTTACCTGGTCCTCCCTATTTTCCTTTAAAAAGCAGAAAGGAGTATGATCATGTTGAACAACTTAAAAATACTTCTACTAAGATATCCTTATGGGACCTTATTCAAGCTTCACCTATTTATCATAACATGCTTCAAAGTGCTTTACAACAAGTTCCTACCCCTCCTAGAATGTGCAATCAAATGATGTGGTAGCCCAAATTCAAGCTATAACTCTAGCCAGCTTAGATATTACCTTTCGTCAAGATGAGTTACCCTCGTTAGAAGAGCAAAAACAAAATGAAGCTTTCATGATAATAGTTCATGTTAATCAAATAGTGATAAAGAGAACTCTTGTTGACAATGGCTCAACCCTTAACGTGTGTAGCATAAACCTTCTTGATAATATTGATATAGACAAAATCCAAATTCAACCCGATTCTTTATCTATTCGTGGGTTTGATAACATAGGAAAACAACCGCTTGGAGTCATCACATTACCTATTAAAGTTGGAAAGGTTACCTTGCAAACTCTGGTCCATGTTATGCCTCACGATCTTTCTTACAATCTTCTTTTAGGTAGACCATGGATTCATGAGATGAATGGGGTGCCTTCTACCCTTCACCGTAAAATGAAATACATCTATGCCAATAAAGTTTATACAATCAAAGCTGATCTTGCGCTAGAAAGTTGTTTTATTGCTGAGAAAGAAGGACAAGATCCTTTGGAAGCATTGTATGCAATTGAAAAAGTGGAAGTCAAGAAAGAAGAAGAATACAAGAAGAACATTGATGAAGTCACTAAATTGTTTAAAGATGATTGGGGTTCCTTAGATTTCACACCAACATTAATGGGAAAATACAAGATCATAAATAAAGAGTTTGAAAAGGGAAAAGAAAAATCAATAATGTCAACACAAAATTCAACACAAAACTCGAAAGCATCCACTTCAACTACTTTAGGAGAAGAAGCAAATTATACAACAAACTTTGATGAAGTTGACCAACCATCGAATCCAAAATAAATGAAAAAGATTTATGGAAGAGGTTATGAACTTATAAAACAACTTGGTTTTAGTGGAAAAGGATGTGGTGCTTGAGAACAAGGTATTTGTGCCCCTATAGAACCTGACACAAGAAACAACTAGTGGTCTTGGTTATTGTCCTTCAAAAGAAACAAAAACATCAAAAAATCATTCACTTAACATCAACGCTCTTACAAAATATTCTTCCAAGCCAACCTTAACTTTGGTGTATCTTGAAATGATAGATACTACATGTGGAAATATCTCATTGGATAGGCATCAAGTCGATACTTTGTTTACTCATTATAATCAATAACAACATTTGTTGCTCCTTGCCATGTAATATTTGTAGGATCATAGGATAATCACTATTGAATGTTTTACATTCATTGCAAGTCATTTCGTTTTTGCAAGGAGCTACATATCATCATCCATCCTCGACTCACCCTTGTCTCGCACTCAGTGGGGACAAGGGGTTAGGTAGCTTTGTCCTTGTATACCACTTGTCGTTATCTCTTTTGGGCTAGTTGACCGCCTTCCATGTATATATAAGAGAAAGTTTAGCATTGTATTTTTGGGGAAAACCCCTCCCTTCTTGTTCATAACATAGCTTTATTTTGGAAACATATGACTTGGCATAGGGTTTTTCGAGGAAAACTCTCGTGTCTAAGGAGAAAATATTGGCTACTTTAAAATAGTTGCTCACAATAATGATGTTAGCAATCACTTTAAAGTGGGGGCATACATCGATGACATCTTTCGACATATTTCATGGCATGATTTTCTTTTTTCTTATGACATGTCCTTTTATTGGTGGTGTCATTGGGGTTGATGTCCTCCAAGAGTGTGATATTTCTAAACATACAATCTCCCTTAGTGGCATGATGTGAAACAAGAGGCATCTCATAAGTGGTGATCTAATACTCTTTGACTTGTCCTCTCTTGGAGACATTAGGCACAATGTTCCCTAAGAAGAATACCTTACATGAACAAAGAAAAATCCCCTTTAACAAGAACTTACAAATATAACACTCAAAAGCGTTCAAAAGCATAACATTGTGGTGCCCTATCAAAGTTGTTAGGAGGATAACTTCGATATGGTATGGGAAGCTAATATGACTCTCTCATTTGCTACCTCGTTGGGATAACTCACCTAGTGGACAGATTGAGGTTCTACTACCCCAAAGTGAGCATGCATGTTACGAAAAAAAAACCTAGACCTAGTCCAAATAGTGTTGGACAGAGTGTCAAAACTTGATCCTTATTACAGACAAACAACCATATTCCACATTGTGTTGGAATGGTTGTGCTTGATCCTTTGTTTTTTTTTGTTTTTCTTGGCCTTTGATAGGGTATGATTATGTGTCTTTGTTATTGTTGCATACTTAAGTGTCTTGAATGTCTACTTTAGTGTGAGTTTGTCATGGGAGAAAACTCTTACTAAAGTGGGGGAAAAATGTATTAATAGAAAAAGTACCCCTTTTTCCCACATTTAGAAATAATTAACAACAAATGAACCTAATGTTGCTTTGATTCAATGTTGTAATGTGTTATACACATTCACATTGAGTCTAGGCCCTTTTTTAATAAAATGTACTTATTGTGCCTTATTTAGGGTGTTGTAAAGTGTTTTCTTACACTTTAACACTAATCTAGGGCTTCATTAATGAATTGTCATCAATTGAGCTTAATTGGCCCTTTAATTCAAATATAAGCCATATTAATTGCATTTTCTGAAGGATCTATCCTAACACCCATTAATGATATTGCATAACATTTAAATTGGCAAAGTTAGAGTCCTAGAAAACTGTGCTAGGACCCATTCGCAACTTTGGGCGAATGAGTCCTCCTTACCTAGGACACCCCTTTTTTGGCATATTTGAGGTGGGTTTTTGATGTTATTTCATCTCCTCGAAGCTTGGTCCTAGAATATTGTGCTAGGATTCATTCTCCCAAGGTGGAAAATGGGTCCTCCTTACATAGGACCCCCCTTTTTGAATTTATTTGTGGCGGGATTTTAATTATTTTGAATCCTGGATCTGATTTCGGCTTGGATTATTTGAATTTTAGGGTTAAACCTTAAGTTTAGTATGAGTATAAGGCTAATTCACATAGTTTCACCTAAGAAACTTTATGCAAACATCCTAAGAGCAAGTTTATGAGCATTATAGAGAATTGGAGCTTTTCAAAGGCATTCAAAGGCAGATTATTGATGTTTTATTGCAACAATTCAAGATTAGATCATCATGTCAAAGGCATAGTGCATCAAGCATGTGGTTGAGCTAATGTGTGTTGATGTAGTATTGAAGATCCATTTGCAGGAATTGTTTCATATCTAATTCAAGATCAAGATCTACATTCTACATGGCCACTTCATGTTAGTTTGTAGATTTACATTCCAAGATATCTTCCAAGGTATCTTTACTTTGTGTTCATGTTTCAGGCTTCTATTTCATTATTTCATCATAAGATTAATTACCTAAAAGGGGTTTGACCAAGACAAACCCCTATTCCCTAACAATCAACAAGTTTTTCTCCTCTTTGATGTGTGTTTGCAGGTTTTTAGGTTGAAGATCAAGTGGAGAACAAGATTGAAGCAAAATTGTCAAAATTGTCAAGTCGCAGAGTTGTCATCTACATTATAAGATCACAAAAAGAGTTCTACAAAAAAAAATTCAGACTTTCGGGAGCTAGTCACCTGGGAGCTGGAAGTCCAAAGATTGAAGAACAAAACCTAGAGTCAGTTTTTCAAAACCCTAACAGGGATCCATTCACCACTAAAGGCGAATGAGTCCTCAATGAGGTATGAAGCAATGAACATTTGGAATTTGGAGTTGCAGACTGAGAGGAACAAAACCCAGAAAGCACTTTTCAGAAACCCTAACAGGGATCCATTCACCACTAAACAACACCTTTTCAGTAAGGTACACATTGTTTTAGCCTCTTAAAACCTACCTTTTCATGGGCCCCAAAACAACACCTTTTTAGCAAGGTACACATTGTTTCAGCCTCTTAAAACCTACCTTTTCGTTATTATAACAATTAGGTTTAATTTCTACACCTTAGTTGCATCATATTATACACATAATTGAATGAAACACACACCGAGTGAAAATTAGGTTCATCATTGATACCCTATTGATGGTGAACCTCTTTTCCTATGTTTCACTTATATGAGTTCATGTATGTTTAAGTTATAATTTTTTGTGAAGGCTAACCCTTGTTGTAGGTCTCCAAGCATATCAAGCAATCAAGCAAATGAGATCCAAGACCTTGAAGTGATTTGCATGACTTTAGTCCTTCAATGAAGCCATTGAAGGGCAGCGAGTTGCAACACTTTGTTGATTCATCATTCATTCCTATAATTTATCATTTCTATCATTGACATTTTCATTGTGGAAGAGGAAACACTAACACGAATTTCGATTAAGGCAAGCCCCTAAATGGCACAACATTTCTTCTCTATTTGAATCAACATATTTCATGTTTGGAGAGGATTGAAGGAAGTTTGAAGATCATTTATCCATTATTACATGCAAAGGCCTACACCTTGTCAACTCAGAGAAAATCACCTAACAGTGATATGACAAGTTTGCAAGCAGAAACAAGAGTATCATATTTGACATCAAAAGACTGCAAAAACATAATTGAGGTACCCCTATAAGGACAACGACACCCTTGAGCGACTATGTCCTCCTATTGTGACTAAATTCAAATTTATATGATAGCTACACATCACGCTGCCCTTCTCATATCTACTTGCAAACTTTTGTTATCATTTTTTGATTGTCAGTATCTTGTATTTTTCATATTAGGGCACATATTCTAATTAGGTTAATCAAGGCATATCAATTCTAATCCATTCTAAGGCTCAAAAAGATGCAGATCTAGGTCTGAAAGTTAATTTAATCACCTTGTTGATCTCCATTTTAATGAAACCTTAAAAAATATCACACACACACACACACACCCAAATTAGAATCCTAGGTTTTATGCATTTAAACCTAGGGTTCTCTTTTTCTTTGTTTTAGGTTTACACAAATAATAGAAGGGAAGGAAAATATATTGTGAATTTTTTTATATCTTTGCATTCAACCTTGGAGTGGTTGTAATGGAGGACATATTTTCTCTCAAAGGAGTTCCAAAACCATGATAAGAAAGTAGCATGTTGACAACTAGTGACATCTTGAGCCAAAGAATTTGGAGGTGATTACCTTTGTACTTTATCTTCTCATGGCATGTAAGGATAATCTAGCAATCTCTCCCAATGACATTATTGTCTTCAATCTTCCACTTCTCTTTTTTCCAATCCTCCATCTCCAGGTTCAGGTGAGAAATACTTGCACATCCAACACTCTATTCTTAGTACTTCAAGCTCAATATTTGTTGTCCCAATGGAGTCACACTGTGGGCACCTTACTTCTTTATGATTTGGTGGTTTTTCTTCATGCTTGAATATTATTTCCATTTTGTGCATACTAGATGGTGTTAACACTCTTTTCTTTCTTATCTAACTAATTTATAGAATGACATTAGTATAATAATTGGAGACAGACAATATTAATGTTATTTCTCTACAGAGGCACCTTCTCGAGCATTGTCTTGGGATTCCCATATCTAAACGATGTCACCTATAACTCTCTCAACTCCATGAATCCTCAAATATCCTACCACAAGCATAATTCCACATTTGTATAACTAGCCACAAGTTTTCGACCACATTTCTATGTTGCATCCAACCAATTGCAACCTTCCAACATTCTCATTTTAATTCCCAATGCCCTCTTAACAACACATAATCAAGTTGATTGATAAAATTTGATACATATTTATTATTTTTTTCAACCCTAATTTTTTTGTTAACTAAAATCACTAGTAGTCCATAATAACAAACAACATTTAATGCTAGTTGTCTTGTAACCCAATTAATGCTTGTAAGAGGGGTATTTTCTTTATTTTGTTATAAATTTCAAATAGGGAGGCCTTTTTTTCACAAATTTGTAGTTGAAAAAAAGCTAGTTCCATGGCCAACATAATGATGTACATATTTTCTAAAAAATGTACTTTTTAACTACTTTTTAAACCTCTAAAAATGAGTTTTTTATGCAATTTTTTGATAGGGCATGTTCACCCTAGTTATAAAAATTTGGCAAATTTTTTTTTAGGTTTATAATAATTTCACAAGGATTTCAAGCTTGTAATAAAATTTAAGTTTTGGATTAACCATTTTTTCATAAAATTGTAAAAATATATGTGAGATAAATGGACAATTTAAGCATCCAAACTTCACCAAATTTCTAAATCTTTTCTTGCATCTTTCTAGGGGGTCAAAATTTTGTTTTAATCAAATGTTGGGGGTTTTGTAAGGAAAAATTAAGGCACCTCATTGTATATCTCATGGATACAAAAATTGATTTTTTAACTCCACATATTTCACACATGTAGAGTCAAAGTACAATAACTTTTTCAATCTAAAGGATTATAGAAAATGCTAAAATGAAAATAAATACAATTTACAAGGGAGTATAAACAATTTACTTATTGGAACAAGTTAGATGAGGCAATAGGAATAATTGGACTCCATGCGTTTGATAATTTTCAATTCCACCTTGTCAATTGTACAGCTCCTAAGATGTCAATCTTTTTTAATGAACTATTTGGTATAGTTGATGAATTAAAAATACTTCAATTAGATCTTGAATTAACAACATATTGTCTCCTAATGCTTTTCATTGAGTATTTTTTGGTCAAGCTGAAATATATGCTTTCTTGACTTCAGGGTTGTGGTAAAATTAACACAAATAAAGAATGTGTCTTCTTTGTTTTGTCAAAGCTAAAAGATCCTTATTATATATACTTCTACCTCCTATTCTACAATGGATGCTCTTGGAACAACATTTGCAATGCCCACTTTTTTGAATAGTTTTGTGATAGCTCACATAAGAACAATCTAAGTTAATTTGTATGGATTCCATCACTTCTTCAAAAATTCAAGCACTAATTGTCCAGTCATATAAGGGAAAAGGTAAGAAGTCTTCAAAATAATTTAAAACAAAATCAGCTTCAAGAAATGATAAATCATCTAAGTAGAAGAAAAAAACCAACACAAAAGCCACATACTTTTCTCAGTTAGGTAAGAAGACTTCCAAGTCAAAAAAATAAAAGCAGAGGACTATGTAATTTATGTTGATTATAGATTCATGCCATCAATTTTTTCATAAAAGGATTACATCTTTGGAAAAGGTCATGAAGAAACACAACATTGATATTCCAAGACTTGGTAAAGGACATGCACTTACAACTCGAGGTTTGTATTCATCCATAGACAATTGGAGAGTTGACTCATAAGCCTCTCATCACATGACACATTCACATGATCTTCTTGAGTCTCTTTTTAATAGCACTACTTCTAAGATTTTAGTGGGTAACTCTTCATAGATTCTAGTTTTGGGGTTTGGTACAATGCAATTGAAATAGGGTTGCATTGATGATGTTCTATATGTTCTTGAGAATTTAGCTAACTTTATCCATTTACTAGATTTATCATACTGGTGATGGGTATATAATTGAGTTTTCACGACATAATATAGCTATACAAAAGCTACAACATCTAGAGGATCATCACTTCAAGTAGAGAAGATAATGGGTCCAAATTGTACATATTTCATGGTTTTTATTTATCTTGTGGTACATCACACATTGCCCATGTTGACCCTTTGAGTGGACTTCGGCATAAGAGATTTGGACACCTCAATTTTAAGTATCTTCAACAGTTGAGTGAATATGGCATGGTACTTGGCCTTCCTAAGGTTTCATGCACAATGGGTGTTTTTCAAGGGAGTGAATACGGCATGGTACTTGGCCTTCCTAAGGTTTCATGCACAACGGGTGTTTTTCGAGGTTGGGTTCTTGGAAAATATCATTAGGAACCATTTCTAAAGGGTAAGGCCCATTGTGTTTCTACCTTGAGTTGGTTCATAGTGACCTCATGTTATTTCCAACTCTTTTCAAGAGCCAAATATGTACTCACTTTCATTGATGATTTCTCTCCACACATGGGTATACTTTCTTAAGAACATGAGTGACACCTTCACCACTTTTATGACTTCTAGGGTGTTCATGGAGAAGCATTCAAGTTCTTATATTTAGTGGATACACATAGATAATAGGGGGAATATCTAAGCTAGGACTTTCAAGACTATTGAACTGAGCGTGATATTCATCATCAGTATTTGGTTCTCTATACTCCTTAGAAGAATGGTGTTGCTAAAAGAAAGAACATATCACTAAGGGGGATGGAAAATTGTATGCTTCATTCTTGGCCTACAGTGCCATCTTTATGGGTTGAAGTAATCAATTGTGCCAACTATATTTAGAATTGCACTCCCCACAAGGTAGTTTAGAATATTACTCCAAGGAGGCTTGGTCCAATATCAAGCCTATTGTTCCTTCTTTAGGGTATTTGGTAGTGAGGCTTGAGAATTCATACTAGATGGTTGGCGAAAGGAAATGGAGAAGAGAGTCAATCATAAATCTTTGTTGTCTATTGTGATATATGTGAAAAATTATAGATTGTTTGATCTTATCACTAAGGATGTTTACTTTTGAAGAGGTATAGTTTGATGAGTCTTTCACATAGATGAATCCTCCACTTGTTTCTTCTTCCTCACTACATGCGTTGCCTTCTTCATCTCATGAGGATACCTTTGCACGTGCAGACACTTCAAATCATGGTCCTAATCCACCACCTCTACCACCTACACCACCACTTCCACCTCCTACCACTCATGTTTTTTACAAGTGGGCCTAAAATACTATTCAAGAGGCTGGATCATTAGTTGGTGATCCTATGATTTATCATCACACTTACTCATAGAGTTCTAGCATTATTATTTTAAGTCATGCTATATCTCCAAATATGCAAAAAAATTCAGAGGCTTTTGGTGTTCCAGAGAGAGATGGTGCTACGATAGAGGAGTATTCTTCATTGATGAAGAATCATGCATGGGATTCGGTTTATCTTTCTAAGGGAAGAAATGTGGTTTGGTCGAAGTGGATGTACCACACCAAGTATGAAATTGATGGTTCCATTGAGAGATACAAGGCACATCTTATTGGTAAGGGTTTTTCACAAGTTGAGGGTATTGACTACTCACATACATTTTCCCCTATAGCCAAGATGAATGTAGTTTTCCTTGTTCTTTCTATTGTTACATCTTAAACACGGGATGTGAATCATATGGATGAAGATAAAAAAAAACTACATGGTGATTTTCATGAGATCTACATGGAGTAGCCTCCAAGATTCATCCAAGACTCTTCACTCTTTTATAGGTTATGAAGTTCATTGTATGGTATCAAATAATCCCTTAGGATTAGTATGAGAAGGTTGTTGATTTCTTGCTTATTTTTTATTTCACTCACTACCACTCAAATAACATTGTATACATCAAGAGACATGGAGATGATCTTTTGATACTAGTCTTATATGTTGATGACTTGATTCTCGCTAGTAATTCATCATCCATGCTTCAAGATACTTAGCATAGTTTGATGGTGCACTTTGAGATGATCGATCTTGGATTTTGCATTTCTTCCTTGGTCTTCAAATTCTTCAGTGTACTAAGGGGATCTACAAATACTAGTTGAAATATTTCATTAACTTGATTTCTCTATTTCATAAACAAATCATTCTGATGTCACTTTGACTACCATTTTCACAACACCTACTGTTGATGCTACTTTGTATAAAAAATTAGTTGGTAGTCTTTTGTATTTGACACACACTTGTTCTAATATCACCTTCATTGTTGGTCTTGTCTCCCATTTTTCACATAACCCTCCCGAGTCATTGGAAATTAGCCAAGGGCATCGTGAGGTATATTTAGAGCACCACTCATTTTGGTATTCAGTACACACCAGGATCTTCACAGAAAGTATGATACATTGACTTAAATCGAGTAGGTGATGTTAACTCACAAAATTCCACTTCCAAGTTTTTTTTTCTTGGTTCTATTCCAATCATATGGTCTTGCAAGAAGCAAATCATCATTGCATTATCATCCATTGAGGCTAAGTATTAAGGAGTAGTTCTTGTTAGCCATGAGATACTATGACTTCAAGAGCTTATGAAAGAGTTTCATCTTTCACCTAATCACCCTCATATGCTTTGATGTGATAACCAAAGTGCCATCCATATCTCACACAAATCAATTGAGCATCAATAGACAAAGCACTTCAAAATTCACATGCATTTCTTATCCAAGATGATGTTATCTCCTTAGAGTGTTTGCCTACTGAGGAGTAGGTTACAAAAATAATCATTGAACCTTTAGCATCACCTCACTATCTTATTTTGTATCATTTTATTGGGGTGAAAGAAGTTATTCTTGGGGGCTCTTGAGTCCTTCCTTTGTATATATTTCTCTTTTTTGAAGAGGAGATTTTCTCATAGGGTTTTCTCCTTTACTCCACTTGTGAAAGACTTTTATTTTGTACATGAGTACCTTATCAAGCCTTGTTGTCAAGATTCATTTTTTTAGTGACTTACTCCCTAAGTATCACTTAAGCGGGGGTGTTGGTATGAAAATAACTTTTATACATCTAGTTACCATTTATCTAGTTCCTAGACCTAGTAGACCTATTCATACTAGCTTAAGTTCACTTAGTAGTTTAGTTATTTCACTTTCATAAACACCTAGCACATGCTCTCACACTTGTCCCAAGTGTTTTACACATGTCACATCTTTTAGAGGGTTAGTCAATGTTTTTTTTCACCTTCCTACTTCCTCCTTGTCTTGCATATACAAGGAGACCATTGTACATTCATATGTTGTATGGTAGTTTTTGGCTTATTCTTGTTGCTTGAATTTTCTTGAATTTGCATTCATAGTTTGTTGCTCCAACATCATTTTTAAAATCTTGTTAACAGTATTTTTGATAAATAAGTGCCATCCTATGTTAATTTATAAGAATAATATACACCAATTCACAACAAAAGTGGGTGGAATGACATCACACTTCAAAAATTTGATGCAAGGAGTGTCCTTAACAAAATAGCATAAAAGAGTTGTCAAATTATTATACAACATGCATTATTTTAGTGGGAAGAGGTAAGTCTCTATTAGGATGACTCCTCCAATCATCTAAGAGGTCTTGGCCATTAGGAAGACTCTCAAACTATGATAGTACTTTCACATTCTTTTTATTTTTCATTTTCAATAGAATCGTTTTGGAATGGAAAAATGACAAGACGACCACAAAAATTTGCCATTGTCAAGCCACCCAAAAGCACCCTTGTCATCAGGTTGAGAAGCAATAGACTAACCATGTGTCTAATGAGACTAGTCACCTATTTTGTTCTAAGAAGAGCCACGTGAGCCATAACAACTGTGGGATGGATGTCTAGATCTATCACTTCCATTTCATCCATGTCTACACCTTTGTGGAGGGGAAGGTGGCACTTGAGTGATACTACAAGGATCAATAACTCAATGCTCAATAAAATTCTATAGATGTGCAACTTCTAAGACAAACTTTACTTTCTTGCACATGAATTGTAGCAACACATTAGAACAAATCATGGCTTTAGAATACAAAGAAAAAAGAGAATTCATAGAAATTTTAGAAAATAAAGTTGAGTTTCTATATGTCCAAATGCTAAATAAAATCTCCACTCTAAAAACATGGAAAATTTGTGTGAATTAATCATGAGCTAGTAGAAAAGATTAGGTTGAAAGGGCTTGAAGAAATTATGAATCCAAGTCCAAGAATCTTGAGCCTACAAGCAAAACCAAAAAATAACCTTAAGAGTCTCTAGATGTCAACAAAAAGAACAATATAGATATTAAAGACAACTAGGTGGATCAAACAAGATCTATGGGAAGACCCTATTAGAGAAGACACCAAGCAAGATGAACAAGCTTGGGTTACACAATGGCTAACTACATCAAATGAAATCTATGTTGCTAGTGAGCAGTAATGAACTAAACACACCATCTATTATTGAACTTTGGAACCATTGGCAGATGTGAAGAGAGCCGTGAATAGTCTTTAGAAGGCTTGTAATTGCAAAAAGGGGTATTAGGACAAACATCATCATTGAACCTTTAACATCGCCTCACTATCTTGTGTTGTATCATTTTCTTGGGGTGAAAGAAGTTATTCTTGGGGGGTCTTGAGTCCTCCTTCCTTTGTATATATTTCTCTGTTTTGAAGAGGAGTTTTTCCCATAGGGTTTTCTCCTTTACTCCATTTGTGAAAAAACTTTATTTTGTAGATGAGTACCTTATCAACCCTCGCTGTCAGGATTCATTTTTTTAGTGACTTACTCCCTAAGTATCACTTAAGGGGGGGTGTTAGTATGAAAATAGCTTTTATACATCTAGTCACCATTTATCTAATTCCTAGACCTAGTAGACCTATTCACACTAGTTTAAGTTCACTTAGTGGTTTAGTTATTCCACTTTCTTAAACACGTGACACATGCTCTCACACTTACCCCAAGTGTTTTACACATGTCACATCTTTTAGAGGGTTAGTCAATGTTTTTGTTTCCCCTTCCTACTTCCTCCTTGTCTTACATATACAAGGAGACCATTGTGCATTCACATGTTTTATGATAGTTTTTGGCTTATTCTTGTTGCTTGAATTCTCTTGTGGAAGTTCTTGAATTTTGTATTTATAATTTGTTGCTCCAACATCATTTTCAAAATCTTAAATTAGAAATATTTTTGACAAATAAGTGCCATCTTATGTTAATTTATAAGAATAATATGCACCAATTCACAACAAAAGTGGGTGTAATGGCATCACACCTCAAAAATTCTATGCAAGGAGAGTCATTAAACAAAATAGCATAAAAGAGTCTTCAAATTATTATACAACATGCATTATTTTAGTGGGAGGAGGTAAGTCTCTATTAGGATGACTCCTCCAACTATGTAAGAGGTCTTGGCCGTTAGGAAGAGACTCTCAAACCATGATGGTACTTTCACATTCTTTTTATTTGTCATTTTCAATAGAATCATTTTGGAATGGAAAAATGACAAGACAACCACAAGAATTTTCCATTGTCAAGCCACCCAAAATCATCCTTGTCATGAGGTTGAGAAGCAATAGACTAACCATTTGTCTAATGAGACTAGTCACCTATTTTATTCTAAGAAGAGCCACGTGAGTTGTAAGAACCATGGGATGGATGTCTAGATCTATCACTTCCATTTTATTCATGTCTACACCTTTGTGGAGGGGAAGGACCCTTGCTTTAAGGGGAAGGCGACACAAGAGTGATACTACAAGGATCAATAACCCAATGCTCAATAAAATTCTATAGATGTGCAACTTCCAATACAACTTTGTTTGCTTACACATGAATTGTAGCAACACGTTTGAATAAATCATGGCTTTAGAATACAAAGAAAAATGAGAATTCATAAAATTTAAAAAATAAAGTTGAGTTCCTATCTATCCAAATGCTAAATAAAATTTCCACTCTAAAAGCATGACAAATTTGTGTGAATTAATCATGAGCTAGTAGAAAAGATTAGGCTGAAAGGGCTTGAAGAAATTATGAATCCAAGTCCAGGCATCTTGGCCTACAAGCAAAACCAAAAAATAACCTTAAGAGTCTCTAGATGAAAACAAAAAGAACAATAGATATTAAAGACACCTAGGTGGATCAAACAAGATCTATGGGAAGACCCTATTAGAGAAGACACCGAGGAAGATGAACAAGCTTGGGTTCCACAATGGCTAACCACATCATATGAAATCTACGTTGCTAGAGAGTAGCAAAGGACTAAACACACCATCTATTATTGAGCTTTGGAACCGCAATGGCTAACCACATCATATGAAATCTACGTTGCTAGAGAGTAGCAATGGACTAAACACACCATCTATTATTGAGCTTTGGAACTGTTGACAGATGTGAAGAGAGCCATGAATAGTCTTTAGAAGGCTTGTAATTACAAAATGGGGTATTAGGACACCATTTCCAATCCTTCCACTAGGGTCTAATCCATCTAATTCTAATCTTATGAAGCATCTTAGGAACAATGAACTCCACATTGTTTTTTTTTTTTTTGGGTCTTCCATATGTGTAACTATTTCTTAATAATCCCATCTGATTTTTTTTTGTTTTCGACTTATTGCAGACATTATGTTTTTTATTTTTATTGTATTAATATTATCACACTATTGTGTATCAACATCTACTGCCCTTATTTTCATCCATAAGTAATGACATGATAGAGAATCATCTCCTTCCTTGTAGTTGGAAACCTCGTTGGAGGGAACAAGGAGAGGCTACAAAAATCTAAACCATAACTCACCAAACAAACAAAATTGTTTAAAATATCATATATAAATGACAAAGAATAGAAACATATTTATATGAATGAGTACAAGTGCTAGTTGTTTCTGATTATTACTAGCACTTGCACCAGAGGGGGTGCAAGGGTTAAGCCGATAGAAAAATATATAGAAGTAAACATGGAAAGGAAGTGTAGTTTAAAATATATACAATTTTGTTTGCAATATATACAAAATGTTTGTAACACTTTTGCTACTCTATGTCAATGGTGTGTCAAGGAAATTGATATATATTTTAATAACATCCCCAAATTTAAATTCTAATTGTCAACATTATTTCCTTCTTGTCTTGTTTGACGGAGATGTGGAGAATTCCCTATTCTCACTTATCCCATTTATGTTAATTAAGATTATACTTTGATTTTATTACTCATTTTGATGCATTTAGGCTATTAATAATATCAAATCTCTCTTGAACCGATCATTAAGGTACTTGTATAGGTGATATTGGAATAGTTGTTGGAGCATGTACGTTCCAAGGTGAGCCATTGTAAATATCAAATTTTACTACTACATATAATGGTAAGTTTGGCGATTTAGAGCTTTCTGTGTATACAATATCTAAAACCTATATATAGTGTGAGATTTCGGCCGATACTGTCTCACGCCGGCATACAATTCGCGGGTTGTTGTTTCAACACT
Source organism: Sequoia sempervirens (assembly GCA_007258455.2). NCBI lineage: Eukaryota > Viridiplantae > Streptophyta > Pinopsida > Cupressales > Cupressaceae > Sequoia > Sequoia sempervirens. The sequence goes on from VDFB02058242.1 coordinate 680,708,478, forward strand.
TCTACACAACTTAGATCCTTCATTTCTAAGTCTCATCCTCTTAGACCTAAGTTTACTTATTTTGCTGAACATTTAGAGTGGCCTTATTGTTTGTCCAAAGTTCTTGAGGAAACACAAGGCACATGGTCTTTAGATGAGAGTTAAAATCAACATTTTTCCAAGTTTTCAGGATAGAGGGATTGTGGGACAGCAAATATTTTCCTAAATTTTGGGGACTGAGGAATGGCAAGGGGACTATTATATATATAAATATATATACACAAAATGAAAATTAAATATAGAATTAAGAACACTATATAGCTGATATTTGATAATTCAATGTCAATTATCAAATCATAAATGTGAACAATAAATTGATAAATCAAAATGGTTTATATTATTGTTATATTGTCAATTACAAAGGAGCTGAAAATCCCAACTAGTGGAACTAAAGCATGGTTGAACTAACAAAAGAGGATAAGTATAACTAACAAAGGCAAAAGAGATGCACATAAGGTTTAAGGATAACTTGGGACATCCTAGGGACCATGCATTTGTGAAAATTAGTTGTAGTTGATAGGTTTGGCTATGAATGAACCTACACAATATATGAACCTGTAAGTCAAGTTTAGGGATGTATGTATCTACCTCATATAAGACCAAATTTTAGGATCAAGCAACCAAAGGGAAGGAAAAGTATTTCTCCTTCCATCTTGTTTAGGCATTTTGAATCCTATATATGAACTTGTAAGTGAAGTTCAGGGATGTATGTATCTGCCTCATATAAGACCAAATTTCAGGATCAAGCAACCAAAGGGAAGGAAAAGTGTTTCTCCTTCCATCTTGTTTAGGCATTTTGAATCCTCTCTATGGTTTAATGGCTCATATGAATGTATAAATAAACCCCAAGGGGTCATGTATTGCCATTGAATAGGTGGTTTTGGCGTTAGTGATTATTCTAAAGAGTTATAGAATGATTGTGCAGCTAAATGCAACAGTGAAGCATGTTGCTTAAGTGAGTCTCCATAACAAGGCAAGCTTGTAGAGCATTACAGAAGTGCTAGAGGAAGGATACAATGTTCTTGGATATTCAAATTAAGAAATTGGCTTGTATATCTAGCATGATGACAATAGAAATGAAGAGGCACAACCCTACTCTTCTACCCACATTGGGTTGCTACATTATGTTAATCCTCTCTTTTCAAGTTTGTTTCAGCATTTTACTTGCTTAAATTCATTCTATGCGACTACTTCACAAATTCAAGCACTCAAGCAAGCATACAAATTACATGTTCAGTTGATTGCAAGCATAGTTATTTTTTACAATAGCAAGTAGCACTAAAATTCGGTCAATACAAGTTTAAGAATCAATAATACGTTTTTGTTACACTATTGCTTTTGTGCATTGGAACTTAGTTTTTGCAAACTAATTTACAGCACCATTGGCATGTATTTGTTTAAGTAAAAGATGTAGAGAGCAACCCAAAGCTCAGCAAACATCATTTTTCTGCCTTATGCATGTTGGTTTCAATAGCATATTGCATTGGATCAGCACAAAGTAAATTTAAACCCATGCTAGTGAATCACACATTAGACCCATGATTCATCAAATACTCCTTGATCGCCAGTCTACCAAACCGAAGGATGAGTACCCAAAGTTTTGCTGTAGCGCTTCGCTAGCTCCGGTGGTCTTGGAGCACCTGGAGACTGCATTTGGGGCACCAGTTCTTGAAGGAGTTAGAAGATTCACTACTGCAAATAATTTCTGTTACAGTGAGCAGGAAAGGAAAATGTAAGTAAATGGGACTCTGCACATCAGAAATATATTTAATGTTGTCACTTGAGAGGCTTAAATTTTTTTTTAGAAAATCAGCGTTGTCTTGCTTGCTCTTTATATATGGAGATGTAAATAATCTGCCAAGCTACTATGATCAACCCTCTGCCCCCAAAATTATTCAGTAGTATGATACAATGTAGAATCTTAAGTTGGGTACAAAAAGCAAGGGAGGGGAAAATCATATTAATGTTTTAGATCTAAACACTCTACAATTGATTACTGGTTCACTCTGACGTCTATTTGACAAGGGATGGTATTAGTGAAGGGAAGAAGTTTTCTGCTATTCTGTTGACTTTAAGACAGACTTCAAACCATGCCTAGAAGCATACTTTGGAATAGCATGAGGAACTTGGTGTGCCAAATGAGTATAGAGCAGAAGTTCACATGCTTCGTGATCAAGTGCAAGCCAAACAAGGACTTTTATTATGTATAAATCTTGGAAAGTACTAAGTGATAGGCATGAGCCCTAATCCATCAATCCTGAATATCGGATGCAAAGATTTTAAATTAAGATTTTGCTATCAAAGAATATCGTCTACATCTTCATTGCATTCATTATCCTTGGATTTCAATTACATCATTATGTGACATTTGTCTCAATAGTAGAACAAACTCTTGGCATAGAAAGAGGGTTGTAGATGATGTTTTTATAAAGCCTAGCTTAGTCAGGTTGAGCGAAAATTATAAATATGAATAATAATGTTTAATCATAGCTAATGTATTTTATCTTAATATGAATCTTGTTGCTATGTACACAAAGTTGTAGACAATGTATATTATTGTAGCAGACTGGTGCCTTGATGCAAATTTATTTCAAGGGTTTTGCTAACTGTAGACCAAATCAAGCATTGATTCCAACCAACTCTAATATGAAATAATATATTTTGAATGTAAATTTTGTAATATGATAAACAAGTAAAGAATTGAGTGTCAAGGGCATGTAGTCCAAAAGATTGCTATGGGAGTGTCACTGAAGGCAACTCTTGCTAAGCCAAAGTCACAAATTTTGAGCTTGCAGTCCGCATTGGCAAGGACGTTCTTTGGCTTCAAATCCAGATGAAATACATTTGCTACATATGAATATTGCCCAAAAAATTAGTATAGAATGTTGTATATTAATCCCAAATTTCAACATCAAACATCAATGACCTGATGGCCAGATCTAAAAGGTAGTTAGCCAGACACACCAGAGATCTGGATAGATTTTAAGACAAGAATATGTAGTCAAGACTTTGTTAGCATATACATGGACAAAGAGAAAAGTGGCGGCTTCTCAAATAATACTCATGTTAGGTTGATCAATTGCATCGCTGATGCCAAGCTACAAATGTCTAAAATTAAAATCATCAATTATGAATTTATGAGTCATGACCTAGCTATACTTGAACTTGAATTGTACTATGGAATCTGGAAAACCATCTAACCTTCTAATAGCATATGTTATACGTCTACAAAAATTTTCTTGTAAACAAAATAGCTTTAGAATAAACATGTTTAATAGCATAAATGGAAGTTTTAATTTTCCATACTTCTAGAGCAATCATTTAGCCTAGAATCCAAATCCATAGAAGAAGCAGAAATTCATAACTTAGGGTAGCAATTTTTTTTGCAAACACAAAAGATAGAATATGCTAAATGGAAAAGCCCCTGTATGTATATACTTCAATGCTAGAAGAAGTTGATATAAGAAAAATTGGTAATGTTTTGGTGTTAGATCATCATTACCTTTTATAACTTGAAGTAGGTAAGACTCCATAAGTTCAAATACAACATATATATCTTTAAATTCTCTCTATGAAGGAGGTAACATGATGTGCTTAATTTCCACAATGTCAGGATGACGTTGTAGACTGAGAAGTTTAATTTCACGTAATATTCGTGTTGCATAAGACAAATGTACAAAGATGTTGGTTTTCTTAATTGCTACTTTCTCCCTAGTATGTGTGTCAATTGCAGAGCATACAACTCCATAGCTTCCTTTGCCTATCACTTCTTGAATCTGGTAACGACTGGCTCCTCCATACTTTGTAAAGAACTCTTACTCCGCAGAGCTTTGCAATCAAACTCAAACAAAGACAAATTAAACAGATGTGTTTAATTATTAAAACAAATGAACACGACAGTGAATAATTCATGCCATTATGCAAAAATTCGTGTTTGTGGGAAACAAGGTCCTCTCCAAAAATTAAAAAGTCTCCCCTATACCCACAAGTCCAAGCGACCAATGCTCTAGAAAATACCTCTAGATACTAACATAGCATAGTGAACAGAAGTGCTCAGATCTGGTTAGAATGACAATACATGCCCAGAAAGAGGTCGTGCTGCTCTAGGTATGCCATAGAAACACTGTATACTCCAGAAAATACCTCCATTGCCACTCCATACACTGTATCCAGGTTATGCGACCCTCATTGAAGGGATATAAGCAGAGGACGTGAGTCTTAAAGTCCTCCAAAGGAAGAGAAATGGTCTCAAAACTCCACGCTAGGCAGGGGCAATGAACATGCCTTGTCCAGGGTTTCAGTCACCTGGCTTTGTATGACCCATGGGATATTCAATAATGCTAGGGTTTCTGTTAAGCTTGCACTCCACCAATCATCCAACATAAACCCAAAATAACTCGACCTTGCTAATGAGATTCAAAATCAACACTTTGCCTTCACCATTCCCACGTCCTACAGAAATATGCACTCTTCACTAACAGGAGGCATCCAATACTGAAATACTTGGCCCAGATCATGACAGATTACTAACCCATTTTAAGGGAATCTGCAATGTATTTAAGAACAACTTTGATCGATGTTAGAGTCAGTAGGACAGTGGAAAAGGTAGTCAAATCGAAATATCTCACATTTAGTGCAAAGATTGCAATCTGATGGAAATATCTCACATTTATTGCAAAGACTATATACCAATTACAAAAGACTAAAAACCGGTGTAAAAAGGACAGTATACGGATGTAAGGGAGTTGTATACAGGCAGAAGGAAGCTGTATATGGGCATGAGACAGGTTTCAGGCCGAAACCTCACAGCATATATAGCCTATCTGCTTAACATCTTAGTTATAAATATTTACTGAGTGTATTTTTAATTAATTTCTTTACTGCAGTTCACCCTAAAGATAAGCTTTATTACTGTAGATTACCCTAAAGATTAGCTTTGTTAAATATCTACCCTTGACGTGAACGAAAAATATCATAGTAAAAGCATGATTGTCATACAGTTAATAATTTAGTTATCCATTGATGGCTGTTTGCAAGCATGAAGTTTTTTATGTTTCATCTAACATGTTCATACTCTAAGTAGCATTAATCAGTGAAATACACCATATCAAAAAAGAATTATTGTTAAGAAGTTTTGCAAGTAGTAGAATAGAATGGGTAATATACCTCACAAATCTCATAAATGAATGGAAAAGATCGGTGTGGAAACTAATACAGCGGACTCATCTTCTTTTCCATATTGTTGTCTAAGTATTTTTCTTCAGAACTGATACAAAAATTGTAATGATGTGGTGGCAGGAATGTTTTCTAAAGAGACTAGTATTACACGTCTCGGTAAACCCACCTGTAACCATCAAGCTTGTGCCTATCTAAAACTGTAAGTTGCAACCATGGACAAAATCTTGCAAGCTCTCAAAGAGAAGTTATCATAAGCATCTTATACTTTTCACCAGATTTCTGCACTCTTATGTCTGCTTTTTCTCCTGTATCAAGTTGCTTAGATTTCTTTCTTCCAATGTCTATTGCTCCACTCCCCTGCTTTTCTTCATCTTCTTCAAAAGGAGCATAGCAACACTCGTGAAGTAGAAGCACATTCATAGCATCAAGCAGATGTCTGCAAAATTTCAGCTAGGAGGATATCCGAGCAATAAGCATGTTCTCTTTCATTCCTAAAGATTTTGCTTCATAAAAAAATAGATCAGTAACATGCTTTGATCTTGTTCTATGTGAGCTAATTTCGTAGCTCACAACTATATTATCATGCAGAAAAGTTTTGTGGGTTATTCCATCATCACCAATAATCCCTACAAGAGCATTTCCCATCCCTGAAATGATGAAAACGGTATGAGTCCCTAACAACAATTTCACGATTGACAAGCTTCGAGATGAACTTAGTCGCAGCATGACAGTCACCACAAACACGAAGATTCTTATTGACACGGATTGGTGTTCCAGGCAATGTGTTTATTAGCCCAAAAGCAATGGCTAGCTTCTCACTATGCCCACATAAGATGTATTCCTTCTCTTCCTCATCCACATTGTGAAATACAAAGCTAGTGTCGGGAACAAAACCAGCTGCCTTCATCTGCCTAGACAATGTTTCCAACATTGCATAGATCTCTGCTGATTGAGGATGTGATTTGTCTTCTACCTGAAAAGTATGAACTTTATTACCCATCTCAATCCAGCTGCATCCTGGGCTCTTTTTCAATCCTTTTTGTTTCATAATTGCTCTTACATTTTCTGCATCTTCCCACCTGCCAGCTTCAGCATACATGTTTGATAGCAATACATAAAATCCTACGTTATCTGGCTCCAACTCAAGAAATTTTTCTGCCACATATTCTCCTAAACTTATGTTGTGATTTACTCTGCATGCAGCAAGCAAGGTTCCCCATACATTCTTCCCAGGTTTAAAGGGCATATTTTTCACAAAATCCCATGCTTCATCTAAGAGCCCTGCACGGCCAAGAAGATCTACCATGCATGCACAGTGCTTCTCGTGGAGCATACTAGGATACTGCTGATTGATAGAATCAAATAACTTCCGACCTTCATGTACAAGTCCCGCATGGCTGCAGGCAGTTAAAATAGCAGTGAAGGTAATCTCGTTTGGGGTTATTCCTGAATGTTGCATTTCATTATAGAGTTTGAGTGACTCTTCACCATGACCGTGCATACCATAGCCTGCAATCATTGCCGTCCAAGATCCAACGTCCCTGTCAGGTATTTTGTCGAACACATGCCTTGCAAAATTTAAAGTTCCACATTTAGCATACATGTCTATGAGACCATTGGAAACAAAAACATCACACCCAAATGCATTTTTTAAAATACAACTGTGTATTTCCTGGCCCTGCTTCAGGAAACCTAAACGGGCAAAGGCTGGAAGAACGCTAATAGTAGCAACTGAATTGAGTTTAATTCCTGTAAGTTGCATTACACTAAAGAGTTCTACTGCTTCGTTGACATACTCATTCTGGGCATAACCTGCAATCATCCCATTCCACGAAACCACATTTCTCTCAGGCATGTTGTCAAACACATAACGTGCATCATATACATTCCCACATTTAGCATACATATCTACAAGAGCACTCCCGGCAAAGACATCCCCCTCAAATCCCTTCTTCACCAAATAACAGTGAATCCCTTTACCGCATTGTAGAGCTTTTAATTGACCACAAACTGGGAGAATGGTTGTCGCTGTTAACGAATTGGGTTCAACACCTTCCACCTGCATTTGGCGAAAAAGTTTCAAAGACTCATTCATCAGCTGCCGCTGCGCATAACCTGTAATCAGACTAGTCCAGGCAACCACATCCCTGTGAGACATTTTGTCAAACACTTGGCGTGCATCCTCAATAGCGCCACATTTGCCGTACATATCTATAAGACTATTTGCAACAAAAACATTAGAAGCAAAGCCAGACCTAATTACAGCATTATGTACCTCGATTCCCTGCTTCAAATTCGAAATTTCCGTGCACGCCTTCAGAACAAAAGGGAATGTAAAATTGTCCGCAGGTACACCTTCCTTTTCCATTTGCTGAAAGAGCTCAATAGCTTCATGACAGAATCCATGCTTGACATATCCTCTAATCATGGCATTGCAAGAGTAAGGATTCAACTTTGGTATGCTCTGAAAAGCTATGTGAGCTTCCCTGAAACATCCCCACATGGCATATAAGTTAACAAGCTTGGTACCTAAAATGGAAGATTGTTCCGTAGCTGTTACAAGCATTTGAGCATGGAGTTGCTTGCCTTGTGCGAGACTTCTGGTATTAGCACACTCCTGCAGGAAAGAAGCGCAGATGTCATGATCCATCGAAAATGATGTTTCGTTCACACCCACTTGCGTTTTTAACATTGCCTCTTGATTAGATGACATAGAACATTTGTTACTCTGGTTAAAAAACCTAAGAACCCTGGAACGTTCTTGTAATGTCATGCCATAAATGGAAGCCATGGAAGAGACTGAAGATAAATCGCACTCAAAATGGATTGGTTGCAGCCAAAATTTTGCATCTATGGAATACATTCAATGAAACCCAAGCGTCATGAGGTTAGCCAGGGACCAGTGTTCAAACCTGAGTGCAGACTTACATTTTAGCTTTTTCGCCGATAGGCTAAATTATGAATTGCGTTTCGACGGGAAACAAGTCTCACGCGGGAAAAAGGTTGCCCTTAAAACAAATTTTCAGTCATTTACTGTTAATTTAATCACAGTGAACCAAGATTACTTCTAATGTAATAAATGTTGTTTGTCAGGTTGTCACTTTTGATGATGTACACGAGACCAAACAGTTTAAGGAACTGAGAACCACAATCTTATGGTATTTTCAATCTCTTTTTTATGATGGACCTCCTATTATAGATCTTGACCAAAAAGCTAGTTGTCATGTTGATCTTTGCTTTCTCAAAAACTTGTGTGGTTGCCAACTTTCAAGCTATTTTCGTACTGAGCATGGATATCCTCATAAGTTGTGCACTCCATGATAGTGTCATTTCATCGCCACCACCCCCTTACTACAAAATATGCATGTTTTGTCTTCCCAAACTTCTTTAGGTATAGTCCATCTCCCAGTCTCACACCTAAGATGATGTGATCCAACCCTCAATTGTGCAATTAACAACCTTGCTTTTCCCTTAATAGCCACTCCTAAATATGGTTTTTCACTATGTTCTCAAGTTGGGTTAAATTTTTTGACATAGTAAGGTTTTTTTTGTCCAATCTACTTCGTCCACATGGCAATCTTTAATTTTTTTGCCACATATTTTGTATTTCTTCATTGATGTTAGAACACTCATTCAATTGATGTCCTTTTGCTCAACCATTTGTTATTCCGTTTCAACCATGTTTTCTTCATACAGTCTAATTCCTCCTCTACAACTATTTTGGACCAGCGATAGTTATCTATGTTTCCAACCTTCTTTAGATAATTTAGCAATTGGGTTATTGTTGATGCTTCCAACGATAACGTTCTTAATTCAACCAAAATAATCTCATAAGGGATCATGGTTTTGACTTTTAGACTACTTGTGATTAGATGCTTTTGGATTCTTTCTAATTGTCTCCATTTGTGATTTGACATGCTACTTCCCAACACTTCCTAGCCATAGAAGGACAACCGGTGTGACCAACAAACCAAAGAGGGTTTTCTTGGTTTTCCAATCCTAAAGTTTAACTTTCCTGCACCTATTTTGGAGTGAGCAAGAAGCTTTCCATCCTCCATGTATCCCATTTGCTCTTAGACAAGTCTCCTAACCCAACTTATAATTAAAATCAATCCCAAAATATTTGTATTCTTTCAGTATTTCCAATGAGATACCTTCAAAAAGAAAGTTATCTTATCTCTTTCTTTTTTAATGAACAAATCATGACTTTGGTCTTGGTAGTATTCACTTGCATTCCAACCTCTTCGAAAAAGAGTTCCAAGGCCTTCAAATGTTCTCTCAACCCAAGGGCTTTTTTGAAATCAGGATAAGATCGTCATCATATAAGAGAGTAGCTTCACCACCTAAACTACTAATTGGATACCCCCTCCTTTTTTTTTTGCTTAACCATTCTTCTAGTTTCACAATATATAAACCAAATATAGTGGGGGATAAAGGACATTCTTGAATAACACCAATGTCATCAAAACATTTGAATATTCCCCCACTTGATTTGATTTTAGCTTTGGCATGCTCATAAAGTCTATGCACTGCAGCTCTATACTCATTTGGAATACCCAATTCTTTCATTCTATTCCATAATTTGTCTCTAGGCACCATATCAATGACTTTTTAAAAATCTACGAAGCAACAAAAAGCTTCACCACCTTGAGTGTCCCATATTTTTTCAATCAAGTATTTAAGGGTGATGCAATGATCAATGGTAGAGTGTCTTGGCCTAAAACCAACCTGCCCTTTTTCTTTGTTTCACTCTTATTCTACCCAGCTGCTAGAATTTTACGTTCTATCATGCTCCCAAAAAGCTTTCCAAGAAGAGGATTGACCATTATAGTGCAGTAGTTAGATGGGTCATTAATATATCCACTTTTATAGAGGGACGACGACACTAGTTGTCCACTCCACTAGAAATCCATCATGAGTGACATCATTGAACATTCTTTTAATGTGATGGGAAAGGATCTCAACTCCCCATTTTAAAAATTCAGCTTGCATCTCATCTATGTTCAATACTTTATCACTTACTATTTTTTTTATTCCTTATTTGATATCTTCTACCAACAAGAGCTATGTTGATGTGCTAACTATGGAAGGAGAGTCTTTCTCTCATACCCACTCATAAAGAAGTCTCACATACTCTAACCATTGGGCATCTATTATATTATTTTCAATTTGTTTTCTCCTTTGTTGTAGTTCCCTCCAAAAACCTTTGGGATTGTGTTTTCCAAGAGAAATTAGCTCTTTCCTTCTTGTATTTACATACCTTTCCTTTTTGGTTTGCACCAATTTCTCATATATATATTTTTTCTTTGTGCATCCTACTCTCTTTCAATGATCTCTTGGCAACCTTACACTCTTCATCATACCACGAATTTGAAGGAATAAGCGTTTGTAGTTCCTTCCTTGGGATGAGATATTTTACAAGCACTTAAGACATTGTGATTTAGAGGAATCAACAAATTGTTGTTGCACATGGCCATTTGTCCCACTGGTTGCCTTGTCCCCTATGATATTATTTATTTCAATAAAATGGTGCTCAAGAGCAGCACTAAAGAGTCCTTGATTTTCCTAATTCATGAGGATTTTACCTTTGGGAACGATTTTCTTTTGCATATGGTTGGCCTATCTACCATGTTGGTTATTTGTGACTATGCCAAGCTTAACAAGTAAAGGTGTATGGTTAGATTCCATCTCAATAAGATAGTCCCTAATATCAAACTCCAACAATCTAGAAATAAAACTCTCTGAGTAAATTATGTATTCCAGCATACTTTGACGATTATAAGTTTTGTAAGTGATACCACCTAAATTTGGCCAGCCTTTCATGTCATTGCAAATAACCATGTCATACAAGCTACAAAGTCCAAATAATTCTACCCCAAAGTGTGACATTCCCATTTCCATCTTGTGATGATCTTTCCTAAAGTTGATCTTCTCCTTCCTCCAACCATAATGGATTGTTGTCCCCTCTTTCTTCACTGTTCAACTAGAGAGATTGATTGTTAGTTATCCTTGCATTGAATTAACCTATTAAAATTATTTTCCCCAAGGTGTTTAATATAGAAACATATTTTTTTTCAATGAAGCATATGGGTCTTTGTTGTCTAAATTTCTTCTCTTATACATATTTAATTTTTTCAATGCAAAGTAACAAGTACAACCAATTTGAAAGTAACATCATTATATGTTTTTGCAACCATATTTATTTCTTATTTGGGTCCTCTTTCTTGACTTTTACAATTCCACCCCCTCTCTAATTAGATACGTGACACCCTTGTGTCCTTCACTTGTTCCATTTCCCTTGTTCCAAACTAAAAAATTTCTTGTATCCTTAAAAATCTAGGACTTTGCAACCATCAAGTTCATGTGTTTCTGTAAGAATAATAATGTATTTTCGCTCTCTTATGGGCCCCGTCTTAGGTCCTCTTCTCCATCTAGGATAACCTCTACAATTCCAACTTACAACATGTAAATATTCTCGTGGGCCCTATAATCCCTATTTCTTGTTTGATAGACAGTCACTAATTTGGGCTTTCCCATTCTTTAGCCATGTCCACTTTCCCTCATTTCCTGATGCTTTCACTTTCTCCCATTCCTTTGTTTTTCTTGTTGGACAAAGGTCAAGTCTTCATCTAGGTAGATGTCTGTGCCTCTAAGTAAACCTCTATTCTTTAGAATTGCATTCTTGTCTTCCATACTTCTCATGATTTTACATGTCGATCCCTTCCTACATCTATTTTCCTTCCAATTATGTTTTCTTTTTGGATATATCTTGTCCACTTCAACTTGTTGTTAATAAATTCTCATGCTAAAATTTTTGGTTCTCTCCTCCTCACCGAAGTCCCTTAGACCTTTGATAATGATATTTTTAGCCTTACTTTGTTTGTATTTTTCTTCTCTTATTTGCATCTTGATAATTTTTATTTTCTATAATTTATTTTTTCTCGTTTGATGATCCCCTTACAACTTGCAACCATGATTTGGCCTCTTCTATGTAGTCTCTTAACTGTTTTTCTTTTATTTCCATGTCTACTAATGTTGATTGAATCTCCTTTATATGTATTGTGTCATCTACCTTCATCATTTTTGGCTTCTTATTCTCAATTGTTTTTAGTTGAGCTAATTCTTACTTTAAAGTAACCAATTCTTGTTGTCCTCTTTCCATGTTATTTTGTGGGTTTAAAATTTGTACTTTGAGTAATTTTTCCTCTTTCCCTTTTTAGTTTGGACCCAAACTCTATAACTTCTTTTATCCTATTATCTTCACACAACCCTTTTGTTTCTAAATTTTCAAGCTTCTTTTTCATGTTCATGAGCTCCTTCACATATAACCATAATGACCACATTAACGGTGTAGATGTGGGACTGTATATGTTTTTATTGTCTTCAGTTACTTCTTCTAACACCTTTTTTATAGTGAGCACTTTTGTTTTACTCATTTTTTACTTGAAATTCTTCAAAATTCTTACCATACTTTCATTTCCTTCATTCTCATCTTGCCTAGTTTTCTCTCCTATTTGAAATATCTTACTAGATACCTTTGCATTATTTCTATTTACTTTCGACAAGATCATAGTGATTTTTTTTTTCTGTTTGCCTCAATTTTTGGGTCTTCCTATGCCTTAGTATCCCTTTATATTATTTTGTGTTCATGAAGACCATCCTTTCCTCTATGTTCACTTTGTTTTCTCGAGGGAATCCTGTCATGAAAGAGCTCCAAGCTCCTATTAAATCCCCTATGGGTGTACTAGGGTAATAATTTGTTGGTCCATTTGTCAAATGGAGGGTGTGATTCCAAGGAGATATCAAACCCTATGAATATAAGAAACTTATTAGAGGACCAATCGACGATATGTGAGACCCATTTACAATTTTAAAGTTGTTCACTGTGCATTCAACTACACCCAAGGGTTTTGGGTACGTTTGTTTATATATATATATATATATATATATATATATATATATATATATATATATATATATATATTTGTGATACTTGTTAAGATTATATTAATTACTTTATGTGTGTTAAGATTATATGGGTGAAGCCACAATAGTGGTTTACAATTGAATTGAGGAAAGAAAACGTGCAAAAATTGAATGCATGGCAAAAAAATTGATTTTAGGGGTTCGTACGAACCTATTGGTTCGACCGAACCCATTAGGGGTTCGCTAGAACCTGGGTTCGGGCGAACCCTTTTAATAATTTCCAAAAAAAACAAAACCCCTTATAAAAGGGGGTTCGAATGAACCGGGTTCGAAAGAACCCTAGTTCGAACCCCCTTATTCCTCATCCCGAGACAGAAAAACCCTAAATTTTGGCACTTCGGACTCGGGTTGAGGATGAAAATGGATGAATCTTCACAAACCAACTGGAATCGTAGTCCTGAATGAGCTATCCAATGAATATAATTTTAATATGTTTTGGTTTTATTATGTATTTGTTTTTTAGTTTTATTAAACATAGGTTTTTCATTGAAAATGAAGGTCTTTGTTCTGCACATGTGGAAAAATAGCAAATTATCAATTTTTTTTTAAATATGAGTGCACCAGATATTGAAGTCCTTGATCCAACAAATTTTTTTAAAAAAAATTGATATATACAAAAAAAGTTATGCGTTATACGGTCGCACTATGTCTGAATTGTAATTGGTTTGACTTCGAAACTTGATTAAAGAAAAAATATTCAATAAAAAACTATCTAACCAAAATGAAGCACTAGATATCAGAGTTACAAATCTAGATTCAAAAGAATTAGAATTTTATCCTTCATGGAAAAAAAAGTTGTGTTATACGGTGTGCGTCACTTTTTAAAAATATTGTTTTTTGAAAAAAATCAGTTTTCGTGGGAGATGGAAAAAGAAGTGCAATCTGATTCCAAAAAAAATGAAAAAAATATTTTTAGAATCTACAGACAAAATGTGACAAGACTCTAGTTTGCATCATCTTTAAATTCTTCACAATTTAGCCGCTATAGGTGCCCAAATGTGAAGATTTAGTTAAAAATAATAATTTCAGTGTCCAGTTTGGCCAAAAATTGTAAACTACTATTGTGGGATCACCCATATTATATATAGTTTAGTCTAATAATCTTATATATGTTTATGGTTATAGATTCACATATCGTTATATCTTAGATTAATATACACATTAGATTAATATCAACTCTTATACAAATATTATAATTGATTATAATGTAATATATATGATTAATATAACTTGGTATTATATGATTCACATAATTTGGATTCACATATATTTTAACTAAGTATATTAATTTATAAAATATTACTCATATAAGAATTGTATATTATATTTGAGATTTTTTCCATGTAATATTTAGTATATAGATCAATATAGTTATTATATCAATTAATTGTAAGTGTCCTATATATTACAATATTTTGATCTATTGTATTTGAGTTAATATAAATTGATATAATTAATGTTATGTTTATAAAACTAAAGGTGGGAAAATTGATAGTTTTTCTCTGCATTTCAATCAAGATGTCTATCAAAGTTTACCACAACAAGAAACATCAATTGATCACTCTAGATATTCTACTAGGATTACAATGGTCAATGGTGGACATAATGAATTAGCGTTGTCCATATAAAGAATGAATTTTGTATTGTATTCAATATTATTAGATTAAATGCATATCAATTTTGGTAATAAAAGAGTATTATTGGAATAAATACAAATCAATCTTAATAAATAGTTCATTATGTTTGATTTACTTTTAATTTTTTTTAATATAAATTTTATAACTAAAAATACATTGTCACCCATAATATCTATAAATATACTAAATAATAAATAAAAAATAAAAAATGATTGTAGCAGACTACTCCACAACAATTTGAAGGATTAAAAAGAAATGTCAATAGTATAATTATCAATAATATGCAATTCTTTTCTATTGCACAATATTTTACGCCGAAGGCGTATCCAATTTGAAAGAGAGCAACCTCTCTTTTAAGATCAATGGTCCACCTCTCTCCACACGACCTGGCCAACGATTGAAATGCTTGACGCCATTGATCATCTTCTGCAGAGAAAGTACTCGTCAAAAGAAACAGAAAGCACGCGGACATCGCATAGAAGAAGGCTTCATGCGGGAGCAACTTCTCACATTCTAGCGGAGGCGTCTGAAAAATAGAGTGATGTTGCCGAGCAAGTGCAGGAAGGCTTGGTGATAATAGACAAGATGACAGGAAAAAGCAAGGGTTATGGATTTATGACCTTCAAGTACCTCGACGGTGCCCTCAATGCCCTCAAGAACCCTAGCAAGATCATTGAAGGCCACATGACCATCACCCGCTTGGCTTCCTCTCAGCCAGGTGCCATCGATGTTTGTGGCCGCAAGATTTTCATTGGTAATGTCCCCAACGACATGCCCTCTATAAAATCTTTGAATGGATTGTTATTTTCTGTAAACAATGGCATACGTTGCAGCAGTCTTTGTAGTTTTTGAAGCTTTTTCTATACAAATTTTCCTAAAGGTAATTTTTAGCTGTCTTCTTCGGCAGATCGATTCAATGTAATCAACGACAATATGATGAATTTGGAGCTGCTCTTCTGGATGGCCAATTACACTACCAATGCCACGCTGTACGACATGGTCGTCTCCCATGCTACTCGGACCTCCTATGAACACATCGCGGGAGGAAGCGGTGGTTGAGGCTCGACGATGGGTTTTTTAGGACATAAATGGGAGCACCCAAGGACTCCAAGGTTAGATTTTGTAGAATAGTTGGCGGCGTCAAATGATTGCCCCAGAGAATGAAAACAGAGTGTACGCAGGGGAAGGAGGAATAACTGCGGATGATATTTTGTAGCAGGGGAAGTCGAGATTTTGAGAAGCCGCTTATGAGTACTGTGAGTTGGTCTGAGCACAGTTGCCACTGGGGAGGGTAGATGTTGCGGGTGCAGATGGAGGATGTCATAGATTCGATTGCAGGATGTACTCGAAAGTTTGGTGAGGGTGTGCGAATTTGATATCAGAAACACTGATGCAAATAAACAATTTTTTTTGGAGAAGCATTTCAATCAAAGAGGTTTTTCTTTTCTGTTCTTGAATAAAAAATAAAGAGTTTTTCAAATAAAATTATTTTTGCAGATGGATCTCAATCAAAGACGTTTTTCTTTTCATTTTGAATTTCTGTTTTATGGTGTTCTTAAAGTTGGGTCAAGTAAAATGTCGAAGCTTTGAAAGGAAATCAATGTTTCCACTTTGGCCAAGAATGGGTATCTGTTCGCTTGCAACTATTTCGTACTGGGCTTCTGTGAAAGGCAATATGGAGCTCAACAGCTCTGTATTTGTAGCAGAGGTAGCTGCGGAGAGCAGTAATATGAGAAGGAGAGTAAGCGTTGCAAGAGAGAAAATGTAATTTGTGAAAGGATAGGTTGGATCAATCGCAATTTCCAGTGAAAATGGCTTCATGATACAAGAAATATTTCCTCCTGGCTTGCGACCAGCAGAATTATGCCCCTAGAAGTAGCAATATAAAAAATTAACTATGGTTTATCTAAGATTTATGGCCCATTTGAGTAGGCAATTCTGTCACACCATTTTTGAGCCCTAGTAATGGTGTGCAGGTAGGAGAAATTGAAGTTCATGCCCAATTACTCCCAGAAGACAAGCTAAGATTTATTGGAGAGCTAAAGCAGGAGGGCATGACTGCCATGGTGGGTGATGGAGTTAATGATGCACCGACATTAGCAGCAACAGATGTGGGGATAGCTATGGGTGTGGAAGGCTCTGTGGTAGCCATGGAATCTGCAGACGTAGTTCTCGTGTCTAATGACATAAGGAAGATTGCTGGTGCAGTGAAAATAGGGTGGAGATCAATAAGATCAATGCATTCTCCCTTTTGACTAAGGTAGCCTTGGTGGTGCCCTCGATATTGATTCAGGAGCAACATGAGACTACGTGTTTGGACAAGAAACCAAACAGTTGTTTCAAGACTGAAATTTCCATTTTGCATGGGGTCACTAGCTTACGATTTTATAAAAAGACAATACCCGTCTGTGTTTCCTACTTCAACTTGCACAGGCAGGAAGAGCCAAATTATGGAGCAAGTTTCCTCCTCCCCTTGTGAATTCCCACTCCTCAATAATATTACCAACATAGCTGAGGAAGGATATACAAACCTCCATGGAAGGCCTGTCACCAGAATTCGCACAGGAGGATTGACAACATCTCTTTTCATCATTACTGTTGAAATTGCAGAGAGATTGGCCTACACTGGTATTTCTTCCAACTTGATCACATATCTCACAATTGTAATGCAATAGAGCACTGCTACTGCTGCAAAAAATGTTAATCTCTGGGGGACTGTTGTATCCATGTTTCCTCTAATCATGCCTACCTTGCTTATTTATTTCTAAGTTTCTTGCATCATCTTGGTCCAAATCATGATATTAGAGTTGCTTCTGTTAAAGTGACTTGATGAAAGCTTTGAGTTTGGTGTTTTGGAAAAACAAGACAGGGAAATAAATGGATTGAATGAACAGTTAGAAGAGGATTCCCGCTCCCTTGAGCATCTTCAATTGCATCTTCAGCAAGAACGTAACAAAAGAATGGAGGTTGAGAGGGAGAATGTTGTACTAAATGATCAGATAGCAATGTTGAATGAAATACTTGAACAAGATGAGGATGCAAAAAATATAGATGATTAGTCGACATTTGAGAGTTTTCTCTTAAAACTATTCTTTACAAAATTCTTTTAAGCATATCCATTAAAAGCAGGCAAATTTTCTATCTGTTTAACAAAGGGATCAATTCTGGGTGTACACTCATTCTTTTAGAGGCCAAAGGTAGCATGTAAGTATATATTCTAAGATAGTTCCTAATAGATTTGTATAGTATTGGGATTTGTGTTACTAGTGAAGTAGAGACAGCTGGGCAAATTTGGGCTTTTCTCAATCTTTGTCAATCTATGGTGCGAGCCACAATAAATACTTTTTCCTTGTAATCTGGATATGGTTTTCTGATTTGTGAAAGTTGTTACTGAATAAGGTATAACTGAATAATTTAATGCCAAGCTAGCCATTTCCTTTAATTATTTGTCCATGATGAATGAGTTGAATCTGTCTTATTTCTGCATTCATAGGCGTCCTTTTCTAAGTTGACAATTGTATGATCATTTCCTTTCTTCCAAAAATATTACTAAAAAAAATTGCAGGTTACAACATATAGTCGTACCAAGTAGGATCAGGTATCTATTATTATCAGGCCTTTTATCCTTGCGTCTTAGCTTTATTTTCTTTCCATTTCTACATACTAATATTTAAAAAGTTAAATCCATCAACAAATGAAAAATGATATTTATTATTAATTAGTAAATGATAAAAACATGAGTGGTCATAATACTGAAAGAATCCATTTCATTTGACTATCTCTTTAAATTCAATAGCACAATGAGACATTCTAACCAACAGTAGCACACACAAGAGCTAATACTGTATCTGCACAAAGAATCACAAAATTAAATTCAAACATGCACTATTTGAGAACGGTGATTGTATCAATACTGTGTGTATCATTAAGCATGGTGTGCTTGTTTCTATTCGATCTAGCCCTGGACATTAGGCCATAATTTCTAGTCTAATTAAGTCAATTTGAAGGGAGCTATGAAACCTTCTTACAATAACCGTTGACTTCTCCATAGATATATTACATTGACTTCCCTAAAAGGAATTGATTGTGCCCCACTCCTTTGAGAGAGGAAGTCATTCCCCTTAGTTGGGTTTGTACACAGGCTGCATTAAAGTTATGCTTGTAGTGGAAATAATTCCATCAATATGATTACAAATGTTTGTTAACCAATCTATGCATCCCACTCAAATGCTATACTTTTATGGGAACAATTCATTACAATCGTTACTTTGCAAACATCCAATTAACTGGGTGGGTGGGATAGGTATCGAGCCGTTCTGTTGTTGTTATTCGTCTCTATTCCCTCTGGATGGGAAGTTGACATTGGAAAAGTTGAAAGACAAGGGTTGACTTTTATAGCACAATTACTATTTTCCATGATGTGCAAGTTTTTTGTATGCAGCAATTACCCCACTCCATCAACATTCCATTATGTTGCATATAAATCCTTTGATTCACATCTACTTCCTTCATACATTATGTTATCTTTGTTTGTAACACTAATCATACATTTCATAAGCTCTGTAACTTAATCTCATCAAGATTTATCTCCAGAAAATCGCTATTTCTTTTTTGAATTCCTTCTTTTTCCCAGTTTTTTAATTTTAGCTTTATTGTGTTAATAATTAAGTTGTAGTTAAGTCATCTGAAAATACGACAATGGTCAAGAGTTGGTTATGACATGCAGACCAAGATATGTGACTCTTTTTATGAGCAAGTGCTTCAGTAGCTCATTTATGTAATTAACACAAATATCATGGTCTATCTTGATATCCCATCTTATTTGAACAATCTAATTCTTTAGGTAAACAATCATCTATAATGTCTATCTCCATGTATTTTAGCCTTAAGTTGTATCCCCCATTAATGCCTTTCAGAGCCTCCTCTACAACTTAAATTTTTTATTTATTTCTCATATATGTTTTGTAAATTTTATATATATACCTTGATATTAATTAGGTCAATTGTGATCCAAGCATCTAATGTAAGTTTTGACCAACTTTTTAATAGATGCTAAGTCTTATGTACTTTTTCTCTATAATAGGTAGATGAAAAAGTAAAATAGATTCTAAAGGGGAGATAAGGATCATATAAGTAAATGTAAAATGGGGAAGGCGTGATAGCACCAATAGGATTGTTAGGAGCATGATAACACACGAGCAATCAATGATATGATGTGCCAATAATGTTCCCATTTGTCCTTGCAAATTTCTTCAATTCTTTATTCTTAAAAGATGTTTTCCTAACAATCATAATTGTAGATGTCAATCTACACGTAAAGATGAGATTATTTATTATAATGACACAAATATTAGCCACCGCAATAGACTACAAAGGTATGGCCTCAACCCATTTTGTAAATTAAATAGTAGCATTAATGATAAATGTATGTCCCTCACAAGAGCTTAGGGAAATTTTTTCCACCACATCTAATCCCCATATAGAAAATGACCAAGGTGATGTAAAGAGTGAGGATTGGAGGTAAACCTAGAGAAAGAGAAAGAAATTATGTCTTTTCCACTTATGCAACTTTGTATTATATACTCTCCACATCAAGAATAAAAGGTCAAAGTTCAAACTTCTCCATATTTTACTTCTACTCTTGAATTGACCTCATCTATTGCACAAATTTACCAAAAAAAACATTTTTTTGACCTTCCACACCTCTTCGGCGTACCCATTGCACACCAAGGTGCAATTGCTAGTTATTAAAGACCATACTCCAATAGTTTGTCATCAAAGTAGCTATTATTTTCAGCCATTTTAAAGCTTTATGTAGTCAACAAAGGCCATCATTTGATAAAGATATTCAAGTGCCCATGTTACGCATCTAGACAGATGGAATTTTAGGTTATGGTCATCACTTGTTTTATGATGTTAGTCCCAAATTTTGGTCAAAGTAAAATTTTGATTTATGGGTTCTCCATGGTCTTTATTCAAGCAAAGTTTTGAAAATACAATGATTTATATTTCTCTTAGATATTCTGGAGATTACGTTTGGGTAAATGCATTTTAGAGAGTGTGTACTTCAGTTTTTCTTTCAATATTTATCATTTTTTATTGGTCATGCCTTCATTTTTTTTAAGGCTAATTGCTAGTGCGGGAGCTATTTTGCAACATTTCTATGCTATACACATATAATATATAATCTAAGGTTTCAAGTTAGGATGACATCATTTTTCTATGGTGTTAGTTTCCAGGCTCTAGTATTTGTGGTTATTTTATAAGATGAGTTTGACAAAACAAACATTTCATTTTTTCTTATATTTTAATTAATTGTAATTGAATACAATGATTATGTTGAATGTCATTTATATTTTTTAGGGATAACATTGTTCTTTTAACTTCTAATAATTTTATGAGAAGCATATAAAATTAAGAACGATCCTTTTCAAATTTTAAGAATTTGTATCATATATGTTGCAAGCACTACTAAAGTATGTGTAAGGTGCAAATTTATTAAAGAGAGCTATAGAGTATTTGTATATTATCTCATAAAATAAACTTAATGAGAAATTTTGACCTCTTAAAGCAATTCTCAGTTATATTTCCCTTTAATAATTACTAATTGTTATTGGCTTGAAATTTAATAATTGAATTCTAATGTCATTATAGCCTTAAATTTGTCATAAATCTCATCGTCCTTGTTAAAGATGGATACACCATCACCCACATCACAACAAGAAACCTTGAGTAGGTGGGCACTTCTCATGTCCCCTTTCTAGAAATAATAAGTTTGCGATCATCATTAACCCATCATATTTTCTCTATGTTTTCCCATGGGTTAAGTGACCAACATAGGGAAAACAATTTATTTAATATTTAATATTTAATATTGTCTTAGTGAAATTTTTATTTTTTGGATAATTAAATATTAAATAAAATATCTATCAACATAGGTAGGTGCATTGGATTTTGGAAACATCTTGGAATTGATGAAATTTAAAAAGAGCATCTTTGACAATTTTACCCATGGTTATGACAAATTATATGGGAACCATCATAACTAATTTTAACATCCACTCGAGGAATCTTCATCAAGAAGGGCGTTGAGATCTTGTGCACCCATTGTGGGCTCAATAATATAAAATATGTGAAGTTTTTCATTTGCAAGTATTGCATCTTTTCACAATTTGATATTGAGCACTTGTGCTTGTATTTTCTTTAGTGGACAAAAACCCATTGGAGTTGGAGGCTTGTGGATGAAAACCAAGGAGCTTCAAGTGGCCAGAGGATAAAAACCCTTTGTTCACAAAGATAAATTACACCCAGAGGTTGCATTGGCGTTGAAGTATTTAGGTATTTTAGCAATTTCTACTATTTGTTCAAAGGTCATCTTTGTTGTAGTTTTTTGTTTCCAAAAGTATTGTTTATTTTTTTTGTTGTGTTTCTTTGTTTTTTTGTTGTTCATCCATCTTGGTGCTAGAAATCAGCTCTTACTTGAGTTTTGGCAGTGTTCGTTGTGATTTGATAATTTTGGTTGAAATATAATTTGTTTTCCAACATAGTTTGGTGTAGTTTCACTAGATCTTTTGGTTTTATATTTTGTTAGTTTTCTATTGTTACTATAGACATCTAAATTTGGACACTTAATTTATCCAAATTCATCCCCTTTCATCTTATTTTCGTTAATTAAGTAATACTGCTATTATTTAATTAATAACTTTAATTCTACCAAATCCCTCAGGTATTTAATCAATAATACCTTATCTCTTTAATCATCCTTTCATCAAATGAATTAATAAAATATGACATTTATTTAATTCCTCACATGTCACATCCTCCATCTTTTATTATCTAATCTTAATCCTTCTTCTAATCTCATCATTAGGATGTGCACATGCCTAATCCTTGATTAAGAGGTGTCACATCCTCCAACTTTTGCAAGTTGGTCTCTAATCTTTCTTAGCCACCTAACCTTCATCTAACCCCTCATCAACTTGTCTAATCACCCCCTTTAGTCAACTCTTCCCATCCCCCAAGGAATTTTTAATTCCTTTTGTCTTCCCAAAGTCCTTTGAGGAATTTTTAATTCCACTCTCATCTTTCAAGGAATATTAAATTCCTTTTCTCTTCCCCATGTTAATTTTTAATTCACTTTTTAATCCCCCAATGCACTCAAAAGGAATTTTTAATTCCTTCACTTCTTCCCACATGTCCTCTCTTTATTCTTTATTCTTTCCTCTCTCCCCATAAGGATATTTGAGGAATTTTTAATTCCTCACATGTCCTCTCACCCACATAGGGACAAGCACCTCCTTTATGAGGAGATCTTGTCCAATCCCAAGGTACTTTGTACCCCCTCCATGTCATGTACCATCCTTCCACCTCATGTCCACTTCACCTTTTAGGGCTATATCACATGCCACATGTCAAGATGTGAGGGCTTGTGAGTTCTCAACTCACCTTGGCCCTACATTTTGATCATTGGTGGCTCAATCTTGGCCATCCATTTCCCTAGAGATTTCCAAAATCTCTATAAATACCCCCTCTTTTCTCTCATTTGGGGGGGATCATTTTGCTAGCCAAACTCTTGCAATTTTATTTCTCAATCTACACTTAGCCATTTTCATGCTTTCATCCATTTCCATCCATCCTCACATCATCATCTAGTTTGCATATCTTGCCATTCAAGGAGCATACACATCGAAGATCGAAGGGCCAACCAAATGATCGATTTGACACAAGGTATAAAGTTCCATTTGTTGTTTTTATCTTGTGTTGATTCCAAATTAGGCTAATCTTGAGGTGTAGGTTGTTTTGGTGTTTATTTTCACTCTTTAGTTTGTTGCTCATTTTCTAACGCATATATTCGACCTATCACAGTTACAAATCAATGTTTCAGACCTGATTTCTTGTTTATATCAGAAAATCAAATAAATATATTGTGTGGTATTTTTTAGGTCATTTTGGCTTTGTTATTCCACAAACATAGTGTAATATTTTAATCTAGTTTTTGTGGTTTGTAGTGAAATTAGTCTAAAAAGTTTTATAATCCATTGAAGATCATTAATTAACATTTTGAGAAGCTTTTGACAAAATTTTGGAGTTTTGTGATATAAACTAGCTGCCTAGTCACTGTGATTTTCTAGACAATTTATGGAATGAATTTTTGAATGTGTTCTTAATTGAAAATTATTTTATTTGAGACATATCAATGGTATCAAAACTATGATCTTCTCATATTGATAGGTGCATTGAATTTTTAATCATGGGAGGATTCTTGAGATTCTTAAAGGATAAGAAAAATGTAGATTACATCCAGGATAATATGAGGGAAATAAAGAGGAGGCAAGATGAAATGATCAATTCACTTCAAGGGGTATTAGATAGCATGCAAAATTTATTTCTAGCCAAAATATCTCAAAAAGAAGAGGTGAATCTATACAAAAAATCAAAGGAGCTAGAAAAAACAAATAATGGAACCAAAAAAAGTGATGGATACACCTGAGCTACAATTTCAAGATGAGGACAAAGAAGAACATGATCTAAAGAAAGAAGAAAAACCAAAATTAAAGGAAATGGCTAAGGTAGTAACATGGAAGCAACTAGAGGAGCAATAAAATTTATAGAAATGATACATCATGGAGAAAGAACAAGAGGGACCCAAAAAGTAAGTTGAAGGTAAAGATTCTTTGGTAAGAGAAGATGTTTTATTGGTTCCTAATGATTACACATGACAACAAAATATTGATGAAGTGAAGGTAGAAATTATTTCACTTGTTGGATGTGGAGTACAAGTTGAAGGAAGATGATCCAAATCATGCATTATATTTCAAACTTCCAAATGGTGAGCCATTTATTGATGCGTATGCATTTGAGGAGAATATTTTGGTTAGCCCTAAATTAGGAGTTTTGAATTACAAAAATGGTGGTGTTGAAGATATATCAACAAATTCTCTTTTTCCAAAATAATTTGACCATTTTGTTCACAACCCAAGGTATAAAAATATTTTATATGTGTTGCTTCCTATGTCATTGGAAAATTCTTGTCACCATGAAAGCATGCAAAAAATGGTGATAGAGAAAGGGATACAACTTGCAATATAGGACATGTGGACTCTTTGTTTCAAGTTTCAAATTGTTTATGCATATGGGATCCAAGTAATATATTAAGGGTCAAAGAAGATAAAGACATTGTTGTTACTATTGAGTTCTCCATCTCTTAAATTTGGAATGAAATGAAGTTTATGAGGAATCAAATAGGGTTTTTTGTACATTCTAATCACTATGTGAAGGGTTAATCTTCATATTTTATAGACCACTAGTGGGATTCAAGTACTACATTTGAATTCAAGATTGTGGGTGGTGGCCAAAAGGAGATAGTCATCTTGAGATGTTTGATAAGAGATGATGGTAAGGAAAATAGGTATCATTTTGGTATTTAAGTTTTTGTGACTAAGTATGTTATGGTGTTTTGGATATCAAGCTATGAGAAAGTTGTAGGATTCATGAAGGATGAGCTAATACAAATCCCTAGCATCATGGAGTCCCAAAAAGAAGAGATAGAACTTCAAGGCATTGAAGAAGGAGATCCAAGAAATGAAATGGTTATGTAAATGAATGACCATTTGGTGATAATCACATCCTTTACCATAGGTGAGATGCTTGATCAAAATAGTGTTTGGTTTAATTTGGATGTGTTAAACATTACACTCTTAATAAGGCCACCAAAAAAAAAATCCAAGATGAAATTTTCTTGAGAATCACTAATTTGACATAATAAAGATAGGCATTGGATGCAATAGAAATGACCCAAGGTCCAACTTGAATATGGTTCAGATGTTGTATTTGTTGTCCTTGATATTTCCACATCTACATGCACTTTCCTTGTAACCAAAGAAGAGTGGTGTGTAAGGTGGGTTCCCACCATAATATTTCTAAGTCTAAGCAATGGAATGTAGTGTTACAACCATGCTATGATGTCTTTACTAGATTCACTTTGATAATTTCATAACTTGAACTAATGTTACCCTCAATGAGTAGCTATAGACATACAAATTTTTGGAATACCTCCTTGCTTAATATGGTGTGTAGGAGGTTTCATTTATTGGGGTTACTAAGTACCATCATTCTAGCCTACATAATGTTGTTTTGGTAGAAATTTCAAGTGACATATGACTATCACAACCACATTACAAAACACATTCAATCCAATCCATGCAATTTTATAAAAGGTACCATTGGTGGCATCATGGTAAGATCTAATAGAACACAAGGTTACTATAATTTCATACACTGGTCACTTTTATTTAGATTAATTTTAGAAAGAGGATAACAACATATCAAAGAGTTGGAAATTGATTTTAAGCATGACATCATAATTTATTATTTTTCAAATATTGAGTTGAGAATTGGCTACCATCAAATTTATGTTTGCAAAGAACATGTGCACAAGTTATTTTCTAATGGCTACATGGGTCACACTGAGTATTTGTTCTTATCATTTTCTGCACTATGTGTTTATGAGGAAGAATTCCAAGATGACCTTATTGAGAAACATGCACATGAAAAATATACCTTACTAAATATTAATGTTGGATTTCACCCTGATAATATTTTTAGATCATCAACTTATGGAGGAAGATCCAAATTAATCATACATGAGCATAAGCAAAATGATGTCAATATGGTTCAATGGCTACAAATTATGAGTCAAATGCAAGGATCCAAAGGATGTCACTTCTTATTTGACTATGGTAATGGGGAAATCTAGAATTCATGTAAGAAATTTTATATCATTTTAGTTGGCTTCAGAAGTGACTTTTGGAGCAAGAATTCAATCATAAAAATATGGAGTGCATTCCACCATCATAATCTATTTGACAAATCATCTACATGGGAAATTGATATCACAAACTTGAGTCAAGCCATTTATGCTCAAAGAATACAAGAGGGTACTACACAAGAAGTTTTTAAAATAATTGAAAAGGTAATCAATTCATTTCATGAAATTATTATTTTTTAGACTGCAGGAATCGGTCGGGTATCTGTCCCCCTATAAACTGTAGTGTTCATGGTAAACTTTTTTCACGTGACTGGTGGCGCTAGCACGACACACCCTCCAGTACCATGGGTTTGGGGGGAGACTAGACCTCTTGACCTCTTTCTTGCAACAATATGCTTTAGCCAACCGAGCTAGGCCCCCCGCCCCTATAAATTATCAATGATTACACCCCAATGGGGTTTGAACCTTGATGGCAAGAATAACAACACAATAACTCAGCCATCACACCAGGCCACTATTCGCCATTTCATGAAATTATTATTTCATATTTATCACAAGAATTTTCTATAGGGCATGATGTTTTAGGAAAGAGAGTTAACCTTTTAGAAGAAATTGTGAATGGTGACAAGTATGTGCTAATGGATGGTCTCAAGAAGCACATCATCCTCCATAAAAATAAGTGGTTGCTTACAATTTAATATTTTAGATTTTTGTGGTGTGAATATTTTTTTTGTAGGGTGGTAATTGTTGTTCCTCTACTATACTTATGTTGTTCTAAATTATTGTATGAAGTTAAAATTAACATCTCTCAATTTGAGGTAAATTTTGGGTGTATTAGTGTATATTTTGGCAATGAGTGTTTCAACATTATGGTGGTAAAGGTAGTATATGCTATTATGGAGGATGCATTGACTATTATAATAGTCCTTTATGTTGTAAAAATCAGATTTATCATTATAAAAATTTTTAAGAATTTTTGGTCTAAATTTTTTGCAATAATGCATATACACAGTTGGGGGAACAAGTTGAAAAAGGGAGGTTATTGATGGAAGAATATTTGAGATATACTACATGCCAATAGGTAGCATGGATCAATTGGTGGGCGGGTGCAAAAAGATGGGGGGCCAAATTGTGGCCATAATTTAAAAAAAAAACATTTGATAGGCTATAATGCGAGCAAATTATAACGTGAGTGTGTTATAATGTGAGTGCTTATGGCTTGGTGTGACTGAGCCTAAGGCTTGACCACATCAATCCTATAAAGCACCCGTGTTATAATGTGGGCGCATTATAAGTTATTAAAACAAAAAAAAATTAAATCGAATCCATTTTTATTGTCACTGTTTTTTCTGCTATTTGTGGCCAAAAACCCTTCTCTTGTGCGCTCGCATTCTGGGAAGAGATAATCTTGCATTTTTTTTGTCAATTTTTTGCTTTTTTTTGCCACCTTGCAGTCTATCGAGGGGAGTCTTCGAATGGTAGGCTTCCAGCCCATTCGTGTCAGGTTTACAGGGTGACTTGTACATATGACCCCACTGACACTAAGGAGGCTTCTACACAGGATATGACTGCAAGTACGAAGATGGGAAGGGTAGTTGACATTTTGAATGAGGCTTATGGCATCAATACTTAGGTAAATGTTAGCATGTTCATTGAATTTAATTTATTAAATTTTATTTTTGAAATGCAGCATTAACTAATTTAGTTTTATGATTGTAATAAAATTTTAGGGTCACAGTGTTGATACTGGATACACTAGCCCTACACTTATTGATTACTCCACTACATCTACTGTTGAGGTATGTAACTAGTAAACAATTATAAATTTATTACATGTGAATAACATTGTTATATGAATGGTATTCTAATATCTAATTTTGGATGTTGAATAGGCTAATATTAGAGGCTTCATGGGAACACCTCCCAGTGCTAGTGGAGTTAGACAAATCTACATGTAGGTAATAGAATAAAGAGTTTAACTAATGAATTATACTTAATAGATTTGTGTAGTTTATATTCATATTGTTGATATTACATTGCATTGCACATCTTTCAAACTCAAAGAATTACTTCACATTCCATAACTAATAACTAGATGTTGATAGATGACAAAATTTCAACTAGAATATAGTTGTTTAGAAATTTAACATAAGTAGTGATGCAATTCCTTCACATAGCATAAGTAATGACTAGGAGCAACTGCCAATTGCATTTTCTTATCATGGCATTCCATGAGACCACTTTTTACTGAGGCATCTTTTTAAATATTTCACTACCTTTTCTATGCTATGGATGCTTGGAATAAATATATGAAATAATATTAGTAAGCAATAGCATAGACAATGCAATGAGTTATTTAAAAAAATGCCTCAAAGAAATGTGGTCTCATGGTGATGTACATCACCATCACCATGATACCCAATTTCTTTGAGGCATTTTTTCAAATAGCTCACTGCCTTTTCTATGCTACCACATTTTCCATACATGTCTACCAAAGCATTTTATCAAATAGTTCACTTCCTTGCTGCTATGGCTAAAAGCCTAAAAAAATGTGCTTTCCAACAAACTATGGATTGTTGGAAAAAAATCTATCAAAGAATAATAGTAAGCAATAGCATAGACAAGGCAGTGAGTATTTTGAAAAAATGTCTCGAAGAAATGTGGTCTCATGGTGATGGAATTCCATTCCATAACCATGAGACTACATTTCTTAGAGGCATTTTTTTAAATAGCTTGTTGTATTTTCTATGCTACCACATTTTCCATACATGTCTACCAAAGAATTTTATCAAACAGTTCATTTCCTTCCTGCTATGGCTAAAATCCTAAAAAAGGTGTTTTCCAACAAACTATGGATGCTTGGAAAAAATATATCAAAGCATAATAATAAGCAATAGCATAGACAAGGCAGTGAGTAGTTTGAAAAAATGCCTCAAAGAAATGTGGTCTCATGGTGATGGAATTTCATTCCATCACCATGAGACCACATTTCCTTGAGGCATTTTTTTCAAACAACTCACCACCTTTTCTATGCTACCATATTTTCCATACCGTCTACCAAAGCATTTAATCAATCTACTCACTTCCTTGCTGCTATGGCTAAAAGCCTAAATTAGGTGCTCTCCAAAAAACTATGGATGCTTGGAAAAAATCTATTAAAGCATAATAGTAAGCAATAATAGAGACAAGGTAGTGAGTAGTTTGAAAAAATTCCTCGAAGAAATGTGGTCTCATGGTGATGGAATGCCATCACCATGAGACCACATTTCTTTGAGGTATTTTTTCAAACAACTCACCTCCTTTTCTATGCTACCACATTTTCCATACATGTCTACCAAAGAATTTAATCAAACTACTTGAACTTCCTTGTTGCTATGGCTAAAATCCTAAAAAAGGTGCTTTCCAACAAACTATGGATGCTTGAAAAAAATCTATCAAAGCATAATAGTAAGCAATAGCATAGACAAGGTAGTAAGTAGTTTGAAAAAATGCCTCGAAGAAATACGGTCTCATGGTGATGGAATGCCATTCCATCACCATGAGACCACATTTCTTTGAGGCATTTTTTCAAACATCTCTTCGCCTTTTCTTTGCTACCACATTTTGCATACATGTCTACCAAAGAATTTCATCAAACTACTCACTTTCTTGCTGCTATGGCTAAAAGCCTAAAATAGGTGCTTTCCAACAAACTATGGATGCTTGGAAAAAATCTATCAAAGCATAATACTAAGCAATATCCTAGTCAAGGAAGTGAGTAGTTTGAAAAAATCCTTGAAGAAATGTGGTCTCATGGTGATGGAATGCCATTCCATCACCATGAGACCATATTTCTTTGAGGCATTTTTTCAAACAACTCACTACCTGAAGAATAGAAACCAACCCTTTAGCCAAAATTCCCCTCCAAATTCTTTTCAAGGTCCTCATCCTCATCCTCAATTTACCAATTCATGGAACCTTCCACCTTTTATTCCACTTGTTCATGTCCCAACCCCTCCCTCTTCATGTCATGTTCGCCCTCTATCTCATAACCCAGACCACACTATACCATCCACCCCATCCCAACATAATACCATAGAGAAGACAATCAATTGTTTGAAAAATTGCCTTAAAGAAATGTCGTCTCATGGTGATGGAATGCGATGACACATTTGTAGACACCTAAAAATGACCTATGCCTGTGAGCAATATTTTACCACTTTTCGTCCTAGCATAATTATGACACTTTAATTATGTTTCTAACCCATCTTCAACTATTAATTAAATAATTCACAATTATTTAATTAATTCAGGGTCTTCTATTCTTCCTGATTATTAAATAAATAAATCATATTTATTTAATGCGTCACTAA
Organism: Sequoia sempervirens; assembly: GCA_007258455.2. Lineage (NCBI taxonomy): Eukaryota > Viridiplantae > Streptophyta > Pinopsida > Cupressales > Cupressaceae > Sequoia > Sequoia sempervirens. The sequence continues at coordinate 680,739,437 of VDFB02058242.1, forward strand.
TTATCTAAAGTCAACTCATAATTAATTAATCTTTGTCATTAATGTCCTCATGATTATCAAATAAATATATTTTAATATATTTATTCAATATGTCACTAATTCCTAAATCCTCTCTTTTAATTAAATAGATTTGCTAATTTATTTAATTAATTAACCACTTCTTCTAAATTAAATAATTATTTTAATTATTTAATTGTTGTATGTGACACTTCTTTATTTTTAAATAAAACAATTTATTTAAAAATGTCTCACATAGTTAACTGATTCTTCTTTTAGTAATTAATTTCAAAAATCAATTACTCATTATCTCACAAAATCCATATTTTGAATTAATTTAATTCAAAATAGAAATATTCTTCTACAAATCAAGTAATTTCTAAAATTACTGATTTTCTAAAATCCCATCTTCTTATCTTCTGATTTTTGCTAATTTCATTTCAACTGTCACATTCATTCTTGATTTAATTTATTTAATTAAATCTTATTCACACATTTGGGCATTTTGTCCTAACCCTAATTGAGAGTTGCCATTTTGAATCTTAACCATTGATTCTAGGGCATTTTCTCAATCTCTCATCTCATTTGTCCATTCAAAATAGAATTTTCTATAAAATTCCATTTTCCTCTCATTTTCGATTACACACACACACATAGACATTACATATTCATGAATTATAATATTATTCTAGCATATTTAGGCATAGGCATTTCATTCATATTGTCATAGGCATTAGGCATTTAGACTTTGATCAAATCCTTCAAAGCTTAGTGTAGGACTTAGACATTGATTTTTAGATTGCTCGCATGATGAATCTGAGTGCAACACATCAGCCAACAAGCTAAAAGGTGTTACAAAAGTGAATCATAGAGGTCTCGGCAATTAACAGGTATAATCATTATGTTTATGTTTACTTCCATTGTGTTTTGTAATTACTTTGGGTTTTAGTCTTTTCTAACCTCTAATCTCCTTGAAAATAACCCTTAGTTACATTGGTGAACCCGACGTTCTGTAAAAAAATTTGTGTGTTTTCTTGTTTGTTTTCACTATTTTGTAGGTTACAACCAATAAGTCGTACGAAATCCCGTCACCTTCTTTTGAGCACAGAAAAATGGGTGAATAAAATATTTTAAAACGTTTTCTAGGTTTTGTAGATCTCTTTCTCAGCTTTCCAGAACTTAAAATGGTTTCAAATTTTGTTAAGATTTGAGAAAGTTATGGCTATTTTAGTGATCGTGGTTTTAAACTTTAGTTGTTAAAACCCGAATTGTCTTTTGTTTATAACACTTTTGTCTCGCAGGCTTTTGCAAAACGTTTTATGGGTTTTGAAGGTCTATGTCTTAGCTTTGCATAGATATCTACGATTTAAAATTTTGTTTAGTTTTGAGGAAGTTATCGCTATTTTAGTTTGTTGTTTTCATTTAAGTTTTTTTTTTAGTAATCTTTGTTTGCAGCATTTGGCGGTTACTTTTCGTGGGTCAAAGGCAAAAATACAAACTTCTAACTCGTGGTCTTGCAGGTTCAAATGTCAAAGAATAAACACTAAAACATTGTGTCTGTATTTTTCTTAGATTAGTTCACACTTACTTTTAGTGCAATTAAAAAGAACAATGTCTTCTAATTTGCATGACTGTGTTTGCAAAATGGTAGGCGAGTATGCTCTCACCTTGTGAAAACTCAGTGATAAGAAAACCAGACCCATTCTTCTTTTTTTTAATTACCCTCACGACTTAGTAATCGAAGTATCCTCTCCCCTTGCGCTTTTGAGCGACCCTGGGTGTAAGAGAAATAGTTACTAACTCTAGAACTTGGGCATGTTCTGGTGGGAAAAAGTACTCACCCCAGGATGACTCAGACCGATAGCACCCTGACACCGAGGGACTTCTAGTTGGTATACAAAAGTGGGTTCTTGGGGAAAGCCCAAGAATCACGCGTGTGGTTCCGACAAGATGGATTTGAAAGGGGACTCTCGCCGCATGGATCATGCTCCACAAACGGAATGCCCGTATTAAAAACCTCTTGTTTTAGTGTCCAACTGTTCTATTGGTCATTGCTTGATATAGTGTAGGGTACAATATCATGCCTGAAGCCACTCACTACTGATCCCCTTGAGTAGAGATATCAATTCTTGGGAAGTCATTACCCAAAAAATCTAAATTTTGTGTGCTCGAATGACGTTAATGAGCCGTGGAGGGGAGCCAATGACACCATAATTCTAAGCTATCCACTCTTGAGAAGGAAAGGTGTTTATCACCAATCCGAGGTATATCGGTGGGCTGTATCAAGTATACAAACCCTTGGCCTATTGGCCTTTTAGGATTGTACTTGTCTTATGTGTGCTTGCTTACACCCAAAACATTGTGCTTGTCAAGTGCTTGTTGGATTACTCAAACATTATACACAACAGTCACAAATCTGGACACAAACAATTGACTTTAGACAACTCAAACTTTTCAAAAAAACATCAAAAAATAATCTCAGTCCTCATTTTGAAGTTAGACTTTGCATTGTTCGTCTTAGTCATCATTTTGAACCTAGACCTTGCATTTATAACATTAAGTCCTTAGTCAAACATCATCATCTTAGTCCTCAGTCAACATTTTGGCTTTGATCACCTTGTCATCTTACATCAATCATTTCCTTAGACAAACGTTATCATCACCTAGTCATCCTAGCTGACATTTTAGGAAACATAGTCTTGCATTTTCATCCTTATCAAAAATCCAAAAAACGTAAGTTGTCATCATCCTCACATTTAGTTGTCATTCTCGTCATCCTTATCTGAGCAATCCCTTTTTATTGTTGAGACTAGGCTTCAAAGACAGAAAGGACAAATGGAAAACTTTGGACAAGATTTCAATCCCAACCTCGATAATAACACTTATGACACAAACCAACATTGGACTTTTTCTGACCCATTTCACAACATGAACATTCAATCTTCCATGAACATGCCATCTTCATCACGATACCCTTCTGAACCATTCATACAAATAGACCAAAATGGACGAGTATATGCAGAAGACTTAGAAGTTGCAACGCAAAATCTTGATATAGTCTCCTTCGTAGAAAACTCAGTCTTACGCGACCCTCAAAGGTATCTAGCCATGATTTTGGACCAAGGGGCTAAGTTACCATGAGGATTTGACATAAATACTTTTCCACCTCCATTAGTCTACCCTCACCATCAACAGTCACTTGACATAAATCCTACCAATAATTCCCAACACACGTCTACTTATTACCCTTATCCTAACCTTGACAAGGGAAACCAACTGTCCACTAGTCCATACCAAGTCTCCACGTCATATGCTAGTCCTTCACCTATCAATCCCGTCCAAGTCTACATGCCTTATCAACCATCTACCAACTCATGTCACGTCCCCACATCATACCATATCGATCCGGCCCAAGTCTCAACGTCCCATTTTAGTCAACATTACTCCAATCCAGCCCAGGTCGCTATGTCATATCCTATGTCATTACCAACTAATACAGTCAAAGTATCCATGTCATATCCTATGTCATCACCAACTAGTCCAGTCCAAGTCCCTAGTCCTTCCCATACCAATCCAACCCAAGTACCCATCTCATATCCTAGCCCTTCGCATACTAGTCCCGTCCAAGTTCCCATGTCTTCTCCTAATCCTTTTCAAATAACCCCCTCACAAGCCACATCTAGTCATGAAAATTCTGTCATTACTCAAAGTCAAAACCCATTTAATAAACTTGAGGATACATGTCAAAATGAAAGCCCAAAGCATGACCTTATAATATCACCCTCATGTCAAGAACAAGGTAGTCCATCCCATGACCCTATCGTTCAGTCCATCCATGAAGTCCTTCAAGACAATCATGACATCCAAAACACACCTCTCCTTGACAATGACTCTATTTCTGACTGTATTATCTATGACAAACCCATCTTTGACCAAGACCCCATCATTGACCAAGAAGTACAAATCCATGACAACCCCATCTTCAACCAAGACCATACCATTGACCAAGAAGTCCAAAACGGTCCACTCCTTGACCTTTACGCCATTCATGATCAAACACTTGCTAACCCTATAAAGGCCTCGACTATTGACACTTCCCACGATGAGACACTTTCCTCCATGGGACACATAGACGATATTCCTCTAGAACAAGAATCTCCCACTAGGGACATGCTTGCATATGATCAAGTTATAGCTAAAATCATTGGACTCTATGACACCAAACATAATGATGGCTTTGACATTGCTTTGGAAGCACCAACATAATCATCTAAACCTGACATGTCACACAATCAGACCAAAGATACCAGTCAGGAATATGTCCAACATGACAATGAAGCTAAGACACTTTAGATCAACTAGGGTCATCTATCTTTGTTAGAGTAGGTTTTCTTGTAGACGAAAATATTACAAGTGACAGTATCCACATACCTAATGATGGGTTAGCATCTTGCTTTCAAAACAACAAATACCCCATCGCAAATAGAATCTGTCAAAGCATGCAATATCAAGGCAAAGGACTAGGCATACACGAGCAAGGCATTCTAGAACCAATACAACTTCATGCAAATTACAGACATCAGGGTCTCAGCTATTCCTCAGACAACAAATCGAACGATGTCAGTGGTACCTCCTCGATACTGGGGGCAACTTTGTCAGATACAAACGTCAAAATGGAGTCCATAAGAAATCCTTGTCATAAGATTGCTACCAACACCCCCTCCACCCACACCATGAACCGTCATTCCATCATAAATAAACCTTCCCTTTGGAACCAACAAAAACAAGTCTTACAAGTAAAAAGATCAAAATCAAATGTCAAAGGCCATTGAATCAAACAAAAGGACAAGTGGACAAATGAAATTAAAATGGATCCCAAAGAAAGATGGATCAAACAAAGACACCAATTCAAATACAAAAGTCAATCACAATCTGGAGTCACAAGACAAGAGGACTCCCACATACAACAAATGTCCACCTCCTTCAAAATGGTCATCAAACAAGGCATTTAAAACTGTTGGTTCCAAACACCATCCTTCCAAAATCTGTCATCCACCATCCCAAGTTTGGAAAATAAAAAGTCATTCATCCAAACGTCCAAACAATCTTTCCACGTCTACCATCATTCGTCATAACCCTACATCTCATCTAAAGTCTAATGATCCCACATCACAAATTCGTCACATCTTGGTAGCAACTCTTTACCGCAAGGACTCTCATGGCACTCTATCGCAATGTGCGTATTTTGATAAGGCCAACTCTAGTATCAGAAAGGACCACAATGACATCGATCACTTGTATACAAGCGCTACAATCCTGACAAGACAACTACTTCAGATAGGAAATTATTGGCATATCATGGCACCAGTCTCTACATCGGCATCGTCAGTGAATTTAGAACATGCATGGGTCATCTAAAGCATCTAGGCTATCCACAAAATCAAAAATACAAAAAAATAAAAAAAATTGAAAAATTAAAAAATCGTCCCCCTGATGAAAACCTGGCAAACAAGCGTCTTGGTGACACCAAAAAAAATCAAAAAGTCAAGAAAATAGTAAAGAGAAAAATTTTGTCCCATGGTGAAAACCTGGCAAACAGGCGCCCTAGATAAGTACCATGATGAAAACCTGGCAAATAGGCATCATGTGTAAAATAAATCTTCTATATGGACTTTTACACTTGGGGGCAAGTCATCTCATTTCCCATGCCTTCCTCATGACATTTACATCCATCTAAGCCCTATCATTTCCGCACATTTTTCTCACCTACCTTGGTCTTGAAATAAAACTGGCACACATAAATCATGCTTTAAGAAAACTCTTGACATGTCTATCCTTCAGTCATACACTATTCGCGAAATGTCATGCCATTACTTTCAAAACCTCATTGTCCTTATACGACATAGTCCTTGAAAATCATATGACAACTCCATTAGTCTCATGTCTCTCGTCTTTTACCAAGGCCACCCCTATCCTTTCATGCCTATCACCTATCTTGGCTTTCCCTTGTCAAACGATCTAAGGATAATCATCATCCCATCTAGTCCTAACCAAGTCATTCCAAATGCAGAGAGTCTAATCCATACAAGCACATTATCCAAAATTTTACTTGATTGCGTTCCTGGCCTAGCTGTAGACCTCCATACTTTCGTCACATTATTGTCATCATCCTCACGTTGTTTCAGGATGCGTCCTTCCCACGTCAAACAACGTTGTCATCACCCGTCAATTGGTATTCAACTTGAATAGGGGCACAATCATGTTTGTCCTTGGATTCTCATGTGTAGGAATCGGTCATATGCATTTGCCACGATCCTCTTAAATGTCAAAATCCAAAAAAATCATAAAACGACAAAAAGACAAAAACATCATAAAATGTCCTAAAGAAAGACCAAAAACATCATAAAATGTCCTGAAGAAAGACCTAAAAATCATAAAACGTCCTGGAGAAAAACACAAAAACATCCAAATCAATGTCAAAATCCTAAAAGTGGAGTCAAAGTTAGTCATGTTAGTTAGTCCATGTCATTGTCGAACTACGTTGTCTCTGCGCATTTGCTACATAGGCAAGGCCATCAGTCGATAAGTCCCCGAGACATTAGGTCAGTCCTTTTAGGTTGGTCCAAATAAAATAATGGCATTTGTCACAATCATCACATCGATCAAATAAGTCAGACATATTCAAACTCAGACACAAGACAATTATTCGAAATGTCAATGTCAAAATTGGTCAAAATCAGACAACACAGTCCAATCAATCATACAGTCAACATCAGTCAACTTGCCATAACATATAAGTCAAAACAATGTCAGTCTCGTCACTCTTTGGTCCTCTCCAAGATGTGTCCTCGGATTTGGACCTCGTCAAAATGTCCTGTCTTTTTTAGGATGTGTCCTTCTTGACAATAGGCCCCGTCAAACCGTCAACACCGTCAAATTGGCAAAACTCTTAAACTGTCAAAACTATCAAACCGACAAGAAATCAATCTTTGCCAAACAAACATTGACAAACAAAATAAAATGGTTGTTAGTCTTTCTAGTCTATCTTGTCTTATCTTTTGACTATCTTGGCTATTTTGTCTTATATTTAGAGGTGCGATGATGTCTCCTGGCCTATTTTATTTTCTTTGACTGTTGTCTATGGATTGTCTTGACAAAAAGACTGGGGAAACTTCACCCTTAGTATGAGTTAGGACATTCCTTGTCTGTGACTGTCTGTTTTTCAAGTGGATGACCTTGCACACCTTGGTCTACGTCATATCATGGTGTTTGTTGTCCATTTGTGTCATTTTTACCGCCCAATGATGATTAAGAGCAATAAATATTAAAGTCCTACGGTAAGGTTTTTAAGGATTTGGTCTAGGAACTAACATGCATCTCCTTTAGTCATGTCATCTTCTCTCACCCATCTCATATAGGCATTGCATCCATATCATCATCCATATCTTTTGCACTAACATTTCTTTGTCTCTTCATATTCTAGTCTTCTCATTAATTTCGAGAGCACACCCATGTTCTTAGAACCTGTCTATCCTTTCGAGGGGGCATACCGTAACCCTCCTCGTCATTCTTCCTCATCTTATTTTGCACTGGGGCATATTTTTGACTTATCTTCTTTGTTACAATGTGACAAGCAACATTATGACAAAGAGGGGAAAATGTAGACACCTAAAAATGACCTAGGCCTACGAGCAATATTTACCACTTTTCATCCTAGCATAATTATGACACTTTAATTATGTTCCTAACCCATCTTCAACTATTAATTAAATAATTCACAATTATTTAATTAATTCAGGGTCTTCTATTCTTCCTGATTATTAAATAAATAAATCATATTTATTTAATGTGTCACTAATTATTTAAAGTCAACTCATAATTAATTAATCTTTGTCATTAATGTCCTCCTGATTATCAAATAAATATATTTTAATATATTTATTCAATATGTCACTAATTCCTAAATCCTCTCTTTTAATTAAATAGATTTGCTAATTTATTTAATTAATTAACCACTTCTTCTAAGTTAAATAATTATTTTAATTATTAAATTGTTGTATGTGACACTTCTTTATTTTTAAATAAAACAATTTATTTTAAAATGTCTCACATAGTTAACTGATTCTTCTACAAATCAAGTAATTTCTAAAATTACTGATTTTCTAAAATCCCATCTTCTTATCTTTTGATTTTTGCTAATTTCATCTCAACTGTCACATTCATTCTTGATTTAATTTATTTAATTAAATCTTATTCACACATTTGGGCATTTTTCCCTAACCCTAATTGAGAGTTGCCATTTTGAATCTTAACCATTGATTCTAGGGTATTTTCTCAATCTCTTATCTCATCCGTCCATTCAAAATGGCATTTTCTATAAAATGTCATTTTCCTCTTATTTTCGATTACACACACAGAGAGACATTACATATTCATGAATTATAATATTATTTTGGCATATTTAGGCATAGGCATTTCATTCATATTGTCATAGGCATTAGGCATTTAGACTTTGATCAAATCCTTCAAAGCTTGGTGTAGGACTTAGACATTGATTTTCAGATTGCTCGCATGATGAATCTGAGGGCAACACATCAATCAGCAAGCTAGAAGGTGTTACAAAAATGAATCATGGAGGTCTCGGTGATTAATAGGTATAATCATTTTGTTTATGTTTACTTCCATTGTGTTTTGTAATTACTTTGGGTTTTAGTATTCGCTAACCGCCAATCCAACCTAAAAATAACCCTTAGTTACAACATTTATTTGTAATGGCATTCCATCACTATGAGACCGCATTTCTTTGAGGCATTTTTTCAAATAGTTCACTTCCTTCTCTATGCTACCACAGTTATCGTACATGTCTACCAAAGCACTTTATCAAATGGTTCACCGCCTTGCTGCTATGGATAAAAGCCTAAAAATAGGTGCTTTCAAACAAGCTATGGATAGGGAAAATAGTAAGCATAATAGCCATAAATATATAGTTTAATAAGTATGCAAAATTCTATTCATTATCTCATACATTATAAGCCATGACATGCATCACTATTATAGTTTCTGTGATTGAATAATTTGTTGTTTTATTTTTAGATGTTGGAAGCAGATACACCTCCACATGTTAATAGGGCAATGGAGCTTGGTGTTTCTTCTGCTATAGACTCCTCAATGCCTCTCATGGAGGTATGAGGTAGATTACTAAATTTCAATTTACATTCGTTGTTATAGTTGTTAGTTAGTGAAAAATCAAACCATTATTGATTCATAGTTTAATTTCTCTTTGGATGGTTTCCACAGGGCTCAAGCATGCCACAACATGGTCATGCGAATATTTCCCTCGAGTAGAGAGATTGTCTATTGGCAGTAAGTGATTATTTTGTAAAATATATCATTTTTTTATAATATAATTTCTATATATTAATGTCTTTACTTACTATTGTAACAGGTACAACTTGATCAAGAACTAAACCCTAGGAGGAGCACCAGGAGCACTCCTTGACCTCAGAACAAACAAGTGACAGACTTATCGCCATCCAACTGACAAGCAAAGGGAAAGAATTTATTTTGAGAGCATGGAGAGCAATGACTTTTGATTCCAGAGCCCTTTGTTGTATGCCTATATGACATTTTTGTACATATTTTGTATTGGAAATATTTGACATTGTATGCCTATATGGCATTCTTGTAATCCTATATGGCTATTTTGTATATATTTTATACTTATATTGACATATATTGATGTATGCCTATTGTTGGCCTCCTACAATGATTTAATAACTAAGCCCTTACAACCATGATTCAAAGATTGGACATCTAACCTAAATAGCTATTTCAATCATCATGAAGGTGCATTTAACTTGTCAACCTAGGGACGTGAACTTGAAATGGGTTAGCACAGTATGTGCACTAGGAACTCAAGGTAGTCATTTCATTCTATAGCTAAGGACACACAATATTGAAAGTAATTTGCTTAGAAGGGAATACCATAAATTTCAATCATCAATCAATCATCTACATCAAAATAAAATGCATAACAGGAATGAAAATCTGAGCGACAAACATGGCACTACTATGTCTACTTTGGCTACAGGAACATTCACAGAATAGAATTCTAGTGGTTGATGCTAGATTTCTAACTAATTTACTGAACAACAAGTAATACTAAACTAATGCTAAACTAAGACTGATTACTCACCAAGTGGGCCCCCTTGGATAAGTATCCCCTAAAACTAATGAGAACTTAGATGCTCGAACTCAGAACTTTATTTTATTAACTGCAAATCATGAGTACAAAAGAGTAATGTATCTGTATTACTGAAAACTTGAGAGTGCAAGTACAATATCAAATCGTGCAACCTCCTAAAGAAGGAGCATTAGATAATTATTTATACTAATAGCTAAACAAGGTAGTCAACTCCACGACTGGGAGGACGCCATTTGGGGAAAATAGAGAAAATGGAGAGATGGCGGTTATGTGTGTATGGAATCTAATCAGACATGTATGTCCAAACACAGATTCAGTACAACAATAATGCCATGTGCATGCTCAATCATTAAATTCCACTACAAGGCGATTACATTCAGTTGCATGGAGAATATTTTGTCATCGGCCTCCTTTGACTTGGAGCGGTTCCTCTACTGGACGTTATGGTGCATGCCCAGCTAGCGGTGTCTTTCTCAACTTAGCATATTAAATATGCATGGAAAAGTTAGTACGCATAATAATTGCACATCTATAACCACATTAAGGAACATTCATTAACCACATGCAAAATCAATATAGATAATCCACATAATACGCCAAATGTCATTAAAGCTTGCAGAGATAAGATTAAGTCCAATGACAATGGTTTGAGGGAAACATTATGACAATATCCACATTTAACATTAAATTCCATGACATCTACTAGCAAATAAACTATAGATTCTACCCAAAATTGGACCAAAAACTAGACTCATCACTCCCCCCAACCTAACATTTTGTTGGTCCTCCAGCAAGGGAACGGTTGTTCTTCTGCTTGGTCAAAGCTCTTAAATTTGTAACTAATAGTTGCCCAACATTAGTGGTTGCAGTGCGTGGATCAGGATCCCAATAGAATCCTCCCACTCTGTCAAATTTGTTCCATCTTTGTCTTTCTATAGCAATGTCATACTGGTAGAATCTGAAGTTTGGCACGGGCCATATGAGCATGGGTGGTTGGAAAGTTAGGGGAATCCAAGATCACCCTTGTACTCTCCCAATCTGAATATACCTATCAATCTTTTTTAGTGTTGTAGCATAATTGTGGATGGAATGAGGCTCAACCTATTTCAGCTCATCAGTTAGACTATTCCATCTTTGTGATAGACATCTTCTCATACTTTCCTCCTTTATTGTTGTCTTTACCTCATACTCACTATAAATTGCCTCAATCCAAGGCATAATCTTGTTGCCATAACTAGGCCTGAGAAGCATTTTGTGCCATTCTTTGTAAATATCCCTTGGGTTGCTTGATTCAACCCTAACAGGTAGAGGAATATTAGACTCCAATTGCTTATAAGCTTCATGTTGTTGTCCCCAAATAATATCATTTTGTACCCAAGACATAAATTCCCTCAATTGGACATCCCCAACATATAACAGCGGATTCCAATTATGGTCTTGAGTTAGAGCATAATTATGCAAATAAAACTCAAACAACAAATTCTTCATTTCAGAGGAGGCAATCCTATAAGCATTGAAAATTTCAACAGAGGTGTCAATAGAAGGATTCAAACCTGAGGCAATCCTTGACAGCTTAAAAGAGAGGTATTTCTCTTTCAGGAGTAGAGCATAAACCCTAGGAGGGGTCCTACATTCCAAAATTTGTGGTGCCAAAGTTGCCATATCATCCACCCTCTGCTTCAGGGTGGCAATTTCTACATCTTTATCTTCAATTTCCTCATCCCTCTTTTGAATTTACTTCTTCAATTTATGTTTTTCCTTTTTCCATTCTTCCTCTCTTCTTTGTATTTCTATCCATAAATTCAAAATTGCTGCATGTACTGTAAAATCAGGAGGATTATGAATTCCTACCAGTATTTTTATTGACAGTGGCTCCTCATATGACATGATCTGCATGGACTCAAGCTGTCCAACTATCTCTGGTTGTAGGGGTACTGTTTCTTCTTCCGCTTCTTGTTGCAAGGACTCTCGTTCTTGTTTTTGTTGTTGTTTTAGGAACTTCTGCTCTAGTTTTGGCTGTTGTTGTAGGAAATCATGATTCTCCTCAAATTCTTTTGCAATGTTAGCAAGATCGGCCAGTGTTATATTTGTTGCTTCCCTGAATATGTCTTCTTCTTCGAAATTCTCCTACCCCATTGGAGCTTTAGGGTCCTCATGTGATGTCTCGCCAGGCTTAGGGTTTTCCTGTGGAGGTATACCAATCACAGACCCAACTGGTCTTGATTTCCTGGGAGGTCTCTCACATTTTTCTTTGGCTGTAGGATGAACAATGTTGGCCTTCCTCTTCTTCGAACTTGGCACCTTTCTTTCTACAGGTTGTGTTTTAGCTTTCCCTTTTCTCATTTCTGCTTCTCTCTGTTGTGCCCTAGTTTTCATCAAGGTTTCAAGTGGAATGTCATCATCAAAACCCAATGAAGAGCTTTCTTTTTTCTGAGTGCACCATTTCAGAAGAACTAATTTCTATGGTCTCTTCTGCTGTAGGAGGATTCACACTAGAGTTAGCACTAGAGGTTGAGGCACCAAGAGTGGCTTCAGCTGAGCTCAATCTCCTGCTAGACCTACAGGGTTGAGGTAAAACCCTAGGTTGCAACTGCTCAGGTCTAATTTGATCAACATTTGTAAATTCTTCCCAAGTCATTCTAGATACATCATGCAAAGAATTTTCAACCAACAATTTAATCAGACAGTGGTGGGAAACAAAATTATCCCTCCCTTTTTGGGTCTTGGTTGCCATGATTGAGAGAAGATTGTATAGCACGTTAGGCACATTCATCCTCCTCCTGTGCCTCATGTGATTCAAAAGCTTGAAGTGCACGGAATGAGAATTTGATAGGAGGCCCTCACAAGTGATGTATTTGATAACATAAACGGCTATCTACTTCCATGGCTTAGGCAGAGACATTCTCTTTGCACCCTATTTATCAATGCTCAATGGGGAGTCATTCAAAAATTCAGCCCTAGCCGATTTGGCATCTCTAGAAGTAGGGCAATTTTCACCATCAACCATGTAACCCTATAACCTCTGCAATTCTTTCCTCGGTTGCCACAAATTCCAACCCTTTTACTGTGGCTTTTCCTTCAAAAAATGTCTAGGTGAATTCAAGGGAAATGCTTTCATCAAAGCCATCTAGCTTCAGGAAGTAATATGACCATCCACATTTTCTACATTCGGCCAGGCATTATGCATCCTGCAATAAAAAATTATGCACCATGGGCTCATTTCAAATTAACCCACCTCCCATTGTTTGCAATCAAACAAATTCTCTACAATTTATCCCCTGCAACTCCTGTCTGGAAATCAAGTTCACCTTCCTACAATACCTGCTAAATTTCTAGTGCTAATATCGATTGAATTTCCTTTTCTTTTGCTTCACCTTTTTTCTCGTAACTCAAGATTATGACAGAGTCAATAATGGAAAGAAAAGGAGTGATAAAGGATAATTATGATGGGAAGAAATGGCGGTTGCAGTTAATGTCACTTCACATATGCAAGTCGTCCTCTCACTCGGATTTCAAATCAACTCATTTTAAATTTTTTGACATAGCCTAGCATAAATTGACACATGGACAATATATTTGCATATTTTTCTTTCCCTCCCCCCAACCTAAATTTCGACATGTGTCCACACATGGGAGATGGGAGTGGTGATTTGACAGGGAATAATTCCACATTATTTGAACGTCTATACTAACATACAATGATTAAATAAATGCACTTAAAATATGATTAAAGGATAGCAATTAATGTGCACATACCTGAATGTGTGGAAGATTTTCTATAAAGATTGTGGAGAAAGTACCGCTCGCCTTTTAGGGAATAAATTGAGCAATTAATGAAAATGAAGTGGAATGAGGTGAGGTGGAATGAAGTGATGGAAGAGAGAGAAAGGTGGTGATGGATGGGTGGATGGGCGGTTGGGCGAAGAAATGGACTTCCACGTAAGTGAAAGTCTTTATTATGAGGAGTACGTACCTTAATTAGCCAAAAGGAGGGACACTAGGTCAATTTCCTTCGGCTGCAAGAAGCTTGGGTGCTAAGTGCTAGGTGAATTGCTACAAGAACTCTTCTTTGGAAGCTGACTTGTGATATAATCTGAGGTGATGACCATTGAAAAGTAATTTGAACCTAATAGGGTTAATGGTAGTAAGCTAAATAGCTCCATTAGGAAATACCTCAACAAATTCATATGGTTCTAGCCACCTTGTCTTCAATTTTCTTGCATTATCTTGGTATCTTGAGTCATAGAGTAGGGCCCAATCTCCTGGTTGGAATTTCTTGTCCTTGATAAATTTTTCATGCCACCTGATTCTCTAATTTTGCACTACTTCTGTATGCTACATGGCTGCTCTTCTTATCTCATCCAAAGAATTTAGCTGCATGATTCTTTCTCTCTATTCCTTAGAAATATTCATCCCTAAATCTGTTGCAATTCGCAAAGTCTTATATTCAAATTCAACGGGCATCATAGTTGTCTTTCCATACAACAACTCAAATGGGGTGAAGCCTGTAGTTGTTTTCTAGGTTGTCCTATAGACCCAAACAACTTCTAGTAATCTGTTTGTCTAATCCTTTTTATGAATAGCTACTATTTTAGTTAGAATGGCTTCAATTTCTCTGTTGGTCACCTCAACTTGGCCATTAGCCTATGGGTGATAAGGAGTAGACTTCATGTGCCTTATGTTGTACTCATTAACTAGTGTTGCAACAAGGGTTGATGTGAATTGTGCTCCTTGATTAGTCACTATTTCTCTTGGGACTCCATATCTTGTAAAAATATCTTCATAAAGAAATTTTGCAACCTTGTTATCTCTTGCATGTTTCATGGCCTTAACTTCTACCCATTTTGTCACATAATCAATGCATACCAATATATAAGACTTACCATTTGATGGAGGTTCAATGGGTTCCACAAAATCCAATCCCCACTTGTCAAAGGGAGTGATTACTACTTGAGGGAAAAGTTGCATCTCATCAGATCTAGTTGGTCTGCCCATTCTTTGACATCTATCACATTTTCTGGAATACCTTCTTGCATCCTTGTGGAGTGTTGTCCAGTAATATCTTATGTTCAAAATCTTCATTGTTGTCCTCTTGGCTGCAAAGTTTCCTCCACATGGTTCATTGTGACATGCATGCAAAATGTCATATGTCTCATCTTCTCTCACACATCTCCTCATTACATGGTCTGGTCTAGTATAAAAAAACATCCAAAAATTCGAGAGAAAGGAAAATATTTTTCAATGAGTGCCCTTTTCTCTTTTGGAGAGAAGTGAGAAGGAGCTCTACTTGTGACCAAATAATTGGCTATGTCAACATACCAAGTGTTTGTACACTGAGATAAAATAGATGCTCATCAGGGAAAGAGTCATCTATGGGATAATTTTCTTCTAATGTAGTTAGACTTGAAAGAAAATCTGCAACAACATTGGCCTTCCCTGGCTTATCCACAATGGTTATATCAAACTTCTGCATCAACAATAACCATCTTTCCAATCTACCTGTGATCAAAGCTTTATTCATGAGATATCTAATGGCTGCATGATCAATGTGCACAAAGATTTGGTAGCCTATTATGTAATGTATGAATTTGTTCAGTGCATAGATTAATGCCAACATTTCTTTCTCTGTCACTATATAACTGAATTTAGCTCCTTGTAAATTTTTGCTGACAAAATAAATGGCATTTTCAATAGCTCCTTTTTGTCCTAAGATTGCTCCTATGACATAATCTGATGCATCAGTATAGATGTGGAAAGGAAGCTCCCAATTCAGATCTTTGAGTATAGAAGCATGAGTCAAGGTTGCCTTCAAGTCAGAAAATGTTCTGCCACAAGCTTCAGTCCACTGAAATTCAACATCTTTAGAGAGAAGAGTGTACAATGGTGTTGTTGCCTCTCTGAAATCCTTGATGAAATGCCTATAATATCTTGCATGACCCAACAAACTCGTAACATCCTTCTATTTTGTAGGTGTGGGCAGATTTGCAATTACCTCAATCTTTGCAAGATCTACTTGAATTCCCTTGTGGGAGATGTGGTGGCCAAGAACTACATCTTCTTGCATCATCATGAAGAAATTTTCACTATTTAAGGACAAGTTTTGATCTTCACATCTCTGTAGGACTCTCCTGAGATTTTCCAATGCTTGATTGAAATCAATACCATAAGTGGTAAAGTCATCCATATAAATTTCTATGCAATCATGAGAAATGTTTGAAAAATATGCTAACGACTACCCTTTGAAAAGTTGCAGGTGCATTGCATAAGCCAAATGGGAGTACCGAATAGGAATAGGTCCCCATGGATAGGTAAATGTGGTCTTCTCCTAGTCCTCAGGTGCAATCTGGATCTGGTCGTAGTCACTAAATCTATCTAGAAAAGAAAAATATTGCTTTCCTGCAAGTGTGTCCAAAAATTGATCAATGAGGGGTAAAGGAAAGTGGTCCTTCTTAGTGGTAGCATTAAGTTCCTTATAATCAACAAAAACTCACCATTTCCCTCATTTCTTGTGCACAATCACTAATGGAGACACCCACTGACTATCTGAAATAGGGTAGATAAATCTTGCATCTAGTAGTTTCTACAATTCTCCTTTCACAATTTCTCTTAGTGTAGGGTTAATTCTTCTTTGTGGCTATCTTACTGGGGTGCAATCATCTTTGATGTAAATTATGTGTACAAAGTTTAGGATCCAGTCCCTTCATATCATGATAATTCCACACAAATGCATGCTAATGGGTTCTTAATAAGTTTTCCAATAACAATTGTTCCCTACTTAATTTACTATTAACATTTAGATACTTTCCCTCTGACACTTGTATTTGTGTAGCTAACTCTATCATGGATGTTTCATTAACACATGGTACCTTTAGTTCATATGGAAGAAATGTATGGGACATATCTGTTACTGCAGGAAGTCTGCCTGTAGGAAGAGTGGTTGCAGGAACAATGGCTATAAGAAGAACGTCTACAAGAATAGTGGTTGCAGGAACAGTGGCTGCAGGAAGAACATGTAGAAGTGTCTTGACTGGAGTAGCAGAATAAGAAGATGATGCTTCCTCCACTTCGCAATGGTTGTGAATGATGTTAGCCAATACTTCATCCTCATCTTGGAGCTACATGAAAGAGCTTCTACCTAGCATCATAAGCTATGCCACAAAATTAACTTCCTCGGCCTCTTCACTAACATGTGGCCAGACGGGATTATCTTCATCATGAGATGGATAAGTAGGCATATAGAGAAAAAAAATTAGTGCTCCTCCAATCTGAAATGGTCATGTCACTTGACCGACATCCAATGTATGCATCTACAGTTGCTAACCAAGGTCTTCCAAGAATGATGAGATACCCGCCTAGTGTAGCTTTAGGAGAAAAAATCATAAAGTCTGTTGGGTACTCCCAATATTCTTAAACTACCACAAGATCCTCCACTACACCATCAGGCTTAACAGTAGATCTACCAGCAAGTTGCGGAACAATAGGAGTAGATCCCATGCTTGTGATATTTAGTTGTTGCAGGATATCTTTGGTCATTACGTTTATTGTTGCCCCTAAATCAATCAGAGCATTCTTTACTTGGACCCCGTTTATAAAAACTGCTACCACAGGACTACTTGGGTCATTATACTTGGGACTAGATACTTTTCCCAGCATGATGTCAGCTAGATGTCTCACCACATGAACTATAGTTGGGTCCTTCTTTTTCCTACCTGTCTTCTTGAGGCGTGCTTCCTTGATTGCTTTGTCATAGATTGGAACATCCTTTATGGCCTGAAATAGAGGTATCTCGACACATATATGCTTCAATTGATCCAAGATATCAAAAGTTGTATCCTCCTTTTCTTCCTTCTTAGAAACTTCCAATCTCTCAAGAAATGGTGGTTCTTGTTCAGTCTACTTGACTTGGACTAGTTCAATATTTTTAGGTACACTTGGTTGAATGAGATCATTCAAAGATTCATCTTCCTCTTCCATAGGAAGTCTCAGTAATGATGGGATTGGAAGGGGCTAGTAGAGTAGTTCCTGAACACAAGTGGATGTCACTTACACTCACAACATATGCAGGGAATTGATTTGAATCAACTGAGTATGCAGGTTGTTGTTGTGGTTTGTTATTCGGATTAGGTGTGGGCTAAGCTAGTAGCTAATTAGGTTTAGGTGCATTTGAGTTTGGGTTAGCAAGTGGAGGCATTATAGTAGGCTGATGGGGCTGGTGGCTGCATATAACTGGTTGTCTGGGTAGGCCATTGTTGTCCTCTCCATTGATTTGTTTGTTGCCAATTTCCCGGAGGTGGTTGCCAATGCCCTTGGAATTGCTGCCAATTCCCTTGAGGTTGTTGCTAATGGGGTGAACTCTGATGTCTGGGCCAAACATTTGGAGGGTTACTTCAAGGTTGTGGTGGATATCCTCCATGACTAGATGGATATGAGGGCTTCCATTGGTTACCAAATGAATAGGAATTAAAATATGGCTCAACATAGGATAGTGGATTTGGTGGCATACCTTGTCTTGGAAGCCAAGTCTTCCTTTGTACAACATAGTAGACTTGGTCTTCTTCAATCTGGATTGGCTTGAACTTAGGTGGAATTTTCTTGCTTTCAAGATTAGCTACCATCTTGCATCTATATTCCTTCTTTTGTCTGCAGTGGGGGCAATATTCTGTCAACATTGCCTCTGCCTCCTCTTGCTTCTTCTTGGCTTGAAGTGTATCTAGCTGAGTAGCTAGATTATTTATAATATCTTGCTTGAAGTCCACCAGCAAATGAGAAATCTCCATTCTTGAAACTCCACTGGTGGTTGACTTACCCATGGAAGGTTGGTAAGCTCTCCTTTTCTTTGAAGTTGCCCTAGAGTAGTTCTAGCATATTTTCTTGATATCTTCCCAAGGAACTTAGGAGATATCTCCTCCTCCCATGAGGTCCAAGGCATTAGTGTAGTTGTCATTGATTCCTCTTAGGAAAAACAACTTTTGTGAGTCTTCATTAAGTGCATGGAGTGAAAATTTTTGTAGGAAAAACATAAACCTTGCAATGTAATCTTCCAGGCTCTCATCTTCCTTTCGTTGCATCCTAAAAATGTCACCTCCTCTCATGTCATTTCCCCTGCAATATTCCTTGTATTTCTCAAGGAATTTTATCTTCATGTCTTCCCAAGTTTCCACAGTATCTCTTCCTAGGCTCATGAACCATCTTAATGCAACCTCTTTCAGAGTGGTTGGAAATAGCTTAAGCCTATGGGTATCAGTATTATAATCATAACTCTTGTAGAGTATGTCAAACTCAAATAAAAAGGTATCAGGATCTTCTGTGACAAGTCCATAAAACTTTGGGAGTGTTGAGGCAGGAATGTTTTTTATGTTGTCAACTTCATTCTGATGGAAAATGGGGAAAGGAAAAGCTGGTGGGTTAGGTTTGTTCCCATTTGCCTCACCCATGCCTGCTTGATGTAGTTCCAAAGGAAGGGGGTTCTCAAGCTGATTTCGATCTTCAGAAGAGACTGCAGCGCTAGTCAGATCAGGAAATGCATAGCAAAGGTGTGTGGATCTTCTTCTTCTTCTTTTGGTAGATTCTAATATTCAACTAGTTGGAATGGATTAGGATTGTTAGGAAGGAATCTCCCATAAGCATCCCTTCTCTTTCCTCTATGCATGTGGAATCACTCACTATCAGTCAGCTCTCACAAAGAATTGGTAAATAATAAGGGGGGGCCATTACTTCCTAAATGAGGATATACTAAGAACAACTCCCAGAAACACTACAACAAGAAAACTACCAATGACTCCAAAAGATTCCCTAGTTTGACAACATCCTCGACAATGACACTAAAAATGTTGGCCTCCTACAATGATTTAATAACTAAGCCCTTACATCCATGATTCAAAGATTGGACATCTAACCTGAATAGCTATTTCAATCATCATGAGGGTGCATTTAACTTCTCAACCTAGGGATGTGAACTTGAAATGGGTCAGCACAATATGTGCACTAGGGACTCAAGGTAGCCATTTCATTCTATAGCTAAGGAACACACAATAATACAAGTAAATTTCTTAGAAGGGAATACGATAAATGCCAATCATCAATCAATCATCTACATCAAACTAAAATGCATAACAGGAATAAAAATCGGAGCGACAAACAGGGAACTACTTTGTCTGCTTTGGCCGCAGGAACAATCACAAAATGAAATTCTAGTGGCTGTAGGAATGGTCGATGCCAGATTTCTAACTAATTTACTAAACAAAAATTAATAGTAAACTAATGCTAAACTAAGAAGATGTATTACTCACCAAATGGGCCCCCTTGGATAAGTATCCCCTAAAACTAATGAGAACTTAGATGCTCGAACTCATAAATTTATTTTATTAACTGCAAATCATGAGTACAAAAGAGTAATGTATTTGTATTACTGAAAACTTGAGAGTACAAGTAAAATATCAAATTGTGAAACCTCCTAAAGAAGGAGAATCATATCATTATTTATACTAATAGCTAAACAAGGCAGTCAACTCCATGACTGGGAGGACACCATTTAGGAAAAACAGAGAAAATGAAGTGATGGCAGTTATGCATGCATGGAATTTGGCTAGACATGTAGGTCCAAACGCAAATTTAGCACAATAGTAACACCCTGTGCATGTTCGATCATTAAAGTCCACTACAAGGTGGTTACGTTCAGTTGCATGGAGAATCTTCTACCATCGACTCCTTTGACTTGGAGCGGTTCCTCTACTGGACGTTATGGTGCATGCCCAGCTGGCGGTGTCTTCCTCAACTTAGCATATTAAATATGCATGGAAAAGTTAGTACGCATAATAACTGCACATCTATAGCCACCTTAAGGAACATTCATTAACCACATGCAAAATCAATATAGATAATCCACATAATACGCCAAATGTCATTAAAGCTTGCAGAGATAGGATTAAGTCCAATGTCAATGGTTTGAGGGAAACATTATGAAAATACCCACATTTAACATTAAAGTCCATGACATCTACCAACAAATAAATTATAGATTCTACCCAAAATTGGACCAAAAACTAGGCTCATCACCTATATGGCTATTTGGTTAATACAAATCTTTTTTATCGATGGTGTCCATATTTTCATTATAAATCCATGGTTCAATAGATATGAATTACATGTATTCAAGTGTATGCTTTACATATTATGTGTATACTTTGTGATTTACGTGTATTCCAATGTATACTTTGTGACTTACGTGTATTCCAATGTATACTTTGTGACTTACGTGTATTCCAATGTATACTTTGTGACTTACGTGTTTTCATGCATATACTTTGTATTAATTTGTGTATACTATGTATTCGTGTGTATGCTTCAAGGCTTACGTATATTTGAGTACTTATGCTTTCCTTATTCACATGTATTCTTGACTTATTCATGTGTATACTTATTAATTGGTTATCCCTAGCATTGATCATTGCTTTCCTTTATGGTTTGTCTTGAATATTGATTGATAGATGCTAAACAACTTTATTAGTTGATGCTAAACAACTTCAATATTTCTAGGAATATTAGTAGAGTTACAAATTACAAAATTGCACAAATTAAAAAGAAAAGATTAACTCTAAAAAATGCACTGATTATTAACTTGATAATTGATTAAGAATGAGTATAAAATATAGATCAAGAGATGAGCCTTATACAATAGAAACTCCCAACTAGAAAATAGGCAAAGCATTCCCAATACTTTGAAAGCAATAATCTGCCCAAATTGCAATGAGAGATAAGGAAAATGAACCCACATAGGCATAACTAAATAAAGGACAGTTCACCCTTCACAGCTTGGTGAAACCATTTCCAAACTTAGAAAATCTTAAAGATAAAGAAGAATTATGATCTATATAATATAGAATTAGTACCCACTTTGATGAATACAAAATTTTCAACCATGGGCTTATCATGCTTTTTCAAATTTGGTAAGAAGGCTTATTTAAGATCCTTGAGAAATGTATTTCCTAATGCTCCCTTGTTCTTGCATATCTCAATTCAATTTAATTCAAAGAGTTCCATCAAATGCTTTATCTAAAATAAAAAAAAATGTTTTCAATTGGTACTCCATGAGATGTTTCATAAAAAGATTCCAGTATATTTAATCTTTTGATTGGAACAACTCAATTAAGCAAATGATACATTGGTTGTATCCAAGTTCCACCATTGTATGCATTTACAATTGGTTGTATATTGTTGTAAGGGAAAAGAGGATAATTAAAAAATGTCTTGCACTTGTTAGACTTGAGGATTATCATATGCTTTTGGTGTGGAAAACTCAGACTTCTCAATTGTCGTGTGAATGTTCCTCTTTTCGATTGTTTTGCATGCCATCATAAGGGATCGAGCTGGTTGAACATAACTCAGAGTGAATTGGTGTGTTTCGATGTGAAAGAGGACCATGCCTAGCATAAACGCACCTATTGGGACACATTGGAACAGTGTGTTTGGTCAAATGAGTTGCAAAATGAAATTTTCACCACTTTACAACTTTACACTGCTTGCATTTGACACTTTTTCCATCAAGTGAAAATTGGACACCACAGGAAAATGACTCTGATATAACAAAAACTAAGAGAGGTTATTGTAGAAGATCCCAACATGATCCTTTAAGTTCAGATGAAGAGTTCGTAAGCATCATAGTTTTCGAGTAATATCTTTTCGAAGATTTCAACCATTTTGCACTTTAGACCCTTAAGGGATCGAGCTGGTTGAACATAGCTCAGAGTGATTTGGCCTATTTGGGTGTGAAAAAGGACCATTCCTAGCGTAAATCTATCTATCCGAATGCGTTGGAACAACTCGTTTGGTCACACGAGTTACAAAACGAAAGTTGCACCACTTTGCAACTTTACACTACTTGCATTTGACACTTTTTCCATCAAGTGAAAACTGGACACCACGGGAAAACTACTCTAAGATAATAAAAAATGAGAGAGGTTATTGTAGAGGGGCCCAACATGATCCCATAGGCTTAGACAGAGAGTTCATAAGCATCATGGTTTCTGAGTAATAACCCATCAAAGATTGCAGCCATTTTGCACTTTGGACCCTTAAGGGATCGAGCCAGTTGAACATAGCTTGGAGTGATTCGGCGTGTTTGGGTGTGAAAGAGGACCATGCCTAATGTAATTGTACCCATCTAGATGTGTTGGAACAATCTATTTGGTCACACGAGTTGCAAACAAAAGTTGCACCACTTTGCAACTTTACAATGCTTGCATTTGACACTTTTTCCATCAAGTGAAAACTAGACACCACGAGAAAATGACTCTGAGATAACAAAAACCAAGAAAGGATATTGTAGAGGGTCCCAAAATTATCTCATAGGCTCAGACAAAGAGTTCCTAGGCATCATGGTTTTCGAGTAATAGCCCGTCAAATATTGTAGCCATTTTGGGCTTTAGACCCTTAAGGGATCTAGCCGATTGAACATAGCTTAGATTGATTTAGTGTGTTTGGGTGTGAAAGAGGACAATGCCTAGCATAAATTTACCCATCTAGATGCAATAGAATATTTTTTTTGGTCACATGAGTTGCAGAACGAAAGTTGCACCACTTTACAACTTTACACTGTTTGTAATTGACACTTTTTCCATCAAGTGAAAACTGAACACCATGGGAAAACGACTCTGAGATAACAAAAACTGAGACAAATTATTGTAGAGGGGCTCAACATGATCTCATAGGCTCAAAAAAATATTTTTTAAGCATCACGTTTTGCGAGTAATAGCTTGTCAAAGATAGCATCAATTTTACACTTTGGACCCTTAAGGGTTTGAGCTAGATGAACATAGCTCAGAGTGATTCGGTGTGTTTGGGTGCAAAAGTGGACCATGCCTAGTGTAAACGTACCCATCTGAATGTGTTGGAATAGTCTGTTTGGTCACATGAGTTGCAAAACAATAGTTGCACCACTTTGTAACTTTACACTGCTTGTAATTGACACTTTTTCCATCAAGTGAAAATCAGACACCATGGGAAAACGACTCCAAGATAACAAAAAAAGAGAGGTTATTGTAGAGGTTCCCTACATGATCTCAATGTCTGAGACATAATTCTCATAACTAACACAATCTCTGGGTAATAGGCCATCAAATATTGTTTCCCTTTTGCAATTTGGACAGTTAATAGATTACACTGCATGAATTACAAATGTTTGAGGGCAGCAATAAATTTCAAAATTTTAGTAAATATCATTACAAATGTTAATGTGAATAGATGGTATTCTATATTGTTATTGATACATAATCATTAGGTTGATTTATTTTAATAAATGAAGTTTTTATAATAAGTTAATCCATTGGTGTTAGTTATAATAGGGAGAGAAGAAAAGAAGAAAAAGAATGAATGGTAACCATCAATGGTTATTACACTCACTATATTAATAATATAATGTTTACAATAAAATGGGATTTATTTGACAGTTCTAATTCTTATGTTTGTGCTACAATTGTCTAATATGCTTCATCACCATTCTGAAACCCAAGCACTTGTACTTATAGGCACAATGCTTTCTCAAAACTATCAAGTGGTAATACAAAATCATGAGAAAAAATAAAACTATATGAATTACAACACCCCACTTAAATCAAATATTGAATCATTGTGCCCCATTTTCATGCACATAAACTCATATTATAAGATTCTCTCATAATAACCAAAAATACGATTCAAGGATGTCTTAGGTACTTCGTTCTCACAGTTCTTTTACAATGTCACTCATACATTCGAGATGCTCTTATAATGTCTATATCATAGGTGCTCGTGATGAGGTTAAATTCAATTGAATAACTTGAAATTCCCTCGCTAAGCTTCACACACACTTTTATAATGGCTTAAAATCAAAATTGAGATTTGTCAAGATCATCAAAATAAGGATGTTGCATTGCCTTTTTGTCTGAGATTCTCTTGGATGGCTCATAAATCAATATTTTCTGCAAGGAGACACCAATAAATTTTTAGTAGTTTACTTACAAATGGGAAAAGTAAAAGAAGAAAAAGAAAGAGCATCCAAAATAGAAATGAAATGAAAATAGATGGAAGGCACTTACAGACAACAAATCCACACCATTTGGTTCCAAGTCAGGAACAAAAAGGCTTAAATATTGATGCTTCCATTGAGGATGGGCATGCTAGTCTCTCAACTTAGTCACTCCTGACCATACATCTTCATTGGGAGTTCCAAGATACCTATTGCACAAAAAAACCTCTCATGAATAGAATAACTTGAAATTCAAGATGCTCTTATAATGTCTACATCATAGGTGCTCATGATGAGGTTAACTTCAAATGAATAACTTGAAATTCCCTCGCGAAGCTTCACATGCACTTTTACAATGGCTTAAAATCAGAATTGAGATTTGTCAAGATCATCAAAATAAGGATGTTGCATTGTGTTTTTGGTTGAGATTCTCTTGGATGGCTCATAAATCAACATTTTCTGCAAGGAGACACCAATCAATTTTTAGTAGTTTACTTACAAATAGGCAAAGTAAAAGAAGAAAAAGAAAGAGCATCCAAAATGGAAATGAAATGAAAATAGATGGAAGGAACTTATAGACAAAAAATCCACACCATTTGGTTCCAAGTCGGGAACAACAAGGCTTAAATATCGATGCTTTCATTGAGGATAGGCATGCCAATCTCTCAACTTAGTCATTCCTATCCATACATCTTCATTGGGAGTTCCAAGATACCTATTGCACACAACAACCTCTCATGAATAGAACATGAATAGAACGTAACCAAACTATTAATTTCCAACCTTTTGGAAACTTGTAACCTGTTATAAAAATAACACAATTTAATCTTCCACTTAGTTTACTAATCTATAGAGAATATCCTACATTTTTTTTGCATATTTTTAAGAAAAAAATAAAATACCATTGAACAATGTATCCTTTTCCATAGTTTTAAACATAAAGTGTGCTACATTTGCAAGTCTGATATCTTCATCAATCACCTACATACATGATATAAACACTAGATGATAGCATTGGCATCATATAAATTAATGTGCATACTTATAAATTAATAAGAACCAATGTGCATACTTACAAATTAATCCAATGAACCATCTAGGTCTATTCTACTCTTTATTGTGTCAAGTATTTCCTCATGGTCAGACTCACACAACTTCCATAAGGTCTTGTTCAGCAGTCTATCCCCATATTTGGTCAAACAAACATTGGATGCCACGACAAGGTTCGAGTAACGAAGAATCTTCTAATGCATGTCAAAGTCTTGAAATAGCCAAAATTTAACACTCTTATGTGGGTACCTTCTAAGCCACATTCCAGTAACAACAACTGAGCCTATAGGGTATTCAATATTTTCTCCATCTATAACTAGGGCCTCCAATTTCTTTTTGGCCTCAACACGACACAAGTGATAATGCATCCCCTCTTCATTGTCTTCATCTGCAATAACTATATAAACATGCCCTACATTGATATGTGCAGCAAATTAGATGAAATTAGTCAACATTACAAATAAACTACAAAGTAAGATAACAATAGGAATTTCAAAAACTATGCAAGTAGATATATTACCTAGATGAACTAGATCTGATATGTGGTCAAATTCAAATGATGATTCCATCTGTGTTAGTTCCAATACCGTTGGAGGGCGATACGTGTGAAGTGGGCTAAGATAACTTAACGACCATCTCTCAACCCACTCCTTTGACTTGCAATCATCTCAGGCTTGCATTGTACATGAAGAACAAGAGCATGCCATCTTATGCGTATGGATACTCCATGAACCTACATTTGAGCTAAGGAAAGAGGGTAGATCACTCGATCCTGTCAGTGTACAAAAATTTTCATATGGTGAAATGTTAGTATCATCCATCAACCAAAAAAATCTATGAACTGAAGATGTACCTTCATTATTTGGATCCATCAAAGAATTATACCACTCGATGATTGATTTTACATCTGTCAACTTTGCATTGTCTTTATACTTTAACTCTTCTCATGCTAATGCTCTTTTGACACATGCACCCCCTTTCCATGCCCAGCCTCACAAAAGTTCCACCTATTCTAAACACTTGTAATGAAATGCATCCTGCTCAACCAGTAGAACATGCACGAGTTCTTGAACTATGTTGCATAGTTATCTGACCATATTATATGTCGACCGTATGCTATGCCCCTCTGAGCCAAATCATTGTAGAACAACTGGAAGCAACCTTGCATGAACTCTGGAGAATGTATGCGATCATCACTAATATAAAAGTGATACTCCCTCAATACCTTCCTTTGATCCTCTATACTATCAGTTGCATGAATAAATGCTATGTGCACAAATATCGAAACATGTGTGGAGTTGTAATATTGTGACTGCACCTCACATTGTGGCTATAGAGTGTAGTTCTCTGAAAATTCGACCATTGAAACTATGTTGCCAATTGGAAAGGTGTCCTTGCATAAATTGAATTGCGTTTCCAACCATTTAGCTCTATGGGTATGCCTTGCATACTCATACACTATATTGTCATGAAACATAAACATAAACTAATACACTGGAATCTTCTGAGTAACCAAATCACACATTTTTTCTTGATTACCATCTTTTGTAACGTATGCCACTGTTTTATACTTCCCGAACTCTACTAGTTGCTTTCCCACCTCATGTGTGCTTTCCATATGTTGACATACTGGCATACGTTGCAAGACACTGCAACGCTGACATGAACCATCCAAGCATAGTTTCCTATAGAATATTTGGCCATCCTCTATTTCACATAATTTTTTTGATAAGAACTCTCTTGAAGATGTTGGTGGGGCATGTATGCCACAATCCTACAAAACATTGTTAGTATGCATTTATCTAAACATATAGAACGATAAACATCATAATGGTTAGAGAATTCAATATGTAGTCTACAACAACAAGTAGTGTGTGTGTGATTTATCTTGACATAAAAAGGTTTAAGCATTTCAAAATATCTTTGAAAAAATTGAATTTGAGGATAATCCTATTGAAATTTACCAAAAAATTGGGTTTGAGTCATATCCAAAAAATGCTTTGGATGTGGCTCATGGTTCCGACTACCGATTCTCCTTCTTACCACTTCCCTTTGATTCAGAGATGGCCTTGTGTTATTCTTCCAATAGTCTTCAATTAGTGTTCTCAATGCTTCAACAACTGGTTTATCTTTTTCGTGGGAGTCTCCCCGAGAATGCCTATAATTCATTTGAATCAGTGCCCTCAATTCTTTTTCACCTTTGAACGGCTCTTGATAATTTTTTTCTATTAATTCTCAATTGTGCACTCATCTTTCTAATGAGATGAGATCTCCTTGTTTGACTACTTAACAAAGTCGATGTAATGACACGTCAAGTGACATTACTATCCTTTGAGTGTGAATTCTTACCTACACTCTCATAAGCATCCATTAGATTCTTCACAATAGTGTTTTCACTTGAAGCATTCGATGTTCTCAACCTAAGAATCTTCATGATGTTTCTATACTTTATACCTCACATCATTTCAACAAATAGTTTACATCTTGTGGTCTCATTTAGCCTTTCAAAGAAATTTTTTCAAATCTTATCAACATATCTTCTACAAGTGCGTGTTGGAATCTTACCTTCCATGTGCTACAAAATATCCTCATCAATATTAATCAAATACTTTGGATTTCTACAAAATTCTAGGTGGTGTTCTCCTAGGTACATATATCTCAACATTAGGAATTTCATCAATATTTAAGTGAGGTGTGCTAGATCGTGTACCTTCGATCAAGGGTGGAATAGATGACATACCTTGAGGTTGACATAGGGATGAAGGCGTACCTTATTCATCAAATCTAAGTGATGATGTACTTGTTATCAAACAGATTGCACTCAAATGCTTGAATGGCTAAATTTAGCAATCTGTTGAAACATGGGAACTATCTTTAGGCTGTGGGTATTCCTATGATGAAGATAGACCTCTAGATTCTAGGCTAGTTCCTATATGATTCTTTGATTATGGACTTAAAAATTTTCTTGGAAAAGGGAAAAGACTAAAACTGATGCAAAACTGGAAAAAAATTGAATTATGGTGATACACCTATTTGATTTAAAGAAAATAGATTAATTCACAACTCAGATTGAACAATTTAGCTGCATCAATGATTCACAGAAAGGCTTGATAATTTATTCTTTATGAAGGAAAAATTTACTTTCACAACTTAAAGATATGAATATATTATAAGCACAATTTATGACCTGCAACTAAGATCATTTTTCTATGTACATGCATTCATGAATGTGACAGAAATTTAAAGGTTTTGATGTAAAACACATTAAATTTGCATCCAAAAAATTCATAAAACAAAACACCTGAATCTAAGAAGGCTAATATCTAACTTGTAATGACAACAAAAGGAAAACTTTACAAATGATACTCTAACATAACCTGTAAAAACTGTTGCAATTTATTAAATTTTGAAAAGCTGAGTTACATGAAGTCTCTTTGTTGAAGGCAAAGGCATAAAACAAGAACTAGTGAGAAATGACTAATTCATTTCACTTTATACAAAAAACTCTCCAAGGAATGAAGGTGAAACTGAAATTCAATTTTAGTGTGAAAATGATAACTCCAAGGAAAATCCCGAGAAAAAATAAATATCTCCAAAAGAAGAGCTCAAACTCATGCAAAAATGAGTGAACTCGGGCTTAAAGTAAAGTTCAACTCATGATTGACATATGGGTCACTCAAACTGAACTGAAAATCCTTGAAAAGTGGGTCTAAGCATGCAAAAACTGCCTCGTTTTTATCAACTTGCCCATGATAACTGGAACTCCATCTCTGTATTGTGCATGATTAATCTTCAAGAGGATTAAGTGATTAAATATTTAAAAATAACCATGTATGATTATTTTAATATCTAAATGTGCAAGGCTCTCCTTTTTTCATTTTAAATATTAATGTAACCATACATTAATATCTAATTACAATAATGCATGATTATAAGTGTCTATCACTTAGAAAGAAAAAATAACTTAGATAATGTGCATGGACTCATGCAATAATTAGGTTTTTCTTGACTTTGGAAGTCATACCATGGGAGATAAATAAAACATAATGATTAAATTAAAATCATTAGTAAAAATCACCCTATGTTGAATTAGGGCAGATAAAAGTAATCGAACCCTAATAATTTTTCATTCTTCACTTTGCTTTTTTGGAGAGCTTGTTGCTACGCCGCCATGCTTGAGGGTTGGATGCTTGAAAATCCACCATTTTCATGTTGTTTCTGATGATTTCTGAAGATTGCTTCAAGGAAATGTAAGGTAAGTTCTTAAATAGAAATATGGGATTTTCTTTCATTTCAAAAGCATTTTCAAGTTTTCTTTGGCGCAACTATGGCCATATTCTAATGTTTTTGCTTGCTTTTATCCTCTATACCTTCTTCATTTTGAGGCCGAAAAGTGAAGGAGACCCGAAGTTCGTATACATGGATTTGAATGTATTCTCTGTGTATATATAGAATTTGGATTGTCCTGTGTTTGGCTTCCATGCTTAGACTTGGCCATGGTTATATTTTCTCCATTTGCAAGAGAAATCTGGGTTTTCATTTTTATTTTCTATGCAAATACTGTGAGGGTTTTCTTATGGCGTTCTAGGTTTCCTCATTTTTATTTTCTGTTCAAGAAGAAAACCTTGTGTACATTTAGGGCAGCAGCCTCTTGACTGGTATAAAGTTAATTGCAACAGAAAAAGAAAACGAAACCCTCCTTTTGCCTCTTACATACATTTCATTTTGTTTTTTCATGTAACATTTTGTGTTTATGGATTCCCCATGGTTGATTAGCTATGTACAGGTCCAACTCTAACATTGCTAAGGTAGAATGTATTAAACCTTCCTACCATACCTGTAAAAACTCGATGGTTGTATTACATATGGGGTTGTCTCTTGGCCGACGATTTAATGTATTCATGTTGCTCTGTGTTTTATCTTTGTCAGTACCCTTGGAGAAGGATAGAAATGTTGACAATAGTAGAGCTACAACTGGAGTATTTTTCTTATGTGAATGGCTTGGCTACTCCATTGAATATTGCCCATTTTACTTGTTCCTAGAGGTCTACATACTAAACATTTCCTTGAATCTAAATCTCAACCATACTGTTATTAATATTCCTTGCACTTGTTTCCTTCATGAAAACTGTAAGATCTCATGGCTCCTAGCTGCTTGTGACTGTTTGATTCTATCTTCATACATATTCACTTGTAGCTTTACTTTGTATACATAGGGTTAAAGAACCGTTGAATATATATTGAGTGAGTATACAAAACTAAAAGATAGATAAAATACATTTTGTTATTTTGTATCTGTCTCATATGAATGGCTTACCTTGTGATCTAGAAATTGTTATATACTGATACGCCTCACTTTTTGTTCCTAAATGTATTTGAACATTTAGATATATTTGTTCTTTATTCATAGTCTCCACTACTCTTCTTCCATGGTACTGATAATATCCACCATTGATTGCAATGCAAAGCAAAAGAAATGTGAATGTTGCCCTATTTATGATGCTAAAATTAATCTGTTCCTCCTGAGTCTTCTGTAGACTGTGTTCTTGATTTGAAGTTATAAGAAACAATTTAATGCCTAAGTGCTTTGTTTTCCCTTTAGTATAAAGGGGCTCCATACTTACATGCAAATGTAAATGTTAGATTTGAAATGAAGCTGGAACTGAGAACATTATGCGTAAACATTGATCATGCTCTTTTTAAACATATCTCATTGATTATGTACATGATCTAAGGTAAATCAATGGCCTTTTTCTGTTGATGTATTTCTGTTCAAATGATGGGTGGAGGAAGGCTTGCTCTATTTTTTTCCATCATAATGAATTGAAGGCTGCTTTTTATGGTTTTCTATGCTTGCTTTTCTATTTGATGAGGAAACTTATACTTTTAATATGGTTATGATGATATCCAATCTTTAACTTGTCTTCTCATTGCTTTGACTTGGCACTTGAAATATGTATGCCTGTTCACTAGATGATGATGCTTGATCAACTGTTCATTCATGGATAATGATGATTACTTTTATTCCATACTATTGTCCCATGTTATTGTTTATGAGTTGGGCTTAACCCTTTTGGGAGCCACATTTCTCACCACTCATAACAATACCTAACGGTTAAAATGATCTTATTATACCTGTATCTACACATTTAAACAAACAAGTTAGCAAAATAACTGAAGTTGAAAACTTCCATTGAAATTCATGCTCCCTGAACATCTATCTTTCTTATGACCTAATCATCTGGTGAATGCCTGATTGGATGTGCATTACATTTTTTTTTGGTAATGTAGGCATGAAGTAGGATGTGATTTATCATTGCTCTAACATCATATTTTAGCAATCTTACAGGAAACCATGGAGCTTGGAACTGCTGCAACTTGGAGACATGAAAAATGAAGACTTCAAATGTGACAATGATTCGTCATTCCAGGTTTCCAGGTAATGATGAATCCCCTTCTCCTTTATACCTATATTATCTTCAGTTGTGTTGTGCACATTTCTTCCTTGTATTCATTATTTGATTAAGAAAATCAAATTAAGTTACTCCCATGACTTGTGTGGGACTTTGGTTTTTACAATATGAATAAAGCAGCATTACTATGCAATTTAATGATTTCTTCTATTACAAACACTTGCATAATAACATTGGAAATTCACAAGTAATCAGATTCTGGAACATAATGAATACTTTAGCAAAAAATTTGTACCTTTCAATGAGAAATGCAATTTAGCTTTGCCTATTTTGAGTTGTAGCTAAAAATAGGTAATAGTACTCTCAACTTGAGATGTGGTGGATGGTGTCCCTTCATATCCACTTGCGGTAGATGGTGTGCTTCCATATTCACTTAGAGTAGATGGTTTCCCTCCATATTCACTTGTGATAGATGGTGTCCCTCCATATTCACTTGTGATAGATGGTGTCCCTCCATATTTACTTGTGCTTAATGGTGTCCCTTCGTATTCACTTGTGGTAGAGGGTGTGACTCCAACTATAGTATTCAAATCTGTCTTAGCATGATGATTTCACAGTTGTTCCCTTTGTGCCACCAATGCCTTTTATCTTTTTGATGGTTGAGGTTCCTCTTCAATTCGCTTGTTTTTGTCAATCGTATCCAATTTCTTCTTCTAATGATATTCCATCATCCATTCTTTATTTTTTGCCTTATTAGTTTCATACTCTTCGTCTGTTGGTTTATTCCTTCTTCGTTTCCTTGGCATGATGGATAATTTTACTTGTAGCATGGTAATGAGACAAATATTAGTTCCTAAAAAATGAATCCATACAAATAAATGAAATATATGTCATTCAAGGCTTCCTACAAAATACTTACAATCATCCTGTAGAAGAGTATTTCTAGCATAGGAAAATGTCACATGAATTTTTTGGAAATTCCTTAAAGAAATATGGTCATGTGGCATGCCATGATTGCAATATAGGCTCAAAATGGAAGCATGGACAAGGCATGTGAATTTTTTGACAATAATGTTTTCGTAGACATGTATGCAAAATGTGGTAGCATTGACACTACATCACCATCAGCCCCATTTCTATAAGGAATTTTTTCATGCTGCCCCTACCTTTTTAGCCCTATTGCATTGGCAAGCTAGTGAGCTATCACCGTGAGACCCAATTTCTATGAGGCATTTTTTCACGCTGCCCCTACCTTGTCAACCCTACCACATTGGCAAGCTAGTGAGTTCACTAGCTTGCCAATGCTACCACATTTTTGCATACATGTCTATGAAAACATTATTGTCAAAAAATTTGCATTCCTTGTCCATGCTTCCATTTTGATCCTATCTTGCAATCATGGCATGCCACATTACCACATTTCTTTAAGGAATTCCATCAAAAAAATCATGTGAGCATTGGCAAGCTAGTGATGCTACCCCTACCTTGTCAACCCTATCGCATTGGCAAGCTAGTGAGCTCATAGAAATGGGGTCTCACAGTGATGTACCTAGCTTGTTAATGCTACCACATTTTTGTATACATGTCTATGAAAACATTATTTTAAAACAATTCACATGCCTTGTCCATGCTTCCATTTTGAGCCTATCTTGCAATCATGGCATGCCACATTACCATATTTCTTTAAGGCATTTCATCCAAAAAATTATGTGAGCATTGGCAAGCTAGTGAGCTCACTAGCTTGCCAATGCGGTAGCATTGACAAGGTAGGGGAAATGTGAAAAAATGCCTCATAGATTTCTATGAGGCATTTTTTCATGTTGCCCCTACCTTGTCAACCCTATCAAATTGGCAAGCTAGTGAGCTCACTAGCTTGTCAATGCTACCACATTTTTGCATACATGTCTACGAAAAAATTATTGTCAAAAAATTCACATGCCTTGCCCATGCTTCCATTTTGAGCCTATCTTTCAATCATGGCATGCCACATTACCACATTTATTTAAGGAATTCCATCCAAAAAATCATGTGAGCATTGGCAAGCTAGTGAGCTCACTAGCTTGCCAATGCAGTAGGGTTGACAAGGTAGGGGCAGCGTGAAAAGATGCCTCATAGAAATGGGGCCTCACGGTGATGTACATCACCGTGACACCCCATTTCTATGTACATCACCGTGAGACCCCATTTCTATGAGGCATTTTTCACACTGCCCCTACCTTGTCAACCCTACCAATTCAATAGGGTTGACAAGGTAGGGGAAGCGTGAAAAAATGCCTCATAGAAATGGGGACTCATAGTGATCAGCGATTTAGCCTCATATAAATGAGGACTCACAGTGATGTAAATCATCGCGATTCCCCATTTCTATGAGGCATTTTTTCACGCTTCCCCTACCTTGTCAATCCTACTGAATTGGCAAGCTAGTGAGCTCACTAGCTTGCCAATGCGGTAGGGTTGACAAGGTAGGGGCAGCGTGAAAAAAATGCCTCATAGAAATGGGGACTCATGGTTAGCTCACTAGCTTACCAATTCAATAGGTTTGAAAAGGTAGGGGTAGCGTGAAAAAATGCCTCATAAAAATAGGGACTCTCGGTGATGTATATATCACCATGAGACCCCATTTCTATGAGGCTTTTTTTCACACTGCCCCTACCTTCTCAACCCTACCGCATTGTCTTGTGGCATGCCATGATTGCAAGATAGGCTGCACCTTCCCCCATGTTTCTAACTTAGCCTTGAATAAAGAGTCTTGAAACAATGGAGAGAAGGGTTAGAATCCCTTGTAGGTAGACTAATCAAGGAAACATTTAAAATATATTACAACATTAGTGATGAGGTAAATTTAGAAATAGAGATGAAAACCAAAATAGATTCAAAGATCTATCAATGTGGGAGGAGTATATTCCAATTTTGTTGAGACATGTATGGAAAATTTGGTAGCATAGACAATGCAATCAGCTATTTGATAAAATGCACATCACCATGAGACCCCATTTCTTTGAGCCATTTCTTCAAACACCTGATTCCCTTGTCTATGTTGTTTGATAAAATGCTTTGGTAGACATGTATGGGTGATTTGGTAGCATAAATAAGGCAATCAACTGCTTGGTATAACTATTTGACAAAATACCTCAATGAGATATGTCCTCATGGACTAGAATGATTGCAAGATATGCACAAAATAGATTTATTGATAAGGCTTTAGAAAATTTCAAGCATATGCAATTTTTAGGTGTAAAACCAAATTCAACTACATTTTCCAACACCCCCATGCCTATACCAAAATGAAAGCTTTGGAGAGTGGTATACACATCCATAGTAAGGGATTGAGAAATAATGTATTATTTTACTTATGAATTTTGTCATATATATGTGTATACAAAATGTGGAAGCATACACAAGGTAAGTCAATTGTTTAACAAAATTCCTCAAAGAGATGTGGTTCAAAAATGTAATTGGCAAGTGTAAAGAATTGTGTAATTTAAAATGTGCATTGGCAAGCTAAGGTTATAAAGACAAACAAACAATGATCAACATGGAATATGAAAAATAATAAAAATCAAAGCAAGCCAAAATAGAATGAAAGAGAATGTGTAAAGACTTTACATACCTAAAAAACCGGAGTTTCAAATGGAGGAGTTCTACCCAATTATGTAGGCTTTGCTTCTTCTTTCTTCAAACTCCTCAACAATTTGACTTTTTCAAAAGCTTGTTCCCCTCCAAACTTCAATTGTATATCACTCTCAAATGGAATACAGACTTGAATTGATATTATATGCCTTTGAACGTGAAAACTCTGCTATTTCATACAAAGGTGGTGGAAAGATCATGAAAAAGGTGGTGGAATGTGAAAAACTTGCATGCACACTTCACAAAATCATAAAAAAAAAATTTGTCGGAGCATGTGCATGACCAGGAGAATATGCAGAATGTGGGCCTTAATATCATGGGTATATTGAGTTTTTTACCATTTATAGAGCATGTTATAACGTGCTCACGTTATAATGCGCTCACATTATAACACGCTCACATTATAATGTGCTCGCATTATAATGTGATCACGTTATGTCTTGCTAAAATAATGGCCATATCTCTACTAATTCAAAATGTGCTCGCGTTATGAGAAAGTTGATTTGTTATAGGTTTTTTTTCTCTTTCTCTCTATCCTCTACCCTCTACCCTTAAACCCTTAAACCCTCTACCCTCTACCCTCTATCTCTCTACCACTCCCTCCCTCTCTCTCTCTCTCAAGTCTCTCCCTCCTACCCCTCTCCCTCTCTCAAGTCTCTCTCTCACTCACACACTCCTATCTCTATCCCCTCTACCCTCTACCCTTAACCCTTAAACCATCTACCCTTTATCTCTCTCTCTCTAAACTCTCTCTCTCCTACCCCTTCTCCCTCTTTGAAGTCTCTCTCTCTCACTTACTTACTCACTCCTTCTATCTATTTCCCATCTACCCTTAACCCATTTCTTGGACCCATTTTTCCAAACAGGCCAAATTAGGTTGCCAATTTCACTGAATTAGCAAGCTAGTGGGGTCTCTCAACCCAATACCCTAAACCATCAACCCTATAGGTCCTCAACCCTATACTCTCAATTCTCAACCCTTTACCCTATACATTGGATCCTCAACCACCATATATCTCTTTCCCTCCCTCATCTTCTCTCCTCTCTATCTCACTTATCCCTCCATCTCTCCTTCCATCCATCCCTCCCTCTCTACCCTAATCCCTCAATCGTATACCCTCAGCCCTTAAACCCTTAAACACTCAAACCTAAACCATAAACCATAAACCCTCAACCCTCAACCCTCAACCCTTAAACCCTAAACCCTTAAAACCTCTACCCTCAAACCAATACCCTCTACCCTCAACCCTTAAACCCTTAAACCCAAGTAAACTCTCTACCCTAATCCCTCAACCCTTAATCCCTCAACCCTCAACCCTCAACCCTTAAACCCTAATCCCTCAACCCTCAACCATTAAACCCTAAACCCTAAACCCTCAACCCCTATACCCTCTACCCTATAAATTGTACCCTCAACCCTAATCAGTCAACCATATACTGTCAAACCTATACCCTAAACCCTCAACCCTAAACCCTTAAACCTTTTACCCTCTACCCTCAACCCTAATCCATCAACCCTATACCCTCAACCCAATACCCTAAACCATCAACCCTATAGGTCCTCAACCCTATACCCTCAATTCTCAACCCTCAACCATATACATTGGATCCTCAACCCTCATATATCTCTATCCCTCCTCCTCTTCTCTCCTTCTCTCTATCTCACTTATCCCTCCATCTCTCCCTCCCTCCATCCCTCCCACTCTACCCTAATTAACCAGATACTTAACCCTTACACCCTTAAACACTCAACCCTAAACCCTAAACTCTCAACCCTCAACCCTTAAACCCTCTACCCTCTACCCAATACCCTCTACCCTCAACCATAATCCATCAACCCTAATCTCTCAACCCTTAAACCCTTAAATCCAAGTAAACTCTCTACGCTAATCCCTCAACCCTCAACCCTTAATCCCTAAACCCTTAAACCCTCAACCCTCTACCCTCTACCCTCAACCCTCTACCCTTAAGCCATAATCTATCAACCCCTATACCCTTTACCCTATGCATTGGACCCTCAACCCTAATCCCTCAACCCTCAACCCTTAAGCCCTCTATCCTATGCATTAAACCCTCAACCCTCAATTCTCAACCCTCAACCCTTAATCCCTCAACCATCAAACCTTAAACCCTAAACCATAAACCCCTATACCCTCTACCCTTTACATTGGACCCTCAACCTAATCCTCCAACCATATACCCTCAAACCTATACCCTAAACCCTCTACCCTCAACCCTCAACCCTTAAATTGTAATCCCTCAACCCCTATACCCTCTACCCTATGCATTGGACCTTCAAACCTAATCCCTCAACTATATACCCTCAATCCTTTACCCTCAACCTTAAAACCTCAACCCTCTACCCTTAAATCCTCTACCCTATACATTAAACCCTCAACCCTCAATTCTCAACCCTCAACCCCTAATCCCTCAACCATCAACCCTTAAACCCTAAACCCTCAACCCCTATACCCTCTACCCTTTACATTAGACCCTCAACCTAATCCTTCAACCATATACCCTCAAACCTATACCCTAAACCCTCTAGCCTCAACCCTAAACCCTTTAACCCTAAACCCTTAAACCTTCTACCCTCTACCCTCAACCCAATACCCTCTACCCTCAATCCTAATCCCTCAACCCTATACCCTAAACCCAATACCCTAAACCATCAACCCTATAGGTCCTCCACCCTAATCCCTCAACCCTATACCCTCAACCCCTATCCCTTTCTCTCTATCTATACATCTCACCTCTCTCTCCCTCCCTCTCTCCTACCCTTTCTAATTGTCTCTATCTACCCTCTCCCTCTTTCTACGTACCTCTCGCTCAATCAATCCCTACCACACTCTCTCGCTCCCTCTATCTATCTATCTCTATCTCCATCCCATTGCCTCTCCATCACTCCCATTCTCTCCCACTCCCTCTCTCTCCCTATCTCTCAGGTCTCTCCCTCCCACCCCCTCTCTCTGTTGGGTCTCTCCCTCTAGCATACTACCTACATAACTCTCTCTCTCCCCCCCTCTCTCTATCTATCCCTCCCACCCTACCTAGATAAGTCCCTCTCACTCCACCCCCTCTCTCACTCCCTCCCACACCTCTCCCTCTCTCAAGTATCTCACTCTCACACTCCCTCTCACTCCCTCTCACTCCCTCTCTCCCACTCCCTCTCTCTCACACTCCCTCTCACTACCTATCTCTCGAGTCTCTC
Source organism: Sequoia sempervirens (assembly GCA_007258455.2). Taxonomy (NCBI): domain Eukaryota; kingdom Viridiplantae; phylum Streptophyta; class Pinopsida; order Cupressales; family Cupressaceae; genus Sequoia; species Sequoia sempervirens. Next base: position 680,778,943 of record VDFB02058242.1, read on the forward strand.
CCTCTCACCCCCCCCACACTCTCAAGTCTCTCCCTCTAGCACCCTACCTACATAAATCTCTCTTTCTCTCCCCCCTCTATATCCCTCCCTCCCTCTCTCTCAATTCTCTCTCCCACCCCCCCTCTCTCTCTATCTCCCTCTTTCCCTCCCACTCTACCTAGCTAAGTCCCTCTCACTCCAACCCATTCTCTCCCACTCCCTCTCTCTTAGTCTCTCCCTTCCACCCCTTCTCCCTCTCTCAATACTCTCTCTCACTACCTCTCTACCTCTCTCTCTCTCTAAAAGTCTCCCTCCCTCTAAAGACATACATAAATACATACATACTTATATAAATACAAGCATAATACATAAGTAGATACAATCCTGCATACATAAAAGCATACATGTACATATGTACATACAATCTTACATACATACATACATATATAGGCATACATACATAAATTCATTGATACATACATACATACAGACATACATATATACATACAAGCATGCATACATACATACATACATGGCATACAAGTAGACATGTACATACAAACATACAAGTATATAAACACACATTCAATAGAGTAGAATTTAACATAAAGCAAGTCTTAAAGTGAACACATTATAACATGCTCGTGTTATGTCTTGCTAGACATGTCCTGCACAAACACAAAAACCATGTCAAAACTAAGATATAACGTGAGCACATTATAACACACTCGCGTTATATCTTACTTTGGGAATCCCCAAGCCTTAGTCTTGGTATTTTCCTTGGAATTCCAACCCAAAGGCTCTGAGGGGCTTCCCAGCGACCAAAGATGTGTTTTTGTAAGTTCTACAATATTTCACATAATCGGGTTTGTGCTCACTATCAGGATTACACGTGTTTCAGTGTCAAACAAATCAAACACCTAGGAAATGCTAGGCTCTCTCTTAGCTATCCAATGATGTAATTTTTTCACTTTTTGACAATGTTAAGCCTTCGATCTATAATTTATTTTGTTTGTGTCTCTTTTTTGGAAAAAAGTAGTGTTTGGTGTTTTTTTCGTTATAAATTAACCGTTCATCAAAATTTCAAATAAATCACATTTTTAGAAACTAGACTCCATTCTACAAATATTAAAAAAAAATCCAATTAGTTTCCAAAATTTGTAGGGGTAGCACGACCAAAATTCTATTTTTCAAGAAGTGTCCACTTTGAAAATTAGTAAAAAATCAAATACTCATTAAAAATTTATCAGAACAATCATGCATCAACTACATACTATTAGCTAATAGTAATTTTAAAAATACTAAAAAAAAGTTCATTGTGCTACATTCCCACAAAAGTTGCTATGTTATGTTTTTCTAACAAAAACAACAACAATTTATGTGGGTCCCTCTTTTGAACCCCTTAATCTCAACCATTTTCAAAATAAATTAGTAGTTTAAAAAGTAGACTCAGAGCACTACTATCCTTGTTTTTGTTGCATCTCAAAATTTTGAGTGTAACTATCCTCAATTTCATGTCCAAGGTCAGTATTTCCTGATTTCAGAAAATTTAGTGGCCACTTAAGCCCCCTTTTTGGCCCCCCATGTTTTTGCACTTACCATGGTTATACCTTGGATATTTCTACTACAATGTCTGTCAACACAAGTACATTGGTATGGTTCCTCTTAAGGCATTGTGTGTTTATGGTGCACTAATTTTCATTGGTTTTATGTACATAGATGAAAGGATGGATATTACATGTTCTCTCATAACCATGAGTGTATTATCTCCTAGATTTAACTAAGTATTATAGATGAAATTTGATAAAGTAGAATTTGGAGAGTTTACAAAATCTATATAGGAGGATGTTGATCCGTTTAAGAGCTTTGTCTCTCAACATAGGTGCATTAGTATGGTTTCTCTTAAGGCATTGTGTGTTTATGGTGAACTAATTTGTATTGGTTTTATGTACATATATGAAAGGATGGATATTGCATGTTCCCTCATAACCATGAGTGTTTTATCTCCTAGATTTAACTAAATGCTACAAAGGAAATTTGATAAAGTAGCATTTGGAGAGTTTACAAAATCTCTATAGGAGGATGTTGATCAGTTTAAGAGTTGGGAAGAAGAAGGGAAATTTGAATTTATATTGTTTGAGGACAATAAAATTTTGGGAAGGACTTGTCATGTCCCCTTTATAAAAAAATAGTAAGTTTGGGATCATCATTAACTCATCCCATTTTCCCATTGGTTAATTGGCCAACATAGGGGAAATAATTTATTTAATATTTAATATTATCCTAGTGTAATTTCCATTTTTTGGATAAATAAATGTTAAATATAATATCTATCAACATAGGTGGGGGCATTGAATTTTAGAAGTATCTTGGTATTGTATTCAAATTTTAAAAATATAATCTTTGACAATTTTACCCATGGTTATGACAAAATTGTATGAGAAATATTATACACTAATTTTAGCATCCACTTGAGGAATATTCATCAAGAAGGGAACTACGATTTTGGGAACTTGTTTTGGGCTCAATGCATATAAAATATACATGAATTTTGTCATTTGCAAGTTTTGCATCTTTTCACAATTTGATATTGAGCACTTGTGTTTGTATTTTCTTCAATAGATGAAAACCCATTGGATTTGGAGGTTTGTGGACGAAAAACCATGAGTTTCAGGTGGCCAAAGGATGAAAACCCTTTATCTAAAGAGAGGAATCTCATCTAAATTTTGCATTAGTGTTGAATGATTTAGGTGATTTTGGAAGTTTCTAGTGTTTATTCATGGGCCATTTTTGTTACAATTTGATGTGTTCAGAAGAGTCGCTTTTAGAAGTATTGATCAATGTTGTTATGTTTTACATGTGTTTATGTGTTTATTTTGTTTCTCATCCATCCCAGGCACCAAAGATAAGCTCTTGCAAGTTTGGGCATTGTTTGTTGTGATTTGATAATTTTGGTTAAAATATACTTTGTTTCCAAACATAGTTTAATATAGTTTTAGTAGAAATTTTGGTTTTATATTGCAATATTGTTTTGTTGTTACAAATCATTGTTCGAGACCTAATTTCTTGTTTTTTATATCAAAAATAAAATAAATATATTTAGTGGTATTTTCCAACTCATTTTGGCTTTGTTTTTTATATAAAAAGCAACAAAACTAGGGTGGTGTCCCTTTAATACAAGGCCCTGCGTGCAATCATCAACAGAATAACATCATTAACATATTAACAAAAAAATCAACACACCGAACCAGACACCCTAACCATTCCATATCAAAAATTGCATCAAAATCATGAGAAGGGTAACCATAGTACCAACAAACATCTTGAGAAAACTAACTAGCCTACACTTAGCATCAGTATAATTAAAAGTGTATATCACTAATCCATTGACTATACTACTAATAATGTCCATCGTGAAACCTAAGTTTAAAAAATTCTTAACCAAATCCCACCAGAGGCCATACTAGTTAGAATTAAACATATAAATTGTAAAAGTATCAACAGAGAATTCAAAACGACACGATGGCTAGTAAGGCCATTCCCGACCAAAATGCAAAACATCTTGCATCCCTAATCTTTCTTTCCACCGCATGTCTTGATCAGAGTTATAGTAGCCCAATCATGGGTGAGGAACTTGAGAAGTTTCTTGTGGTCGGCGTCCTCCTCAACATTGTTAGTGGAATTATCATTATGTAATAGGCACAGAGTGGTGGCAGATCTGTGCATAATCTTCAAAGCGAAGCAGGTGACATCATGAAGCCGTTTTTCCAAATTCTCCATTTTGTTTTTAAGTTTGTCAACCTCCTCCCAGAAAGTGTCTTGTTTGCTACTTGCTTCCTTCATGGCGGCCTTCCCTTCAGCAATGGCTAAGGCCCTAGTCTTAACCCCCTTGTCCCTAACACTGGAAGGACCCAAAGAACCCGTTTTTAAACTTTTTGAAACATAAGAGGAGCTTCTTGCAGAAGAAAAAAAGGCTTCCTCCTCCAAATCCTTCCCATCCTTGCTCTTGTTCTCACTTCCCCCTCGATTATCAGACTCAGAGGCCACCTTGGGACTCTTCTCTTTTTCAGGCTTAGTAACCAGTCTACTGGACCTACGAGGAGTACTGGTCTCCTTAGTAATTTCAATGTCAGATTCGATTTGTTGCAGCTTGAATTTGGTTTTCTTTGAAGCTTTGGCTTTAACTTTTTGGGTTGGGGCAATACATTTCTTAGCCTTCCTTTTTTCAAGAGACCCAATATTAGAGGATGTGTCCTGGGGAGGGGTTTTCAAGGCTGAGATTTTAATACACTTTTTCTTGTTGGGGCCAGGGGTATCCATGATATTGGCTGACGATGGAGTAGAAGAAACAAGGGCTTCTTCAACAATAATGGGTTGAGGAGGGCAGAGGGCTAGGTGAAAATGGTAGAGTCTAAACATAAGCCCCTGGTGTAGAATGGTAAAATTCCTACCCAAATTCATAGCTTCAACTACATCTCTTTCATAGTATTTTCTAGAGAGTGCAAAAGAAAAAAATGGAATTGAAATATTGTTGTGATTCTTGAGATGATTGAGAAAAGGAAAATGGTAATAGTAATACACACTGAATCTCCCCATAAGAGTGAAATACTTCATCACAACCATGCACATTCTAGCCTAGGGTTCTGGAAGCTACTCGCGGTTGTAGGCACCACGAAGTTTGGCAGGTTGTTCGTCCCCATGAAAGAATTGGTTGAGGCTGGCCTGGTCAGAAACTTGGCTCATTTTCTTCCATTTTTTCCCATCCATTGCAAGACCAGTGGCCTTAGAAATAACCTCCTCGTTCACTTCAAAGGAAATACTACCCATTGTCACCTTTCTTGTGGACCAAGAGGTGAAATTTTTTTTGGAGAGAATTTCATCAAACCCCAACATACATTCCATGAACTAGGTGATTCCTCCCTCTTTGCAAATATGCCAGACGGTGTCATCCTTCTTCCATTCATTGAATTTATCAGGCTCAACACGAACACAATCTCCACCCATAACACCAACAAGCAAATGGTGATAAGAAAAAGCAGTTGTAGAGAAAATGTTAGCGATATATAGCGAGAATGAGAGTTGTAGAGTGATAAAACCCCAATTTAGAACTGACCACAATGAAATAATAACAAGATAAAAATTGGAAATCCTTGAAATTACTACAATTAGTGCCACCCCCCGTATTCAAATCAAAACTAGCAGTTCCCTCATGCGAGAAGTCCATCGCACAATAAAAAATGGTGACGTTAATAAATCCAGACGTCACAAAAAATTGAAGAAAATTTGTGAGGTCGATGGAGGTGACACAAATTTTGAAGAGGTTCAAAAAATAATGAGCCTTCCGGCCACTAGATTCATCATGAAAAGTCACAACAACGTCCAGACAAAAAAAGTACATTCCACATGGAATTTCCTTCTCATAGGCCTTCTCGTACAACAACGGCCAGTTTTTGAAATTTAAAACCCCGCCAAGACCACTAACTAAAGTAAGTAAACTCCAAGCCAAGGCTAAAAAACAAAATTTATTAGCTTCCATGGTGAACTACGTGAGTATCATTCTTCAAGAGGGATAACGTAAATAGAGGCAAGGAACATTCCTTCCTCGAACAATGTAGCCCCTCATGATCTAGTCCCAAAGCAACCAAACTGTCAGCAACTGCATTTCCTTCCCTAAATACATACTACAGAGTGAACTCCTCCAACCCAGTAAGGAGAGATCTAATGTCATCAATTATCCCTTGAACTAACCATCCAACTGACATTGTACCTTTTGTGGCTTCAATTATCAATCGAGAGTCACCCTCAATTTCCAAGGTTCAGACGTCAATTGATAGTGCAATCCTAAGACCCCATAGAAGCACCATACTTTCTGCCTAATTATTTGTGTGTTCTTTTAAATTCCCTGTGTAGGCAGCTATCAAACTGCCATTATGATCCCGAATGACACCACCCCAACCGCTTTCACAGCTCTGGCTGCCCCATCAAAATTTAGCTTGTACTAGGGTGGTCTAGGAGCTTCCCATTTTGTGTTGTATCTGGATACCTTCTTAGAATTGTCAAACTTGTGAAAGTCCCTAGGAATTTTCCATACTATAGCAATTGCATTGTCCCAACCGGTTGGGGGACTACTAGGAGTCTTCCATCTACAAACAAAGATGTTGTTAAATAGGAGTTTATTAAGAGTTATCAACACACTGTCAACAATACTCTCCTTATCCCTGAAGATCCTATTATTCCTCTCTTTCTATAGACACCAACAAATATGAGGCAAAATTTGCTGCCAAAGTTGTCTCATAAGGGGATGGTTTGAAGGGAACCTCCAATTAATAACAAATTGTTGAATATCCTTGTGAAACACCCATTGGATGTTGAACTTTTGAAGAATGTTCTACCAATCTTGGGAAGAAAATTGATAGTGGATGAAAAGATGGGAGATTGTCTCCTCTTCTTTTTTACAAAGAGTACACTTGTTGGGAAGTTGAAAACCCCTTTTGACAAGGTTTTCTAGAGTTAAAATTTTACCATGAATAGAAGCCCACCAAAAGAAGTTAATATTTGGGATGAGTTGTGGGTTCCAAACCTTCTTCCGACAATTCTCATCACCATCAAATTTTAACAACATATGGTAAGAAGACTTAATTGAAAGGGCCCTTGTGTGATTTTTCATCTAAAATAACTTGTCCTCCTTAGGAAAAAGAGGAAGTCTCACTCTATTTATTAATGATTGAAGCTCATCAACCTTTGGAAGAAGGTCAGGCCTAACCTCTAAGAAAATTTGGTCAAGGTTTTTCCATTTACCTCTAGGGGTAATATAATCTACAATATAAGTGCCAAATAAGGGCATAGCCCACTCCCTTAGTATATTGTAATTGCTTTCAGCAAGGGGTTTTTCCCCAATCCATCGGTCCTCCCAGAATCTTATCAATCTCCCATTTCCAAATTTCCATTTAAGACCTTCCTTAATAAGTGATCTACATTTGAGGATATTGTTCCATATCTTTGACCCAGAGGGGAGACCATTCAAGTCAAGGGCCCTGGAAAAGCATCCATGGTTCAGATACTTAGCCCTCATAATGTTCACTAGTCAGTTTTGCCAACCACAAGATTCCAACCTATTTTAGAAATGAGGGCTTTGTTTAAATTGGTTAAATTTCTAATCCCTAGGGCCCCTTGTCTTTTAGGATGGTAGATAGTGTCCCAATTGACAAGAGAAAATATTTTTTTATCTTCAACACCAATCCAAAGGAAGGTCCTTTGGATTATTTCTAGTTTCCCCATAATTTTAAAGAGAGAGAGGAAATAGACCAGGATCCCTTGGAGAGAGGCTAAGAGCAATTGCAATTTACCAGCACTACTAAGGAGCTTACCCTTCCAACCCACAAGCTTCTTTTGAATCCTCTCTAGAATATTATTCCAAAAAGTAGGAGTAACCTCCTTCATAGTGAGGGGGAGGCCAAGGTAGGTTCGTGGTAGAAAAGCACTTTGACAGTCCAGGATAGACAAGATCTTAGCTTGCAAATCCACCTTGGTATTAAAGAAATAGATACTACTTTTTTGATAATTAATACATTTCCTAGAGGCATTGGCATAATCATGAAGGAGGCCTTTCCATTCTCTAGCTTCAACCACTGAAGAATTTCTAAAAAGGAACATGTCATCCACAAATTGTTGTAGAACCGAGGGGGTAGAGTAGAGGCAGCTTTGATTCCTTGAATCCTACCCGTATGTGAAAGATACAAAAAAATCCCACTAAGGACTTTAGCAACCATAATGAAAAGATAGGGTGATAGAGGATCACCTTGCCTAATGCCTTTCCCAGCTTTAAAGAATCCTAAAGGAAGCCCATTGACTAGGATAGAATAGTGGGTCAGCTCAACACATTCCCAGGCAATCCCAATTAACTTATCATTGAAGCCAAATTTAGATAGAACCAAGTAAAGATATTTCCATCTGACTCTATCATATGCCTTAGAAATATCCAACTTGAAATCCATGCCTTGGTTCCTACTTTTTTCTATAGAGTGGATAATTCCATGGGTCATAATAGCAGCATCAAGGATTTGTCTTCCTGGGACAAATCCATTTTGGCATATGTTGATGATCTTGTCCAGAAGTGGCTTCAGTCGGTTGACCAAAAATTTAGAGAAAATATTGTAGATAGTGTTGCATAGACTTATAGGCCTAAAGTCAGCCATACACTTCAGGTCTTGTATTTTGGGGACTAAGACAATATAGGTATTATTCAACTTTTTCAGCAGTTTACCAGTTCTGAAAAGTCTCTGATAGCCATGGTCATGTCATAGCTGACAATGTCCCATTATTCCTGAAAGAAATCTAGAGGGAAACTGTCTAGCCTGGGGGCCTTATAGGCACCCATAGAAAACACTGCCATCTTAGCTTCATCCTTAGAAATAGGGGCTAATATTTGCTTATTTCCCTCCGCACTAACAACAGTTGGGAGGTGACTCAAAAGTTTGTCCTACACGTCAGTGGAGAGGCAACTGCCATTATCCAAGTATATATGTCTAAAATAGCGTTCAACTATTTCACCAATTTAATCTTCATCAGTAACCTCTTGATTGAATTCATTCAGTAAGCATTTGATGGTGTTTCTTTTCTTGTGTTTGCTAGTCGTCATGTGGAAAAAAGCTGAATTCTTGTCGCCCTCCTTTGAACAACCATTGCACTCTAGACCTCTGCTTCCAATATAATACTTCTTTGCTTAGATTATCTTTCCACTTCCTCCTCCAAGTTTCCTCTTCTTCATGTAATGATTGTAGAAGATTACCCTTGGCCATTAGATTTTGGATTCTATCAAGCTTGACCCCAATCTCCTTTTTTTGCTTAAAAATGTCACCAAAGGTAGATTTGGACCACCCTCTAACTTCCTTTCTAATGAGATCAAGTTTTTGGGAGATTTTGTACATAGTTGACCCTTGGATCAAATAGTTCCACCAGTTTTTTATGCAATTTCTGAAATCCGGATGTGTCATCCACATAATCTCAAATCTGAAGGGGTGAGGGCCAAAGAAAGGCTTATTCATCCATTGGAGAAGAATTGGGCTATGATCAGAAATAGTACTAGGGAGGGAACTAAGAGAAGCATTGCACCCCAAATCCCAACCCATAGAGACTAGCACTCTATCTAAACAGACCTGAATAATATGGTTACCTTTTCGATTGTTAGACCAAGTAAAAGGATTACCTTGCAGTTCCAATTCAAACAAGCCAGACCTACTGATGAAGTCTGAGAGGTCGCTCATGTTGTCACTGTAGTCCATTAGGCCACTAAGTTTCTCTGAAGGGAACAAAGGGGAGTTAAAGTCACCAGCCACCATATATAAGGCATTTTTATCTTCCACTATTAAAGATAAGAATTCTTCCCACATACTTTTCCTTCCTCCACGAGTATTCGGGGCATAGATATTAAACAAATGCCAAGTGTAATTATCAACTCTGAGGGTCACAACGAGGTAACTATGAGAAAACACATAGGCTTCCCCATCAATCTTAGCAGGATTCCACATAGTAGCAATGCCTCTAGAGGCTCCATCCGCTTCATTGTAGTAGAAGGAGGAACACGACCAAATTTTATTAGCTATTGAGGAGAAAGTCTGATAAGTCATCTTAACTTCCTGTAGAAGGAGGACATCAATTTTAAGATCCATAATGTATTGCCTGAGAGAAAATTATTTTTAGGGACTATTCAGCCCCCTCATGTTCCATGAGAGGAACTTCATTTTCTATTACAATGGGTTGAGTCCAAGGTTGACTACCGTCCACTGGAAATTTCCCTTGTTGTAGCTTTGTGCCTTGACAATCTCTCTAGGGGCCTTCCAACTCTATTATTTGTCCCCACAATCAACTTTCTTGGTTCTTGTTTTCCTCTTTTGAGTCTACCAGTCTTCGTTATTAACCCCATCCAACTGATTTTAGAGGTAGAGGGCTTAGAGTCTGGAGTGAGAATCACAAATTTAGTGACTTCCCTGGTGAGGTCATCCACGCCAGTTGGTTGGGAAGAATAAATGCACGAGGTTTCATTCTCTTTCTTGGGCTTCGTAGGGGTAACTATCCCTATCTCCAACTGTTGTTGAACAATAACAACAATTTTCTCCACAACCACACCATGAGGTTGGTTAGCAACAGCAGTAGCGTTATCTATGTTCCTTGTGTCCATGCACACAAAGGAAAAAGGAGTAACATCATTTTTACATTCCGCCCTCAAAAATGAAACATGAGGAGATAGACCCAAATCCCTTAGTGGGGAGATTTCACCTTCCTCCAGGAAGCCAAGGGACTTCCCTCATTTCTCCCCAATAGTATTCTCTTGAACCCCAGGGCCAGGGGATTTCATCATCTCATACAAACCTTTTGTAAATGGATAATCATCTATCTCATTGGACTTGGTGTTCTCCAGGGGCTCATTGGAGCTGGGGATCTTCTGCATTTCCTCCTCCCCAGATGAAAAGATGGGATTTTCCCTTTCGACAAGGGTTCCTTTGGAATTGGGGCTTTGTAGTCCACAATGAAATGCCCCTGTTTCCCACATTTTTGATAGAAAAGAGTGGCATTTTCATAAACAAGGGCCTGGGTCCATTTTCCCCATTTAGATTTCAGAGTTATAAAGTTGGGGAGAGCCTTTTTAATGGCTACATTAACACAAAATCTAGCAAAAACCAACCTGGATTTAGCCAGAGTGACCGCGTCCGCAGAGACATAACTACCAAAGGAGTTGCCAATCCAACGGAAGATTCATTCATCCCAAAATTCCAATGGGAGGCTTGGCATGCAAACCCACACAGGAGCCATTTGATTAAGTTTCGTAGATGGATTGAAGCCCAGTTTCCATTTGGCCAAGGCTAAAAAATGTTTTCCATAATCCCATGAACTCGAAAGCACATAGATCAAATCCTCCTCAATTGTGAATTTGAAGAGGAATAAACCTCTAGGCATAGCAGAGACATTCACATTGCCTTTCAGCCTCCAACGACCATTAGTCCATCTGTGGACCATGTCAATAGTAGGCCTAAAAGAAAAAAATTTCCCCACCAATGCTAGATGCAACGAGGAGGCAACCTCGTCCATGACCGTGTCTGGTAAGTAGATCTCAATTCCTTCTTTAGATTGAACAATATCTGAAATGATGGACTCAAAAGCATTATTGCTAGTCCCAATAAGGGCATTCTTCTAGTTAGCTTTGAAGGAGTCATCTCCCTTAATATTTCCATTGTCCCCATCGGTGGGAATCATCATTTGCGGTTTGGACACACTCGACATGATCCTCGCATCCCCATGTGCCACAACAAAAACATGAGGGACGTGAATATTTTCCATATCGGGAGGGGGGTCAGGCTGAGGGGAGGCAAAGTCCTCCCTAGAACCTACATACATGGCCAAAAAAATTGAAAAGCAAGGGCAGGAGATTGCAAAGCGAGAGATTGCAGAATGGGTGTAATGTTCAGTGTTTAATGACATATGTGTTTACAAATTATTAGAGTTACTATTGTTTATTAAATTTACTCTTTGTCTTACATAAGTAGAATATTATTGTCTTACATTCCTATAAGTTGTGCTCTAATAATTGATAACACATTTTTATAACTATATAAACAATATGTAATAGTATAGTTATGTTCTACCCTTAACTATCTACCAATAATTATAGTTACAACTACTATTTTGCATATCAAGTGGTGTAATTTCATTTGTATGTACTTCCCACATTTCATTTGAATTAATTATTGTCTAACAATAAATGATTCCTACAAATAGTTAGACTTGTTGGTATTAAGAAAACTAAAATTATTGTTTTACATACACTAATAATCAAAGGTATAGGTGTCTATCAATATTTGTTTGTTGTTTTACATACATTCATTACAATTTTTGAACTTAGTAATAATTGAACATCTTACATTCACTAATTCCAATTCACTTTTATACTTATGTTTAGAAAATTAAATGTATTTTTTTGGCTTAAGTGCTACATGCAAACTATATACAACATTGTTTACACAGGTTCCATCTATTTCTCACTACCTTTTCTTATTATTTTTAATTATGCATAGAATAAACTTCCATAAGATATTATCTAGTTACAAAAGCTCAAAACAAATGAACTACTATGTATTCTTCAAAAACTACTTTTTATAGCCTATCTAAGATTGCTAAATTTCTAAAATTTAATTCATGATTACATTCTTTGAAAGAACTGAATTCTCTCTTCAACATTTGTTAGATATATGGTTAACTAGATAATGTGATTTCAACTTCATTTTCAATATCTATTTCATAGATTACAATATAATAACTTATATTCACATAATAATTGTCACATGTGATGTAAATTTTATAGGAATAACCCCTCATGAGAATATATTATTTGATTGAAAAAATAATTAATATGATCAATGATGGCAACCTACGCTTAACCACATCTCCAATTATTAGATACTTGATACAACATAGATATCTCTAATGGTGTTCATAAACAAAAAGCTACACTTCCAAAAAATAAAATTAGTACATAACTTCAAAAGAAATCCAAAAAGGATATATACTTCTTCTTATAGGACACAATTTCCCTATTATTTGCAAGTCAAAATGAGCTAATGTGTTTAATTAATTTCTTAATAATTTTCAATTGATCACCTATAATTTTTAGCATTCTTGAACCCATCATTTGAAATTTGTTTCTATTCATAGAGCTTACTCATTGCACTTATATAGGTGGATTTTCATCTTAGAACTAGAAATCATATTCTTACACCATGATAACATTGGTTAGGCCATCCATCTATTCGAAGAACATGACCAACAACTAAATGCCACAATTTTAACTGGTCCATGTAGAAGTTTGATTGAGAATGATAAAGTAGAAAAAATACATCCTCAGAGGGCACTATTTGGAATATCTTCATCCTTACTAAGGAAAGAAATTGCCTCCACTATTACTCCTATTATAAATTTAAACCCATTTCAAACAAGGTGGCTTATAAAGGTTCATATTATAATGAAAAAATAAATGCACCAATTCAATACATAAAAGGGACAAGAACATGTCTTTTCCTTTGATATTATAGATTGTGAGCACACTAAGATACATGCCACTTGATTCAATGAAGTTACAGGTCTTCATTAGATGAATGTTCAAGTTGGAGATATATATACAATATCTAGTGGGACTATTAAGAGTGCTAATAGGTTGTACAACAAACTTAATAATAATATTGAAATTTTGAAGTGGATAATTCCAAGTTCTCTTTGAAGATGACCTTAAAATTTCAAAAAACTAGTTCTTTTTCATGCTCTTTAATGATATTATGCACATCACCAATGATTTCCTTGTTGATGTTATTGGAATAGTCATTTATATAGACTCGACCTCCACAATAAGGAAAAATGGAATAAAAGTTATTTTAAGGAGAAATAGGCTAATGGGTATGTCTTCCTCTATTATTAATATAACTTGATGGGATCCAACCACTCAAAAGGAAGATACACAACTCCAAGAGATATACCACATACATCGTGTTGTGCTTGCAATTAAAAATGGGTGTCACTGAGTATAATGGAAAGGTGATAAACACTTTAGCTAGTATCCACCTATCTATAGACTTGAGCATAGAAGAAACACAACTAAAATCTTGGTTTGACTAGAATGAGAATGATGTTTGATTAGTTTCTAAAAAAATTAAGAGGGAGCACACTCATTTTTAATTTTTTTAGGATGTGTCCACTTTAAAAATTTGTAAAAAAATATATGTTAGTTAAAAATTTAATAAAAAAAACTAGGTATAAACTACATGGTGTTAGCTAATTTTTAACTAAAGTGATTTTTGAAATGCTAAAAAAAGTTAGTTTTTTAGGGGGAACACCCCAGACACTAAATTATATTTTTTTGACAAAAAGAGCACTTTGTGTGCTCTCCCTAATTTGAACCCCTTAATCTCCACCATTTAAAAAAATTAGTAGTTTAGAAAATAGATTCACAACACTACAACTCTTGTTCTTGTCACATATTTAAATTTTGAGTGTAGCTATCTTCAATTTCTCATCCAAGATCAATTTTTACTATTTTTTTAAAAAAGTGACCACTTAAGATGCCCTTTTGGTCCCTCATTCCCATGCACTTACCCATAATCTCCTAAATAATTACAATGTACAATGATGAATCCTTATGAAAAGAAAAAAGAGAAAAAATAACTTGGATGAAAGCCATAGGTGGGGATTAAATTAAATTATGACAAGTGTCCTCATCTTATGCTATGAGACAAAAAAACATATAACTTAATAATAAAAAAATACTTGTTAAGTTTAGCTTAAGTGATAAATTAAAAAGGGGCCTAATAATTAAAAAATGATTAGTGATTAATTAATTATTAGGTGATTTTCATATATATCTCTACCCATGAGCATATTCTGCATCTTGAGCTTTCAAATCTCAAAGTTTGTGTTAGAGAACTTCTTAATTTCTATCATTGATGTGTTAGAAATTTTTGATAACAAGACATTTTGTGCAAGCTCCCACTTAATGCAAGATTATTATTAAAAACTATCATCCCTAACACGAAGAATCTAAGCTAATCATGCTCTCATACCAACTGAAAGAAAGCATGGGTCCAAAATATGCTTACTACACTAATTTATAAGAGGAGGTATGTGTAATTAAATTAAATATTTGCATTTACAAGGATAAATACATAACAAAATACATGTACCATAACACAATGATTTACATGGGAAAATATTTATGGAAGGAAAACCCCACATTCTAAAGAAACTCAATGTATTTATTTAGTATTCAAAAGTTATGATGCACTTGTAGATTCTAAAATTTTATAGGAGTATCACCAACAAGAAATCTAGAGTGATTTTGATAGAAAAATAATACATATAAACTCACTATAAAAACCTTCATCTCAAGCAGTCAATAAATTGGAGAAGCAATACGTGAAAGCATCAAATGGTAATTAGGAAAGTGTGAGCTAAAATTTCTCAAATGTGGCACCCAAATATCTAGTTAAAAATACAATGCTCAAATCTCAAAAATAAGTCCATAAGCTAAAAATAACATATTCCTTCCACATACCACAAGTTCATCACAATAAATTCACCAACTTGGGTGCTCCATTTTGGCTCCATTTTATCCATTCATAGATGTCTTATGACTTGTCATAACACATGTCATAAGTTGGTCAACAAATGTAACTCCGTCTTACAAATCATAGATGTTCTTACATTTCCAATGTGGTGAACCTTACTTCCAAAGGCCATAACTTTTGATATGGAAAACCAATCGATCCTTTTTTAAATTGTAGAGATCAAAGAGGTCCATGTCCAAAATATTTTCAAAGCCAAAATAACTTTTGTAATCCAAAAACTATATTTTTTGTGTTCTTAAAATTAGGATGCAAGGTTGAGACACCTTTCCTAACATCATTAGTATGATAAGGGAAAGGTAATCTTAGATAGAAAAAATAGAGATAAATTAGATATAAAAACAAGTGATAAAAATAAATCCTATAGCCAATAAAAAGGTGGGTAAAATATAGGCAATAAAAATAAATACCAAACCCTAAAAGAAGGATACATCAATGAAGTATAAGAACATTTAGATATAATTTATACAATATAAACTTAGAAATCATATATATCTAAAACCCCTAATATAATGTAATACCCTAGGAAGGTTAAGTAGTGTAAGGTTAGATAAGTCCACCAAAAATGTAAGGGAAAATAAAGTTTACTTAGTGTTATTATAGGCTAGTCCAATATAATCTATACACATAATTCTACCTAAATTAAATCATATGAAAATTAGGATTAGATAATTGAGTATTTAGATGGTAAGCTAGGAAATTAAATGCGATGAAGGGATGCACTTAGCACTATGACTAGAGAATTAGTGCTAATGGAGAAGATTCTAGAACCACATTGTGTATGCTTAGAAAATAGTGCCTCTCTATCAATGAAATGTCTTAGAATATGTTGGATATGTATTTTGTCAAAGAAAAAATGTTCGAGTCTAGGATGAAAATGTGGTCACAAATATAACAACCCAACCAATAACCCAAAAACTACCACATTTTTTTCTTCATTGATTATTATCTTATTATGTGTTCATTCACTTGCATACTTAGGTACTTCTATCCATACGAGATAGACATCCATCCATCCAAGACATGCATCCAACCATATGGGTTAGGCATTTTTCCATACGAGACAAAAATTCATCTATCCATCTGGGATAGGCATCTACCCAAATGGGGTAGGCATCTATCCATAAAGGATAGGAATGTGCTCTGGCCAAAGACTTAGACTCATTGCGGGACCATCCGGGTCCTGAGTCACTCACTAAAGACTACACTCCCCTTGGAAGTGCACTAAGGTCGACATCTTTAGGAGTATGTAAAAATAAATATGTAGCTTGAGTCCCACCTCGGAATTCGGCCTAAGGCCTCAGGGAGTCAAGCAAATCCATTTGGGATTCCTTCTGAGTATACAAGGAAGGTATTTTATCTTATCTTTATGTTTGATATTTCTAGCTCTTTTTTGACTAAGCAGTTCTCTTGAATTATTAGATTAGATTATAATTTATTATTATCTTAAACTTTCCCTAAGCCCCATCCCAAAACACCTGAGGTACTGGGAGCATCCTTCGTTTCCCAGACTGCCTACATACCCTGCTTCCAAACAGGATCAAGGTGTAAAATATGTAGTTCTTTTTTCAAATCTATGTTTGATGTGAACTGTTTGTGGATACGCAGCCCTTTCTAGGGCCCTTTTTTCCCCAGACAGTTCCTCTGCGACTGCTACCCACAAAGGGAAGCAATAAAAATAAGTAGCCTCCATGACTATTACTTGTTTCCAAACATCTAAAACCTAGTTCCTAAAATAACATCTCCCTTGAACTCGTTTTGTGATTTGAAATTAACATTTTAATTAACATAACAACATCAAAACAATTTCCATCCAATCCTATAATGGGGTTCACTAGGTTTGAACTAGTGAATTATCATTCATTTTAAATTATCTTATTAGATTATCAATCCAAGATAGATTACTCGTCGAGCCTGGATTTTATTAACATGGTGTTCCTTATTTCTCCCCAATGATTTAAAGGGATGGTGCCACAAACGTCGTTGTTGCAGCTATGTTAGGCTATGGATGTAGTAGCTCAAGCGTGACGACATTACCTATAAACGTGAGCCAGAGGCACTGTTGATACCGAACACTGCTAGTTTTTGTTTTCAACTCTTAATTAAAGTTTACCTATCTAAGAAAGAAAATAACATCTAACTACTTCATGGAATAAAATACTTTTATGGAAAATAATACACTTCTTTAATCTAACACTTAATTTTGTTGAATTGCTATTGTAAAAGATATTAAGACAATATTGAATTGAAATGATGCAATAGAGATACTAAGCTACTTTGTAATAACAACTTCCTTTCCACTTTTTGATCACCAAGATCCTAGTAAAGGCGAGGTGAGAGCATACAGTGTATGAAAATTATAAGTATTATTTAACTCAACAAAAAAAGAAACTAAGAACACTAACAACTTCCCTACTCCCTATCTTTCTTTAAGAAATTACTACTCTACGAATGCAAAGAAAAATAAACAAGATGATAAATAATGACTATCAAGGATTCTAAAATATTTTCGTACTTTTGAAAGAGGCTAGGGAGTCATATTTATAGAAAATGAATGTGGATTTGATGGTCTATATTTGATGGAAAAAATTAACGATCAAGATTGAATAAGTGAAGAGGAAAGTTTCCATTCTAACTCATGAGAGGTTAATAATGAATTTTTAATTTAAAAGGATGGATAATTTTTAGGTAAGGGTTGTTGGGCCACTAGGTTGGGTCACGGGCACCCCTATAATATCAAAAAATAGTAATGAATTTTTAATTTAAAAGGATGGATAATTGTGCACACAAAGTTTCCCTTTTTACGCGTAGTTTTAAATCAAGTTTTCAAAAGAAGAGCAATTAATTGATAAAAGAAAGATTTAAATTCTAAAATGAAATGAAGTTAACTGATAGGAGATGAAATGTTGACTAAAATGAAGAATAGAAAGTTAAAACAAAAAATATGGTAACTTTTAAATAAAAATAAAATTTATTTATTCTTTCATACATAATTTGAAAAATATGCTTATTTCCATAATTAAATTTTAGCATCATAAATTTTTATTTATTTTAAAGTATCTATTTGATTTTCTTGATATTTCAATTTATTGATTTTTAATTTATTTTAATTCCATAATAAAATAAAACAACAATTATTGTCAAACCAACTTAACTTAATAAACAAGAGTTTTGTTTCAAATGTTCTAGAAAGAGGGTTGTAACAACAAACTAATCTTTTAATTTTAAATTCATCCCTATAATAGTGAAATTATACTCTTTTGTGAACTACACATAACTTTATCTATCCCACTCTTTCTAATATATGCATGGTTTGACAATATTTAGAAATGTCTTTGAATGATAGTCATTATGCCACAAGAAGACAAGTTCTCTTAAGCCAACCTCTATAGGGGAGAGGGACCGATAGTGGGTCACCCTAACTTCCCCCCTCCACCTGGCATGCCACATCATCTGAATAATTTTTTTTTTACTTTTCCATGTAAACGGTGATGTGAACAACTTAAATATTTCGTTTTAACACACTGGACATCGATTTTCCATGTGGACGACACGTCTCTTTGGTGGGGTCAAATTTTAGGCCATTTTTTACTACCGATCAAAGACTAGACACACCATACACCGGTGGCAGGAAGTGGCATCGTGATTTGTGCTCGTGATGTCGTGTGGCATCCAAGCAACTCGCCACCTTTTCATCGCACACTCTCGCATTAAAGAGAAGTCTAGTCGCATTTAAGATGAAGTTCAGACTCATTAACTCCTACTCCTTCCTTGTTTTGTTGGTTATCGTGCCTTGGATTTTCACAGCTATGGAGCATTCAATGCTCCCGTCCTTCACACTCAACAAACCATTTGACACCATTACCAACTCTACTCTTCGCATTTGCTCATTTCATATGGCACCCATACTGGTTCACCTTGGCGCTGGCTTCACTCATTTTTCCTTCGAACCTGGTAAGGATTCCTTATCCTACTAAGGCAATGACTTTTCTAGCTTGAAAAGAAAGAGGATTTATTTGGTTTTTTTGGGTTTGCAAAGCTTTCTGTGCTCGGTTTTTCCGTTTGCTTTTCCATGTTGCCACATTTTGCATACATGTTTATCTAAGGAGTTGCAATTAAATCTAACGAAATCCTCTACCTTTTACATGTCGATGGATGCCCATTCCCACCTTTGGTGCACGCTGGATGTTGATAAATGTTGTGGAAATTGGCTTCACACCTGTTGACTTCTTTTGCTTGAAGGTTTCTATATCCCCTAATAAATTCATTTTGTGCTTATCCTGCAAATCATTGTACTCCCTGAGATCGCATTTCATTTCTGTCGAGCATATTGCGTGATTGGTCTATACTCTCATTTTGCATGCCTGTCTACCCAAGTGTTGGCCGCTATTTTCTATAAAAAAAGAAGAAGAAAGAAATCAAATCCCTTCCATTATTTTTTTACAGGGATCTCCATACCCTATTTCAAAGCACCCATTATGGCATAGGAAGGCTAGCCACTAGAAACGTGTGGAGATTTGGCTTATCACCTGTCAATTGCATTTTCTTGAAAGTTTCTAATGCCTCTCAATAAATCCATTTTGTGCATGTCCTATAGATGTTGCAGCCCATGAGACCACTTTTCTTTGAGACATTCTATCAAACTATTACAAGTTGTGTCCTTGTGCTAAACGTTCTGAGGATTTATTTAGTTTTTTTGGATTTGGAATTTTACTGGGTTTTGGCTTGTCCATTTTGGGTTTTACTGTGATTGTCCATAGTTTCTCAAGGCTTGTTATTTATTTTTTCATCTTCTCAGAGTTCTACATGGGTCGTTAGGGTGTTTAGTGCTTATTCAACTCTGCAGAATTCAATAGGGTTTTAAGAGTTTGCTTATATTATGGTCATACCTGTTCAAGTGATAATTTTGTTATGCATTACATACCTGTAAATTAATAATAGAGTTAGTGTTTGAAAATTTCACCTCTTTCTATTTGAAAAATGTTGTGAATCACCCAATGGACAATGCAATATCCACTGCTAATG
This sequence comes from Sequoia sempervirens, assembly GCA_007258455.2. NCBI lineage: Eukaryota > Viridiplantae > Streptophyta > Pinopsida > Cupressales > Cupressaceae > Sequoia > Sequoia sempervirens. Next base: position 680,799,108 of record VDFB02058242.1, read on the forward strand.
AGTTGAAAGATAACTAGAAATGTTGTGATTTCCATCTGCATTGAAGGGGGTAGCTCCGTTGTGCAAAATACAAAGATAGTTATGTACAACACTTATAATATTCACAAGCTTTGATCTGGGGGTTCAAAATAATACTAAAAAATAAACATGCAATGCATTAATTTTGGGCATTTGCTAGAGTTTTAGTTGAAACAAACACTAAATGCTTCAAGCAAGGAAATTTTTTGCTTCATGGAAACAAACACACATGTACGGATTTCAGAGTAACTTATAGAGAACAATTATCCATGCACATAAACAAAGGATTACAAACACAAGACAAGACCTCACAATTCAATGTACCCGAGTTGAAAGCTATAAACATCCAAATTGACAACAATCACAATACAAAGCTTGCAATTATTAATAATCTGTATTCAATAAGAAAAAATATTATCACAAGACAATCTCCAATGCAGATGATGAAATTGCCTAAAAAATAACAATTTCATCACACATAAAGAAAGCTTCAAACACTACTGCACAAGGTTTTATAGATTAAAAAGGAGAATGGTAAAGTGGGAGCAAATTGTATCTCACAATCAATCAACCCAGTACAAAGCTTGAGTCTATCAATTATTTTCCAGTAACTTGTGAAATCTTACACATGAGTATGATATGGAGTTAAACAATGAATTTTACATTTAACATAATAAAATTAATTATTAATATGAAGGTGCATCCACAGTTTGAATAATGAATTTGCATCTAGCATAACAAAATTATCACTTGAACATGTTTGCACACTTTGCTTATATATTAAACAGACCTGTAACCTACATATGGTCATACCCTTATCCTGAAAATGGTGTTTGAGTTATCATCTCTCTTCCTGTACGGATCTCTTGGTGACTATGTTACATGCATGTCGTTATTATGCATTATTTAGGACTTTCCTTCAACTACAGTGTTTAAATTCTCTTGGTAAGCCTTTGATTCTCTTCTATGGTGATGCTTTAGACTCTCCTTTCACTTTTTAAATTCACTTGGCAAGCTTAGAGTCCAATAGATGTATTTATGTCATATATAGACACTATTATAATTTCATTTCTTCATTCTTTCTATACCTTTTTTCCTCAGTTTATTCCTTTCAGGTATAGGAAGATGGCTGCTATAGTAAAGTTGTTCTATTATAGATGGGGAACTAGGATTTTTGTAAGCTTATAGATGCTTTTGGAAAATGTCATTTAAATAGAAGTCTAGTCGCATTAAAGAGGAATTTCAGACTCATTAACTCCTACTCCATCCTTCTTTTGTTGGTTATCGTGCCTTGGCTTTTTGTATCTATGGAGTGTTCAATGCTCTCCTCCTTCACACTCAACATCTTTGCTCTTCGCATTTGATCGTTGTAGATGGAACCCATACTGGTTCACCTTGGCGCTGATAAGACACCATGCATCTGCTAGCTTTGCTCATTTTTCCTTCGAACCTGGTAAGGATTCCTTATCCTGCTAAGGCAATGACCTTTCTAGCTCGAAAACAAAGATGATTTATTTGGTTTTATTGTGTTTACAAGGATTTATGTGCTTGTACATTTAACATTCTTCTGGTTTGGGTTTTCACATGGGTTTTTGGTTGTTTAATGTTGTGTTGCTTGTGGCTTCGCTCAGTTATCCTTCGGCCCTGGTAAGGATATCTTATCTTGCTAAGGAAGCAAGGGAAACCTTGTAGTCTTTTAACCTTTCTCATCGATTGGTTCTTTTTTTCCATTATAGATTAGTGTTGGAAATCATTCCCCTGCATCCATCACAAGCCTTGCATGCAGTGCCAGTTGAAAGTCCACTGAGAAATTCATCCGGCTTTCCATCATCATTAAACTACAAAACTTCCTCTGCACCACCAATATATCTACCCTTAATGAACAATCTGGGAATAGGTACAAGGTTTCCCATTAACTCCTTAAGCTCATTCTGGAACTCTAGATGCATAGACACATCCCTCTCATCAATTGGGACACCGTAGCTTTCAAGCACAAATCTTACTCTGGATTTAGCTTAATATATTGTAACAAAAGAATGTTAATGATGGTGAATGTTGTATAAACATAAGAATGTTCTAGGTGTTGTATTTAGGACAAAATCCTTGGCCATTTGATCATCTAGGAATTATGAATAGGACACTAATGATCAAGCATTTAGAATAATGTAGCATCAACATCTATTTAATTACATGAATAGATGCATGCATTGAATTCTACTTGTCATACATATGCAAACTTATTCCAAACCATTAAATTGATACAACTGTTTGACTAAGGTCCAAGGTGGTTAACTTCCCAATCCTACTAAAGCAAAATCTACTAGTGTTCTTTAGAATTACTTTGTTTAGATTATCAAAGGCAAGCACATTTTTTTGAGGGAATGAGATATTAGATTCAAGACTGCATCCTCTAGGTTTGAATTTGCATTACAGATTCAAAATTAATAGGTGTGGGGCTCAAGTTCGTATTACTTACTAAAACATAATCTACAACACATCTTCTTATTACTTCCAACACTAAATACACCTACTTTTCTTTATCAATTTAACATTTGATTATTTCTAAACTCTTTAACTCTTTATTTATGTTGATTGTCTAAAAATTCTTTAATTAATTAACATAGATAAATCAAAGGAATCTCATATTTCTTTTCAGAGACAAAAGCAAAGTTTTTTACAAAGAAAACACTTGAAAAGGAAATATTACCCACACACGTTAGTCAACAAGAAAAAAAGGAACTTTAAAAGAAAAGCAAATCAACTTGTTTTAATAAATTTGCTTCTCTTTTCTTCAATCGAGTCATACACAACTTATGAATAATAACATGACAGGCTTATATTGACTCTCTGATTACGATCGGAGCACTGAAATGGTACTCAGATATTCTATTTTTTTCATAACATGACTTACAGAAGTAGTACTTGGATCATCCACGATGGATCATTAAGAGTAATACGAAACATTTATGTTTATACAACATTCACCATCATTAACATTCTTTTGTTACAATATATTAAGATAAATCCATATAATTTGAACTCCTCTGGAACTTCACCATCATTAACATTCTTCTGTTACATTAATAGTGGGTCATTTTATCTCTGAGGTAGAGATTTTTTAAATCAAGTGGGATGTGATTGTGATGTCGTGTGGCATCTGAGCAACTCACCACCTTTTCATCGTACACTCTGGCATTAAATAGAAGTCCATTCGCATTTAAGAGGAAGTTCAGACTCATTAACTCCTACTCCCTCCTTCTTTTGTTGGTTATCGTGCCTTGGCTTTTTGCAACTATGGAGCGTTCAATGCTCTCCTCCTTCACACTCAACAAACCCTTTGACACCATTAAGAGGTTTTCAATGACCATGTTTGTTGTAACACTTTATCTACTTTATGAGAAGTGTTTATCAACACAACTTATTGGCCATTTTTTGTGTTTTCTAACACATTTATTGCTTTTGGAAATTGTAAAATCCGGTTTGAGCATCACTGTGACTCTTTAATTTAAGTTTATAGTTTCTAATTGTAGAAAATGGAATGACCAATGTTTTAATGCGCTACAAATTATTTTTGCAAGTGCATTTTAAGTTTATAATTGATATCATATTGAATACCTTTTAAAGCATGTTTACTTCAAAATTCAATCTGCACGATGTCCTCTTTTCATAGTGGGTCACCCTAACTTGACCCCTCCAAATGGTGCACCACGTTATCCGAAACAAATAAAATTTTCATCTGCTTCTTGGGGTTATTGTTTATCCATGGATATTCAATTATTTTATATTTGATGATGTGGACACCCTAAATATTTTGTTATGTTGTTCACGAGTCTTACCTATTTTATGTATACACAAAAAACAAATATATGTATGTATGTATGTATATATATATATATGTATGTGTGTGTGTGTGTAAACACATGAAACCAAAAGATCATTGCCTAAGCAGGATAGGATATCCTTACCAGGGTCGAAGGATAAACGAGTGAAGCCATTACAAACAATAAACCTATAACAATAACCCCATTTCAATACCGAAGCCACATGATTACAACTAGACAAAAAATGAAAAGAACCTTCCATTTATGAGCATATTGAACACTCTGCATATGCATATGTATGTATATATGCATATTCATATGTATGTTAATACATCTACATATGTATGTATATATATGCATATGCATATGCATATGTATGTATATATATGTATATGCATATGCATATGTATGTATATATGCATAGGCTTCTTGAAAACAACTCAAAGACCAAAACAATGGTATGTCATACAAATTAAATAGAGCATTAAAATAACACATTAACCAAATCCCCAAATATCTCTTGACATTGCACTCATTCATATTTCTCAAATTGCACCTTAGATACACAAAGTTGGCAGTTATTCATAATGTAATATATACATACATATAAAGTTATTAGCAGTCTTATACATCAAGATAAGTACGAACAACTCCCATCACAGACCCTAAGAAGACATTTAGGAGCCCTACATATATAAGCAAACTCTTAAAACCCTATTGAATTCTGCAGAGCTGAATAAGCACTAAACACCCTAACGACCCATGTAGAACTCTGAGAAGATGAACAAATAAATAGCAAGCCTTGAGAAACTATGAACAAAGTTGGCAGTTAATACATCTGCATATATATATATATATATATATACATTAGGAATGTATATATATATTACATATTACATTAGGAATGTATATATACATTACATTATGAATGTATATATATATATGCATATGCATATGTATATGTATGTTAATACATCTACATATGTATGTATATATTACATTACAAATGCATATATATATGCATCACATATGTATGTTTATATATGCATGTGTATGTCTATATATTACATTATGAATGTATATATATATATGCATATGCATATGTATGTATATATTACATTACAAATGTATATATATATATATATGCATCTGCATATATATGTTTATATATGAATGTGTATGTATATATTACATTATGAATGTATATATATATGCATATGCATATGCCATATGTATGTATATATATGTATCTCCATTATGGGTACCATCTGCAACTACCAAACACAGAGAGCATAGTCGATAATGGTGTCAAAGGGTTTGTTGAGTGTGAAAGAGGAGAGTATTGAACGCTCCATAGCTACGAGAAGCCAAGGTATGATAACCAACAAAACAAGGAAGGAGTAGGAGTGAATGAGTCTGAACTTCATCTTAAATGCGACTAGACTTCTCTTTAATTTGGGAGTGTACGATGAAAAGGTGGCGAGTTGCTCAGATGCCACATGACATCGCAAGTACAACTCACGATGCCACTTCCTACCATTGGTGTTTGGTGTGTTCGGTCTTCGGTCGGGGGTAAAAAATGGTCAAAAATTTGACCCCACCAAAGAAACGTGTCGTCCAAATGGAAAATTGATGTCCAACGTGTTAAAACGAGATATTTAGGTTTTCCACCTCATTGTATATGTATATATATATGTATATGCATATGTATGTATATATGTATATGCATATGTATGTTAATACATCTGCATATGTATGTTATATTACATTATGAATGTATATATATATGTATATATGCATATGCATATGTATGTATATATTACATTACGAATGTATATATATATATGCCATATGTGTGTATATATATATGTATCTCCATTATGACTACTACATGGCTCCATTTCTCCCAGCCTGAATTCTGGTTTCATCATAATTCCAAATTTTATGTGGTCCATATGGGTTGGGTCGATATGCTTTGGATAGTGTGTCATAGATTGTGGCAACTACAACAGGCCTAAGGTTTAGAGCTTTGTCTCTATCCAATCCTTCCATTGTCCTCAATATCAATTCAGGATGACGCCTTTTAAACCCAGTCCACCAAGACTTCCTAGGCAACCCATCCTTAAAAGGGTTTGGTCGTGTTTGGAATATTTGTGTGAATTCTACTTTGAGATTAATAATCTCCAGCCCATGGCCCACTGCTGCCATTTCTTTACACCATTCCACAATCAAACCCTCTTCAACTGCTGTCAATACTGTGGGAGGACCTTGTTTTGATGATGTTGTTAAACCGCCTAACCAATTGTTGAGTGTTGTCGTAGGGATTCTCCACTTTTTGGTTGCACTCCTTGTCGAAATTCCATTATCCTCCACATATTTCAATGTTGAATCCATATCCTCTTTCATCCACTCCCGTTGAACTGAAACTTTCTTGCTTCTAGCAGTTGCATTTACTTGAATAACTGGCTTAGCTGGTTGAGGAATTCTCTTGTTAGCAATTTGACTGTCTTCGTTAGCAACTTGACTGTCTTCATCTCGTGGGAAATAAACTCCTCTTTTTTCTGGAGCATGGTTGTCTTTAGTCTCTTGCTACCATGGTGGGTCCACATTTGAGCTTTGTTTTTCATTTGCACATGTCAACAAACACCTTTGGACATCAATTTTGTAATTTGGAATCTTTTAAATCTCTTCAATACAAAGTTAAAGATTTAAAGAGCCTAAAGCATTGAACTGGACATCCCACTTTCCTGTGTTGATTAGTAGAGAGGCTTGCAGGGTGGTGCAACCTAACTATCAAGAACTACTTGGGCTTGTACGTGACGGGTAGAACAAATATGAATGCTTGGGCATGCATGCAGTGAGGTTGATAGTTTAAAATCTGTAAAGCAAGATAACAACACAGAACAATAATTAGCTATACTAATATTAATCATAAACATTACAACAATTCATCTCTGTAATTGTAGTTTGTAATTTGAATTTGTAAGTTCAGTTGGTGAGTTCACAGTGATGCTTTGAACAAAAGATGTGTGATGTTATATGTTTGTTTTGATTGTTTCACATTCTGATTTATGATGTTCTATGTTTGATTTGATAGTTTCACATTCTGATTTATGATGTTATATGTTTGTTTTGATTTTTCTATGTTTGATTTGATGTCAGTATGATTTTAGTATGCAACCAATGAATAATGTTACCTAGAATCAAGAGAACAAAAATAATAATATCATATTGTTTCTGTATATGTTTACAGATTATTAAATAGAAAAAGCAAGCATATATTAAATGGAAAAATTAGGGGCCCACTGTCTAGAATAATAATTCATCATATACTTAAGCAAGAATATTCATCAAAATTGGTGGGATCTCCACCAAGTTCTTATTTTAGTTCAAATCCAAAACTTTGAATTAGTCAACCCCGTACAAATTCAACCTTGCCTGTATTAGAAGGAAACTGAAAAAAGAGATAACATAGTTTAGAAATTTGAAGACTTTTATGCTGATGATGATTGCTTAGCTTAGGCGTTATGGTAGTTTTTTATTTTGCAAACTTTTAAACTACAAAAGAGTTGTACCACTTCCAAGACATTGTAATCAAAATTAGAAACATAATTTATAATCAATGAAAAGTTGTCTACTTGAAATGCTTTCATGTTAATATCTTCTTTCATATCATTTGATTTCTAATTCTTCTTGAAGATGTGAATTTTCATATGTATTTTTTATTTCACTAATTTTTGAATTTCATCATTGAAACCCCTAATCTGGGAAGCCCCACTATTGAACCTACCAAACTTTCAAACCTGTTAACTACTCAGGCAAGAAAAACATGATTGCAACAATGAGTTTAATTATGTTTCCCGACTATAGAATCCTATCAGATAGTAACTCTAAATGTGGCCTCAATGATCTACAACCCTAGTCAACATGACACATGAACTGTGAGAATAAGGACACCAGCTTGAAATGGAATATCAGAAGTTAAGGATGTGTCTATTTTACATTTGAACATTGCAACCGTGAGAAATGGGATATGGAGCAAGGATGCCATTTTGAATTAGGGTACAAATATAGCTATATTACAATTAAATATAGCCACTAGGAGATACAAATATTGGGACAGATTCCCATCATTGAGCCTTTGTTCCCTGGTGATTACAAGCACAATAAACATTAGAGTTGTACTCCAAATTAAACATGTAAGAACAAATCTACATCATCACATACAATATACAAATGCACTCAAATAACCAATTTTCTATTGAACCTATGAATGTTTGCCACTTGAAATTTGACATTTGACGGGTAGCCTGCAAAGAGGGGTTTGCCAAATCTTTCTCACTTCCCTCCCGTCAAATGTCAAATTTCAAATCTCTAGAAACAGTTCGGCCTGTTAAGATATTTTATTTGGTTTGAACAAACCACAAGGTACCTTGTTTTGTTGTTTTCTCTAGGGAATACGATTTGAGCATATTGTGTAAGATCTACATATAAAGGGCAGGTGAATACTAAGGTACCATCTTGCTTTAATTTAGGCACAACTTTGATACTTATAAGAAGCTTCAAACCAAAATTTAAAAACCACGTAGTTGGAGGATACAGAGCCAAATTTACTACAAACATAGTCACCAACTTACCCCCAATTCAGTGTTCATGCTGAGAAAAGGGATAATATTTTCTCAAGCTAAAATTTAAAAGCAATCATCAACTTTTGTTAATTCTTATGTGCAAATGAGGTATACTGTTACAGAGAAAGAATACTAGTCATGTTGTTTCTTCAAAAAAATGTGTAGAAGATATTAGGCTGTTTTGAATAGTAGTAATTCAATAATCAACTGGTCAATGAAAATCCTACCATAGATACATGAATTATTCAATGGATGCTAAAGATGCTACCAAATGAATTGATATCACTCATAAACCAAACTTGATGCATCTGCTTGCCATCAAGCTCAAATCATTTTGATACATTTTGTTGAAAGCTCAAATCATTACACAAGTGACCCTAGAAGAACAAATAGAATTTGTCATAACCTATGAAATTTGCAAGATCAACCACTGGTAGAAAGTTCAAAATAAAATTATCCTAAGGACCATCTCCCAAACATCACCGAGCTCCATGTATATTGTGTACTTGATGGCATCCCAAAGTCAGCTTAAGGTAAGTGAAAAAACTTTGGAATCTTAAATTAGGGAGAAAAGTTTGGCAAGACTTTGATACTTTTTTCCGCTTTGCTTCTACCTTCACAACAAGCTGGAAAGTATAGTCTAAGGATGCATTGAGGATGCTTTGCGAATTTATCACTTCCTTCATCGCGAATTGATCACTTCCTTAACATTCAACTGTGACATTTCCACGTTTTCATAAAATAATATTGACTAAATGAATGATCAAGCTAAACGATTATGTAAGAATAACTCTAAACTTGACAATATTTAAAAATAATCATGACTAGAAACAAAAATCAGTGCCGTCAAATAAACTTTCTTAAAGTTCACAGTGAAATTTTCATGTGCATAGTTGAATTAAATGATATTTAAGAATAATTTTGAATTGAACAATATTTAAGTATAATTATGATTACAAATAGAAATAAATACCTTCCAATAAACTAAAATTTTCTTATCTTTCTCTAAAATATTTAATAAATAAAAAAACTAAATGATTTTCAAGAATAACTCTGAACTGAACAATATTTAAGAAGAATAGGAACGAGCACTGTCAAATAAACTTCCTTAAAATATTTAAGAAGAATAGGAATGAGCACTGTCAAATAACCTTCCTTAAAGCTCAAACGGTGAAATTTCCATGTCCGCGTAGAAAATACTTGACAGAATGAGTGGTGGAGGTTTTGTGGAATTGTTTACTGTCAATCTATTTGTCATGAAGTAAATGGTATAAGAAACACTGGCAGAGAAAATCTACGTGCCTTAAAATGTTAATGGTGTGGAATTAATGGAGAGTTGATTGATTTGGTTGAATGCTTGTTTGAGCTGTTTGTGCTAGATTTTAATAAATTGTTGTCCTCTTGTTTTGACGGCTAGTTTGGTGAGCCTTACACGGTTATTTGTGACCTTTTTTGTAGGTATTAAGGAAAAGGGACCAGTAGATGGGCATTTATCACTGTTTTGAGTGCACTTGGGCACTATTACATTTTACTTGAGACTCCAACTTTTTGTTATATGCACTTTTTTTGGGATAGATCTCCATGTTGGATGGGATATGTTGTAATAAAAAAATATTTAAAACTGTTTATTATAATGCAACTTGGAACTTAAATTAGGTTGATGGCTAGTCATGTACTTGGAAGATATGGATGTTTACTTATTAATATAAATGCTTTAATGTGACATTTTGGGTTCTGTTGCATCCACTTGTGTACAAGTTCAAAATAACGTTAGTTGCATTTGTGTTTTAAAATCCTTGTTAATCATTTGTTTATGCAACCTAATATTAATAAAAAAAATACTAAAAAGTAAACAAATGTGATGGGAACATTGATTGGTCCCCATATGTCCTATTTTTTGAAAAAAAAAAATATTTAAAAGATCTCTTATTAAAAAGTAATGAGCCCAGTTTGGTCAACTCCTATACCCAGTATAGGAGCCCGACCCACTATGGGTCCCTCTCCCCTAAATGTGAATCAAAAAATGAAACAACATGCAAGGGCTCTAGTATGCAAATTTGTTACTCTTTTTTTACGCCAAGAGGCATATTACAATGACATCCACCAAAAAGCAAAATTCAATGTAAGGAAAAACTCTTTAGCTTGAATTTGACGTTCAAATGACATGCAGTTGGCATAACTACATTCATTGTATGTAAACGGTTTTTCAAGCAGATTTAAACATGTTTAAAACGAATGTTATATCTTTTAAAAAAAATTATTTGGAAGATATTATCTTTCTTGCTTTTCAAAATATTCTCTTGATTTCATTCAAATTTAAAGATCAATAAAATTCAATTGAACTAAAAAATTTAGAAGTAGAGGTTTATTTCTCCTAACAACCTATTTAAAAGATACAAATCAAAAGTTTTTTTACTTAAAATATTTTATGACTTTTTTGAAATTAGAATTTAGTTTACTTATAAAATGTGAAATGATTTGCATGCAAAAAGAGGAAAAAATAAAATAGAAAGGTTGTTTTTATATCTAAGTTTTCAAGATATTGTGGATACACGCCTCAATATAACTCTCGGCATATTTTATATATATTAATATTTAATATATGTATGCTAGTATTATACCAAATTGAGTTGTACCACTATTCATTGCTTTTCAATGCCCTAGGATGAGATAATTCCAAATAATTCCTTGCTTGTACTTGATTATTATAATGAATATGTAATCAATGTTTCAAAATACTAACATAAGCATGAAATCATGTCAAACCTATGTTTAGTCAACTCAAGATAGAAAGAAGAATGGGGCTAGTGGGCAAAATTTGAATTTGAATTTTGGAAGAGAAAGGGACAAGTTCACAATTGTAGAAAATGTTTAGTTATGAGCAAATAATCAGATCCAAATGACCAAGTCAAGTGTAGAAAAATATGGTAGATAAGTCCAATATAGAAAAATATGTATATACAAGAAAACAAGACTAAATATATAAAAATATATGTATATTAAGATGAATAAAAAGTTAAAACAATGAATCTTACCCACACAAAATCTTGTCATTTATGACTATATACATATACAACAAATTTCGCTGTTACAATACTCTTTCTCTTATTCCCGTGACAGCTGTACAAACTGCACCTTCAAGGATGGTGATGCTATTTTAAATTTCTGTCCAACTTCTTCCCATTCTAGAAGAACTGTTTTTTGTTCTTGTTCTTGACCTCACTCCACAACATCCCCATCACATGGCCCTGATAATATTTTAACGTTTCCCCAAATTGGAAGAACTTTCCGAGACTAATAACATAAAGTATCCTTTTCCGTGTCGATTCTTACTAGAAATATTTTAATTTACCTTTCAAGTTCTACCCATCTTTATAAAATCTTCCTGCCGGCAATTTCTTAGGAACCGCCTCTCCAAATTGATTCTTTGAATCTGGACCCATTATTCGTTTCCCTGTTTTTCTTGATTCACACTGGATTTTTGGGCCTAGATTAGACAAGAATGCTAAAAATAATAGAATTGGTCCAAGGTGTGAGCTTGTTCTGGTCTGTTCAGAGAGAAAAGCGTCTGGATGGGCTCCACCACCACAATCAATCGTCAGGCCTACGGCTGTGACCAAGAAAATGGCGCCCAGCAACGACTTTAACATTGACGGGAGAAGTAATCACCGGCAGAAAATGGAGGCGATTTTGCCTAACAAGTCTCCACACGGGGTTGTTGAATAATAATTAGGTGTTCTGTAAGTCAAGTCAAAGTAGAAAGAACAAGCTGAGTGAAAGGTGTTGAATGGCTAATGCGCCCATTAGTCCTCCATTACTCACTTGTTTTCTATTTCCACACGTCATTCTACAGAAATTTCCTTCACATGTTCCTGTTTTTCTAACTAAATCACTGTTTCTCCCTATATTATACATAGTTTCTGAGATTTGCCCAACAATCGTACTTCCCTTCATTCAAGCTTGGATTTTGAGGCATAGTTTCTGGAATTTGCCCAACAATCATACTTCCCTTCATTCAAGCTTGGATTTTCAGGCACAGTTTCTGAAATTTGCCCAACAATCATACTTCCCTTCATTCAAGCTTGGATTTTCAGGCATAGTTTCTGCAATTTGCCCAACAATCATATTTCCCTTCATTCAAGCTTGAATTTTCAGGCATAGTTTCTTAAATTTGCCCAACAATCATACTTCCCTTCATTCAAGCTTGGATTTTCAGGAGAGAAATTTGGTAGAACTTGAATGATGGGGAGTTCCCTGTTCTTGGTATTGGGAGTCATTGTGCTGCTGTTTGGTTGGGATGCAGCTGCACAGACTTCGAATTCAAGCTGTCCTTTAAAATTCACAGGTGAGACCAAAACTTATCAAACCTGCAACAGCCTGAATTTAGGAGCTACTCTGTCATATAACTACCATGTGGAGAATGGATCGTTAGACATAGCTTTCCAGGCCAAACCTTCTGCTTCTGGGGGGTGGGTAGGTTGGGGGATAAACCCACAGGGGTTAGCAATGATTGGCACACAGGCTTTGATTGCCTTTCGATTGAGTAATGGATCAACTGTGGTTGACACTTATAATGTGACCACTAAGTCTGCTGCTTTGAATCGCTCAGCTATTAGCCTCAATGTGACCAGCAAGAGTGCTGTGTATGAGAGTAGTAGTGGGAAGATAACAATATTTGCGTCCTTGGTACTTGATTCCAACAAAACCAGTATTAATCAGGTGTGGCAAGTGGGTAGCTCAGTCACCAACTTCAGCCCTGGCATCCACAGTCTTGACTCGGCCGATCTCAACACTTTAAAGACACTCGATGTCCTAAGTGGAGCCACCTCTGCTCCTCCTCCTGAATCGTCTACACCGGCTGCCAATAATGTAAGTATTTTTCAAACATGGGTTTTTACAATTTAGTGCCTCTTCTTATATTTTGTGAAAATGTTTGGAGTGTTAAGGCATCAGGATCCGGATTAAGGGAGGCTGTGTGTGTGTCTATATGCATCATATAGAGAGAGCTTAAACAGTCGCATTTTAGTTTGAATATTAAATATAATATGTCAATTGTTATGGGATTTATACATAAGTTGACTCTCTTTAAGTTTTTTTTAACCAGAAACTCAGGTATTTAATCTTTTCTGCAAAATTCAGTTAAAAACTTTGAAGAAGTTGATAATATGTTTGTTTTGAAAAGTTTAGTCATATCTTGAGGCCAGTCCACGCTTAATTATCCAATGACTACTTTTAAGCCCATTTTGGAAAATCCATCCATTAAGTTTTCCTTGAAAAATTCAGCTAAAAGGTTTGGAGGAGTTAATATATTTGTTTTGAAATTAGATAAGGTTATTTCTGGATTCAACTGTTTATGTTTTATAATTCATTTGAATCCAATTTTTTTTATCTAATCTATGTAGATTGTGGAAAACTCATATCAACTATACACCTAATTATCCTATGATCTGTATCAGAGTTCAGATCAAAGATTTTAGATTAACAAACAATTTTTAATTATTACAATGGAACTCTTAGACTTAATTATTTACAATGGAACTCTTAGACTTAATTATTTGGGCAATTTTTTCAACTTTCTCTAATTTAAAAAAAAAATTGAATATGAGCTGATAAGAAAATCGGTGAGATATAATTTTGAGAATAAAAAATCTCATGGTCAAATAAGGTAATTAATATTGAGTGTTGCTGTGCTGCACAGACTCCGTCTACACCGACTTCGAATTCAAATTGTCCTTTACAATTCACAGAAGGTGAGACCAAAACTTACCAAGCCTGCAACAACCTGAATTTAGGAGCTACTCTGTCACATAACTACCATGTGGAGAATGGATCTGTAGACATAGCTTTCAAGGTCGCCCCTACTGCTTCTGCGGGGTGGGTAGGTTGGGGAATAAACCCAACGGGGCTGGCAATGATTGGCACACAGGCTTTGATTGCCTTTCGATTGGATAATGGATCAACTGTGGTTTACACGTATGATGTGGTCTCTAAGTCTGCTGCTTTGAATCCCTCAGCTATTAGCCTCAATGTGACCAGCAAGAGTGCTGTGTACGAGAGTAGCAGTGGGAAGATAACAATATTTGCATCCTTGGTACTTGATTCCAACCAAACCACTATTAATCAGGTCTGGCAAGTGGGCAGCTCAGTCAGCGGCGGCTCGAGTCCTGGCGTCCACAGTCTTAAGGCAGCCGATCTCAATAGTGCAGCGACACTCGATCTTCTAAGTGGAACCACCTCTGCTTCTGGCGTTTCCTCTCACCAGACTCTCAAAAATGTAAGTATTGTGTTTCTAAACATGGGTTTTTTCAATTCAGAGCCTATTTTTATATTTGAAACTGTTTTAAAGGCATCAAGATCCAGATTAGGTGAGGCAGTGAAGGGATTGATAAACTATAATTCTGGGAACAAGAGTTTCCATGGTTTATTATAGAACTTAACTAAAAATCAGGTTTTTAAGCTTGCTCGACCTAAAACACTTGTTCAGTCCAATACTAATTATATCTCGCATTTTTTTCAATCCAGAGGCATGGGATAATTACTGTTGTAAGCTGGGGCATACTGATGCCCATTGGAGTCATGATTGCTAGATATGTCAAGACATTTGAATCTGCAGATCCTGCATGGTTTTATCTCCATGTCATATGCCAATCCTCTGGATATGTTATTGGAGTAGCCGGTTGGGCCACTGGCTTGAAGCTGGGCAGTTACAGTAAAGGTGTAGAACAAACTTCACACAGAAATATTGGGATTGTACTTTTTGCCCTTGCAACTTTACAGGTAATGCAAGCAAAACCCCATAGTAAACACTCAGTACATTTCAATCTATGCACTGGTTATGTACACAAGGAATTGGGTTCCACCTAACAACCTATAAATTGATTATAACACAAATTTCACAAAATCTTTATTGCTTTCATCAATTGTTTCTTGAAATGTTATTAGATAAACACTTTTGACTGAAACCCTAAATCATTTTTTGAAATGTTGCTCTGTTTGCAAGTTTAAAGTTTGACATGTATTAACTTGCAGGTTTTTGCTCTACTCTTACGGCCTAAGAAGGATAACAAGTTCCGTATATACTGGAATATATATCACTACTCTGTTGGCTATTCAGTGATCGTATTGAGCATAATAAACATCTTTAAAGGCTTTGACATCTTGGATCCTGAAAAGAAGTGGAAGAGGGCTTACATTGGTGTTCTTATTGCTTTGGGTGCAATTGCAGTCTTTCTTGAAATTGTAACATGGATTATCTACTTCCAACGCAAGTCAAGAAATTCTAACAAACCCATCAGTGAAATGAATGGTAATGGCCGATCGAATGGAAATGGCCTTACTCAGTCATATCATTAGGAAAATGTTTCCATAGAAATTACCCCATTACCTGTTGTTGCTTTACCTACACAGAATTCAGAGGCTGTAATTTTTTTAGCAGGTAGTAGAAAATTTGAGACTAGCTTTAGAAATTTATTCTTTTACTTTACTGATATATATCTACAAGTCGGTGCATATTTTTCATGCAATGTGCACCCTTTTGCCTTATGGAATAAAAATATCAATTGACCCTATGTTCAGGGTTTTCAATTGTTTTACTTAATTTCCTCTTTCTTCATTCTCTTACAGTTTGAAAATAAAAATAAGGTTTGTTTTAGAGTGAGTTTAGTTTAAGTAAATATAATTAAATAAGTATAATTAGTTTAGATTAATTAAATTAATATTGTGAGCTGAAAAATTATAAAATTAATGCTTTGGAAATAAAAAGGTGAATAGTGATACCTAGTTCGATAATTTAAGTATGATATTAATGAATAAGATTTAAGATTTTCTATTTTGTTAGACATTGAGAGTAGTGTCTTTTTATTAGTATAATTATTTGAGATTTTGTGTTGGATTTCTATTATGTGAGAGGACAACTCTACAAGTCTGACAAATTCATAAATTTTAGATTTATCTTGATAATCATTAGAGTTCTATCCTACAATTTCACCTAATGTATGATAATTTTGGAGTAGGCAATATAAATAAATACTTGGTTAGGAACTATCATATGACTAAGTCTCCAAAGTATTATGCCATGATTAGCCCTTTGAAATTGAACAATAATGAAAACGATAAGTGCAAGATGTAGATTCTTTACTCTCTTTTTTATACCAAATTGAAGTTTGTTGCTATTAATTGCTCTCAAGAATGATTTCCTTGTAATTCTATAGATTTTTAGAATGAAGACATTGGATGCCTTTAAATAATAGCATATAATGTCAAATTGCCAAAAATATATTTAGTTGGTCCAAGGTAGAAAGGTGTAGGGAGCTAGTCAATGAAATATGAATTTTTAATTCAAAAGGGACAAGTTTGTGATTAGAGGATTGCTCTAATGTCCATGAACTTTTCATAGAATGGAATAACAACTAAATTTAGATGACAAAAAGCTTAATGGAATATGTGATAGATAAACATAATAAATACACAAATAAAAGAAATATATAAGAATACAAATGTAGATAGATGAAATAAGGATAAATTGTTGGAGAATGCCAAGATCTAAGAGATCGAATTTGATAACCTTTCACAAGTGAAACTATGAACACAATAGTATGTCTATCAATATAATATAAAGAGTGTATAATACAATGATCAAGCTTTGATTATATAGGCAAGGATGAGGAGGTGAGAAGGAAGGAGTGAAACTCTGACTACTCTTCCATAGGTGGGACACTTGTGAGCTCACTTGACAAGTGTGTGAGCAAGTGCCAATAGGTGTCTCAAGTCATGAGGACACATGTCTCAACCATATGAAGTGAAACAAAAAGGAAAAAAAACCTAAGTAAAGTTACGCTAGGTGTGAATAGGTCAATCCTAGAAAGGTGATTAACTAATTAGGTATGATAATGACTTGATTTACACTAACACCCACCCTTAAGTGCAACTTAGGGAGTAATGTATGCACTTATGATGAGTCTCGAATAAGAGGCCATGTCAGGTACTCATGTATAAATATCTCATAAAGTGGAGTAAAGGAGAAAAACCCAGTGGAAAATAAAAAAATCCTCTCCAAAAGAGAAATGATGCAACGAAATAGAATGTACAAGTGAAGAAGATAGGACTCATGATGACCTCACCAAGGCCTACTTTTATCATATAAGTACAAGAAATGTTCCCCCCCATAGGAGAGAAAAGAGAGGTGCTCATGTGACCGTCCCGAAAAATGTGAAGTTGTGAACTCCATGTGAAGCAGCCTCCCTTCAAAATGATGTCTATAGTGTTAGTAGATGCTTGACACTAGATGCTAAAAATGATCTATGATTGTTGAACAACATTTCTCCCCTTAGGAAGAAACACACTACAAATGTGTGCAATATGACTTCCCACTCCATATAGGAATATGTAGGAAGTAAGATAAATGTCTTTGAATTCTACACATGATCCAAAGACTGAAATGATGCTAATGATGCCTTTAAATGATACTCAATGATCTCCAAGACAATGTTGATAAGATGGATCAAGTACCATATGTGATTTAGGAGCAAGGACCATGGATGCATGTTGATAATTGGACTGATATGAATTTGTTATTGTTGCAAGTGATGATGACTGAGTTGGATAGGTAAACTCATGAATGCTTGCACAATTTTCCATGTAATAGAAATTGGTATAGGCAAGGCAAGAGAAATATCCAAAGATGGCAATGGTGATGCAACTTCATCAAATCTAACAACAAATAGAAGATGAATGTCCTTAATGGTGTAATCCAAATCTGCAAGGTGGGATTCTACAAACAAATATGTGATTTTTGGTAGATATGCATCCTAATGTGATGGATCTGGAATGACAATTATAGCAATGACTTGATTCAAAGAATCATTAGAACTCATGAATGAGTCAACACTAGATTCAGATGTAGTAATATATATTGTGGGAAATGAGACATCAATTCAAGTCATGAGACTAAATTATTCATCCCTAAATGATGGTTTATCGCAAAATGTCTTAGTGTGTTAGAATATTAATCTTTACTTGGTAAAGGTTATTATTTAATTGTAATTATTTATTTGTAGCCACCTCCTTAAGAGGATTTTGACAACTTGCACACACATAGATGAATGGTGGCATTCATTGAGTTGGGAGTTACTTTCTAATTCTAACTCCTCTTCTCACCTCTATATATTGAGGTGCCTCTCCTCTCATTCTTCATTGAAGCAAGCAAGCTTAAGGCTTAAGTGCTCTCTCTCTCTCTCTTTGTACCATTCTTATGCATTTTGCCTCCATTCATAATATTGGGTTTTTTTCTTGTTTTTTCCCCTTATCAAATTCTTGTGTCTCCTTTGCATTTGGTGGTGCTTGGTTTGGCTACTCTCTCTTTAGTAATATTTTTTCTTCAAATAATGCTCATTGATTAGTTATTTCCTTTGCTCAATTTATTTTTCCTTTCATAGTGAAACTATTTTTTGCAAGCTCCAATGGTAAGTCAATAATTTGATGGGAAATATGAGGACAAAATTCATCCACGTATTGATTGCTCTCACAATATTTGCACTTCTTTTCATATGTTCTAGACATGGTCTAATAAGCAAAAATTCAATGTGAAATTCAATATTGACCCCCCCAAAATTATCAGTGTTGATTGTAGCCCCCCAAGAATAATGTGCTTTTTTTTTACAAGTAATGAAGATTAGATGCCAAATTGATTATCTATAATACACAATGATTTTTACAAATTTGCTTATCCAAATGTTAAACTTATATGCTAAATCATATTCCTTGTGAAATTCTAATAGAAATAAATTAAAGAAATTGTAAAATTTTGATAATCGGGGTGAAAGTTATGCCTTGTCGAAATTTGCTTATAAAATTAACTTCGAAAACAAAAAAATGATATTAAATAGCACGATTTTGAAAACGTCTTGACATCAAAATTTCAGCGACTAAACTAGCTTCTCATTGATTATTCACAATAAAAAAAACCCCTCATTTGTAGGTTATGCAATAAAACAAGAAAAATCCCCGTTTCCAAGCTTTAATGAAACTTGACCATTAATTTGAATTAATATAAACTATGATATTGCAATCAAGACTCAATTGTGTAGTTTATCAAGTCAAACTCATAGGTCAATGAGTTTGACAGAATTGAATCCTACTTATTAATATAAACTAATTCAATTATGTAATTTAGCAATATCATAATTTGACATTCTGTGGAAAATACCTCTACTTATTAATATAAACAGTCAACCATTAGAATAAAGAAAGACAAGTGATTAGAATAAACATAACCACTAATCTAAATTCGCACCAATTGGTAGGTTAAACCAAGCCTTGTGTGAAAACCACGTCAAAAGGGGGGATGGTGGAGGCAAATGTGGATCGTTGACGAAATCTACCTCTTGGGGCCAAACGTGATCTTGATAGATCTTTGCACTGGTCAAATGGAGGCCGTTGCAGTAGACAAGGCGCCAAAAAGGATTTTGACCTGGTCCTGGGGCATATGGAGTCGGTGGAGAGGCGTACGGAGACTCGAACCCGTATGGATGCCGACTCAAAACAAATTTCTTCTACAATGCACATGCTGTGAAGACTGAAGACTTCATGCCACATGAAACCCTTACTTTCTTTTACAATAGTTAAAAACTTGTAGAAAGATATTGGAAGCCGTCACAAGGTGAGATAGGAAGATCGCGTAGAGGTCACCTCTTTGTTGTGGTTGACAATGGTGGCTGTAGAATGCTGTGATTTCCCTCTAGGTGATAGGCCTTTGAGTGGAAATAATGCGACTATGTTTTGGTTTTAAAAAGCTAATGGATCACTCTAAAAGTATGTCACATATTAGTTCGATGATATGGCCCTGAAACCTTAGTTATAAGTAGGGGACTTGCCAAGTAAGCTATTATAAAAAAAAGGGGAGTGATTTGAAATTTCCACATAAGATTTTGAAAAGCGCAAAGTTAGAGTGCTCAACTATCAGGTCCTCTCCCCCTAGATTGATGAAGGCCATAAAATCTTGAAGATTATAGATTGAATATACCAAAAGAGGCCAAAATAGGCCAAAAATATTGCAAAATTATAAACATCAATCCAAATGGGTAGATTGGTAGAGGGTAAATTGGTCCTTTGCTATTTTTTTTTTCCAATTTTTTACTTTTCATACAATGGCAAAAAAATTACAAAAATTGAAAATTATTAAAATTGATGAAATAAAAGGTATTTTTTCACTTCTCGAGCCTTCTAAATGCGATGACAATATTTGTTTGACTCTATGACGCTCTATTGATAGGGCTATCCATGGGAGTCACATTGATGCGAGAAGGAACGTGCTCTCATGACTGTGATACCATGTTAGAGAATGTCAAGACTAGAAAGTTCAATTTTGAGAACTTTCAATGATTCATTCCAACAAGTATCTCATTGTCTTCTTGATTGGGATTCATATTTATCAAACATTTCATCCTTGTTTTTGGAGTCACATTTCAAATTTTGGACTCAGACATATTTGAGGGGTTATCTCTCCTCTTTGATGACAGTCATTGCACAACTATTGTCAAATCATCTTTGTCTTTGGATCTTGTTCAACATCATTGTTACACATAGTCCTAATTTGTCACATTTTTTCATTGATGGGCATGTACTTGGTTGATTGTGGTATCTTGTCTTAGAGTGGCAAATGAGACATAAACAGTTTTCAAAGACATCATCATACATTTTAATGCTTCTTTATTTCAATTCCTATCTGGATTGGGAAGCATTCCTGCATTTGTACTTGGTTTGTTTCTTCCAAAAGGGAGACAAGTTGTTTGCCAACATTGGATCATGTTTTGTCTTCAGGAGCTTACCATTTTTGCAAGTGATTACACAAATTGTGAGGCTAAAAATCTCTCTCTCTTTCCCTCTTTTGGAGGCTATTGGTGTAACATGTATCTATGTGATGGATGATGTACTTGGGGGCTCTAATGGAGTCCTCCATCTTTCATCACTCGATTGCATCCTATTTTGGGAAGGAGTTTTGTCCCACTAGGTTTTCTCCTTTTCTCCGGATTTATGGTCTTTCATTTACATTTGGCACATGGGTACCTAAAAATGGCCTTGTAGCTAGGACCCATCTTTGTATTTTTTGCATCATTTGAATAATAATCTTCTCCCTAAGTTACACTTAGGGGGTTTGGTGTGAATTAAAGTCTTGTACCTAGTAATTTATCTCACTAGGTAATTAGGGGACTTATTCACATGTTAAGTTTACTTAGGATATAAGATTCTTTCTAGAAGTCTTAGTTGACTTTTCTATAACTTATCTTATCTAGCCTTTATGCATGATTCCTAGGTAGTTAGTTTATTAGTCATCTCATATCATAATATTAAGACACATGTCTCAATCATGTTCAATCCTATTCCTCACCTTGCTTATAAGGAAGGTCATTGTACTCATATGTAATATACTTCATACCTCATCATCATTTTGATAGGTCTTAATATCAAGCAAACTCATTTTCTTGCATATCCTCATTATTTTTGAATATGGTCTTGGATATTGAGCTAATTTTCATCTCTTACATGGGATATGAGATATCAATGCAACTTGTAATACTACATTGTTCATCCCCAATTGATGGTTTCTCAAAAAATGTCTTAGTGAGATTATTTTTTGCAAGCTTCAATCGTAAGTCAATAATTTGTTGTGAAACATGAGAAAAAATCCACATGTTCATTGCTCTCACAATATTTGCACTTCTTTTTGCATGTTCTAGACATGGTCTAATTATAAACCATATGATTAGTGTTGATTGTAATCTTAAACTTATATGCAAAATCATATTTCTTGTGAAATTCTAATAGAAATAAAAAAGAAGTTCGCAAAATTTTGATAATCAGAGTGAAAGTTATGCCTCATCAAAATTTACTTACAAATTGACTTCATAGACCAAAAAATGATATTAAATAGCATGATTTCCAATCAAAATTTTGACGATTAAACTAGCTTCCCATTGAATATTCATAGGAAGAAAAGTACCCCCATGTGCAAGTTATGCAAGGAAAAATCTCCCCTTTACAAGCTTTAATGAAACTTGACTATCAGTTTGACAATTAATATAAACTACTAACAAGTATAAAAATGTTAATAGTTAGAATAAATAGAGACAAGTGATTAGAATAAATATAACTTAATCTAAATTTTGGTCATCGAATGTACCATTGACAAGTCAAATTGAATCTTAATAAATCTTTGAAAATAGAAATGAAAATGAATCCTTTTCTAACCCATGATACAGGACAATCTGTTTTTGCACATGTCAAATGAAGGCCGTTGCCTTAGACAAGGCGCCAAAAAAGGATTTTGACCTGGTCCTAGGGAATATGGAGTCATTGGAGAGGTGTATGGAGACTCGAACCCGTATGGATGCCGACTCAAAACAAATTTCTTCTACAATGCACATGTTGTGAAGACTGAAGACTTCATGCCACATGAAACCCTTAATTTCTTTTCCAATAGTTAAAAATTTGTAGAGAGATATTTGGAAGTTGCATGGGTGAGATAGGAGATCGCGTGGGGTCACCTTCTTTGTTGTATGGTTGACAATGGTGCTGGCAAGTGCTGCAATTTCCTCTAGATGATAGGCCTTTGAGTGGAAAATTATATGACCTATGTTTTTCTTTTAAAAGCTAATGAATCACTCTAAAAGTATGTCACATATTAGCTCATGCTTTTGTTTTGATTCGGTGCAGGAAAATCAAAGTATAGTGGGTGCAAATTTTGATGCAAAATAGAAGCCTACACAATAGGTTGAATCCTAAAAAATAAAACCACAAAAAAATGTCATGAATGAGAGAACAATCTTTTACAAATAGCATGCTTTAATAGTTGTTATAGTATTTTTTGATTTAATGTTTTCAATATTTTTAATAATATTGGATCAATAGTTGCGACTTTAAAATTGTTAGTGTTGACGATGGCTACCCCTAATTGAATGAAATGTATTCTGTAGATCTAAAAAGCAATAAGTCATGTGATGTCACATCAGCCCACCAATAAAACATGATTTAGTGCACAAGTATTGGTTTCCCTTTTTTTGGGGCCTTTTTGGACACCTCGACAAAAAACACGTTGATGTGGCATCATATTTGATGACACGGCCCTGAAACCTTAGTTATAAGCAGGGGACTTTCCAAGTAAGTTGTTGTAAAGAAATGTGAGTGATTTGAAATTTCCATATAGGATTTTGAAAAGCACAAAGTTAGGGTGCTCCACTACTGGATCCTCTCTCCTAGATCGATGAAGGCCATAAAATCTTGGAGATTATAGATTGAATAGACCAAAAGAGGCCAAAATAGGCCAAAAATATTATAAAATTATAAATATTGATCCAAATGGGTAGATTGGCAGAGGGGAAATTGGTCTTCTGCTATTTTTTTTTCAATTTTTTACTTTTCATACAATGGCAAGAAAATTGCAAAAAATGAAAATTATTAAAATTGACGAAAAAAGGCATTTTTCGCTTCTTGAGCCTTCTAGATGTGATGAAAATGTTTTTTGACTCTATTATGCTCTTTCATAGGGATATCTATGGGAGCCACATTTATGCAAGAAGGAACGTGCTTTCATGACTCTGATACCATGTTGGAGAATGCCAAGATTAGAGAGCTTGATTTTGATAACCTTCCAAAAGTGAAACTATGAGCACAATAATATGTATATCAATATAATATGAAGAGTGTATAATATGTAATGATCAAGGTTTTCTTATATAGGCAAGGATGAGGAGCTGAGAAGGTAGGAGTGAAACTTTGACCACCCCTCCATAGGTGGAAGACTTGTGAGCTCACTTGACAAATGTGTGAGCAAGTATCAATAGTGTCTCAAGTCATGAGAACACATGTTTCAACCATACGAAGTGAGACAAAAAGCAAAATAAACCTAAGTAAAATTAAGCTAGGTGTGAATAGGTCAACCCTAGAAAAGTGATTAACTAATTAGGGTGAGTGTAGGATCGTGGGGGTCCAAAATGTGGCAATATGACCCAAAAGTGACTGATGACAATTTTTTTATCCAAATTTGATGAAACGAAAAGGGTTTATTGATAAATTTTTTAGCTTTCTACCAATATAAAATATGACTTATTTGGAATTAAATAGATAATTATTATTGATTTTCTACACACATTCTAACTAAAATCCTGATTGATAGGTTGACTGAAAAAATTTATAATTCTTAAATGATTTCACATTTTTTGAATTTGAAAGATGCAACACACTCTATGCTTCCCATACTATAGGATAAAAAAAATAAAATTATATTTTCCTAAACACCGTTATGGTGGTCGACAAACAAAGTTTTAATTTCTTAAAAAAAATTTAATAAAAAATTCATAACTAATTATTTACTTGCAAAGAAATTATAAAAAAATGTAAAATATCTGAAAATGTGTCCCTCTAATTTTATATTGAAAGTTTCAAAAAATATATTATTTTTTGCTTGTAATTTAGGTTGGGCCCGATACAATCGCTTTTTTTTTCCAAAGTACTAGTACTATTGCATTGAAATTTTTAAAATTTCACAAAATAGATTTACCTTTCTGAAAGAGGACTAGTAGTATCTTAGAAACTACATTAAATTTTCTACAAATTTTGTTCTTACATATTTTTCAAATTATGTTAATAACCTATTCAAATTTTTATGTCAAGTTGTCTAACTTTATTTTTCTAAATTTTTATTGCCACTTAAGGGCCTAGTTTGGTCCCCCATGATCTTGCACTGACCCACTAGGTATGATAATGACTCTATTTACATTAACATAAATAATTAGAATATATATATTTCAATTTCCTACTTTGATCAAAATGTGGGTCACACATACACATAATATATATATATATACAATGTGGTGTGTGTCTCACTTTTTGGTCAAAGTAGGACATTGAAATTATGATTTTTCACTAAATTTTCACTTGTGGACACTTACAACAATCAAACCATGAAGAATTTGAAGATAATTTTTGAACTAGTATTTTTGAGATTTTGTATGTAGATCGTAAATATATAATTTTTAACATTTTATGAAATAAAGTGATATCTTTTACATAGCTTTAAATTAATTAATTTGTATAATTTATAATATTTTAAAAAGTGACGTTACTTCAGTAAAATATAACTTTAGTTATGAAAATGATTAAATTATATAATAAAATTTTAAATATAGATTCATAACACCGATATCTAATGCATCAATATTTTTTCATAATTTTTTAATAACTTTTTAAAGTGAGATCAACTATAATTCAAACATAGGTTACTTCAATAAAGTATAACTATTTTTTTGTATTTATCCAAGTTAATTTATTTTTGTTGAAATAAGAACATCAATACCAAGTGCACATATACTTTTCAATTTTTAAATCTATTTTACTATTTTTCAATATTTTACTATTTTTCCACGTGTGTGAAACAAAGACCTTCACAATTGTTGAAAAACCTATTTTCACTAGAAAATAAAAAATAAATATATTATAATATAATTAAATATATTCAATATTATATTTGTTGAAAAGCTTACTTTGAGTGCTACAAACTTACCAAATATATTATCTGGTTGATTCCATTTAAAGATTCAATATGAGGTGGGCGGGGGCCCTAGCTCGGTTGGCTAAATAATTCCGTTGCGGCTCTGCTGGTCACGAGTTCTAGTCTCCCCCGTCCCGTGGTACCGGAGGGCGCGGTTACCAGCCACGGCCACGCGAAAAGTTTAAGGCGACCGCAGCTTTATAGGGTCTAGGAGGGGTCGCGGGCACCGGATTCCAGCCTAAAAAAAAAAAAAAAAAAAAAAAGATTCAATATGAGGTTTGAAGGTGAAAATTTTAAGCAAAATCTCAGACATGAAAGAGAAGTAGTTATCCTAGCACCTTCATTCAAAGGTAATTCAAACAAAGGTACTAGGATGTCCATGGGTAAGTGCACAAAGTTGAGTCCACGAAACGTGGAAGTTTTTTCCTTAACCAAAAAATTGAAATCGGCATTGCAAAAACGGGATCCTGCTTTTTAAAACTCAGGATCCCGTTTGTTAGAGGGTCCCGAACTGACGAACACTGAACGAGATCCTGATTAGTACGAAATGGGATCTCGATTTAAAAAAATCAGGATCCTATTTTGTAATAATCGGGATCCCGTTTTGTAATGGTATTTATTTTTTAAAAATGAACTAACTTTCATTTTAGCAGCGCACAGGATCCCAAGTTCTCAATGACAGTGACCTCCAACAACAGCCTCCAGGTACCCATCCACCCCCATTTTTTTGCATTTTTTTATTTTTTATTGAAATTGTGAATAGTAGAATTGATTTTAGCATGGTTTTTTTTAATTTATTTGATGTTTTAAGCATTTTATTTCCTATTATAGTAGAAATGAGGAATTGTAGAAATAGATGAAAAAATGCAATGAAACCTGAAGATATTGAATAAAAATGAAAAAATGAACCTTCAATTGTATTTTATAAACAAAATTTAGCTTTTGAAACCTAAATTGTTTGATCAAACCAAAAAAAATTGTATTTGAAAACCCTAATTGAAACAAAACAAAAAATATTGCATTTCAAAACCCTAGAAATTGAGATGAAATAAAAAAATTGCATTTAGAAACCCTAATCAAGCTTTTTGAAACCCTAATTCAAATCAAACAAAAAAAATTGAATTTGAAAACCCTAGTTTGAAATGAAACAAAAAATTGCATTAAAAACCCTAATTGCTTAGAAATTGAAACCCTAAATTGAATTGAAACATTTTTTGCTAAAACCCTAAATTGAAATTGAACAAATCATTTTGATTTTGAAAACCCTAATTTCGAGCTCAAGAAAATTCATTTGCAAAATTTAAATGTTTTAAATTTCATTTGCATTGTATGGAGAAAACAATATGTTAAACTTTAGTTTCAATGTTAAGTTATAATTAGATTAGAAAACAATATGTTAAAGAATAGTTACAATTCATAAATTTTATCAATGTTTGTTTGCAAATTTAGTTAGCAAATTCGTAAATCCAAGTGTACAATCGATTTCCAATTGTCACTTAATTAGATAGTATTCAACATTCATTTCTATTTTATGTTTTCATCTCTCTTAATCATGCCTTGTTTCCATTTCTTGTTTGCATGTGTTGTTTGTTGTCTTTTGAAAATATTAACCCTCATTCTAATCAATTACTTGTTAATTAGGCTTCTAGTTTAGTCTAAAATCTCAATTTTTGCACTAGTTACCTAGACACTAAAAGAATCTAAATATTTTTCTTTTCTTTCTTTTAGGTTCTTTCAATTCCAAACAATCAAAAATAAAATACTTGATTCAACATTAACTAATTTTATATTATACATTTTATATCATAAAATTCATTTAAGTGGGAAATATTAATGAAAAAAATGTTAAATAAAATAATCTTATATTCAATTAAAAAAATATCTAGTTAAAATATACATCAAACTCAATCTTAATAATACATAATTATGTGTTTCTATTACACAAATAGTCAATATATTCATAAAATAAAAAAATATTCATAAACTAGGCACTAACTTGCAAGTCCATTATTCCAAGGGCCACCCAAACTTCACCCTAAGTTTGCTAAACCCTAAACCCTGAACTCTAAAATCTAAACCCTTAACACTAAAGCATTCATTTTGTCCTAGGACCTTAAAATGAAATTTAGTTGCCTTAGGCAACTCCACCAAATTTTATTCCCTTAAGCCATGTCATTTTGTCATAGGACCTTACTACAAAGATCCCCTTAAGCCATCCTATTACCCTAAACCCTAAACTCTAAACTCTAAACCCTAAACCCTAAAGACATCATTTTTTCCTAGTCCCTTAATGAAATTTGGTTTCCTTGGGCAACATCACCAAATTTTATTCACTTGAGCCATGTCATTTTGTCCTAGGACCTCACTAGACATAGATCCCCTTAAGCCATCCTATCACCCTAAATCGTAAATCGATGTCTTAAGGGGTCCTAATATGACATTTCTTAAGGGGATCAGAGAAGTTCTCAAAATTTGGTGAAGTTTCCCAAGGCAACCAAATTTAACAATAATAAGATCATGTAAGATTATAATATGAATGAGATTTCATGATCTAGGTTGGTCAGTTGAAACAAGAGCTATCTCAATCAGTTGTTCCACAAGAAAAAATTCTTCACTAACTTGCAAGTTCATTATATTCCAAGGGACACCAAAACTTCACCCTAAGTTTTGTAAACCCTAAACCCTGAACTCTAAAATCTAAACCCTAAACACTAAGGAATTCATTTTGTCATAGGACCTTAAAATGAAATTTGGTTGCCTTAGGCAACTCCACCAAATTTTATTCCCTTAATCCATTTCATTTTTTCATAGGATCTTACTACATAGATCCCCTTAAGCTATCCTATTACCCTAAACCCTAAACTCTCTAAACCCTAAACCCCAAAGCCATCATTTTTTCTTAGGCTCTTAATGAAATTTGGTTGCCTTAGGCAACTTCACCAGATTTTATTCACTTGAGCCATGCCATTTTGTCCTAGGACCTCACTAGACATAGATCCCCTTAAGCCATCCTATCACCCTAAACCGTAAATTGATTTCTTAAGGGGTCCTAATATGACATTTCTTAAGGGGATCAACTAAGCTCTCAAAATTTGGTGAAGTTTCCCAAGGCAACCAAATTTAACAATAATAAGATCATGCAGGATTATAATATGAATGAGATAAATCATGATCTAGGTTGATCGATTTACAGTTTAGAGTGATAGGATGGCTTAAGGGGATCTATTTCTAGTAAGTTCCTAGGAGAAAATGACATGGCTCAAGTGAATAAAATTTGGTGAAGTTGCCTCAGACCTTAATGAAATTTGGTTGCCTTGGGCATCTTCACCAAATTTTATTCACTTAAAATCCATGTCATTTTGTACTAGGAACTTACTACATAGATCCCCTTAAGGTATCCTATTACCCTAAAACCTAAATCCTAAACTCTAAACCATGAACCCTTTAACATTCATAAATTGTCCTATATTAATAGTTAATTGTATTTTCATTCAAGTAACATGCCTTAGACATAAACAAGGCTTGCATATTTTATCATTTGTATTAAATTAGGCCATTTATATTGAATGGTTTTAGGGTATTTCCTAAACATGTATCTTACATTTTGAAATTACAAATCTAATGCAGGTGCACTCATATCTTAGAGATCACATGGATCGACTCAATAATATTCTCAATCCACCTCTGTGCCATCCATCTCCACCACCTTCACCTCCACCTCCACCCACTTCACCTCATAACCCCCCACTCCACCACCTAAAATCAATGGTGGTCATTTGCAAGCACGAATCATTTCCAATGTTAGAACCATGCAAGATCAAATCAACATTATTCAAAATCAAGAATGTGTCGCACCACCTATGAGGATGATTGCATCTAGGATGAAAACCATTGTTGATGCTGTCAAGGCTATGGATGGGATCTTAGATGAGCATTGACAATGGCTAGAGGAGAGGAGAAGTTCCGATTCTAAAAAGGAAAACACAAAGAAATGAAGAGATGCAGTAGAGAGCCACAATAGTTTCTAAATTAAGACAATGATCTTAAATAGTTATGAATTTATGAATTTGGTGAATGATGGATATTTTGTGTGATGAATTTATAAAATTGGTTGGATGGATATTTTTAGTGACGTGAATTTATTATTTTGGTTCTAGATGGATACTTTTAGTGACATGAATTTATGATTTTGGTTCTAGATCTGGATATTTTTAGTGACATGAATTTATGAATTTGGTGGAATTTATGAACTTATAATGATGAATTTATAATAGTATATATTTTATGACTATTTAGTAGATCATGATTTCTCATGTTGGAAAATTGTAATATATATATGTGTGTGTGTGTGTGTGTTAGACATAAAATGATTTTTTTGTGAATGTTTCAAGTTTATTGTTTAGTATATACACATGTATTAAAATTGCATATAGTTCTTAAATTTTGAAATTTGTATGTATGTACATAGTTTAGTTTAAGGATGTATGCATGCAAATTATGCATCGTATTTTTTATTTTAAATGTATGTACATGTTAAATTTTGAATTTTGTATGCACATACTCAAGTTCAATCAATGTATATGTGTGTTTCAATTTTATATGATCTTAATATATGTATGCACATCCTATTTAAACAAATTTTCATGTGCGTTTCAAATTTAACTATTTCTTGTAATTTTTTAAGTTTGTATGTTAATTTTGTATAATTTAATGCAGGTGCACACTTATATCTCATATCATGGATAATTTTAACATTGATGACATCATCAATCCACCACCTCAGCCACCTCCCCCTCCACCTCCACCTCCACCTCCCCCTCCACCTAATATGCCACCTCCAACACTTTTTGCATCTGATGAGGCTCGCTTGCGAGCACACATAAATGATCATGTTGCATCCATACAAAATCAAATCAATGCTATGCAGAGTCAAGCATTGATTCCACCACATGTGAGACGTTTTGCATCTGCGATGCAAAATGTTGTGGATGCCATCAGGACCATTGATTCTGATCTAGATAGGCATCAACGAGACAAAGATCAGATGAGACAATTTTATGCTGACGGTCTCTCTTATAAACAAATTTTAGACCTTAAAATAACGAAAGCCCACCTAGCCCCCTACTTTCTTGACCCCGTTACTCTACAGCCCATTCCCAACAAATCTAGAATATCCATGAGGTGGTGCATATATCCACAAATGAGTACACATTTTTGGGATTGATGGTATATGGTTTTTGATAGTCCCTCACATGCTAATTGGGAGTGCCCATTGTATTTTTTGAGGAAACTATATGTAGAGTTTGTTATGGGGAAAAATCCAAATTATTTTGATTTTAAATCATTTCAGGGTGTTGGTGGCGACATGCCACAATAGAGGTTAGGGGCAAGGGTTGATCCCCAATGCCCCGTGCATGCACAGCCCCTTGTTGTTGCTCCTGGTCCTCCCATTCTCACACCTGTGCATCATCAAGTTGTGGTCTCGACATTAGGTTCCCTTAGTACACTTGTAGGAGACCTTGATCAACATGCTTCTGTGATAGCGAGTGGGGAGCATAAAGACAATGATGATGGAGGAGTGTTTTATGGAGTTGGTCCGAGTACCACTCCAGGAGTGTTGAGGCCTATCCCACATGTATAGTTTCCATCAAGTATGCTATGGACCTGATCAAGCCACACCTAGTTTAGGTGGATGTGGAGATACTGGTGGTTCATCTGGTCACATCAATTCATTTGTAGAGTTTCTTACAGCAGACCATCACCCTAAGGACACTGCGACACAAGTATAAATATGCATCTACACATTCATTTTATAAGAATTTGATGAATGTATATATCAAAGAAAAGTTTGTAATACATTTTAACTATCAAACTGTTTGGTGTATAGATGACACTAACAATGGGGAAATCATCTGTTCCATGAGTACATACATCGACACCAGTCCTACTCGACAACCCTATGGGGTATTTTGATTTCAATTTTTTAAATTATATATGAAATGATTTTTAACTTGAGTTTTAAATTTATAATTGAATCACATATATGTTTGAAATATTTGTGTTTGTTTAGGCGAGTCAATCAACTTCCACGTTGATTCCACCTGAGGGGTTGTCGAGCACTCCACCATCGGGTGTCGTAGATTAGGGGCAGGTACATTTATATTGTAAATTGTTTAAATTACATTAGTATAGTTACAATTATGAATTTTGAATTCACTATATATGAAATGTGCATGTACACTTATAAATATTATAAGCGTTAAATGTCTACATGTATGTCTAGGTTGATACCACAATGAGAATGGGCATCGAGCAAACATTTGATGTTGCGGCTACTCGTGAGGCCTCTGATTTTCAGGTTGTTTAAAAAAAATTCTACACAAAATGTGCAAACTTGAATATATATTTTAACCTAATTTAAGTATACATGCTTTAATTTTGATCTTGTAGGACTTTGTTAGTGCGACTTTCAGCCCTAACCCAGACATAGTTACACCTCCAGGAGGACATACAGAGCAAGCTCTAGATCAAATGGTAATTTAAATTTTTTTATTATAGTTAAAGTCAATTATAAGTTATATATTCTAAATATATAACTTTAATTTTAAATTTTAAATTGAATATATATATATATAATATGAGCTAATACATGTTTTAAATTATATTTCTTTTATAGCATGAGACACATCTTGTAGTTGAGCATGTACAAACAGGTCTTGGAGAAGAGGGTGCACAACCTCAGAATACGGTACAATTAAAATATGATAAATTATAAATTAAATTGAATTAAATCATTTTTAATTGTAGACTTGTACATCTAATTTCAACTTTCTTTGTTTTGTTTATGTAGATTGATTAAGAGAATTTAGAGGTTGCTTCAGGTGCACCCAAGCATCCAAACCCAGATATGATGGTAATTTAATTTTATGATGAATTATAAATTAAATTATCATTAAATCATTTTTATTGTCTTACATCTGATTTCATCTTTCTCTTGTACAGAGTGTTTTAAGTCATCCACATAGTCCGCATGGCGTGAAGAGGTATCTTGATTATAGAGACAATACATGACCTAGAAACTTTATTTTATGGGTTATATTTGTTTATTTCATGGACTATATTTCAGGTTTCTCATGTACTCTGTTGGACTCTATATTTGATGGTTCAAATACTTAGTTGGACTTTAGTTCATGGGTTATACTCTGATGGACTTTATTTCATGCACTTAATATATTTAAATAAATTATGGACTTTATTATTGTTTGAAATTTTAATTTACACATGTACATTTATGCATTTTATGTTCATAGTCAAGACATTAATATAGGACATTAATGTGAAATTAAATATAAATATGAAATTAAAGTTGAAATTAATAGGTCATTTTAATATTTATACTTTACAAATTTAGTGATCTCATACATGATATACATGATATACATGATATGTACATTCAATAATTGGCGATAATTAGTCAATGAACTTATTCAATTCACATCAATCAATAATTAGTCAATAAATCATAATTTACAAATAAAAGCAATTCGTTTATATACCACAAAGGATAAAATTTTAAGAAATAAACAATACCATACAAGATTAGAGAACAAAAGAATTAATAAATTTTATAAATAATAGCATCCAACACTATTTTATAAGCTGTCAAAACAAATAATGCCATCCAACACTAATTTATAAGCTGTCAAAACAAATAATGGCATCCAACACTAATTTATAAGCTATCAAAACAAATAATGGCATCCAATACTAATTTATAAGTTATCAAAACAAATAATGGCATCCAATACTAATTTATAATCTGCCAAAACAGGTTAAGGAAAAAAAACATATGGAGAGAGGAGCGAATGAGGAGCTGCGTGTGGGAGAAGAACAGTAGGCCCGCGGCCTGGTAAGGGCTGCGGCCTGTTCCTTTTGCTGATCTACCTTGCTGGTGCTGCGCAGGTGTGAGTTGCGCCTGGTTTCATTTCATGGGGCCTCATTTTTGCTGTGTGTGGGTGGTTTTGGTGTGGGAGGGGCTCGGTTGTTCGGGGGTTTCCGTGGCCCTCTCTTCCTTTTTTTCTTTTGCGTTGCCTTCTGGCTGTCTTTCTTTGTTGGTGGGGGATTTTTCTTGTTTCTTCAAGGGGGGTGTGGGCTTTGCTCTCTGCATGCCCTAGTGGGGTTGTGCAGTTGGGGTTTTCTTTTTGTGGTGGTGGGACTGTGGTCTCCCCTCCGGTGTTTTCTTTTTGTGGTCCTGCATGGCTCCTTGTGGGATTCCTTTTGGGAGCAAGGGGTTGTCTTTTAGGGATACTGTGGCGGAAGGCAGTCCATCTGTGCTTGTGCATGCAAATCTGATTTTTGGTGAAAATGGATCAGGAATGGGAGAGCCATCTTACCTGTCTGGAGGGTTTAGGCCTTCAAAGGTGAATGGGTGTCTGGCTAAAAGTGATAATAGGCCGATTGTTGAGATTCAGCCCGAGTCCGTTGTAGATGATATCAACTATCTATCAAATCATGCTTTGATCTGTAAGTTTCTGGGGATCCGGGTGTCTTTGCCCTTTCTGGAATCGTGGGCTCGACGAACCTGGTCTCCAGAAGGGGATATGGATGTAATGTTGGCAGCCAATGGCTATTTTCAAGTGGTTTTTTCTTGCATGTCGGACAGAAATAAAGTATTTGAAGGAGGGCCCTATTTCTACAACCAAGTGGGCCTTTTCATCAAGCCTTGGCATGTTGGATTCAATCCTTCAGAAGAGCTTCCTTCATGGGTTCCAGTTTGGGTGCGGTTACCGTGGCTTCCTTTGGAATTCTGGAGAGAGGACATTTTCAGCTTAATTGCAAGCCATCTTGGAAAGCCAATGGGTCCTTCAAGACAGACTATGGAAAAGAAGGTAATTACCTATGCCCGAGTATGTGTTGAAATTGATTTGAATAAGCCCTTGCCTGATTCTATAGAAATTTGGTTGGGATCAAGCTCTTGGATTCAACAGCTTGATTATGAAACACTTCCGTTCCGTTGCCGTTTGTGTCATGAATATGGGCATTTGCAGAGGATGTGTCCCAAATCTAAGCCTGTAGAAGATTCAAAACTGAGGTCAGCTAGTGCACCTCCTAATCAAGATAAAGGGAAGGCCCCCATGAGGGAGGACAAGGAGGGTTTCATTCCTGTAAGAGCTCGTAACAAGGGTCGAGGCCAAAAGAGGACCTTTAAAGACAGACAAGTAGATGAGGTTTTCAATAGGTTTGATGCTCTAGATGATCTGGAACAGTTTGATGGGACTATTGCTAATATGCCTACTGGACAAGATCTCTTGGAGGCAGGGGAAATAGGTGGGGAGGAGGACAATGTCATTCAAACCAATCCGCAAGAAGGTGGGATTGGGATTCAGATGGATAAAGACTCTTCGGTGAGGCCGATGGAGGAATTGGGAGCCAGTGGAGGCATGGCGTTGCAGGAGATTTCTGCTCCTTCCCGACCTAAGTCCTGTACTGGGAAAGATCGGCAGGAGGAGAGCAAAAGCAAGGGATCCCCTTCTGTTTTAGGTATTCATCAAAAGACTATTAAAAAAGATGCTTCAGAGAAGTCTCTTAAGGTGGGGAGGAAGAAAGATCAAGAAAAGGTGAAGTTAGTAGGAGAGACTTTAGTAGAGTCTGGTTCTGTGAAGACCATTGATTCCCACTTTCCTTTATCTCAGAAATGATTGTTCTTTCATGGAATGTAAGGGGGTTGAATAGCATCCCTAGACAAAAGGCTATTCGGGAATTGATTAAGTCGTACTCGCCTGAGGTGGTTTTTATTCAGGAGACTAAGTTATCTTTTGAAGGGATGTTTTCCACGGCTGCTAGGATTTGGCCTAGAAGTCTTTGTCAATGCATTGGTGCTCAAGGATGTTCAGGAGGTTTGGCTTTGTTATGGGATCCTCGCAAGCTAGTCCCGCTATGGTGGATATCTAGTAGGTCCTCTATTTCTGTTGCGGCCACCTGTTGTGAAACCGGTGAGACTCTTCTCTTCACTAATGTCTATGCTCCAACTGACTTCATGGGAAAAGTTTTACTTTGGTCACATATAGGATATGTTCGTTCCTTTGCTCCTTTGTTCCCGTGGATTATAGCAGGAGACTTTAATGCAGTTTTAAGTTTGGAAGAGAAGCGTGGAGGTAATCCTAGGCTCGACCCCTCTGCGAGCCTTTTGAGAAGTAATATTGAAGGTTTGAAGGTGGTGGATATTACACCTTCCAATGGTTTGTTCACTTGGAATAATAGAAGATGTGGGGCGGAGGCGATAGCAGAAAGGTTAGACAGGTTTCTTGTGTCCTGCTACTGGATGGCGGATTGTTGGAATACCAGATCGGAGATTTTTGTCTGGAGAGGTTCAGATCACTGGCCAATTCTTTTGTCTGCCTCCAAGTTTCGAATGACAAAGAATCCCTCTTTCAAGTTTCAGCTTATGTGGTTGAGGGATGCCTCACTTCAGGATCATATGCTTGCTTGGTGGGGGGAAGGGAAGCCTGCTTATGGCACTGCTATGTTTTCCTTTGTCAAGCAATTACAATTTGTTAAGTTCAAGCTGAAAAGGTGGAACAGGTTGGTTTTTAGCAACCTCTTCACAGCTAAGAGAGATGCTCAGCTGAGGGTGGACACTATTACTCGTCAAATCAGAGAGCAGGGTCTATCTGATGGGCTATTTAGAGAAGAAGCTATGGCGCTAAGAGAATTGGAAGAATGGGAGCTACGCGAGGAGATCTATTGGAAACAAAAAGCTCGGATCGATTGGCTTCAGGAAGGGGATAAAAACACCAAGTTCTTCCACAACACTGTAAAAGATAGAAGACATGGGAGTGCCCTAAATTCTCTCATGACAACAGAAGGGACTTTGGTTTCCTCTCAGAGGGAGATTGCCCTCGAGGCCACTCGATTTTTTGGCAATCTATTTTTAGAGGACTCCGATCCTGCTGGGGTTGAGGAGGATTTGGTGTTGGAGTGCATCCCCCCCATTGTCACTCCGAAAATGAATGATGCTCTCATTAAGCCTGTCTCTCTATCTGAGATAGAAGCAGTGGTTTTTGGTATGAAAAAGGGTAAAGCCCCAGGACCCGATGGTTTTCCTATAGAGTTTTTTCAAGCTTTTTGGGATATTGTCAAGATGGATCTCTTTGAAGTGGTGCAAGAATCGTATAGCAATAAGCAGATGCTTAAGGCTTTGAATGCCACCTTCCTTGCCCTCATCCCTAAAAAGGAAGGTGCTAACTCTCTTAACTCCTTTAGACCTATTGCTTTGTGCAATGTCACGTACAAAATAATCACTAAAGTGATAGCTGAACGATTAAAGCCATGGCTTAGTAATCTAATCTCTGAAGAGCAAGGGGGATTTGTTACAGGAAGGCAGATTTTGGATGGGGTTATTATAGCTGCAGAAGTTGTGCACTCTATGGCGGTATCAAAGGAGAAAGCCATGTTCATAAAGCTTGACATGGCCAAGGCTTATGATAGGGTCAAATGGAGTTTTCTGCAAAGAGTTCTCCAAGCCTTTGGTTTTGGGAGGGAGTGGATTGGTTGGGTGATGAGCTGCATTACTTCACCCTCTTTTGCTGTCCTGATCAATGGTGAACCTACTGATCTTTTTGGGGCAACCAGAGGCCTTAGGCAAGGGGATCCTCTTTCCCCTTACCTTTTCATTTTGATGGCGGAGGGCTTGGGAAGGTTTCTCAAGTCTCAAGTTAGGCAGGGTCTGATTTAGGGTTGGAAGTGGGGGCATGGCATTCCTCCTTCTTCTCATCTCCAATTTGTGGATGATACGTCTCTGATGGGGGCAGCTAGAATTCAGGAGGCAACTAATTTCCGAAGAGTTCTGGATATTTATGGGAAAGCTTCAGGACAAAAGATTAATGAAGAAAAGTCTCATATCTTTTTCTTCAATACCCCTGCTCTTATTCAAGCTAGGATTGCTCGGATCTTGAGGTTTCAAATTGGAACTCTTCCTTTTGTGTATCTTGGAATCCCTCTTTCCGACGAAAGACTGTCAAGAGGTGTGTGGCAGGGAATTTTGGATAAGTTTTGGAGCAAGGTGAGTCATTGGACCCACCGGTGGCTTTCAACTACTGGTAGAGTGACTCTTTTGAAGTCCGTTGTCCAGGCTCTTCCTATCTATAGGTGTCTTGTGCAGACTGCCCCGGCTGGCTTTGTCAAGGATTTTGATTCCCTTTCCAGACAATTTTTATGGACAGGTAATTTGCTTTCCTCCAAGTGGAGTTTGTTCAAATGGGATTGTGTTTGCAGATCAAAGCAGGATGGGGGCCTTGGCTTGCGGAAAACGAGTTTGATCAGTAGGGCTCTTGCTGCTAAGCTCTTTTGGAGATGGTGCACTTGCCAGGATCAAGGATGGGCTAAGATCCTTAATGTTAAGTACCTTGGTGGGGTGAATGGGAAAGATGTACCAAGATACAATTTGACAGGAAGGGGATCCATGGTTTGGGATTCTTTGAAGAAAGGAGCTCAGCTTGTCAAGAAGGGTCTTTTTTGGATTTGTAATCGGGGTTCAGATGCCTTGTTCTGGGAGGATTCTTGGGATGGTTTCCCTCCTATCTTATCTCAATACCCGCACCTTCAATCTCTTTGTGATAATTTTCTTGCTGCTGGCTGGAGTAAAGTGGAGGATTTTAAGGTGACTGTAAGGGTGGGTCGTGGCGAGGGAGCTAGATGGAAAGAACCTTGTGAATGGCCTCCTGGGGGCTCTGAGGGTGAGAGGGAGACTCTTGCTAGGATTCTTGTTGGTAGAGCTTGTAACTCTTTGAGAGAAGCTGATACCCTAGCTTAGGGACCTAATCCGAAGGGGAATTTTTCTGTGGCATCTGGCTATCAAGAGTTAGAAAGATTAGCTTTTGATAGGTTTGACAATTCCTGGTGGAAGCAAGTTTGGAATAATTCTGCTTGGCCTAAATGTAATTTTTTCTTGTGGCTAGTGGTGCAAAATAAATGCCTTACCTGGGAGAATCTTCAGAAGAGGGGCTTTCAGGGGCCTTCTATCTGTATTTTATGTAATAACAGTGATGAAAATAGCTCACATCTCTTTTTCCACTGCTCTTTCACCAGGGTAATTTGGCACTGGTGGTGGGAAGCTTGGGAGCATGCCTGTATTCATGCTAACTCTCTGGCTGAGTTCTGGAATAGTATTGGTAGACCCCCCTCTAAGACCTCCTTTCTCGAGGTGGCCTGGGACATTGGTCCAGGTTTTATTATCTGGCAGGTGTGGTTGGAAAGGAACCGCAGGATATTTCAAGATAAGTCGAAGATGGTGCAACAGGTGTGGTTGCAAGTGATAAATATGCTTCAGGAAACCCTGGCTGCGAAGTGTGATCTCTCTGAGGATATTGATCCTGGAGATGTGCGAGTGGTTCACAACCTGAATATTTCTTGTGCTGGTTGTAGTGATGCCCTGTATAAGAAGCAACAGATTAGAAGCAAGCAAGCTAAAAGAAAGGTTTGTAGGGAGGGAAAGTGGTCCCTTCCTCCTCTGGGAACCCTTAAGATCAATACTGATGGGTCTTCCAGGGGAAATCCTGGGCATGCTGGGGTTGGAGGAATTGGCAGGGATTGCTCTGGTGAGATTATTTTCTTCTTCTCTTATTATAAGGGGTTACAGACCAATAATTATATGGAGGCGCTTGCTGTCCTCTTGGCTCTTGAAAGAGGATGTGCTCTGGGATGGAGTAAGATTATCTGTGAGTCTGATTCCCAGGTGGTGGTGGATATGTTGAATCTTCAACGGATGGAGAATATGGATTGGCATCTGGCTGTGGTGGGTAGGCAAATTCTTAAGCTGAGTGCTTCTTTGGATGCAGTCTCTTTCTGCTATGTTCCTCGTGAGTGGAATAGGGCTGCGGATTGCTTGGCTAAGTGGGCTTCGGACCGTGGGGAGGGATGGATGGCAGGAGATTGGGCCCATCTGCCTCCGGAGTATGTTCTGGATCTTGAGAGGCTAGTCAAGGAAGATATGGAGGACTAGTTGTGCCCCTTCGTGGGCTTCCTTTTGTTAGTTTTGTTTTCCCTTCTGGGCTTGCGGCCCTTTCTTTTGTACTTTGCTGGTTGATTCAATAAATTTTTACCCCTTTTTAAAAAAAAAATAATAATCTGCCAAAACAAACAATGGCATCCAATACTAATTTATAAGCTGTCAAAAAAAATAATGGCATCGAATACTAATTTATAAGCTATCAAAACAAATAATAGCATCTAACACTAATTATAGGTTGTCTTAAGGGGATGTCTTAAGGGGGATGTCTTAAGGGGTCCTAATACGATGTCTTAAGGGATCATAATATGTCTTAAGAGGATGTCTTAAGGGGTCATAATACAACATCTTAAGGGGATGTCTTAAGGGGTCCTAATATGACGTCTTAAGGGGATGTCTTAAGGGGTCATAATACGTCTTAAGGGGATGTATTAAGGGGTCATAATACGTCTTAAGGGGATGTCTTAAGGGGTCATAAAACAATGTCTTAAGGGGATGTCTTAAGGGGTTTAGGGTTTATGGTTTACGATTTAGGGGATGTCTTAAGGGGTCATAATACAATATCTTAAGGGGATGTCTTAAGGGGTCTTAATACAACATCTTAAGGATATAATTGATTTAACAATAATGTATGCATGATATTTAGTGATTATACAATCAAATATAAAGTTTCAAAGTAGGAAAACATGTACATTTAACAAACAAAATATATAGAATATCGATTTTGATACATAGAAGTACATAGAGTACATAATTGTGTATGTACATGTATTTGTAATTTGTATAAAATGTTTAATTCTGTAAGTATGTATGTACATATATGTCATCTCAAAACAATGTTTACAAAATTTGGATATGCCATCTCAAGAACATCTCAAACTCGTGCCCAGAATGTAGTAGGTCTTCACACCACCTGATATCAAAAAGGTACAAGCAATATCAATGAAATCATCAAAACATAAATATTTTAATTTATATAAAACTATCTATATGTACACAACTCAAGTACCTGCATTTAAAAGTATTCCACACATGTGTGTAGGTTGAATCTAGGCATCCTCTCCTTATTGTTTCAAAGTATGAGATCAATGCAATGATGGCTTAAGGATACAAAAAAGGATAATAAATCAATTTTAACTATAAATGTACAAGCAATATCAATATGTAATTGAAACATGTATTTAAATATAATTTAACTAATAATTACCTATTTTTACCAAGTATTCCATGTTGTCTAGGTTGAATCTACATGGACTA
The DNA here is from genome assembly GCA_007258455.2 of Sequoia sempervirens. NCBI lineage: Eukaryota > Viridiplantae > Streptophyta > Pinopsida > Cupressales > Cupressaceae > Sequoia > Sequoia sempervirens. Next base: position 680,840,379 of record VDFB02058242.1, read on the forward strand.
GATCTTTTTCTGATTATGGCTTAAGGATCTATAAAAGGACAATTTAAATTAATTTCAACTAATAACACACTTGACCAATATCAAAACATGTATTTAATCTATTTAAAAGTACAATATAAAACTAAAACTATATTTACCTGTATTTACTTATTCCATTTTACCATCTGCATCCTCTCTTTTTTGTAATGCATCTATGATTGCCTCATGCTCTTCCATAGAAATTGTCCATAGCACTTTATTTGTAGGTCTTCCACGATACCGATCTAGTTTTATATCTGTTGCCACCACCAAATGTGAATAATGTATAATCTTTTTATGTGTTTCATAATCTTCAAATGCAAGTAGACCATTCTTCCTTGCCAGGTATTTTCATAGCCAAGTGCCAACAACCACCACCGATCCTATTGGAAAACATGAAAAGCATCATCAAATAAGTTCTCAAAATTTTCTTAAGGGGATAAAAAAACTTGTTATCAAAATTGCTTAAGGGGATGTCTTAAGGGGATCACCGTACCTATTGGATAATGATAGCCATCATCATCTTCTCGAGGTGCTATTAACTTATGTTTAGTCTCCACACAACGAGCCAACCAATATTAAGTTTTCTCTTCATTCCTCTTAGGTGCAACAACAAAATACACATGTCCTGCAAACAAAAATTGATTTAATAACTTGCGCATATCCATATAAATAATTTAGTATTACAAAATAACTTAATAAAGTGAAATAAATTGAATTAAATTACCTTCTTGTACAAGGTCTAAAACACGGTCATAGTCTTCAGATGCAAACACTTGATCATTTTCTTCAATAGTTCTTTCATATTCATCATGTGCTTGTGCAGGTGTCAACGATCTTTGCTCCCACTATTCAACCCATTCTGTATTTTCACATGCTTCCCAATCTCCTCAGATACAAAACTAGCATAAACATGCAAGCTCCCTTGTCCAGATGGTCCATGTGCTTACTATTGAACTCCTAAATGAATGCCATTTAGTAGATCCACTGATTGCCTCACAATCAACTCTAGGTACAATGTTCTCTTCTTCAACCAACCAAAAGAATCGATGAATTGTAGAGTACTCACTCGAACCAGGTGAAAATAATCTTGTATTACACCAATCCATAATCCCACGTGCATCTTTAAATTTTACTGCATCCTTGAATTTTAATTTTTCTCTAGCAAGAATTCTTTTGACACACGCACCAGCTCCATCATGTTCTCCTTTACCATGCCCAGGTTAAAAAAAATCCATATATGCTAGACATTAAGTTCCTTGTGAACCCTACTTAACCAATAGAACATTCAAGCATTCTTGAATTGCCCCATACAATTATCTGACCATATGAGGCATTCTTTCATTTGTATTCCTCTTTCTCTTAAATTTCTATAAAATATACTGAAACAATATTGAACAAACTCTGACGAGTGTAATTGGTTGTCACTCAAATAAAAATGATACCTCCTCAAAACTTTTCTATCATCCTCAGTGCTATCATCTGCATGTCTATAAACAATATGGAAAAACATAGCTACTTGCATTGAATTATAATACTGTGATTGAATTTCCTCTTGCGGAGCTAGAGTATAATTTTCCACAAAATCAACCACTGAAAGTATAGTACCAATTGGAAATGTGTTTCTACATGCGCGAAATTGGCCATCAAGCTATCAAGCATGTTGAGAGTGCATGACATATTTTGGTACAATCTTATTCTTAAATTCACTCATGAATGCATGCACACTAACTTTTTTCTGTAACTAAATCACAATGCTTTCCTATTTTTCCATCTTTTAATGAATAGTGAAAATTCTTAAATCTTTTAACATCTACTAATTGTTGTCCAAAATCGTTATCAACACTTTCATGAATACAAATTCTTAAGAATGAAAGATTTCCATAGTCAATGCATTGTCAAGAAATACAAGAACTTAAATAAAACAATTTACCATTAGATCTTTCACAAAACAAACCTGAAATAAACTCCTTTATTGCTTCAGGTGGCATATTAATACCACATTCTTGTATAATCATGTTAGTATGCAAGGTACAACATATATATCGAAAAACATCATAAAAATAACGAAATTGAACATGCATTTTACAACAACAAGATATTTGTTGCTCATTAATTTTTACATACCACAGTTTACATTTTTCAAAAGACCTTTGATTTATTTTAATATTACCAGGTAACACTAAATCACCACAAAATTTTCTATAAAATTCAGTTTGTGTTGTATATAATAGGTGTTTTGGGTGAGGATCGCAAACTTTGGACCCCACCCTTAATTTTAAAACATCTCTAGCATTAGAAGAAACCCTAGTATTATCATGCCAATATTTTTTTATCAAAGATTTAATTTCAACATTCAATTTCATATCAGACCTCGAGAGTCAACCACTGAAACTCCAACATTGGTTGATAGGATCATTTTCTATACTTTCTCTTCTTTTTTCCACTCTTAGCAATGTTTTAGGATGCATTTTTAAAGCTTCACTAATATTGCTTACCATTCTTTTATTCAAAGTTGCTTTATTAACAATAGCAGTTGTTATAGCTCTTCTTGCTACATTTTTATCTTTAGATCGACTATATTTCCCAATAGATTGAATGGCACTAGCAATAGTAGACATAACATGTTTTAATGATTGATCTTTTCTTTTTGGTTTAACAAAAAAGCCTAACCTTTTCATTATTTTCCTCATTTTTTGCATTCTCATTAATTACATCATTAGTTGACATTGAATTGCAATTTTTTTACAATAAAAGAATTTGTTGTATATTCTATTCACATGTGTTCTTATTTTCCTCCAAGAAATTTGACTAGGAAGATTATCGAAAACACCACTTTCAATTTTAAAAAAAGTATTTTCATTAAATTCAACATCACATTCTAGATTTTCATCTTCATTTTCATTTTCATTTTCATTTTCAACTTCAAAATGATTTACATTTTCATCTTCATTTTCATCAACAAAATGGTTTTCATTTTCATTTACAGATCAACAAAACAGTCTTTGTTTTCATTTTCAACAAAAGGATCATTCTCATTTTCATTTTCAACAAATTCTATAAAAGTTTCATCTCTCTGAATATTATCAATGTCAACATTGTTAAGTCCAACATCTTGTAAACCTTCTACATACAAATTTACCATTTCACTAACATGTGGATTTGAAGACGTACCTGGATTTGTGGATATTGTTCAAACATTCTCCATAGCATTGAAAGAGGGATTTGAAAACATAGTAGGACTTGCTTGTATAATCATATTCTTCTCCAAATTGACTTCTTGCAAATTAGCTTCATCTACAACCATGGTCTCCTCAATGTTTTCATCTTCAATAGTTGTGGAATTGGATGCTCCCCATCATTCATTGATTTAATTCCCATTCTTCTTTCTCTTTGTCTTTGTCTCTCCTCTTTTTTGCTTCAATTTCTTCAGGAGTCAATGTCTTCCTCTTCTTATTACGAGCTTTATCTCCCATGATTATAAAATTCTCAAGCACAAATGAATGTCAATAGTGAAATTCTTCAAAAAATTCAATCCAAATTGGAAGTTAAAGACCTATAAGGACAAAATTCTTCCTCTTTTGTTCCTCAAAACAAGTAGAAAACTAGCACAATTCCACTTTAAAAACTATTTTCTTCATGCCTCCTTTGAAAAAATCAATCCATATTGCAAGTTGAAGACCTTTTGTTCCTCCAAACAAGTACAAAGCTAACACAATTCCACTTCAAAAATGGTTTACACGATGCCTCCTTTGAAAAAATTAATCAAAAATGCAAGTTCACCACCTGTAAAGACAATAGTTGATGAAAAATAGCCCAATTTTACTGCTCTCGACCATACATGTGAAGTTACAAACTTCACAGTAATTTTTGACAATAAATTTAAATAAAACGGTTAAAAACAAACGAGATCCCGTTTATAGAATGTGATCCCATTATATAATTGGGATCTCGTTCCCAATATTTAATGTGGGGACCATTGACAAAGGAATGAGATCCCGTTTATAGAGCGGGATCCTGTTTCCTTGTCAACAGACACGCCATTTACTATTGGGAAATGGGATCCCACTTTGTAAAATGGGATCCCACTTTATAAAACGGGATCCCGTTTACAAAAAAATGAATTTGAATTTACTTTGTGGTCGGGTTTTTTCCTTGTATTTTGGTTCGGGAAAAGCATTGGGAATCCAAACCTAGGCATTCAACCTGGTTTGACCTGCAAGTTGAAGGTCCTAACAATGTCAGAGAAAAATACCGAGTTTGAACATATGGCTGATGACTTTTTTGCAGAATTTTTTGACGAAATTAAAACCCATTTTAGATGAGATAATGCAAATTCCAAATATGTAAATTTTTTTACAATTAGATTATTTTTTCTATTTTTCAATTAATTTATGATGAAACTGGTCCATAAACTTTAAATATTAGAGTTTTTTAATATTTTAATAAATTTTGATCAACATAACATTTTGACGAACGGATTGCAAGAGAACAAACTTCAGACAATTCTTTTCAATTTTAAAAAAAAAAAAAAAATGATAAGTTTAGGTCATCTTATGCATGTCGTACATGATGATTTTTCAAAACGACAAATATGCCTAATAAAAATTTAACAAAAAAAAATTACAAAAAAATATCGAGAACAAGCTTCAGTGAGTCACAAATATTTTCCCAAAAGGATTTAGAAAAATAAGATTATTTAGGTCAAAATATGGATGTTGTACAAGTGCATGGTATGGTAAAAAAAAGTGACTTTTAAACAGTGGTTTTTAGAAACACCTATTGAAACTCAATTTGTACAATTTGGGTATTGAAATAAATTACATATTTGAAAACTAGACTTCGAGTACTACATTTTATGCTTACTAACTTTTTTGAAGATTCTATCTCTAAGTGCTTCAAATTTTAAGGTCAAATGTGTCAAATTCTGAAAATTAGGAAAAACACTTCCACTTTTTGGCCAAAAAGTGGACTCAACTTCTTGCCAGCACCCCCATGGGAACTATTAAAATATTCAGTTGAAAATACCTTTGAATAAAGGCGAACATAATAAAAAATTAAATATAAGTAACCTTTGAATGAAGGTCTTCTAGACTGTCAACTTTTTAAAATTAATAAGTATTATATACTAATATAAATTTAACAAAATTTCTGCAAATAAAAAGAATGAAATATATCAAAATTTTGAGTTTTTGTAGGTGAAATTTTTGAAGCAAATTTACAATTTTCTTTTTTGCAATTTTTAGCTTTTTGGAAGGAGAAAATATTTGACAAAGAAATAGTAGATAAATATTTTAGAAAAGAGGAAATGGGAAATAAGAAGGTACGGAAAAATAAGATTACGAGGAAATATTCAATAGAAAAGGATAAAGAACGATATGAAAAAGGACTCTAAGATTTATCTCACAAAGACAAGGTATGTATAATTGTAATTTGTATAAAAATAATTTAAAAATATTAAATTTGTATGTATCCCTATTTCTTCAACACTAGGGTTTTAATGTGTAGTTTTTTAATTTTAGATTTAATTTTAATTAAAAAAATTGATTCCTATGTATGTTTTATATTCATAAATTTCAAATTGTAGACATAGATTTCAAATAAATTATCTACATCAAATTCACTAGCTCCTCTCCAAGTTTTGTTGATTTCTTTCCCCTACCTCAACTCTAGGGTTTCAACATAGTTTGTAAAACTCTTTGAATCCTACATCAAATTCAATAGTTCCTCTTTAGGGTTTGTAGATCTATTTCTCCTACTTTAAATCTAGGGTTTCAACATAATTTATAGCTCTCTTTCGACCCCACATCAAATTCACTAGTTTATCTCTAGGGTTCGTATATCTACCTAAATCACTTACAAACTCTAGATTGAAATATATTTTCATACATGGTATAGTACATTTGGGCTTGAAGTGGTTGATATAACTTTGATATAAGTTTAAAGTTTGACATGTATTAACTTGCAGGTTTTTGCTCTACTCTTACGACCTAAGAAGGATAACAAGTTCTGTGTATACTAGAATATATACCACTACTCAGTTGGCTACTTAGTGATCGTATTGAGCATAATAAACATCTTTAAAGGCCTTGACATCTTGGATCCTGAAAAGAAGTGGAAGAAGGCTTACATTGGTGTTCTTATTGCTTTGGGTGCAATTGCAGTCATTCTTAAAATTGTAACATGGATTATCTACTTCCAACGCAAGTGAAGGAATTCTTCCAAACCCATCAGTGAAATGAATGGTAATGGCCAATCAAATGGAAATGGCCTTACTCAGTCATATCATTAGGAAAATGTTTCCATTGAAATTCTCCCTTTACCTACACATAATTTAGAAGCTGTAATTTTTTATTTAGTAGGTAGTAGAAAATTTGAGACTAGTGTTAGAAATTTATTCTTTTACTTTACTAATATATATCTACAAGTCGGTGCACATTTTTCATGCAATGTGCACCCTTTTGCCTAATGGAATGAAATATCAATTGACCCTATGTTCAAGGTTTTCAATTATTTTACTTAATTTTTGCTTTCTTCATTCTCTTACAATTTGAAAATAAAAATAAGGTTTATTTTAGAGTGAGTTTAGTTTAAGTAAATATATTTAAATAAGTATAATTAGTTTAGGTTAATTAAATTAATATCGAGAGCTAAAAAATTACAAAATTAATGCTTTGGAAATAAGAAGGTGAATAGTGATATCTAGTTTGATTATTTAAGTATGATATTAATGAATAAGATTTAAGATTTTCTATTTTGTTAGACATTGAGAGTAGTGTCTTTTTATTAGTACATAATTATTTGAGATTTTGTGTTAGATTTCTATTATGTGTGAGGACAAATCTATAAGTTTCAGGTAAATTTGTATTTTAGATTTACCTTGATAATCATTAGAGTTCTATCCTACAAAATCACCTAATGTATGAGAATTTAGAGTTGGCATCTAGATAAATACCTCGTTAGAAACTATCATATGACTAAGTCTCTAGAGTATTGTGCCATGATTAACCCTTTAAAATTGAACAATATTGAAAATAATAAGTGCAAGATGTAGATTCTTTACTCTCTTTTTTATACCAAATTGAATTGTGTTGCTATTAATTGCTCTCAAGAATGATTTCCTTGTAATTATATAGATTATTAGAATGAATACATTAAATTCCTTTAAACCCTAGCACATAATGTGCCAAACTGCCAAAAATATATTTAATTGGTCCAAGGTAGAAAGATGTAGGAGTTAGTCAAGGAAATTTGAATTTTTAGTTGAAAAGGGACAAGTTTGTGATTAGACGATTGCTACAATGTCCATGAACTTGACATAGAATGGAATAATAACTAAATTATTTAGATGACAAAAAACTTGATGGAATATGTGATAGATAAATATAATAAATACACAAATAAAATAAAAGTATAAGAATATAGATATAGATAGATGAAATAAGGATAAATTGTTGGAGAATGCCAAGATTAGAGAGCTCGAATTTGATAACCTTCCACACTTGTGAAACTATGAATACAATAGTATGTCTATCAATATAATATAAAGAGTGTATAATACAATGATCACGCCTTGCTTATATTGGCAAGGATAAGGAGGTGAGAAGGTAGGAGTGAAACTTTGACTACCCCTCCATAGGTGGGACACTTGTGAGCTCACTTGAAAAGTGTGCGAGCAAGTGTCGATAGGTGTCTCAAGTCATAAGGACACATGTCTCAACCATATGAAGTGAGACAAAAAGAAAAAGAAAGCTAAATAAATTTAAGCTAGGTGTGAATAGGTTAATCCTAGAAAGGTGATTAGCTAACTAGGTATGGTAACTAGCATATATATAAAAAAACACCAAGATATATCCGTCTCGAGGAGCCTATGGAAATTTTATGAGAGAAATTGATTAAAAAAATCTAGGTGCCTCGAGAAGGATATCTCTCAGTGCTTTTTATATATAATAGTAATAAATATATATATGCTAGTAGCATTCACATCACAACATGAAAGACAAAAATATTAGGGTTAAGGTTAGGGTTAGGGTAAGGGTTAACATTAGGAATAAGGTTAGGGTTATGATTAGAGATATAATTTGGTTCATGGATAGGGTTAGGGTTAGAGTTATGGTTAGGGTTGAAACTTGATTGAATCCTATCCCTAATTAAATACTAACCTTAATTAAACGTAACTTAATTGAACCTTAAATTTAACACTAGTCCTAGTCATAACCCTAACCCCAAGATTTATTCTAGAACCCTAACAATAACTCTAAGCATTATTAAACTTAAACCCTAACACTAACCCCAACCCTCTTTGAACCTAACCCTAATTGAATCATAACACTTACTGTAATTAAACTCTAATTGAAAAATAACCCTTTTTGAACCTTAACCTTAACCCTAATTTATTCTTGGTTGTAACCCTAATTGTAACTCAATTAAACCTTGATTACATGCTAGAACCCTAATTGTAACCTTAATTGAATATAAATTATTTAATTTATTTTTTTACCTTAATCATAATCGTGATCCTAATTGAACCCTAAACCTAACCTTGATCATATGTAGCCCTATTTGAGCCTTAACCATTATCCTAATGCCAATATTTATTCTAGAACCTTAACTCAAACCCTAGTTACCCTTATTGTAACCTTAAGTAAACACTAATCCTAATTGAACCCTAAATATAACCCTTTTTATTTGCAATGCTTATTCAACCTTAACCATAATTGTAACCCAAATTGTACACTAACCATAACCTTAATAATAATTGTAACTGAACCTTATACCTGACCTTAATTAAACCATAACTATAAGATTCCTAACTGAACCCTAACTCTAGCTGAATACTAACCATAATTGAACCTTAATTAAATAGTAATTGAGTCATAGCCCTATTTGAACCCTAACCCTAATTGCATTTAAACCTTAATTATACCCTAACCCTCATTGAGCCTTAATTTAATCATTACCCTAATTAAAAACCCTAATCCAAATCCTAAACTTAACCATAACTGTAATTGCATCCTAACCCTTATTGAACCTATTGTGTGGTCTCACAACATGCCCCAAGAATGTAAGGCTTGGAGACCCAAGTTTAAAATTATTACTTTTAGAAGTTACTAGTTGACTAGTGGCCTCAAAAGGTATGCGTAGGGAAAGTTGAAAACTTAGTGTGTTGGGTGCTAGGAATTCAGGTAAATGGGTTTTCGAGAAATTTGAACCTGGCTGAATAATCAGGATGAGTTCGTTGAGAAAGGTGGATAGGTTGTTGTAGTTGAGAGTTAAAATCCCACTAGTACAAAAAGGTTTGTAAAATGGGATAGGTGACATTTTATGGTTTGTTTTGAGAAGTGCAGTACATTAGCTAGTCGAGTTTTAAAGGATGTTGGGTAATCAGGTGTTGGGTACTCGGGTACCCAAGTAAATGGTGCATTGGTGCAAATGTTTAAACATGCTACCCAATTTTTCCCTAGTACATCAAGTATCTAGAAACCCACTTCAATTCAATGATTCCATGATGATGTTAAAGCATGTTATTTCTAGATTGGTGTTTTGAAGGAACTAATGTCAGAGAAGGCTTTATTTTTAAAAGGTTCCTATTGATAGTTTACAAGGGAATTGACATGTGGAATTTTATGTGCATGAGGAATAGGTTGTTGGATGACGTTCGAGTATGGATGACTAGGAAAATTTGGGTTACGAGCAGATCCAACAACATTTCCCAGGTTGGGGCATGTACTTAGGGAACTCACACATAGAAGAAGCATACTGTGAGAGAACACGGGTAACCAGGGCACTGAATATACGGGCCTTATACGAGTAAGGATTGTAATACTGAGTTCTAGAGAGTTACACTTACATGCATATCTCCCAAATTAATAGCTTAGAGGAAGGAACACAAGGCCAGTTCAAATTAAAATTTCTATATCCAGTTGATCACTCTGAATATACAGCTAGTTCCTACATTTAATTTGAAGGTTTAATTGATGAATTGCTCAATCTAGTTTGATGTTGTGATTATGTCTCAAAGACATGAGTCTAGAAAGATCAGGTGTCAAAGAAAGTCAAAGTGTTTGTTGACTTATTCCAGAAGATTCCAATGCCAAATGTCATGTGCCACATGTTATGCTATGATTTGTTCCCTAGATTCTCTTTCACGTGTTTTGGTGAAACTCCTTGGTTGCCTTGTTCTTATAAAAGGTCGGAAGTTGTTTCTTTTTAGTTAAGTTCATAATTTGTGGAATTCCAGAGAACTAAAATTTTTGCTAGTTTTATTTCTTTTTCCTATTTTATGTACCATTCCAGCTGACATAAAAACTTGTATGAAAGGAATCATTGCTAGTTAAGTGTCCCTCCATAGGTGGGACACTTGTGAGCTCACTTGATGAACTTGTGTCAATAAGTGTCTCAAGTCATGAGGACACATGTCTCAACCATATGAAGTGAGACAAAAATAAAAAGAAACCTAAATAAATTTAAGCTAGGTATGAATAGGTCAATCCTAGAAAGGTGATTAGCTTACTATGTATGGTAATGACTTTACTTTTTATATTGCTAATCATTTAAAAATATTTTTCTCATATGAGCATCAACATAAGACCAATACAAGCTCTTACAAGCACAACCATGAGACTAATTTTAATTCCTTTAGAGAAACCACACTAGAAACCACCAATGGAGGACCAAGAGTCACAACTTAGAAGTCCACTTATTTAGAAACCACCTCCAAGAGTCACAACTTAGGATTCCACATAAGATGTCCCTTTGGGATTTGAACTTGGGTCTCTGTGCAATGAGTTCACTCAATGTTTTAACCAATTAAGATCAACCCCTTAGATGATAATGACTTTATTTACACTAACACCCCCCATTAAGTGTAACTTAGGGAGTAATGTATGAACTAATGATGAATCTCGGCTAAGACTACATGTCAGGTACTCATTACAAATATCTCATAAAGTGGAGTAAAGGAGAAAAACCTAGTGGAAAAATAAAAATCCCTCTCCAAAAGAGAAATGATACAATGAAAATTACAAATGAAGAAGACTAAAGAAAGACTCATGATGACCCCACCAAGGCAGGTAGTTATATCATATAAGTACAAGAAATGTTCCCCCCCATAGGAGAGAAATTAGAGAAGGTCATGTGACAGCTCTACTCCCTCCGGCTCACCCCCCACCCCTAAAATGTGAAGTTATGAACTCCATGTGAGGAAATGGTTCCTCCCAAAATTGATAGTAGAAGAGAAACCATGCAACATCCCCTCAAAATGATGCATGTAGTATTAGTATATGCTAAACACTAGATGTTGAAGATGATCCATGATTGTTGAACATTTCTCCCCTTGGGAAGAAACAACACCACAAATTTGTGGGATATGACTTCCCATTCCATATAGGAATATGCAGGAAGTAAGATGTTCATGTCTTTGAATTATGCACATGATCCAAAGATTGAAATGATGTCAATGATGCCTTTGAATAATACTTAATGATCTCCAAGCCAATGTTGATAAGATGGATCAGGTACCATATATCATTCAAGAAGGAACAAGGATCATGGATGTATGGTGATATACAGACCAATGTGAATCTGATATTACAGTAGGTTATGATGACTGAGTTGGCTAGGTAAACTCATGAATGTTTACACAATCTATTATGTGATAGAAGTTGACATAGGCAAGGCAAGAGCAATATCCAAAGATGGCAATGGTGATGCAACTTCATCAAGGCTAACAAAAAATAAAAGATGCTTATCCTCAATGGTGTCATCTAAATCAACAAGGTGGGATTCTACAAAAAAATATGTGATTTCTGGTAGATATGCATCCCAATGTGATGGATCGGGAATGATGATAACAATGACCCACTTCAAAGAATCATTAGAACTCATGAATGAGTTAACACCGGATTCAAATGTAGTAATAGGAATTGTGGGAGATGTGATATCAATGTAAGTTGAATGAGACTACATTGTTCATCCCCAAATGATGGTTTCTCACAAGATGTCTTAGTGAGATTACTATTTTCAATCTCTGATTGTAAGTCAATAATTTGATGGGAGACATGAGGACAAAATTCAACCACATGTTGATTGCTCTCACAATATTTGCACTTCTTTTTGTAATATTTTCTAGACATGGTCTAATTATAAGCAAAAAATCAATGTGAAATGCAATATTGATCCCCCCAAAATGATTAGTGTTGATTGTAGCCCCCAAGAATAATGTGCAATTTTTTTTACAAGTTATGAAGATTAGATGCTAAATTGATTGTTTATTATACACAATGATTTTTACAAAATTGGTTATCCAAATCTTAAACTTATACACAAAATCATATTCCTTGTGAAATTATAATAGAAATAAAAATAAGTTTACAAAATTTCGATAATCAAGGTGAAAGTTATGCCTCGTCAAAATTTTCTTAGAAAATAGACTTCAAAGGCCAAAAATGATCTTAAATAGCACAATTTCCAAAACGTCTTGACGACAAAATTTTGAGGACTAAATCAGCTTTTTGTCAACTATTCACAATAAAAAATACCCCCCATTTAGAAGTTATGCAAAAAGACGAAGGATCCCCCCTTACAAGCTTTAATGAAATTTGACTATTAGTTTGAATTAATATAAACTATGATATTGCTATCAAGGTTCAATTGTGCAGTTTATCAAGTCAAACTCATAGGTCTATGAGTTCGACAGAATTGAATCCTACTTATTAATATAGACTAATTCAATTATATAATTTAACAATATCATAATTTGACATGCTGTAGAAAATACCTGCTAGTTATTAATATAAATAAAGACAAGTGATTAGAATAAACATAACCACTAATCTAAATTCGCACCAAGTGGTAGGTTAAACCAAGTCTTGTGTGAAAACTAAGGGGGAATACTCGAGGCAAATGTGGATGGTTGACGAAGTGTACTGGTCTTGGGGCCAAATGTGATGTTGATAGATCTTTGCACTGGTCAAATGGAGGCCGTTGCAGTAGACAAGGCGCCAAAAAAGGATTTTGATCTGGTCGTGGGGCACATGGAATCGTTGGAGAGGCGTATGGAGACTCGAACCCGTATGGATGCCGACTCAAAACAAATTTCTTCTAAAATGCACATGCTGTGAAGACTGAAGACTTCATGCCACTGTTTTCCAATAGTTAAAGACTTGTAGAGAGATATTTGGAAGCCAGCAAGTAGGCCAACGAGGCCGCATAATTCTTGTTGATGAGTTGGAATGGTGTGGCGATGGCTTTGAAAACCAAGATGTGCCAAAAACAAACAAACAAGCCAGCCTATATGCCACGATCCCTGCAAAACACAACAGGTTGAATCCCTACAAATAAAACCATAGGAAAATGTCATGAATCTGAGAGAATCTAGAATGTTTTAATAGTTGTTATAGTATTTGTTGATTTAATGTCTAATATATTCAGTTTTGCTTCTGGGTTTGATTGTGTGGGTGTTTTTCCTCCTCTTGCCCTCTACTACCATTCTGATGATGGATCACAGAGTGTGATCCGAAACGTTGATGTAACACTAACACAATCAAATCCAAAAGCAATACTGAATTCTTCATTATGGATTGTGGAACTTTGATATCATTAATGTCTAATATCCTTAATAATATTGTTCAATAGTTGCGACTTTAAAGTTGTTAGTGTTGATGATGACTACCCATAATTGAATGAAATGTATTCCTTAGATCTAAAAAGCAACAAATCATGTGATGCCATATTAGCGCACCAATAAAACATGATTTAGTGCACAAGTATTAGTCTCACCTTTTTTTTGGGGTCTTTTTGGACACCTCGACAGAAAACATGAATACATGTGGCATTATAGTTGATGATATGACAATGAAACCTTAGTTATAAGCAGGTGACTTGCCAAGTAAGCTAATGTTAAAAAATGTGAGTGATTTGAAATTTTCACATAGGATTTTGAAAAGCGCGAAGTTAGGGTGCTCCACTACCAGATCCTCTCCCCTAGATTGATGAAGACTATAAAATCTTGGAGATTATAGATTGAATAGACCAAAAGAGGCCAAAATAAGCCAAAAATATTATAAAATTATAAATATCGATCCAAATGGGTAGATTGGCAGAGGGTAAATTGGTCTTTTGCTAAACTTTATTTTTATTTTTTACTTTTCATACAATGGCAAAAAATGGCAAAAATTGAAAATTATTAAAATTGACGAAACAAAAGGTATTTTTTCGTTTCTCAAGCCTTCTAGGTGAGAAGATGACTTACATGGATGCCTCATCAAGTACTATCCCATGCGACCTATAAATACATCTCTATTTGCACAACAATATTAACAATACTATCAATTACGTCCCTTTGGGAAGCAATGACAATGTGATCACTAGTATCGCTAAGTGACAAAGAGATCACGAGAATCCTCTCACCAACCAAGCTCCTATTAGTAGGAGGATATCAGTCAACTTGATGATATGGCTGCTTGTCATATACCCCACCATGCCCCTAACCAAAATGTGGAGGTAAAACTAAATAGTTGAAGTTGAGGCCTAAATGAACCTCAATGTACAATTGTTATGCAAAATATAATGAAATTTAATCATTTTTAGGATAATGACCATGTACAAAATGAAATTTAGGGTGAATCAATGGTGTCATCTAAGGGTCTCCACATTTGGTCACTTGATATTCCCTACCATAAGTTGTAGGGGTATATTGAGGAAAACAATCCCTTTTGATAATTTATTTTAGCACATTTAGTCGTATTATGCTCAATGAAACATCACTTGAAACTCTTTCTCACATTTGGGCGAGAATAGTTGTTAAAGTCTCACCATAATAAGGTGAAACACTCCCTAATGAATGTCTTATATGAAGTAAACTATCCAATATCTTCTCACATTTTTTCTGTAAACCCCAATAGTTTGCAAGCCACCTAAAATTAACCACAATCTATTGATCTCCCCATCTATATGTGTGAAAAGTGAATTATCCATATTTTTCATAGCTGCAAAGTCAAAATAGTCATTTAGTGTTTTCATTTGACATAATTTTAGGGTTCAATTTTATGTGTGTACATGTATGCATTTCATGTGTATGTACATGTATAAATGTATGTATATATGTACATATATGTGTATTTAATGTTGTACATATATACACCATATGCATATATTTTGAAAAGAAAATAGATTTATTAATAAAATCATTGTGGAAAAAATGTTGTATTTAATATATTTTATATTATTCAATCATACTAAATGCATTGAATAATAAATATGTATTTTTGTAGGGTGTTGCCACAATAGTGGTTTACACTTTTTGGGAGATCCTGATTTTTTCTAAAATCACATATTTTTAGAAAATATAATAATTTAAGTCTTGAAAAGTTCCATTTAAAGAATTCCAATTGAATAGGGTTTGATCAAACCACCTTAGACCAAGCCCCCTTGGATAGAACCCCACTAGTTTGAAACCACACATATAATGGAGTCTCCTTTACACCTATCAAAATGCTGATAAAAAACCACTTTTGATTTACCTTTTGGGGGATCAAATGAATTCATTTAAAAATTATTTTTTTGTAAGTATGTAGTCCTTATTATAAGCTTCCAAAAAAGTATAATTTTAATTAAATTAAATTTGATTATTATATTTATTTTTTATTTCTTGTGAAAGTAGGTTTTTCACCGAAAATCAAGCTCTTTGTTTTGTGCATGTGGAAAAATAGAAGATTATAAAAAAAAAATTGAAAAATATGAGCGCACCAGATATTGGAGTCCTTGATCCAACAAAAAAAAAAAATTGAATTTTGATACATACAAAAAAAGTTACGCGTTATATAGTCGCGCTATGTCTAAATTGTAATTGGTTTGACTTCAAAACATGATTAAAGGAAAAATATTCAATAAAAAAATATCTAACCAAATGGAAGAACTAGATATCAGAGTTAAAAATCTAAATTTGAAAGAATTATAATTTTATCCTTCATGGAAAAAAATTTATGCGTTATACGGTGAGCATCACTTTTTAAAAACGTTGTTTTCTCAAAAAAACTAGTTTTCGAGGGAGACGGAAAAAGAAGTGCAATCTAATTCCAAAATTTTTGTAAAAAATACATTTGGAATCTACAGACAAAATTTCACCAAACTCTAGTTTGTATCATCTTCAAATTCCTCACGGTTTAGCCGCTATAGGTGCCCAAAAGTGAAGATTTAGTTAAAAAAAAATATTTTAGTGTCGAGTTTGGCCAAAAATTGTAAACCACTATTATGGGATCACCCTGACATATTAAACAAGACCTTATTTTTTGTAGATGTAATCATTGTTAAGAAAAAAATTAAATTAATTAATTAATTTAAAAATATAACAAAATAAAAATGTATGAAATCTATTTTTAGCTATAAATGGGTATGTACAGGATCATCATGGAAAAAACAGGCCCTTAAGTGGCAAAAAATTTAGAAAAATCAGAGTTAGACAACTTGACGTAAAATTTGAATAAGTTATCTATATTATTTCAAAAATATGTAAGAATAGAATCTGTAGAAAATTGAATGTAGTTTATAAACTACTAGGTTTGTTTAAAAAAAGAAAAAATCTATTTGGTGAAAATTTGAAATTTCAATGCGAGTACTTAAATTTCGTGGAAAAATAAGAAGTAGGTGTTTGTTTGACCACCTAACCATAATAAAATGATAATATTTTTTTATAATATTTTAGATATAAGTATAAAACTCATGCCTCGATGTAATGCATTTTTTTGTAATTTTTTCCAAGTAAATAATTAATTATGAATTTTTATTACAAATTTTTAAAAATATAAAAATTTGTATGTCTAACCACCTTAACTTGGTCAAAATTCATGAAATTCAATTTTTCTTTTTTAATCCTATAGTATGCAAAGTATAGAATGTGACACATATTTTGGATTCAAAAAATGTGGTACCGCTTTAAAAGCTATAGATGTTTTTCAATCAACCTATCAATCAGGACTTTTATCATAATTTGAATAGAAAATGAATAATAATTACTTATTAAATTCAAAATAAATCATAATTTATATTGGTGGAAAGCTGAGAATCTCCTTTAAAAACCCTTTTCGTTTCATCAATTTTAGGTAAAAAAATAGTCGTCAGCCACATAACCATCATATTGCCACTTTTTGGCCCATCATGACTTTCCACATACCCAAATATGTAAATAAAAAATATAAAAAAAATATTTAAATATTCTATCCATTTTCAAAAAATAGAATGTAATTTCCTTTTTTAGATTGAAAGAAATGAAAAAAAAAACTAACGTGAATCAAAAATTTCTAAAAATTAGCATGACAAGGTCAACTTTAAACCCTCATATATCCCTTAATACTAGTCCAAATATTTAATGCAACCACTTGATAGAAATATCTAAAAGTGATATGTATATTGAATCCAAAAAGATTGTGTTTAAAGATTTTTGAGTTGCATTACCCTCTACAAGAAGTTTGTCTTCCTCTTTGCTGATGAAGATCTACTTTTGAATAATATTGTTCATAGAGTCAACTGATTCCAATAGTATGCACCTACAAATTATACTTATAAAATGGCTGAATATGAGGATTGATTTAGATTTATATATTTTTACTTTATTTTATTGAGGATGTAAATGGTCTAGATTCAAAGATGTATATTCGGTGCACCACTCATTTTGGTATTTAGTACACACCGAGAGCTTCATAGATAGTAGGTTACATCAAATCTAATCGGGTAGGTGATGTTGACTCACGGAAGTACATGTATAGGTTTACTTGTTGTCTTGGTTCTAATTTAATTGCATGGTCTTGCAAGAAGCAAACCAACATTGCATTATCATCCACTGAGGTTGAGTATGAAGTGAAATTATTGCTAGCTAGAAGGTACTATGGATTTGATAGCTTATGTAAGAGTTTAATCTACCACCTAATCATCCTACTATTATTTGGTGTGAGCATCAACAGATAAAGCACATCGAAATTCACATGTAGTTCAAACAACAACTTATCAATGACATTGTTCTCTCCTTAGAACTTATTTGCCTGCTAAGGATTAATTACAAACATCTTCACTAAACCTTTAGTATTGTCTTACTATCTTGCATTGCACCATTTTATTGGGGTAAATTTGTTCTTGGAGGGTCTTGATTCCTTCACCATTTGTATAAAGTTCTCTTTTTTGGAAGAATTTTTTTCCCATAGGGTTTTCTCCTTTACTTCGTATGTGAAAATTTTATTTTATACATGAGTACCTCATTACTCCTTATTACTAAGATGAGTTTTTGTAGTGATTTACTCCCTAACTATCACTTACAAAAGGTGTTAGTGTGAAAATAGATTTAATACATCTAATTTCTATTTATCTAGTTCGTAGACCTAGTAACCTATTCACACTAGCTTAAGTTCACTTAGAGGTTTAGTTGTCTCACCTCATAAACACATGACACATGTTCTCGTACTTGTCCTAATCTTTCTACATGTCTCACATCTCTTGGAGTGTTAGGTAGTGTTATAATTCCACCTCTACTTCCTCCTTTTCCTACATATACAAGAGATTAGTGTACATTCAAACACTTTGTATGATAGTTTTTGGCTAATTTTTTTTTATGCATTCTCTTCTAGAAGTTTTTGAAATTTTCATTCATAATTTTATACTCCAACACAATATTATTTTTATTTTTTATGAATTGTATAAATCATCCTAGCATCATGATTGACTATTAAAGAAAAAGTATTCTCATGTGATCATGTCCTAGACCTCCTCTCAGTTGAATCTATTAAAATTATTTCTTCTAGAACATATTTTCAATTTAAATTGAACTCCTCCCCCACATCAACAAACCCATTCTTATCTTGGCCTAGGATTTCTTGAATTACTCTACTTTGTTTGTAGCGAACAAAGTAGCTCCACCATTTTAGTGGTGTTTATTGGGCACAAAATGAAATAATTTTACCACTTTTTTCTTTTGATGTTGCCTAGGAAAATTGAACCCGCAACCTCAAAAAACCCGACTAGGAGAATGGATAAATTTTAGGTCTTTATATCCACTTTCTACAAAAATTATGCTTTGAATTCATTTGAAATTGGATCAAAATTTTAACCAATTCAATTATTATCCCCACTAGGAGAATGGATAAATTTTAGGTCTTTATATCTACTTTTTATAAAAATTATGCTTTGAATTCATTTGAAATTGGATCAAAATTTTAACCAATTCAATTATTATCCTCATGTTCAAACTTTGAAGTTGCAAGGGAAGATTCTAAATTTTAAGAAATAAAAAATGACATTATGTTATGCAAATATGTGTGTAGAAGATGCCTATAGAAGAGGATGGTTGCTTTGGCCTTTCTTATAAAAAAATTAGGAGGATTTTTTTATGGAATAATGAAATTACAGTCTCATATTTCTCAAGTCTCATGTGATTAAATGAAAAATATGTTGCTAAGACATGTTCACTCATGTCATGCAAGGAAAGCTTAAATGGGTTTGTTTGATCTCTGTCTATACAAAAGCTAGGAATAGTTAACAAAATTTAAATGCTATTATGTGTTCAATATTAATATAAAATTTATTAATCTCATGGCAGAGAGAAGGAGAGACCCTAGATCGAGCCGAGCGCAAGAATATCGTGGCAAAGACCCAAGTTAGTGGCCCCTTAATAGGATAAATGAGGGTAGGAGGAATAACAAAAAATGGAGAGCTCCTCAAAAAGCATGGAAGGCTCCGAAAAATAGAGGGAAACCAACTACAAGGAAAGAAAAGGATAACCCTATATCTTTGGATCGAGAGGCAAGAAATAGATGGGGGTATTCCAGGTTGAGGATGACTAGATCTGTTGATATGAAGAGCTTGGAAAATAAATTTTGAGGCTGAAACTACAAGAGGGGTAGCTGACAGAAAAGATGTACCCAAATGTGGAACATACAATGGTGGTTTCTCTACTGATAGACGGGAAAATGTGGAATGACTCAGTGAGTCATTTAAAAGAGAGGGAATTTTTTTATGAAGTGGAGCGGGCCTTGGCCGGCTTTCAAAAGGATCAGAGAATGGTGTGATATGCACCGATGAAAGTCTACAATTCTAAAAACCCTCCCAAATGGTTTCTATCTGGCTATTTGTCTGAACGCGAGAGATAAAGAATGGATATTCAATAGTGACCCATTCTTAATGGGAGGTAAGGGCTTCTTTTTAAAAAATTGGACTCCAAATTTTAATCCAAAGACAGAATCATAACAGAGGTACCGATATGGATAAGACTGTATAATTTACCTCATGAATATTAGGGTGAAGAAACCCTTAAAGTAATAGGTAACAAGTTGGGAACGTTTGTAAAAGTGGATGAGGCAATAGAAAATAATGACTACAACATGTATGCTCGTATCTGCATTTTATGGCAAGTGGCCCACCCTCTCCCTAGGATGGTGGAGCTGACAACTAGGGAAGGAACATGGAAACAAGAAATAGAGGTTGAAGAAACAATGGAAAGGTGCTCATTTTGCAAGGGTCTTGGGCATCCAGTTGGCGACTGTGATCTTTTGTCAAAAGGGAAAAATCTAGATATACATGCTTTAAATGATCTCATAGTTTTGAAGGAAAGAAATCATCAGGGAGAAAATGGGGAGTTTATGGAGATAATGGTGAACCGTAGGGATTATTTAGAAGGAAAGTGTTGTTTAGACTCTCTTTCAGATGTCCTCTTGAACACAAGGAATCCAATTAATGTGAAAGGAGTGAAAGATGTAATGGTAAGGTTGGTTGTAGAGGAAGGAAAAAAAAGTAGTCTCCACCAAATGGAAATGGGACCCAATGAGGATGTTAAGGATTCTTCGGATAGAGAAAACAATGTCCCAGATTCATTGGGAATGGAACAGAGGGGTTCTCATGGGTCTTCTTCACCAAAGATAATCCAGGCCATCCAAGGCAAAGGGTTGGAAGGTGACGACCTTGAGAATAGGGTGGAGAACACTATTGACTCACCAAGGAAGGCATCAAATCTGAATTTTTCGCAAGAACAGGGCATTGTTTTAGATGAGGGACAAAAACAACAAAGTTCTAGTGGAAATTTGGCGAGTGCATTGGCCTAGGAGAGAAGGGGAGAAATTCCTGACGCTAATTGTAATTTATCAGCATCTTATAAAAAGGGTGAGGTGGTAAGAAAAACCCCAAATGAGGAAGAAAATTTCTTATAGGAGGAACCAAGATTTAAAGATATTCCAATATCTCCCATTCGCAACCTGGAAAGCTCTTTTGATGAGGAGGGAGAGGAGGAGAGTATGTATGAAGATCTGGATATGAGATCCATAATGGATGGGCTGGGCGAGGAAGGGGATGTGCTAGGAATGAGCTCAAAGTTGGGCATAAGTGAGAAAATAACAGTATCCAAACACTAGCAAAAAGAACATGGGTTAAGGTGGGAGAAAAAAAGAGAAGGGGTCCAAAATCTACTAAGGAAAAACTTGAATTCGCCGAAAGTGCATCAGGCCAAAAAAAGTTGAGATCAGGAAAAGGCTATGCCTTTTCTCGGGAGACATGAAGGTCCTTCCGTGGAATGCTAGGGGCTGCAATGCCCCTGACAAAATGTGTCTGATCAAAAGGTGTTTTGATCATACAAAGCCTGATATCGTCCTTTTACAGGAATTAAAGCTCAGTGAGGAAGATATCCCTTACTTCAAGAGAATTTTTGGCTCGTGGAATTGCTTTGTAGTGCCGGAAGAACATGTGTTAGGGGGTTTAGGTTTTCTTTCAAGAGAGGTGGTGGTGGTAGCCCAGGAGGTTTGATCTGGTAAGTCTTGGCAATGGATTTCTATTTTTTCAAGACAATTAGCAACAAGTTTAAATATAATCAACATATATGAGCCTAATAACATTGGGGAAATGAAAAGATTATGGAAGGAGTTATCTAAAGTGCTTAGGAGCAATGGGGATCTACTTTTTCTTTTGGGGGGGATTTCAATGCCATTTTACATCCAACAGAAAAGAATGGGGGGGTTGCTTGGGCAACATAGAAACAAAAGGATTTTAGTAGCTTTGTGACTGACAATGGTCTTGTGGATGTAATTTTCAAATCTGGGAGTTTTACTTGGACTAATAGAAGAAGTGGTTTTCTTAATATAGCTAAAAAATTAGATAGGTTCTTGTTAGCTAGAAATTGGGCAGAAACTCAATGGATTGTTCAAGCAAAAATTCTCCCAATTTCTAGATCAGATCATTATCCAATTTGTACAAGGATTCAAGAGGACTCAGTTCTTGATAGAATTCCATTTAATTTTGATAAAATGTGGCTAAGAGCATAGGGATTTTTGGATCTAGTGGAGTCATGGTGGATGATGGTCCCTGAAAAAGGAAGGAAATAAAGCATATATATTTGCTAAGAAACTTTAGTATGTGAAGGAGAGATTAAAACAATGGAATAGGGAGGTCTTCAAGAACATTTTCATAGAGAAAATGCTTCTAGAACAGGATCTAGGAGTATTGAATGAGAAAATAATTGAAGGTGTCCAAAATGACAGAAGAAGATTTTCAAAAGGGGAAGGATTTGAAAAAACAATATGCAAAGATTTTTTCTAGGGAAGAAATATTTTGGAAGCAGAAATCCTGGGAAACGTGGCTCAAAGAGGGAGATCGAAATACAAAATTCTTCCATAACAAAACAAAAGTGAAAAGATCTTTTAATAAGATCCTTTCAATTCAGAATGGTCAAGGTAATATTTTAACAGGGAAGGATGAAATCAACACAAAGGTTGTAAGGTTTTTTTCAGAAGCCTTCAGGGCTTCTATAAATGACCTTGCTCAGGAGAATTCCATACTTGAGGTTATTCCTCAGTGTGTTCTTAATGTTCAAAATGCAAAGTTGATAAAGCAGGTATCTATGGAGGAGGTGAAAATAACCCTTTTTAGTTTGGGTAGTGATAAAGCTTTGGGGCCAGATGGTTTCCCAACTTTATTTTTTTAGAAATGTTGGAGTTTTTTAGCTCACGACATATGGGAAGTAGTGGAGGAATCTAGAAGGGGTAAGCTTGTTTTGAAAGCTTTAAACAATACCTTCATAGCTTTGATTCCAAAGAAAGCAGAGGTTATAGGGTTTGGTCACTTCCGCCTTATCCCCCTCTGCAATACGATTTACAAGATTATCTCCAAGGTCATAGTGAACAGATTGAAAAATGTTCTAGATGTGGTGGTTTCTTCTGATCAAAGTGTTTTCTCTCCTAAGTGGTTTATTTATGAAGGTATTATAGTGGCTCATGAAGTGATCCACTCAATAAGAATCAATCGTCTAGAAAAAATGTTGATCAAATTGGATATAAGGAAGGCTTATGATGAAGTGAATCAAGATTTTCTCTTGAAGGTCCTGTTGAAATTTGGCTTTTGTGAGGATTGGGTAAAATGGATTGAGAGTTGCATTAATACCCCTCACTTATCGATCTTGGTGAATGGAAGTCCTCGGGGATTTTTTGAAACAAAAAAAGGATTAAGGCAAGGTGATCCAATTTCTCCATTTTTGTTCATTATAATGGCAGAGGTTATGGGACGCTTAATAGCAAAGAAAATGGAGGCTGGATTGTGGAAAGGAGTGTCTGTGGCGGAAGGTTTGGAACCGATTACACATTTGTAATTTGCAGATGACACTCTACTTTCAAGGGAAGCAACTTTTAGGGAAGCTAGGGTGATAAAAGGGGTTTTGGATAAATATAAGGCATCGTCAGGACAATGTATAAACTGGAGCAAATCGGAAATCTTCTTTTTCAATACAAAAGTGCAGAAACAAAGGGAGATATGTTCCGTTCTTAGGATGAAAAATGGTTCATTTCCTGGAAAGTATTTAGGAATTCCTCTTTTGGAGGTGCTAGCAAATCCACTATATGGAAGGAGTTGGTAGATTGTTGTTTAAGAAAAATGGATGGATGGAAGAGTAAATGGCTAACTTCGGCAGGCAGGATTCTGATGTTAAAATTGGTGGTACCTTCTCTTCCTATTTTTTTGATGATGTGTTTGAAAATTACCAAGAAGGTCCTAAAAATTATAGAACAAAGGATGAGGAAATTCTTCTAGAACAGAGCGCAAGATCAAGATAAGATACCTCTAGTGGCATGGAGGGAAATTTGTAAATCAAAAGAAGCAGGTGGAGTTGGAATGAGGGACTAGAATTTGATGAACGAGGCTCTAGGAGAAAAATTGGTTTGGAATGTGTATACTCAACCTAAACAACTATGGGTTCAAATCCTAAAAGAAAAATATATGGATACAATGGAGGATGATAGGATTCTGACTATTCGCAATCCTCCAAGTGGATCAACAATATGGAACTTCATCATTTCTTGTAGGAAGGTGATAGTTGAGCATCTCACTTGGCAGATTGGGAATGGACAAAAGGCTAAATTTTGGGAAGATTCATGGTCAAGACATCCAGTAGTGTAGGATGATGAGAATGTGATGGAGGTTAAAAATTATTTTAAACAGCTGTGGGGGGAATATGTAAGTGACTATATGGAATTTAAAATGGATGGGATGGGAGGAAAATGGAGATGGAAATCCATACAAGATGTGGAGCTGATAGAGCAGCAAAAGAATATTATGGAGGGAATTCTTAGGTCTCGAAAGGTGACAAGATTGAATTGTGGAGATAAGGTAATATGGTGTGGAGCTGTAGATGGAAAATACTTGGTAAAGTTGGGTTATAAGTTCTTAGAAGCAAGGGCCAGGAGTGAAAACTGGCCGATGGATTTTTTTTGGGGAAAGGAATGTTTACCGAAAGAAGGTACATTTTCCTGGCTAGTAATAAAAGGTCAAATTTCTATAAGAGAAAGAAGAAGGTGGTTGGGTTTCTGTGGTCCCTCAAGGTGTGTAATGTGTGAGAAAGAGGTGGAAACAGTGGATCACCTACTGCTGCACTATAAAATGGCGGCATCTAGTTGGGATATGTTACTCAAATCTTTGGGGTGGTATGGCCCTCTACCAGATACTTTAAAAGGTGTCTTCGAAGGATGGCCAAGGGGTAAAGGGAAGTCAACTTTCTCATGTATATGGAGAATAAGTCCCTCTTTAGTAGTATGGGAGATATGGAAGGAGAGGAATAGGAGAATATTTAATGAAAGAAAGGAGTCTTTAGACATATTACATTACATAATTAATCATTCATTGGAGGAAGTGGTGGGTGCAACAACTTCAACCTACTTTAACTCAAAAACTCCTTTCACAAATGAAGATAAATGAATCCACTCCATCTAGCCTGGTATTCGTTTAAGGCCCATTAAGGGGCATGGTTGG
Source organism: Sequoia sempervirens (assembly GCA_007258455.2). Lineage (NCBI taxonomy): Eukaryota > Viridiplantae > Streptophyta > Pinopsida > Cupressales > Cupressaceae > Sequoia > Sequoia sempervirens. The sequence continues at coordinate 680,865,657 of VDFB02058242.1, forward strand.
GTTGATCCAACTCCTTTGGAAGGTGACGAAGTAAAATGGGAGAAACCAGAAGTAGGGTGGTGGAAAGTAAATTTTGATGGGGTAGCAAAAGGAAACCCGAGTCCATCAGGGGTGGGATGTATAGTCAGAGATTGGAATGGAAATGTTATAGCTTTTGGAGCAATGAGGCTAAGGGATGGTACAAACAACATGGCAAAAAATTCTACTACCTTAATGGAAATCAGGTTAGCAAGGTTAGTAGGGGCTCCTAAGGTGCATCTGGAAGGTGATTCACTCCTAACTATTCAAGCAATAAGCAAAGGTAATATTAATGCATGGAATTTGCAAGGGACAATAAAAAGAATAGAGGAGGAATTAAAATATTTTGAAGAATATAGGGTGAGCCATGTATGGAGATTGGGCAATACGAAGGCTAACATTCTCTCGAAATGGGCTTTAACTCTGACAGAAATAGACATTGAAAAGTTGGAAGATCTAAGAGAATTAAATATGGAAGATCTGGCCGAGGGATTATAGGAGTACGAGAGCAGCCTTCTGTAAGGCAAGAGACATGATGGGTTTTCAAGAAGAAGAGAATGTCAAGAATTGGAGGAGTTGGCAGCTTAGAAGTATAGTGTCATTTAATGCTTCAAGTTGTCAAAGCAAGATGAAAATAAATATCATAGCAATCGAAGTGGGTCTAAAGGTGATGGTAGGTGTGTAGGATAACCATAGAAAGTAGAGAACAACATAGGAGCCGTTGGAGAGGTGATGTGATGATGCAGGTTAGGTTCCTATTGTCGGCATAGAAAAAACAAGACTCGTTCACAGGAAAAGCCTCGATGAAGAGGTTGTGCGGGCTATTCAAAGTGAAGGAAAAAGAAGTGGCGCAGGTGGTAAAGATTATGCTCGGTGTTGGGTTTGAGAAGATGATGCACAGGTACCAAACAAATTCAAATATATATTCATTGGTAATGGCATGGGGGTTGGAGATTGGGGAGCCTGTGATCGAAGCAAGGCGGGTAATGAAAGCTCTGGTGCCAGAAGAATGTTTGGGAAATATGGATATAATCCTGCAACGAGCAATCCCGGGAGTGGGACTGATTAAGGAAGAGGGTCAGGATGGAGGAGGCCTAGAAATGGAGAAATTAAACCATATGTTTATAAGATGGTCGGAAGGAAGCACGAAGGACCTCTGGAGAGAAGATGCAGAGTGAGGATGGGAGGCTTTGAAACTCTGTGTAGAATTGGCAGCAACAGAAATGATGTTGGCGGACCTCAAAGAATATGTGAAGGAGGAAAGGTGCGCACTGAAAGGACTACGACTGCGGAAATGAGAGAAGCCACTGACTAAAATTTTATCATTGGAGCGGGGAGGCTCAACAAAAAAAAATGTAGTATATTCTTAGAAGTTCTGGGTGTTGGTATAGTTTGTGTAGAAGTAGGTTTTGGATTATCATTCTGGGGGTATGGGTTTTTGGTAAGATACTTGCTAGTTAATCAATTTTTTTGTGATGCATGGGTTATGAAGATACTATTTGAAGTGTAAACTTTTTTCTAGTATTATCAATATAATAAAAACATATTATCGATCAAAAACGAAATATAAAATATTATTAAATTACATATTTATTTTATATATAAAATTTATAACACAATTATATACAATATGTTATATAATACTAAATATTAAATATATTATGTGTTCACTATTTATTTATGTTTATCATTTATTTATATATAAAATCTAGATTTTAATTATATTTATTATTATATTTCTACATATAATAATACTTAAATTAACTTATTAAAAATATAACAATTTAACTATCTCTGAGAGAAAGGGAGATGAAATGAAAAATATAGCATGGAAGAGAAATAGGGAAAATATATCAAGAAGGTAGAGAGGAAGAGAGGGGGGATAATTAGAGAGAAAAGAGAGATAAGAGATATATCTGGGAAAGGTGGACATAGATAGAGAGAGTGAAGGGAGAAAGGGGGAAATAAATAGAGAAAGAGAAAGAGAGCTAGAAAAAGGGGAGGAAGAGGAGGAGAGAAATGGAGATAGAGAGAGGAATAGAGAAAGATAGAGTAACAATTAGACATAAAGATAAAAGATATATAGGGAGATAGAGAAAAGAGGGAAAGAGATAGGAAGAGAATAAAAGATAGAGAGGGAGGGAGAGTAGGTGAGAAAGAGAGAGAGAGAGATGAAAATCAAGTTTCCACAATACAATGTTATATGAATATTGTCATGTCCTTCCTTCTTACTACATCTACTTCATCCATCAATCTTTATTATCTTTTCCCATTAATTAAATGTATTTCATCATGTAGAAAAAATAAGTATTGTTAGAAAAATTGTAGATTGATTGAATGTGTGTGTGAGAGATACATAGAGAGGGATATTGATAGAGAGGAATAGATAAAGAGATAGTAGGAGTGAGATAGATCTACAAGAGATATAGAGGGATAGTTATAGATATGGAGAAAGAAAAAAGTGAGAGGGAGGGAGGAGTAACATGCCCATTGTTCTACACAGTAAATTTTTCTTTGTTTTACCCACAAGTGAATAGTTTATGCATCTAACCTTTGGGTATGTGCAGGATCATGATGGGCCAAAAAGTGGTGATATGATGGGTATGTGTACGATATGTGGTTGACGACTTTTATTTAACCCAAAATTGATGAAATGAAAAGGGTTTTTAAAGGATATTCTCAACTTTCCACCAATATAAATTATACTTTACTTTGAATTTAATAAATTATTATTATTCATTTTCTATTTGAAATTTTACGACTAAAGTCCTGATTGATAGGCTGATTGAAAAACATCCATAGTTTTCAAATGGTATCACATTTTGTGAATCCAAAACATGCATCACATTCTATGCTCCACATACTATAGGATTAAAAAAAACAAAATTGAATTGCATGAAGTTTTGACCAAGTTAAGGTGGTTAGACATACAATTTTTTATATTTTTTAAAAGTTGAAATAAAAAATTCATAATTAATTATTTACTTAGAAAAAAATTACAAAAAAGTATGCACCACATTAGGACATGAGTCTTCTAATTATATCTAAAATATTATAAAAAAATATTATCATTTTTTTGTGGTTAGGGTGGTCAGACAGACACCTACTTATTTTTTCCCTGAAATTTAAGTACTACTGCATTGAAATTTCAAATTTTCACCAAATAGATTTTTTTTTTAAATAGACCTAGTAGTTTAGAAACTACATTCAATTTGCTACAGATTCTATTCTTACATATTTTTTAAATAATATAGATAACTTATTCAAATTTTTATGTCAAGTTGTCTAACTCTGATTTTTCTAAATTTTTCGCCACTTAAGGGCCTAGTTTTTCCATGATGATCTTGCACATACCCCTTTAAGAGCAATACCAATTTTCTTTTCCTTTGAATAATAAATGCACATTTGAAACATATTTCAAACTTTCCCATTGCATACAAAAGAATTCCTTTCATTAATTCAAATAATGATGATACATAGTTTCCATATGGCATTTCATATTTACAATTCCCATAAAGATGGATACAAGTTACAAACATAGCTTAAACAAGCTTATAGAATATATAAAGTAAAAATGGTCCAAGAAGTCCCCCTCAAATCTTGGCTACCAACTATAGAGGAGAATCATCACTCAAGCACTTTTCTGCCAACCACAAACTTATTGTGGTCCCCCACACATCTTCCTAATTGGTAAGATGGCCATACCCTTTGACAAAGAGATTGGTTTGCTAACCTCATAACAATAGCCTTTACTGAGCTTAGTGTTGTGTCCTATACATTTCTAAAACTGACATACAGTGGCTATCCCCTACGTGTATTTACATCCCTTTCCTAGTACATAATCTCGGATCATAGTGAAACTGACAGTGTAAATAGTGGCCTCTTTACACTACTTTTTCCAAAGTATTCATCACCTAGAACATAGAGTGGACGTATCTTATTCACACACCTTCCTAACTCATTTTGGATTAATGACCATTCATACTCTATACCTAGGTTACCCCCTTTCCCATGGATTAGACGAATCCTAGGAATAACATACATAAGATCTTATAAACAAAGTGACTTTACTACCAAAGTGACTTTAGCAACTTCTTACTCTTTGCTACATATGTTTATTTTAGGGATGACAACTATGTATAGTATAAATACATTGCAATCATACAAATTTCCATATATAGGGTACATACAAATATAATTATTAAGATAGGTTCTACAACATAATGCACAACCAAGAAACATGCAATCACAAACAAACACCATGCCGTATTCAAAGGCATTCTTTTCCAACATAGTAATAAAACTAATTTAACATTTCCAACTTAATGACAAAGGTATAGAAACTAGCATGTTTGTATAATGCTCCAATTGATTAAACTCCTTCCTAGATCGAATCCTCAGGCTTTCTTAATACCTCATTCAAGACCCACTTGATTACCCTCTTCTAACTTCTCACTAACTGTCACAATGACCACAAATACGAAACAACAAAACAACTCTCAACTCACTAACTCGGAAATCATAGCAAAATAACATCAAGATATAATCAGAATGATAAGTGTAGCAATTGGTAGAATGAGCACCTCTATTTCTACTAAATTGTGAGCAACCGAAGGCTATAAACAAGTTAATATTTCTTCCACCTTTCTAACCTCATGCATTGACTCACCAAGCTAACACATAGGTTTACAACACATCACATTCCTCACCATTTAAATGGTTGAGTTGGCTTGATTTATGAGATAACAAGCTCAAAACAGTTTCCTAATTCAAATTCCTTTACATATTGATGCCAAGTTTCCACATGACTAAGTCTCACAAACTAATATCAAACATGCGAATTCAACAAACTTCTTGAGCATTTCATACTCTACAACTTGGCGCCACCTTCTCAAGTTGGTGCCACATATTCTAGCACTAGCTTGACTTCTTAAAACGGCTTACAAACTATTTTAACTTCCCTTTAAATTCTTTACACAACAACATACTCATACGTGCTTTTGTTTTGGTTGACTTGGTCTTTAAATCACTCTATGCAATGGTAGAGATAACCAAAGGTTGCACCAAACATAATATATATGCTTTATCATTTATGCACTTCACTTTTAGTAGTGCTATTTGTTATGCTAGCAATTACCACATATCTTTCCAATATATATATTGTATATATATTATATATACATACATATATATATTTATATATGTCTTTTAGAACATATATATACATATATATATATATATATATATATTTATATCAATATATAACTCATAAAGTTTATCAAATACATTTAATTTTTGAACAATAATCACATGTATAAATATATAAATAATATTATTACGTATATGTATATATATATACATATATATATGTATATTAATATATATATATGTATGTATATTAATATATATATATATATGTATGTATATTAATATATATATATATATATGTATGTATATTAATATATATATATATGTATGTATATTAATATATATATATATACATATACATAATACCATTTCTAATATCTTATAAAAAAAACTCATAATCATAACCATCTATTGACATATATGTATATATATATATACTTGTCACCTTTAGTCCAATCGGTATTCCCATGCATATGGGTAATCCGTCCATGAGCATGCATAGGCATGTCTACCTATGTATACTTGTGTACGTATTCACTCACATGTATGAGTCTACCGTAGACATGTACACATATACATATATATACATTTCATGCATATCGCATTGATATCACAATATGCACACAAGAAAAGACTTTCACATGACATCAAAACTTAATCACATTCCTCAATCACAACATTCACATCTAAACCAAAGATCGCTTACCTTTTCCAAAACTAATTTGACTCATTAAGACCAACTAGGGCATGAGTGTGTGAATGCTCAGTTAGGCTCATTAAGGGCTACTAGACCAAGTTCTTCTCCTAAGTGATACTTCCCCTCTCTTATGGAGGTTCAAACCTGTTCCTACACTCAACTTGGCACAACATAACAATAGTTAGCCGAACACAACATAATCATATACATCATACATTTCATAGTTAGAATCATTATAAAATATCAAATCAAGCATCAATCATTCATTTATCATATTTCTATTCAAAATTCATTAAACATATTCATATATAGATTCATAAAACAAATTCATTTATTCAAGCAATTTAACCAAACAAGGTAATAGTAAATAAGTAATATTGCTTGGGTGTAATGGGAGGAAGGAAGGAGAGAGGGAGGAAGAGATAGGTAGAGATTCAAAGAGATGAAAATCAAGTCTCCACAGTGTAATTTTCTATGAATATTGTTATTTCCTTCTTTCCTCTTATTTCATCTACTTAATACATACATTTTTTCTTTTGTTTATGATTAATTGAATTTATTTCATCATCTAGAAAAAATGAGTCAATATTGTTTGCAAAATTGTTGATCTTACACACCAAAATTTCTTAGAGGATATCAATTAAATTTTCTAAAAATCTCAACACAATTGAAGTAATTAGAAAAATACACTAAAAATAAAGCAAGGCCAACCATATAATGCAACATGGTCTCCACCTAAAGGGAGCAAGCCACTATAGACATTAATGGTTGGCATTGTCTATGGACATTGTTGGATCTCCCAAAAGGCTATTTGATGTGACATGTCACTTTTTGTGTCGATTGGTTTTATTCACAACATTCTTTGATAATTATAAAACATAAGTTATAACAAAATGTAAATGCTCAACACATGGGGATATTAAACTGTTAGTTTATTGGTGACCTAGATGATAGTTTGTTAGAGGAAATAAAAATATAATATTTTGTACAAAATATTTGAATTATATTTATATTTTTTTTGTATAATATTATATTATATGATTGCCAAAATATTCTATATGTGAAGATTAAATATATGTGTACATCCAATGACCTGATTTAGTATGTCTACTCTTTTTTTTACTTAGTTGTAATCAACACACTATTGATTTTTCAATATATATTATACCATAAATATCTTATTTTAGTTGTATATTGTTGCCTAGTAGTATTTTTTAATTGTATATTATTGTTTGATGTTATTTCTAATATGAAATCTATCTTTAGTCCAAAGAATTTAATTATTTATTCAGACCTTTAAAATTTATTTCAAAGATTTAATTAATAAATGTAATCAACATTATCATATTTAATAATTAACAAATATAAATGATTAAATTGTTAAATTATAATTACACTAAGAGGTGTAACCTCTAGATAGTAGTAGCACTTAGGATGCCAACATTTCCATGTACACAAAAATAATAGATTAAATCTCTGGCTCAATAACAAATCATGACCATTGACAATTGGATAGAATTTCACGATGGGAATATAGGACAAAACACGAACAAACAAAATCATCTGCATAAGTTTTGATTTAAATATGAATAAATGTGAATATTTAAGTCGACACCAATAAATATGCTCTTTGTCACGTGTAATTGTTGGAAGAATGAAGTTAACCCTAAGTTCTTTAAGCCTCTACTGATGATTTATTGAAAAATAAAAAATAATATGTCATTTATCTATCAAAGATGTTAATAATAAAATAAAAAATAATACTAAAATAATATAAAATGATATTAAATATATATAGTTGTTATTAAAAATAAATTGATAATTAAACATAATCTTAAAGTAATAAATTCTAATATAAATATACTATAATATTATATACCTCTAATATAATATAATTTTGAAGCTAAATTTAATTAAATTAAATTTATATTATATTATATAAATGTGATATTTAATTTAATATAAATATAATACACATAATTTTTATTTTTTTAATACAATAAGGTGTTCCTATGACCTAGTCCAGTGGCCTCGGAGCAAACCCATTGCCCAAATCAACTCTATTACTCGTACGGGCTCTAATATAAATAATAATTATTATAACATAGATACTTAATTAGCAATCATGGTAGCCCATAGGCCTTAATACAATATTCATGTAGGAACTAAGAGAGGTCTGCAAGCAAAAATGCTAAATTCTTGTGGCACTAGGGTTTCTACATGTGTTTTTACAACAATTGGTAATGGCTCTCCCCAGGCATCTATATGGTCGTGGGTGGAGGAAAATCCATGGAGCCACCACAAATCAAGAAGAGGGCATTGATTATCGCCCATGGAAAGGGACTGCAGAAAAGATGGCTCTCACATGATCTCGATGACCTATTGTTGTACTGTGCCTCTGCTCAAAATTGGTGACTCTTGTGGTGACCTGGATGGTAATGTAAATGGTAGGGCTCATTTTCTTTATTTTCACCCAAAGAATCCTCCACAACTTGACAATGGTGGGGACCTGGTTGGGGTTGGAATCATGGAGACCAATTGATATCTATGAGGGATGCTACTTGACCTACTTTGGCTTCTAACATTTTTCTCTTCGAGCAGGGTTTTGTCGACAACAAGGCTTCCTTTTGCAGGAAGCCAAATCTAGAGCTATTTCCTCCTTGGATCTATCCCAAAATGACTAATTGCACAATGGTTTCAAGAAGAATGCACACTACTCTTAAAATCCTATAAAGCTAGATTTTGATTTTGAGTTTACAAAAGAATTAGGGGAAAATAAAAATTCTTTACAGAGAATGGGTAAATTGGAAGATTTTGTCGATTTTGGTCAAGTCTTCCATATCTACATAATTGGATCCTAAATCATGGTTTCCTCTAGTGGAAGGAAAAGTAGAGATTTATCCATGTGCTAGAGGTTTTTTTATTGTGGCATTTAATAGTAGGGAATACAAAAAACCATTTTAAACTATGGTTGTGGGAGAAAAGTATGCTAAAATCATGGCATCCTCACTTAAATCCATATTCTAAATTATTTATAGTCATTTGAGTTTGGGTACACCTCCCAAACCTTTCCCTTATCTACTGGTTTGAATCCTAGTTTGTAGCAATTGGGAATTCCATTGGAAGCTTCATATCAATAGATAAAGATTCATTGAATTTCATTCACACGACCTATTCTTGGATTTTGGTAGAATTAGATACAACCAAATATCTTCTAGAAAAAATATTGAATACCAATCGTTAGGAGTGGATGCAACCCTTGTATTACAAAGGATTAATATTTAGGTGTAGAAAAGGGTACAAAATTGGGCACTTGGCAACAGATTGCCCAAGCATAAAAAATCAAACAAAGAAGGAAGCTTCTTGGTGGAAGAATGCTTCCCCCAAATATTATATTGTGGATAACTCCCTTAAAAGGCATGACACCTCTTCAAAAGTGGAGGAAAAAAGGAGCTCTCTTCTAAACCAATGAGGGAGCAGATCCTGTCATAGGAAGATGCCTCTAATAGCTCAGGCTGCATAAATTCCAATGGTGATTCCTTCTTGGAGGCCTCCCAAAATGTTGACATTGCTTTAGAGAATAAATGTTCAATGGTCTCAATGGAAGGTATGACAACACCTACACAAAATCCTCCCACTTTTCTTGAGGACATAAACAAAGGAGTCAACAACACATAGTGCAAAAAAAAGAGAAGGTTGCTCATAAAAATGAGGAAGCATGTAACAAGATTCAATTGAGGTCTCACTCTAAATCTAGGATAAAGACAACAAATTAAATTAAGGAAACTTATTTCCACAAGTTGATAAGTGATGTGGTCACTAAGATTTTGTATATTACTTAGTTTTGTAATGGACATATGTGATATGTCCATAGAAATATATGTAAACTTTATTTTTTGAATAATGAATTAACAGACCTATGTTGCAACTTACATATCAATTTTTTATAATATAATATAAATTATAATACTTTAAATTTTAATTAAATAATTAAATAATAATATTTTAAATTAATATTACAATATAATAATAATAATATATTTATCAATATAGCCTTTACATATATTACATTATATATATTAATATTCTTTAATTAATTTATATTAATAGGATTATATCAATTTATATTTATTATATCATAAATATAATTTAATATGTAATAAATTATATATTCAACCTATTTTAAACTTCACACATGTCATACTAATTGGCACGTGTAAGGAAAGCAAATTCAATCATAACTGCAATCCTTATTAAATCCTAAACCAAATTGAACTATAAACATAAACGTAATTGAAAAAGTAAATTTTATTTAGTTTAAACAATAATCCTAATTAAAACCAATCAATAATAATATAACATATTAATATATTAATAATATAATAATAATTTAAAAATATAATAACATTAATACAATAATGATAAAACAATAATAAAATAATAGTATAATAAAATAATTTAATATTATTAACATAATAATAAGAATAATATATTAATAATATTATAATAATATAACCACCACTTGTAGCATAGTTGACTAACGCTTGGGGTTTGCATCCCTTGAGGTCATAGGTTCAACTCTGCTTCGTAGTGGGAAAGGTGAGGGTCAACAAATAGTGTGCTAGTTCCTGCTCCACTGACCTGAGGTATAGGAATGGACTCTGCCATAAACATTTAACAAATATGATATTATTAAAACATCATAGGATCAAGATCTATTGAATGAAGAATGATGGTTTTTGTAGTAACTCCTTCCAACAACTCCTTTGCAATGACTACCTACAATTTTTCACCTTCAAGGAGATCTTGGCCATTTGCAGCGATTGGCAGCGTACAAATCTAAACACCCAAAATGATTTTATCTACTACCCTAAAAGTTTCTTCTCACACTACTTTTTTAGAAGGCGTCCCTCGTAATGTTAAAGGATCTTCCCCTGTTCATTTTGGAGGGTTTCGTTCTGCTCTTGCAAATGGATTGAATGGTGAGTTGTGGCCTTTGTTCCCATGTTGGCATCCTTAACAGGTCGCAGGGTGTAAGAGTCCCTCTTCAACAGTCTTGAGGTTTCTTTCTTCCTCCCTCAATGTTGTAGCAGCACAAACAAATGGCTTAACAGGCGCCTACATTAATTTGTGGCCTTCCTGGAGGTTTTTTTCATCATCTTTGGTTCCTAAGCCTACTGGTTAGTTGGTTAAATCTTCCTCTTCACAACGACCTTCCACTATAGCCTTGGTAACAACAAAAAATGAAGTAGATCCATGCACAAGAATGGATATTCTCACCAATGAGAGCAATGAAGGCCCTTTCAAGTCAAAGGTATGTGCAAATATACATGTACTTCTTGTGTCTTTCAATGCTCTTTCTGATTTAAAAGGACATATGGGTATGCACCCAAAACCCCTTGAATGTGTAGAGGCATCCCTTGTTCTGGAATTTGGGGATGAATTGTTGTAAGAAGAGGGATATTTCTCTTCTCAAGCCTTAATATGTTGCTTTAATCAATTTTGGCCTTCCGCTTTAGACCTAAACATTTGGATAAAGCAAAATTGGCATCTGTTATTGCAAAAAGTTCCAAAAAAATTTCTTAGTGCTTAGGGTTTCTTCATTGCTACTTGTGAATCCACCAAAGATAGGGATTCCATTTTGCTTGACCACCAGTGGTCTTGGAATCAAAATTACCTCTTTCTTAAACCTTGGCATCCAACCTTCAACCCTTCTTTTGAATCCTTCAACATTATGTCGGTTTGGGTTTGGCTTCCAAATCTTTTGCTCTAATTTTGGATCCATTCTTATTTCAAGTCTATTGGTAATTCTTTAGGTTCCTTCTTGGCTGTAGACAAGAAAACTTCTGATTTTTCTCACACTACTTTCGCTTGAATTTTAGTGCACTTAGATCTTTCCAGAAAGCTTCCTGCAAATATGATTCTTAATGTTGTTGATCGTTCTTGGACCCAATTGTTGGATTATGAAGGGCTTCCCTTCTGGTGTAGGAGATGCTTCCAAACAGATCATGTGGATGCAACATGTCACATCAAAAGTAAAACTGCAAAAAAATAGCCTTCATGGTGGAAAGATGTCATGTCAAAGCCCTCTGCAATTGGGAATAATTCTTTTGCATCATCATCTGCTCCTTCAACAAAATCTGCTATGAAGATTGTCACACTTCTACAAGAGTAGAAACCAAACAAGTTTGGGACTGCCTTCTCAAAGCCTCCTCCACTTGGACAGAAATATGCAGTGACTCCAACAACAAAATATGATGAGAAGAATCAGAAATCAAACAAGTTTGGGGGTTCATGAGGAAGTTGTGGAACAAAAAACTTAATCTTATGAGAAGGATTCAGTGAACAACCATTAGAAAATTGTGGAGAAATGTAAGAAATCTTATTACAAATTGTCTTTGGAATCTGCCTTTTGCTCCCCTATTCACATTGAACAGGATTAGCTTGTAGCCTTTATGGAACTTTTGATCAGTTTTATGCTAGTGGATGTTGCTTGGATTTTCCTTTGTAATTTCATCTTTATATATTAATATATTATATAGGCTTTACACCTTTTTCCTAAAAAAAAATTAATAATAATATAATACTAAAGATAATAATATTTTATAAATTATAATATTAAAAAATTAATATTAATAATAATATAATAATGGGATGGTGGTGACCCTGGCTCAATTGGCTAAAGCATTCTCTTGCAGGAAAGAGGTCACAAGGTCAAATCTCTCCTTGTCCCCACTAGGTACACTGCAGTTTATAGGGTGTTATTTGATTCTTGAATCTAAAAAACAATAATATAATACTAGGAATAATTTAATATTAAAAATAATACAATAATTTTAATACTAGCACTTGCACCATGAGGGGTACAATGGGTACGTCGATAGAGAAGTATATGTAAGTCAACATGCTAAGAAGTGTACTTTGTAGTGTTAGTGTAAGTTTCTAATTAATAGGAGTTTGAAATACATACACAAGATGTTTTTTTAACAAATGAAAGCTTTTTTTTTTATTACAAATTTTTGTATAGCGAACTAAAGGAATGATTTGTAACACTTTCAATTATGATGCTTTTATAGTTGATGATTCAATGTGCTTGTATGAAAAGATCCTGCACAAAGAAGTTTGTGTTGTTCACTTATTTGTTCCTACACATTCAACAAAAAAGTTAGAACACTTACATTATAATTGCATCAATGGTTTTATTTGAAAAGTAAAAAGTATAGAAAATGAAAGTAGGTGATAGAAGGAACTATAGGTGAGAGAATTTTTTTTTTTGGTGGCATTGTAGGAGCACTCAATGCAAAAAAATAAAAAGAAAATTATTAAGGAGCCACCTTCCATAAAGATATGAGTAAATAAGTTTTAAATTTATTTTTGTAAAGCATATACTATGAAGAGCGTAGTAAAAAGAAGAAAGTGAAAGTTGATGCAAAGAAGTTTGAAAGTAATAATGTGTACTTGTACTAATCATAATGAAAGCAGATGTAGTCAGAACTCTTCCTTTTTCTTTTTTCCACACTATGACAAATTAGTTCAACAAGACATATAACATTCATAACCTTTCATGAAATAAGAAATCAAATATACTCTATCCTTCACATTTAATTTTCTTAATTACATTGACATTCAACAATGATAACAAAACGAAAAAAATCATATTATAACTATAAACATTAAAACTAAAAAATAACTAACATATTTTAAAATTTTAAAATAATAAAATAAATCTTAAATAAATGATAATAAAATAATTATGAAATAAGATTAAATAACCAACATATTTTGAAAAAGTAAAAATAATGGTGCTTTCTGTGGTCACCCTTGGCCCCTCTTGCATCATATTGCGCATCCTACACAGGAAACCCCTCTTTTCTTGTGTGTACAGTCGCATTTATTGCAGTTTTTTTGTTTTAATATGCCTTCAATTGGCTCTAACCTAGCAATTCTTGTTGGTGTTAGTGGTTCAACGTCGTTGCTCAATGGCTCCTCCTCTGAACAAACATCCCCAAAAAAATTTTCTGAAAGTGTTTCATGAGGTAAGTGTTCTAATTCACTAGATGATGTGGTTTTTCCTTTACCATATTTTGATACTTCTTGTCAATGGCTTGAGCAACACACCCTTGTTGGGAATTTTTTTGGGAGAACTCCCCCTAAAAATGTGCTTAAAAAATGGGTTAACAAGGCTTGGGCCCCTCATGGGGTCCGCCTTGATATGGTCCAAAATTTAACCAAGGGTTTCTTTTTGTTCTAATTTGCAGAGGTCAATCATGTGTAGGCTATCTTAGCCCATGGGCCTTGGTATGTCTGGTCTTCTTTGTTAGTTTTCTAGGCGTGGACCTGTGACTTTGCTATCTTGGATGACACCAAGTTGCAGGTCCCGGTCTGGATTGAATTTCCTAGTTTACCCTTGCCTTGTGTGCATTTTTTGAATCATATAGCTTCCTCACTGGGGAGGATTATTTGCATTGACCCAGATAGGTTCTTTCAGGATCGACCCCAGAAGAGGGTTTGTGTGGAAGTGGACCAATATTTGAAAGACTCCATTGATATCCAAATTGGAGCTCTCTGCCACACCCAAAAGGTCACATATTTTAATCTTCCCAACACGTGTTATAGGTGTTAGTCCACAAACCACAAGATTAAGGACTACCCTTTGGTAGTGCCTCGTACACCTCTTCCACAAGATGTTGAAAAGCCTCATTCGGTGGATGCCTCTGCTACCAAACCTAATGCAAAATGGACTATGATTACGAACCGAAAGAATAAGTCCACTGGTTCTGGGTTGGCCCCCATGACCTTTGAACCAGTGAAAGATGTTTCAAACCCTTCTTTGAAGGGGAAAGAAGCTCCGATTGGAGCTGATTATGTTCCACAATAGCCTAGGCCAAGGCTACGACTTAGCCTACTACTGTCATGTTAACACACCTAAATGTTTCTTCTCCTATGACAGGAGCTCAAAAGCAGTCTCGCAACCCTTCTCCTCCTAGGGAAGAAGGGGAATATGTTCATGAAAAGCAGAGGCTTTCCTCTCCTTCCATCCAGATTGGGTTAGTCCTACCAGAATTTTTGCAGAATCATTTCTCTTCTCTGAATGAAGAGGAATCGATTTTAAAAAATATGGAGGAGTTCCATTCATGAATTTCCTCTCATGGAATGTTCGAGGTCTAACAGACCTCTCTAGGAAGTATTCTGTTAGGGATACCTTGTGTAAGTATTCTAGTATTGAAGTGCTTTGTCTCTAAGAAGTTAAAATTTCTGGCTTTTTTCTTGTTGCAGCTTGTCGCTCTATTTCGCTAGCTAGTAAAAATTTTTGTACTACTCATGTGATGTTGAGTGTGGCACTCTTGTGTGGTCGACCACAGGTTTGATCCCACTCATTGGCTCGTCTGGATCCTTCTCAACATTGATAATCATTCCTTTGGGATTATTAATGTCTATGCTTCTAATGATGTTGTGAAACACTCTTTCCTCTAGAGTTAGATTGTTGATTCATTGCTAGTTGCTACTTGGTTACTGTGTGGGGAATTCAATATGGTTGAGATGGTGTTTGACAAAGATGGCACCTTTCCATTTAGATGTATAGTTGGTGAAAGGGAGGAGTGGTTTTACATGTGCAATAAATTGGTGCTTTTTAATCCCAATATCGGCCGCCACCATTCTCATTCTCTTTGGCACACATGGTGTAATTACAAAGCTGGATTTGACAAAATATTTAAGCGCCTTGATTGTGCCATGATCTCGGCACAATATTTTTTCTCTTTTGACAACTCTTCTCTTCCGGTTAAGCCGTTAGTGGATGTGACCTTGTGTGACCACTTCTCCATTTCTTTTCGCATTGAATGGGAGACTCGACAACCTTGCACATGTAAAACTCATTTTTTTCTAAACATGTCCTTACTCTGCCACAAGCCTATGCTGGCCCACATTCACAGATTCTGGAATTTGGAGTGCAGGTCAGCTCATCATACATTCTGGATTAATTGGTAGAATGATGCTATCAGTCGCATGACTAGATTTATGCGCATTTATGGGTGCCAACTGGCTATCTTTCATCGACGGTCTTATGAGGCTACCACCATTGACCTCCACTCAGCTTCTGAGGCTTTGGCGGCCAACTCTTTTTCTCCATCATTGCAAGTTAGGGTGGAAAAATTAAGGCACAAGAAGCAAGTTGCAGACAACTATGCTGCTAGAGGTGCACAAATCAAAGCCCAACTACATTGGCTAAAAGTTGGTGATCATGCCTCCAAAGAGTTTTTTTTGGCTCTTTGTGCCAAGCACTCATTCCTGAGCATTAAAAATATTAAAGATTTGGTGTTCAAGTGCTTTTTGAGCTTCCTAACATTCTCCAGGCCTTTGTACATCATTATGAGAAAGTCTTCACTATACAGGAATCCATGCCTATGCGACAACAAGCCCTTCAGGATTATCTTGTTGTAGTGCCAAATAAGCTTTCTTCAGCTCAAATTTTTTTGTGATCAACTATTAACAATTGATGATCTCAAAGAGGTTGTCCATTTCATGGCTGATGAAAAATCCCCGGGAATCAATGGGTTCCCTTGTGAATTCTACAAGGCCCTGTGGGACTGTATTGGGCATGATCTGCATCATGTTTACTTAGAGGCTTTTCATTCTAATTCTCTAGGTAACTTAATTAACAAAGATAATATAAAATTCATACCTAAGACTAGTGACCCAGAAGACATGTCTACAACTGGAGACCTATCACGCTTCTCAATGTCTCCTACAAGATTATTGCCAAGGCATTGGCTCTAAAACTCTACCATCTTCTTCCTCAGATTGTGCGCCTGGAGCAAACTAGGTTTATCAAATCCAGATTTATTCTGGATAATATTATTACTGTTTGGGAAGGCATGGAATGGGCCAAATGCTCAAACCAAAAAGCCCTGTTCATTAAAATTGACTTTTCCAAGGTCGATGACCGCATTGAATGGTCGTGTATTCTTGCTATGCTGCAAGCTTTGGGTTTCAAGCCCAATTTCATTCAATTGATTCAAATGCTCTTTGTGGATGCCTCAGCTTGCATCACCATCAATGGTCATCAATCCTCTGCCTTTGGACTCTTTTGTTCCATTTGGCAAGGGTGCCCGCTTGCAGTTGAGGGCTTTGGCTACCTCTGGCCAACGTGGTTTCCTAGCAGCATGTTAAGGGAATTTCTCTGCCCAACTCTTAGGCTCAGCTAGTTAATGGCCATTTTGTTGATGACTCATTCCTCACTCTTCTAGAGGAAGAAGATTCCATTGTGACAGCTCTTGATTGCCTCAAATACCTTATGTCTTGCTTTTGGCTCTGCCATTCAGTGGCATAAAACTCTGTGCTACCAACAATTTATCCTGCCTTCTCCGTCTTGACTGCAGTAATACGGTTGGAAGTGGATTGGGCCAGTAGAAATTTTTTAGTTTCTGGGCATTCCTTTTGCCTTTTAGGTGTCCTCGATTGAGCTTTGGCAAGCCGTGCTCTCCAGGGTTGAGCAAAAGCTTGCTTATTGGATTACCAAGCCCCTTTCTTTGGCAAGGAAATTTCAGGTGTGTTCCAAAGTTCTGGCAACTACCCATGTTTATTATTCTTCTTGTTGGGCCCCTTCCAAAGCTGCCTATGGCAAGCTTGAGAAATTACTTAGAGACTTTTTTTGGGCCTCGTCTGAGTCTCATAGAGGGTTTCATCGTGTGGCTTGGGAATTTTGTTGCCTTCCCAGAGACTCGGGGGGTCTTGGGTTGTTGTCCACTCAATGACAAGGGACTACTCTGTGTTAAATGGATTATTCATGCCCTTACTGGGGACGAGGCCTAGAAAATTCTTCTCAGGCATGGTATTCAATCCGGCTTCCTTGTCCATAGACCTGCTTGGAATGGGATTGGCATTCAAACCCTTCTGGTCATGGTAGAACTAGTCCAGATTGTTGGGACATTTGTGGCCAAAAGTATCTGGTAGGCCTGGGAGGCTGTCAAACCTTGGCTCTGTTGGGCTGGCTCTGGTTTTTGAGATGGGATCTCTCTTAACCAACATAATATTTGGTGGTTGCCTCTTTTTTCTTGTAATGGTCAGCCGTTGGCTAAATCGCCTTGGCTTAAGGCACCCAAGTTTCAAGAAAAGGGTATCCAGACCTTGCATTAGATATTTCATAGACCCACCATGCGTATTATGCCATGGGAAGTTTTCCGTGCCTAGTACAGGCTTCATAACCAGGACCGTGCTACTTATGATGGTTTGGTGAATGCTATTCCTACTGAAATACTTCATAAAGTTGGAATTCATGGGACCAAACCTTGGTGGAAAGATTGGAAGTGGTATCCAAACACCCCTTTCAGGAATTACAAGCCTCAACTTGGTTACAGATGGCTTTCACCACATTTTCCTATGATTCAAAGTTTGAACCAGAGGTGGCTTCTTCAATCTTCTGCTCATATCTGGCATAAAATATTTGCTGCCACTTGGTCTGCAAGTGTTGAGCCGAAACTTTCCCATTTTTCCTGTGTATTCTTTTCCAAGGCTTGCATGTGGGTTCTCAGTTTGTTCACCTAGGGGGTCCAGGACCCTTGTAGCCCTTTTTGTGGGCAAGTTGAGGATTTTAAACATCTTTTTTAGTTTTGTCCTAGAGCCCAGCAGCTTTGGACTTGGATTCATGACTTTTTTCGACCCTTTAGGCCAGAGCTTTTCTCCTAGCATATGGTGTTGCTAGGAGATTCTCCCAAATTTCCTGCAAAATTCACCTAGCTCTGGCACACTTTTAGAGTAGAAATTGTCTTCAATATTTGGAAAGATAGAAATGCTTGCTTTTTTTTCACATACTCAAATGGATATTCACGTATCTTTGTATGCTAAAGCTATCATTTATTCTAACGTGCTTCTACAAGTTCAGGTGCAAGCTAACAAAGTTGCACTTGAAGTTGCTCACTTCCAGGTTCTCTTGGATCATTGGGGTAATGCCCCTTGTCTTGTTGCTCGGGTCCCCACTTTTCCCATCTCTTTTCACGGTTGGTTGCCCTCTAGGGGCCATCAGCGGAGTGGCTCTACGCGTCCCCGCTCCTAGCCTCCGCTTCGGTGGGATTCTCGCACTCGTCGATGAAACCATTCTCCTCCGTCGTGGGCTAACTAGGGGTGGCCTTCTAGCGGTGCTTTGGGGAGTGACAGTGGCAATTTTGGGTGACCCTTTGATGACTCTCTTGCTTCTGGCTCTAGTTGGCCAACCACTGGTAAAAAAATTATGTGTCTAGCGCTTGTAATCTTGCCCCAATGCGAGGATGAAGATAAAGAGAAAACAGATGTTGATGATGGTTGGGGTCCTCCTCTTGACATCATTCCAGACCCCGTTGATGTATGGGGGAAAAATATGGATGAAAACGATCCTCCTGGCTCTGCTGGCGCTACTCTGACCGCTTAATGGCCTTTTTATTTACTATGTAATTTTGGACTTCTGGGCTTGGCCCATGTGATCTGTTGGTTTTTCTGGGCATTGCCCATATGACTCTCGGGGTGTGTCTTTTTACCACCCATCCTTTTTTTGTGAATATGTATCTTTATCTTTAAATTAATATAGATAGCTGCCTATTCATCAAAAAAAATAATAATAATAATGAAATAAATCTTAAATAAATGAATAAAATAATTATGAAATAAGATTAAATAACCAACATATTTTTAAAAATTAAAATAATAAAATAATTCTTAAATAAATGATAATAAAATAATTATAAAATAAGATTAAATAACTCTAATAAAACAAATAACTAAAGACCATCTTTCTCTATCTTTATCATATCTATAACACTTAACATTTAATTCTATGTATTCCCAATTATCACCCATATATTTAATAAAGGCTAATTTGTAGCATGTAATTAATTAGGTTGGATTGGTATTAGGGAAAGTTGTATTTTCCTTCTCATGTGCAACCAAGTTTTTAAATTGCAGCCATTTTTTTTCTATTTAGAAGCTCTAAAAATTTGTTGTTGAGTTGAAGGATTTATAAGCTCTAAAACCCTGATATTCCTAAATCTACTTTGTGAATAGTTTGAAGTAGTAGATGGAGGTAGATTGGTTTTTTTCTATATATCTTATAGAACATCTATGAGACTTTTTGCATAACTTGGCACTTTAAATGATAGTAGGTCTGTTGAGAAAAAATTGAGAAAAAAATATGGCATGCAAAGGGAATAAATAGTGAAAGAGAAATGCTTATACAACTTTGAAGTTTTCCTTGTTGCAATTCGCCACCTTGACTCACTCTTATACTATTTAGAGGGATCTCCATCCAATCCAGTTGCAGTCAATATTTCCATACCTCGTAATTGCCTCTACTTAAAATTTTATTATGATGGGCATTTGAAATTTTACTCTTTGTGAGGAAAAATGGAAGAGTTTATTTTGACTATTTGTCACAATCTACCAATGTCCTGAGCAGGTGTGACTATCCAACTAAATGTGGGGAGTATGGTATTTGCACAGCTAATTGTTTGGAACCTTGTCTTTTTATTTCTTGATTTTGTTTTATTCCTAACATAGTAACTGAGTGAATATTTGGTGATATTACCATTTTAAATGCTAATTGGGAAGCAATAACTAAGAATAAAATAAAATGGCGGTTTGGTAAAAAAGAGGATTTTAAACATCTTCTATCTGCAGTCGACACAACATAGCAGCCCAATAGGAACAAAATAAAAGTTGCCATGTTATGGCTTCCAACTCTGAACCATCTATCAAGTCAACTTAGGGGAATATGTTGGTTTTGCATAGGCATGAGATGTTACTATCACCCCTTCTGTCCTACGAAATTAAGGAGTGAAAATTTGTATTTTATATGTTGATTTTTTTGAGGTTTAGCATTTAATATTGATATTTGGATGCCTTTTAGGCCACTTATTAACTATAGGGTTCTAAATAAGTTTTCCTCATGTGACTCTAAGAAAAAAAAGTAAAATGAAATGGAAAGAGCTAAATGTCCATGTGCCTTGAGTAGGTTTATTTCTTACATGCATATTGAATATGGAGGATATGGGGAAGAGGAGAGAGGATTCAAGATGCACTTTTCTTGCAATGAGTGTATTATGGGCTCAACTATCAAGAAGAAATAGATAGTAAATATAAGAAGAGAAAAATGGGTGCAACAAGTAATGAGGTGCCATTTTTAATTGTATAAATTAGAGCTGGAACACAGCTAAAGTGAATACCCGTTCAGGATGTGTTGCATACAATCCACTTGTTTACTCACAAATACCCACAAGGAGTTGTAGGAAACCAAGTCATTCCTTTCTAGAGCTGAAGCATGTTTCATATTATAGTTATATGTGGGAAAAGCTCTCCCTTCTAGAATTGATCTTAGGAGATTATCGTAGAAATCTTTGCTCCACAAATTGCTCTTGCAAAGTATTGGTTTTCATCTATGGTTTCACCGCTAATTCTTCTCTTGGATATATTGTTATGTCAAATCCTCAGTCTTCTTGAAAATGAACAATCAATAAAGAAACTTCTTTTACAAGTCAACTACTTATATTAAAGTTCAATCAAGAACCAAGAGTGTTAATTACTCAGATATAATTATCACTGCTTCTATCGTTGGTGGTGTAGTTGCCCTGTTTTTGTTATTGTGGGTATGGATACATAAATTGGGAAAGGGTAGACAAGAGGAGAAAAAGGATGAGGATTTAAAATTTTTGACTGACTTACTTGTGCATTACTGAATCGATGACTTGCAAAAGGCTACAAATGACTTCAACATGAGGTTGGGCAATGGAGGATTTGGTTTCGTTTATGAGGACTCTCTTTTGGACAACGAAAGATAGCATTGAAGAGACTTGGTAGAGCAAGGAAAGGCTTACATAGAGTTCCGTGCAGAAGTTGAAACATTGAGAAACATTCACCATCTTAATTTGGTGAGATTGAAAGATGATTGTTTATTGCTTTTTTTTTCATCTTGATGCTTGTATTCCAATTTTCCAAAATAAAGTGAAGATAATGGATAAAATAGATTAATTCATACAAAGCACTCAAACCATTCAATAACATACATAAATTTAATGATTTCATGTATCTTATGAGTGCTAAAACATAAATGACATAGGTAAAATAGGGAACATAAACTTATTAATTTTTTCTCTTTAGTTCACAATTATTCTTCTATGAACTGTTGTCCTTTAACCTTCTGTATGTGTTATGGTAGTCTTGATGTATTGAAATCTATTTATAGACAAGTAGGGTAGTGATCAGAGGGTGGTGAATGCCACCGACTGACTGCCCACAATTAACATCATTTATTGCTTTTATATCAAAGATATATACCAACGCAAGAGTATGTTAGTATATTACATTATTTAACTGGCGATATGGTTGCAACAGGTGTATGCAGTTAATCAATTGTTAACTATTTCAATTGTCACTTCCACCTTCTTCCACCTTCCTTTATTAGTCGATAGGCTATTATAGGTGGGGATTCCCACTGGAACTATCTGATGCCGGTGGACTATTTTGGTGGGAAATTCCTGGCATACTATGTGCAATCTGCTACATAGTCACCGAGCATGGCCATTCGTCCTTCGCATCAGCAGGTATGGGTCTGAAGCTACTCACACTGTTTTACACATTCCTGGGCTCTTCGTGCGTTGCCAGGCATTTAAGAAGTGACTAAATTCGCTGGAGGTAATAAATTTCAACTAGGTTTAAGATGGATCCACCTACGACTCTGCTTTCTGCATTGTGATTTCAAAGCTCTTCCTTTGACACAAAAGTCATGATTTTGCTAAGTCTGAGTTAGAGTGCGAGCAAAGAAACTGTTGGTTCTCTGAAGGGAGTTGACGAATTCTCCTTCGACAGGCCCATTGTTTCTCATCACAGAGGGGTCATGGCTATTGATGAGCGGGTTTAGGGAGGGTGTCTGAAGCATAGGAGGTAGGACGCACCATCATTTGGACGAGGTTGCCATCTGAGAAGCCATTTCTGAAGGTGGACATGTATTTTGGGTTGTTCTGTGGCCAACTCCAGCATTTCCCAGGCTGAGCTCAAGCACCAAATCAGGTCTGAGACATTTATGCATAATAAATAGGAGTTGTGTCTTTGTAAGTGCCTTGTGTGCTTAGATATAGAGCAAACAATTTGAAATTTTGTAGGATTTTATGAAGGAAAATACAACCAATAACCTTCGTTCTCATTGTCTAAGGCTTTTCACCAGAATCGGATCTTTCTTCATGAATTTTTTTTTGTATACTTCTTGTTTTTGTGCTTCTTTGATGGTATGAATGTATCTAAATTCATTTTTGTGTAGTGGGTATTTGTGAAATTTATCATGAAATTATTAGTATAATAAAATTCCCAAATCATCTGGTGCATCTTCTGGTAACATTAGTATTTCTATTGATGGGTTTTAGCAGAAATACCCATATCTATTATACAAGCAATCTCACATTTAAGATAGATCTTAAATGTTAGTAATTTGTTACAGGGTTTATCTGATGCAGTGCCCACTTTGAATTTTTTATTTTCTATTTTTGCAATTTTTTCAGCGGATGCCTCACTCCCTTGGTTACAGCTTCTCGGTACTCCCTCCATCTTAAATAGTATATTTACCTTCAAATTTGTTTATCGTGATGATTATTGTCTTTAAATCTCCTCTATGTGGATCCTTTAAGCAATGGCGCCCCAATATAGAAGCCTGTAACAGAGGGTGCATGGCAGAATAGGGTAGTAGCGAGATATATCCTTCCAAGAGCTTAGCGCTGGGACGAATAACTATCCCCAGGAGTTGAAAATGCAAAAATATTTGAGAGGGGATAGGAGGGGTTCATATTAGTTAAAGAAAAAACATCATCTCATTTACCAAAACGAAGGGGGTAATTATTGTCTAATGGCAACTCACAACATATATGAAGATCACAATTACAAGAATTTAAATGTTACTTATCTCAATAGGAAAGCACTTGCTTGACCTGCAAATTTTGCTTGTTGAGTATTTCTAACCGAATGTACATACACTTTTACTAGTTACGCAGATTTTATTTAACTAAGGGAAAAAAAGATATCTAAATGATAGACGCGAGATTGGGTCTATCTTTAGCTAATACTGGGTTTCTCGATTGAGCGAATAAGATAATTAGTATTATTTGGGCAAGTAAGATTGACCAGGTTGCGATGAGAGTACGACGTGGATGGGCAGAATGGTAGGGTAAATTGGAGGCTTCAAGTTATGTCTCTTAAATAAAGTTAGTTTTTTAAAGCATCATAACTCAACCATCAAAATAAATTTTACTCTAGAGATCTCACATAATTAGCCGCTATTCATGCAAAATACGAAGGCATTTTTTTCCTTTCGCTTATGTGATTAATAGGCTATATCTTGTGTCAGCATGAACCTATTCGCCATAAAAGCATGCGATAAATCTAATTAATGTGTTGGGAATTGAGCTTTTATTTTTAATATATGGAGCTGGGGTGTAGTATCGATGAGTCATCAATGATGGAACAGCTCAACATCCTTTCTCTATGCAAATCGCCTAGACCAACCTATGTTCCTCTGGTTCTTTAGTTAAGTGGGTGAGAGAGGCAAGAATTCTATTTGTTTGAATTTATGGTAATTACGTATGTGCTTTACAGCGGCATTCTGTGTGATTTATTGTAGATACAGCCTATTGGAGTATTGCTTAATAGTCATTAAATTACTGTGTATGAATTGTGGTAAAAAAGAAAAAAAGAGAGATCAATTGTTCATCTTTGTATGGTCATACAATCTTCCACCCCTCCCTCAAATATCTTTAAAAAAAGAAAGAATAAAATAAAATGACAGACCTATAATATCCTGTGTAGCTGAAACAAATAAATATATATAGAGAAAAAAAAGTCCAAACACATTTCTCCATTCCATCACTCCTTGAATCACCCAAATAATGCACAAGCAGAAGAGAAAAGAATGCAAGTTAAAAAAAGATGATTAGGGTTTTTGAAATTTCCAACAAAGAAATAAATGAAATAAAGCAATCCCCTTGTGTAAGTATTTTAAATCATTTCCTTCAATTTCTTAGTTGAAATATTTAGTTGTATATTTAAGAAATGCTTAAACTCTCAATAAGAGTATATATATCTATCTTTATACATATAACATAAATAAAAATATTAAAAAATAGAGGAAGACTATATGTATTTTGGTATTGGATACTATGAAGCAATAAAATAATTTAAATGGAGGAGATGTTCACTTAACATCATGAAAATCATTCAATGCATTAAAAAAATAAACTAATAATTAAAAGTTTTAATTGACTCCCTTTTTACCTCACCTCTCATGTGACTTAACATGGTAATTAGGAATTTAAAAAAAAAGTGTGAATATAAATAATAACATTAATATATTTTATTAAAAGAACATAAGGGTTTAAATAATAGTTATGTTTTTGGAGCATTTTCTTAAATAGAGATTTATTATTTAACATTAATTTTATTTGATGGAAAGTAAAATGTTAATATATTTGTTCAAAAGGATAAAAGGTTAAATTATTTTATTTAAATTAAAAGTTATAAATTTAAGTTATGAGTTTTACCAAAGTTAATTTGTTACGTATAATTTATCTTAAGTTTTCACATTAAGATCACAATATTATTAAAAGTTAGAAGTTTGTTATTAATAATTTTTAAATTTAAGTTATATTAAATTTTATTTAATTTGATAGGGAGATAAAAAAATTTGAAATGTTATTCTCTTTAACATATAGAGGTTTTAAATTCTACAATAGTCCCTTATTTACAAAGCGGGGAATTCAGAAGAGAATAAGAGTGATAACCCATCCCATTACTAAGTAGGGATTTATCACTTTGAATGGTAGTTTAGTCCAAGTAAAAGTGAAAATAAAATGTTATAAACAGATAACGTCAATATATAAGGCAATAAAATTGGGCACTTAAGTTCTAATATTTACTTATTTTATTTTGATTCTACAACATCATTTAAATGTCTTAGCTGGGACTAGAATGACACTTAAAATTTATTATCAATCCCCCAAAAAAAAAAGAGAATAAATAAAATTGTTGCCATAATATTAATGTTTTATAAAGAGTGGTGTTAGTAATTCATGAGATAAATATTAGGAGAAATTGTATTATTAAAGATAGGCTTTTTATGTGGACAATTGTAACAATATTAGTGAGGGAGGTAATGATTGGTTAGATACCCTATTAAGGTTAGCATGATAAAATTAATGACACAATTATCAATAATACTATTATTAATAATAAAAGTAGAAATCTTATAAACAAGGATGGTTTTAGATTTAAAGATGAAACCATCTCAAATTATCCCAGCAATATAATATTTTATTGTTTTTAATCATCCACACATCTTTATGGATGATTTAAGTGGGTATATTTATTTGGCTGTGTAAATTATATAGTAAATTATATAGTGAATTTAACTTTAAGTCATTAAAGGTGAATATTATATTGGGATAGGTTTGTGAACTATGTTAGAGTTATAAAAATAGATAAATAAATAAATGGACACTATCTTAAGAGAAATATGTAACAAGAAGTTAAACAATATTCTTATCAATGTTTAGAAGATTGTTAATATAATATTATGTATTGATGGTGTTGTGTATGTGTCTCTTAGAAAAGGAAAAAAAGAGAGAATAATATAACATTATTATGGTAAAAGAGGGAGTTAAAGTTATTGTTATTATTTTGGTTGATAAGATAATTATTTAAGGTTAAATGACAATTTGCGAATATTGGGATAACAATGGTTAGTTGGATTCAATAACAAAAACTTATTCAACAAATGGAAAATTCATATCTATGGGTTTAATGAAAAATGTGGGAAGAAGTATTGGGAGGAAAATTTAACATCACATTGCACACTGTAGCAACAATGTTGGAGATGGTTAGTGTAAAATCTTAAACAATTAGAACGTTAATTAATGTAATTTTTAAGAAAAAAAAATTGTTCAGAGTTTTATTGTATTTTTTTAGTTAAAATTATTCCAAATATTTCCATAGTTGGGTGCTGCAATAAATTTTATCATGGGATTCACTCAAAAATTCTAGGTAGTAATATAGGTAGTAATATGCATTGAAAATAGACTCATTTTCATATGCTATTTTTGAAGCCATCATACATATATCCACGCAATATCTGGTTCCCATTAGGATAAATTCTTCGGCACTATGGTCTAAATCTAGATGACCATCC
Organism: Sequoia sempervirens; assembly: GCA_007258455.2. Taxonomy (NCBI): domain Eukaryota; kingdom Viridiplantae; phylum Streptophyta; class Pinopsida; order Cupressales; family Cupressaceae; genus Sequoia; species Sequoia sempervirens. Next base: position 680,892,704 of record VDFB02058242.1, read on the forward strand.
AAGTATCCAATGGCATTGAAGTAGTTTTCTATGCCCGTCTTGGGTTTTATCACGCCATCCCTTGCTGAAACAGGACCTTTAAAAAATAAACCAAAACAAAACAAAAACAAACAAACTATATTTTATGATTTCCCCGCCATAAACAACCAACACATTCTTTAGGCTGAGTGCATAGAGATATTCTCTCTACACATCATAACCTAATTAAACAATGCAATTCATCCCAAAAGAATATTGTAGTTCAAATATATTGGTACACGAAGCACTCTGTGGGTTTAGCCATAGAATGGAAAATTTAGTTGCAAGGATGGAAACCTTGATAATCCATCAATTCTGGTCTCTTTGGTGAGGCCTAAAATGCTCGAGAGACTCTATGAAGCCATGCTCATTTTTGGTTAGGGAAAGAGAAGAGAGGAGGTGTAAAGTTCCTCCATTTTGAGGATGTAAAATGAGGCATTCGTCACACATTTTAGTGCCCCTGAATAATCTTGGAATAAACCAGCACATTATATGCACATTCACAATAAGTTCCAGGTATTTAATATCCTTAGTATCTGGTTTCTTCTCTCTTGACAAACGGTCACCTTCGTTATTGTGTTTCTTACAATTAAAAGTTTGTTGGCTTACCGATGTCTTATCGAGGACCGAGACGTCACATCTACAGTGTTTGTTCATTTCCACATCAATGGATTGAGTTTTCCTCGTTGATGGTGTGCAATTTCTTATTGACTTCCCGATAAAGCTAGCAACATCACCTAGTAAGTTGGAATGTTTTTGTAGAACTCACCAAAAGCATGTTTCTTGAAATTATCTATAAGAATTGGTTTCATTTCTTGAAATTATCCTTATATTATAGTAAAATAAAATTGAATTTATAGTTTATTTATATGACTTTTACACCAAGAAGCCACCTACTTATATCTACATATAATCTCTATATTCGTCTTTGTCCTCGCAAAGTCCTATCAAAATTGAATTTTAGCACTTGAAAGGGTTCTTTAATTATTATGTGGAAGGTGTTCTCTTTTTGAAGTGAATTGAGCTAATTTATAGATCGTCATCTCTATTTGTTCTAAAAGAGATGCAAAACAATTTAAATCATCTCACGTATTTGATGGTTCTAAAAGAGATGCAAAATGATTTAAATCATCTTACTTTTTTGATGGCTCTAGAAGAAATGCAAAATGATTTAAATCATCTTAGTGTTCACATTGCTTTACTGAGTATCCATTTGATTGTGGTCTTTAGATAAGGTGATTGGACATGCTTACAACTTTTTACTTTAGTATATAGTGATGCATAAAGCTACACTTATATTATAGTTAATTAAAAATAAAATGCATGCATTATAGTTGTGGGGAATATTTCATTCAAATGTATACATTTTGTAGATTCAAATTTACGTTTTCTTGCGATTTTTACCCCTACCCTTCAATATATTGCCCAAGTATGTCTTGCTATCAGCGTAACCATTGCACCTCGTTGAGGTTTAAGCGCTCCTATAATTGTATCTCATGATCATCAAAGGATATTGTGTACTCCTTGAATATTGTTATAATAAATAAAAGTTATTATGCATTTTTCACAACAATTGGTATTAGAGCCTTCGTAATATGCCTGGGCGGTTTTAAACAGAAGTGAAGAATGTTCTTTCCCATGGCACAAAACTAGATGATTTCCAAGCCCATGATGGAGGATGTGGCACCCCTATTTAGGGTTGACTTCTGAATAGGGAATCAACCTTTTATGTAAGTGCATGTCTAATGTTTGGCTGGAAAGGACTACATTCTTAATGTTCTCGGCAATATGATTCTTGTGTGGGCATAAACTTATGATGATAGCGATATAGTTCCTATGAGTCTGCATTGGCATGTAGAGGATAAAAGGATGCATCTGAAGATAAAAATCACTCTTGGCATGTGAGCATTGTGAAGTTTTTAAACATCTATTGTCTTGCACAAGGAGGTTGAGCATGAAAATTTCCTAAGGGATCTCAACCATTGCATGAAAGGAAGGAAGCCTTTGGAGCAGAATCAATAGTATTTCAAAAATGGGAGATTTAACAATGTATGATTTATAACCCTGTGTTATTGTCTGTAAGTGTGAGGACTTTCTGTTAGTTTTTCAGTTACAAAAGTTGTTTTTAAGTTTGGAGAACGTGAAAGTTTTTTTTTTTAAGATCCAATTTCCTAATTGTCCATCCATCACCACATTAAATCGAATGATGTTGAATGGAAGGGTATAGATCATTGTATGAAAAGGGGTATTCTATTAATTTAATATCCATTGAACATATTGTTGTCTGAGTTTTAGATACCTTTCTTGAGGGATGAAAGAAAATCTTCTTTCTTATTATTCATGAAAATAAAGATGTGTTTATGGAGGTATAATGTTGATTAGTGTGTGGGTCTATCATTGGTTCAAAATGACATTATCATCTTTTCATCATGAATGCACATATGTCAAAGATCGCTTATGCTTTTGGGGCCATCTTTTCTATTCCTGATGAGGCTTCCAAAGACTCATCCAAGACATCAGATTATCCAAGTGTAATATAGTCATATTGGAGGATGGTGGCACTGGAGGATGGAGGAATTTCCATCATTTCAAGTTAGTTTCTTGCTTTGAGATGATGCTTTGCATGAGAATTATTTTTGGTTTTAGTTTCTTGTTTTTTTTTATTGTTGAAAATTTTGAAGATATATATATATATTGTGAAGTTCGATTTTTGGAGATAGATAAGGGGTTTGGTGTAGAGCTCAATATGGATGGTTGTTCAATGAGCACTCAAGACTGTGATCTAAATTATACCCTTCTAAGGGACCTCATCAGACAACTTGATGGAGCCATGTGTTTGGAGAGCTTAATATGGATTGTTATCTAATAATTTGTGGAATTTGTGATTCAAGAGTTCATGGGAGGAAGAACTCGTGAATTCATCTAGGGGCTACACCTTTCCAAGGATCACGAGGCAGCTTGATGGAGTTTCACTGATTCGGGATTTGTTTTCTTCAAGGAAGATCTTCACAAAGATGTATAAACATTTTGTAATCAATAAGTTTTGTTTTGCAAACCTTAAGGGGGGGTCTTTTAAAAGACGAATTGTAAGGATTTTAGGGATACACTTATAAGAACAATGTAATAAGGGGGGAATGTTAGTATATTACATTGTTTAAATTGCAATATGCTTGCAGCAGGTGTATGCAATTAATAAACTGTTAACTGTTTCAACCATCACTTTCACCTTCTTCCACCTTCCTTTATATAATTGTATCTCATGATCATCAAAGGATATCATGTACTCCTTGAATATTGATGAATAATAAATAAAAGTTATTATGCATTTTTCACAACAGAGTAGTGAATTTGATCAAGTAGATTGATCTAGATTTACTGCAGTGAATATGTACCAAAGCAAAGACATTGTAGATTTTATCATTGTATATGCATTTATTGCAGCAAAGATATTTTATCATTTGATACACATTTACTACACGAGATATTTATTAGATTGCATTCTTCTTTTCGACAAAATTTACCTTGTCTTCTGATTAAGTTTATCAGACAAAAGAGAGGTGGTTTTGCGGTGTGAGAGAGGTTTCAAAAACCTCTCACTATATGTAGTCTATTGTTGAATTAATAAAAAATTAATAATAAATATAAAAAAAATTATATTATAGTATTATATAATAAAAATATAAAAATAATATTGAGAACCCTTAACCTAACCCAATCATTAATAATATAATATTAATGGTTTATATTATAACTATAATACAATAATAGAAGATTAATATAAATTAAAATCACAAATCAAATTAATCAATCTATATTATTATTTTAATGTATATGTATAAGATTATTTATATATATTATAAAATTATATTATTAATAATATACTATATTCTATAATATTTTAATTAATATATTAATATATTATTATAATAATATTAATTATTATAATAATATTAATTATTATAATTACAATAATTTAATTATATTACATGAAGATTAATTAAATTAAATTAAATTATTTAAAAAATAATGCTTCCAGAAAAAACAAATCTCGACGTAGATAAGCTATTTTATATGTCTCATTGTGTTTCCAAAATAAAATGAAATAAAAACTCGACCTGTCTCCGCTTTGGGTGCATTGTTCAGGATTCATTCCATGTGTTCCCTGCCGGCTGCCATTCTTGATTTCACACTGGTTTTTTTCGGCCTAGATTGGACAAAAATGTTAAAAAGGCGTGAGCTTTATTTGATTTGTTATGGATGGGCTCCACCACCACGAACAACCGTTTCACCTACGGCTGCGACCAAGTAAACGGCGCGACCAACGACTTTCACGTTGACAGAAGTAATATCATCCACAGAAGTAATATCATCCACACGCTAATCTACATAAAATTTCTTCACAACTTCCTCTGTTTCACTTATATTATACATCGTAGTTTCTGCAATTTGCCCAACAATCATACTTCCCTTCATTCAAGCTTGGATTTTCAGGAGATAAATTTGGTACAACTTGAATGATGGGGAGTCCCCTGTTCTTGGTATTGGGAGTCATTGTGCTGCTGTTTGGTTGGGATGCAGCTGCACAGACTTCGAATTCAAGCTGTCCTTTAAAATTCACAGTAGGTGAGACCAAAACTTATCAAATCTGCCACAGCCTGAATTTAGGAGCTACTCTGTCATATAACTACCATGTGGAGAATGGATCGTTAGACATAGCTTTCCAGGCCAAACCTTATGCTTCTGGGGGGTGGGTAGGTTGGGGGATAAACCCACAAGGGCTAGCAATGATTGGCACACAGGCTTTGATTGCCTTTCGATTGAGTAATAGATCAACTGTCGTCGACACTTATAATGTGATCACTAAGTCTGCTGCTTTGAATCGCTCAGCTATTAGCCTCAATGTGACCAACAAGAGTGCTGTGTATGAGAGTAGCAGTGGGAAGATAACAATATTTGCGTCCTTGGTACTTGATTCTAACCAAACCAGCATTAATCAGGTGTGGCAAGTGGGTAGCTCAGTCACCAACTTGAGCCCTGGCATCCACAGGACTGAAACGGTCTATCTCAACACTTTAAAGACACTCGATCTCCAAAGTGGAGCCACCTCTGCTCCTCCTCCCGAATCGTCTTCACCGGTTGCCAATAATGTAAGTATTTTTCAAACATGGGTTTTTACAATTTAGTGCCTCTTTTTATATTTTGTGAATGTTTGGAGTGTTAAGGCATCAGGATCCAGATTAAGGGAGGCTGTGTGTGTCTATATGCATGATATAGAGAGAGCTTAAACAGTCACATTTTAGTTTGAATATTAAATATAATATGTCAATTATTATGAGATTTATACATAAGTTGACTCTTTTAAGTTTTTTTTAACCAGAAACTCAGCTATTTAATCTTTTCTGAAAAATTCAGTTAAAAAGTTTGAAGAAGTTGATAATATGTTTGTTTTGAAAAGTTAAGTCATGTCTTGAGGCAAGTCCACGCTTAATTATCCAATGACAACTTTTAAGCCCATTTTGGAAAATCCATCAATTAAGATTTCTTTGAAAAATTCAGCTAAAAAGTTTGGAGGGGTTGATAATATATTTGTTTTGAAATTAGATAAGATTATTTCTGGATTCAACTATTTATGTTTTATAATTCATTTGAATCCAATTTTTTTTATCTAATCTATATAGATTGTGGAAAATTCATATCAACTATACATCTAATTATCCTATAATCTGTATCAGAGTTCAGATCAAAGATTTTAGATTTTAACAAACAATTTTTAATTATTACAATGGCACTCTTAGACTTAATTATTTGGGCAATTTTTTAACTTTCTCTAATTTTTAAAACAATTGAATATGAGCTGATAAGAAAATTGGTGAGATATAATTTTGAGAATAAAAAATCTCATGGTCAAATAAGGTAATTAATATTGAGTGTTGCTGTGCTGCACAGACTCCGTCTACACAGACTTCGAATTCAAATTGTCCTTTACAATTCACAGAAGGTGAGACCAAAACTTATAAAGCCTGCAACAACCTGAATTTAGGAGCTACTCTGTCACATAACTACCATTTGGAGGATGGATCGGTAGACATAGCTTTCCAGGCCGCCCCTACTGCTTCTGGGGGGTGGGTAGGTTGGGGAATAAACCCAACGGGACTGGCAATGATTGGCACACAGGCTTTGATTGCCTTTCGATTGAATAATGGATCAACTATGGTTTACACGTATGATGTCGTCTCTAAGTCTGCTGCTTTGAATCCCTCGACTATTAGCCTCAATGTGACCAGCAAGAGTGCTGTGTATGAGAGTAGCAATGGGAGGATAACAATATTTGCATCCCTGGTACTTGATTCCAACCAAACCAGTGTTAATCAGGTGTGGCAAGTGGGCAGCTCAGTCAACAACTTGGCTCCTAGCATCCACAGTACTAGGGCGGCTGATCTCAAAACTACAGCGACACTCGATCTCCTAAGTGGAGCCACCTCTGCTCCTCCTGCCGAATCGTCTCCACCGGCTGTAAATAATGTAAGTATTTTTCAAACATGGGTTTTTACAATTTAGTGCTTCTTATATTTTGTGAATGTTTGGAGTGTTAAGGCATCAGGATCCAAATTATTATTTATTTCTGTAGTCTTTTATTATATTTTAGCTATGCATACAAGTCAATATAATATGATCGTTTATTTATTTATGTAGTCTTTTATTATATTTTAGCTATGTATACAAGTTAATATAATATGATCGTTTACTGTAGCAAATATGTACTGAAGCAAAGACACTGTAGTTTTTATTATTGTATATGCGTTTATTGCAGCAGAGATATTCTATCATTTGGTACACATTTACTGCACAAGTAATATTTACTAGCAATCGCCTTGGTGTGTAATGGGTACGCCAAAGAGGTGTGGAAGGTCAATTAAGAAGCATTTTGTTTTTCTTTTTTTCATACATTTGTGTAGTATATCATGTCACTTGGTAGGCAACTCATCAAATTATTTTGTTTGTGCAACAAAGGTCGTAATGGATAATTAATAGCTTCAAATCAAATATGCATCCATTTACAGGTATCCAAACATGATTGAAATAAAACATATGAATTGGGAAGATAATTAGGCTTCATTATTAGCACACGAGTTCATTTTATTTTTGAAGGGAGAGAGGGAGAGAGAGGGATAGGAAGAAGGAGAGATAGATGGGGGAAGAGCAACAAAAATAGGGGGTAAGGAGATACATATAGAAAGGTAGAGATAGAGAGGGAGAGGGAGGGAGAGGGGGAGGTAAAGAGAGAGAAGAGAGATGGAAGAGATAAATATAGAGAGAGGAAGAGAGAAGAGATAAAAATATAAATATAGAGATAGGAAGTGATATTTAGAGGTAGAGAGAGAAAGATATAGGGGTGGAGAGATGGAGAGATAACGAGAGAGAAATAGAGGGAGGGATGAAAGAAACTCGAATAAAGAGATAGAGAGACAAAGAGATATAGATATAGAGGTCTAGGAAGAGGGAGAGGGAGAGAGGGGGAGATGTCTAGAGATAGAGGGGGAGAGAGGAAGATAGAGGGAGAGAGGGAAAGGGAGAGAAATAAATAGAGATAGAGAGATAAAGAAAAGAGAGATATGGCGATAGAGAGGGAGAGACAAAGAAGAAGAGAGAGATATCGAGAAAGAGGGAGAGGGAAAGATAAAGAGATATATGTGGTGAGATAAGAGAGATAGATACATAAGGATATATAGACAGAGGAGGAGAGGGAAGAAGATATAGATAGAGAGACATAAAAACAAAGAGAAGTGGATACAGAGAAATACAGAGGGAGGGAGAGATGGAGAGAGAAATCGGGAGAGATAGTGAGAGGGAGAGAAAGAGGGAGCTCGATAGAGATATATGGGAAGAGGAAGAAAGAGAAAGATAAATGGGAAGAGAAAGGAAGAGAGAGGTAGAGATAGAGAGATAGGTGAATAGAGACAAAGTGAGGGAGGGAGCAAGTGAGAGATGGGGAGAGATAGAGAGAGGGGGGGAGAGAAGAGGGAAGAGAGAGCAGAGAACAGAGAGGGATAGAGATTGATAGAGGGAGAGAGAAGAGGGGGGAGAGGGAGAGACATATGTAGAGAGGTAGAGAGAGATATTTCAATATATAGAGAGGGAGAGGGAGAGGGAGAGGGAGAGGGAGAGATATAGATAGATGATGATATAGAGAGATAGAGAGGTATAGAGGAAGAGATAGATATATGGAGATAGATAAATAGATCAAGAGACATAGGTAGAGAAAGATGTGGATAGAAAGAGATGCTTAAAGTGGAAATAGTGATAGAATGTTTTTTAAAGATACAAATAGAGATAGAGATAAGGAGGGAGAAATGGGGAGTGTGTGTGTGTACATGAGAGAGATATATATAAAGAGAGGGATAGAGAGAGATAGATATATAAATAAATAGATAGGGGGGAGGGAGGGAGGAGAGAGAAGTAGAGAGATATAGAAAGATGGAGTGATAGGGAGAGAGGGATAGATAGAATAGAAAGAACATAAAGTGTCTTCAAAAGGACATGACATAAACTAGAATAGAACTAATCTTAAAATGATGGGGAGGGGAGAATTACCCTGGACCCTCCTCACACATAATCATTAACCATTGAAGATTAAACTACTCATTTCCTTATTTTTGTGTAGAGTATCTAAGGTGGTCAAGGTAAATTATGCAAGACCTAACACATCCCTATCATAGTTTTTTCATTTATATTACATTTGGAAAAATATGGGAGAGGAAGGATTTCCATTGGATCCTCCACCTCCCGATATTGATGGGTATCTAAATCTAAGGAATTGAGAAACAATTCAAATTTTATTGTCCTAGCAATTTTATCTCTATGAATTCTATTTTACTTTTCTTGAGTCAATAAAATTTCTACAAATAATAGTAAAAGTAAGTTTGGACAAGTTCATGACATCTTCAATATCATCATGGAGAAGATAAGTACCTATAGGCAAGGATAACATTGTTACACAAGTGAGAGATATCCAAAACAATTATATTTTAGCACCCAAGAGACTAACCAAGGTTAAGGAGAAAGTTGGGCATGACCTCCCTACCCTAAAATAGGGAGCACCATTCATGTACTTGACTAAATTTTCCATATTTGGTTGGCAATTTTCTTCTTAATGTATACTATAAAAATTTTGAGCACTCCCTCTCCACCCAATAGTAGCTTTATGAGCTATTTTTCTCTAGCTTCCTAACCAATTTTCCCACTAAAACCATTTTTTTTCTTTCTTCACACTAAATAATATTACATCCTAAGCATAATGACCTGGTCCATATTTTTAATGAATTCATGCATGGATAGAGAAGAACTAATTCTTAGAATAAAGCTAGATGATTAACCATATCAACCCACTTCCACCAAAAAGATAAATGATTTTAATTTGCATGCCAAGTGAACCACATAAAATCTAATAAATGGAACCTTGTTTTATCATTATTATGTAAACCTAAAAGATTAAGGATTAAGATTTTTTATGTCCCTTAAATAACCACTATCATTCTATCGGCCTGTCAAATTTATTATCTATACCTTATTAAGATTTATGATTAATATAGAAGATGTCACTATTAGGAATGCTTGAGATTTAGATAGGAAATATTTCATCCAATATTTTGGAGATACTCTACTAAAGGTCTCAAGGTTGACACCATGATTAGTTGCCCCATGATTTGTTTGGACATAGATGCATATGGATGGGCTCCACCACCACAAACAATCATTATGCCTACGACTACGACCAAGAAAATGGTGCCTAGTGACTTTACATTGATAGAAATAATAGTCAGCGTCACTTGTTTTCCATTTCCACATGTTAATCTACATAAAATGTCTTTGCAACTTCCTTTATTTCACCCTCTGGGTATGTGCAGGATCATCATGGAAAAAATAGGGCCTTAAGTGGCAAAAAAATTAGAAAAATCAGAGTTAAGCAACTTGACGTAAAAATTTCAATAAGTTATCTATATTATTTCAAAAATATGTAAGAACAGAATTTGTAGCAAATTGAATGTAGTTTTTAAAATACTAGGTTTATTTTTAAAAGAACAAAATCTATTTGGTGAAAATTTGAAATTTCAATGCAATAGTACTTAAATTTCAAGGAAAAAATAAGAAGTAGGTGTATGTCTGACCACCCTAACCACAATAAAATTATAATATTTTTTTATAAGATTTTAGATATAAGTCTAGAGGACTCATATCCCGATGTGATGCATATTTTTTTGTAATTTTTTCCTAAGTAAATAATTAATTATTATTTTTTTATTACAACTTTTAAAAAATATAAAAACTCATACGTCTAACCACCTTAACTTGGTCAAAACTTCATGAAATTCAATTTTTCTTTTTTAATCCTATAGTATACGAAGCATAGAATGTGACGCATGTTTCAAATTCAAAAAATGTGATACAATTTGAAAGCTATAGATGTTTTTCAATTAGCCTATCAATTAGGAATTTAGTCGTAATTCAAATAGAAAATGAATAATAATTAGTTATTAAATTAAAAGTAAAGCATAATTTATATTGGTGGAAAGCTGAGAATCTCCTTTAAAAACCATTTTCATTTCATTAATCTTGGGTTAAAAAAAAGTCGTCAGCCACATACCCTTCAAATACCCATCATATCGCCACTTTTTGGCCCATCATGATCCTGCACATGCCCCTCTATTATACATCATAGTTTCTCCAATTCGCTTACAATCATACTTCCCTTCATTCAAGCTTGGATTTTCAGGAGAGAAATTTGGTAGAACTTGAATAATGGGGAGTCTCTTGTTCTTGACATTGGGAGTCATTGTGTTGTTGCTTGGCTAGGATGCAACTGCAGAAACTTTGAATTCAAGTTGTTCTATCCACTTCACAGAGCCTGAGTTTAGGAGCTTCTTTGTCATATAACTTATAAATTTTGCAACAACCTAAGTTGAGGAGCTTCTCTTTCATATAACTACCATGTATAGAATGGATCATTAGACATAGCTTTCAGGGTTGCCCCTCCTACTTCTGGGGGGTGGGTAGGTTGGGGGAAAAACACAAAAGGGAAAAAGATGGCTGGCACATGGGCTTGAAAGGAAGTCGGGTGAGCAGAAGCAACTTCCTATACTAATCTAAATAGGAGAGAGTTGCAAAATTTTCTTAAACACCTTTAACTGTTACAGATTAAGACATGCACATACATATCATAAACAGATAAACAAAGAACTCAACACATAATTTTACGTGGGAAAAACCCTTTTGGGAGAAAAATCCCACACTCCAAAACATAGCCCAATTATATTATTTAGCAACAAATAAACAATTGCAATATAATTGTAGAGCTATGCTCTTGTAGGAGTGTTCACACTTCATAATTCTGGAGTAATTTCGGCAGCATAACGGTACTTCAACAAAACAACAACATACAACTCCAAAATACAAGTGCTCAATATATAAGAGCTTATAATGCATAAATTAAACATTTCTAAACAACTACCAAAGGTTGAACATGCAACATGGAAAGTGCCAAAAATACTACAGACACACAACGGTAAGTTTTAAAATTGTCACTGGATGCCAATATGCAAAATCTGCACTTGCCAAAATAATTGCTCTTCAAAAATTCACATTCCATGCAAGCTCAGCATGAAAATAGAAAAAACATTTATGCACAATTCCACCTGTAATAAAACAACTTTGTAACTTGACTCCTCAGAATGGAAATGCAAGTTGTAACTCACAAAGACAGAGTGAGAAAATTAACATCTTTTAATATTTAGAAAAATCAAATCTTCAAAAAAATCAAAGGTTGAGACACCTTCTTTTTCCAACATTCTCCCACTTGTCGAACACCTTCGAAGAGCCAATGAAAGTAACAAGATTTAACTGCTAGAGGTGGTGAGGCCCACAGACTCCAAACACCATCTGAACTTTTTTGTGCTCACTGGCTTTGTCAATGCATCTACAACATTCATCAAGGTGTCAACCTTCTCCAACTTCACCTTTCCATATTCCACCATATCACAAACAAAATGAAATTGAACATCAACGTACTTTGTTCTGGCATGGAAAGTAGCATTCTTTTCCAAGAAAATGACACTCTAATTGTCACAACAGATAGTAATATTCCCTACATCAAAACCAATATCAGAACACAAACGCTTAAGCCAAATGGCTTCCTTACAAGCATGAGTAGCTACCATGAACTCTGCTTCTATCTTGGAAAAAGTGACTACAACCTGTCATTTAATCATCCAACTGATAGCACCACCATACATCATCAACACATAACCACTGGTGGATCTTCTGCTGTCAATGTCACCTGCCCAATCCGAATCCACATATCCACGAATACTCACTAAATGCTGAGGTCCAGTAGGATAACCAGGAAAACACAGAGCATACTTTGAAGTACCCCGTAAATACTTGAACAGTCTCTTCACTGCATCCCAATGTATCCGTCCAGGATTAGCCATAAACTGACTAAGGACTCCCACTGCTTGGGCAATGTCTGGCCTCATACAGACCATAGCATACATAAGACTGCCAACAACACTCGCATAAGGTACTCTAGTCATGTCCTCCATCTCAGTAGGAGATTTTGGACAATCCTCCATAGAAAAATTTGTCCCCTGCACTACAAGAACAACTAATTGTCTGCAAGTTGTCATGTTGAGCATCTCCAACACTATATTCACATACTTACTCTGGCTTAACCAAAGCTTTCTATTAGCTCTGTCTCTTCTGATCTCCATCCCCATAATATACCTCGTTGCACCTAGATCCTTCATCTCAAACTGTGTTGACAACTGGGACTTCAAATCTAAAATCAAACTTTTATCATTCCCAAAAGATAACATATCATCTATATACAATGCAATTATGATAATGTGACCATTATTATATTTATAATACACACAATGGTCAGATTTAAATCTCAAAAATTCCAATGAAAACACATAGGTATTGAACTCCTGGTACCACATTCTAGGAGACTGCTTAAGACCATACAAAGACTTTTTCAACTTGCAAACTAGATTTTCTTTACCTTTAACCACGAAATGCTCTGGCTGTGACATAGAAATATCTTCCTCCAAGTCACCATGAAGGAACGTTGTCTTCACATCCATCTGTTCCACTTCTAGATCATACGATGCTGCAAGTGATAACAGGAATCAAATAGATGCCAACTTTGCAACAGGAGAGAAAATCTCACTAGAGTTAATTCCCTCCACCTGAGAATAACCCTTAGTGACCAATCGTGCCTTATGCTTCTCAACACTTCCACCTGGACCAATTTTCTCTTGAAAACCCATTTACATCCAACGGGTTTCCGTCCTTTAGGAAAATGTACTAAATCCCGTGTATCATTTTTCTTCATCCATGGCTTTCATCCAAGAATCTACATCACTCATACCCATAGCCTCTCTAATAGTCCTAGGCTCATCAGTGTTAGCAATCAAGGAAAAAATGCAACTAGAATCCAACAAAGAATAACCAAATATTTTAGGTGAATAACCAAACCTATTAGGTTGTCGCCTTTCTTTGGTAGACCTCCTAAATTGTTGAGGTTGAGGTTCTTCTTCTTCAGAACTTTCAGAGCTTCTCAAACTCTCCTCATCACTAGGTTCAATAGGAGTACATAGCTCTTTCCTTAGAGTAAGTGGAACTTGAACTACCTCCTTTTGTTTCTCCTCTTTCTCTAGTTGTAGCTCAACTGTGGAAGGTTTCATCTCTCAAAAAATCACACTTCTTCTATATAGAACCTTCTACGCCACTGGATCCCAAAGCTTATACCCCTTCACACTGACACCATAACTGATGAAGATACATTTAACTGTTTTGTTTTCCAACTTAGACCTCTTCTCAATCGGAACATGAGTGTAAGCTTGATGACCAAATACTCTGAGATGTCTCATTGAAGGATTTTTACCATACCACACCTCCATGGGTGTCTTATCAACAAGAGTTGATGTAGGAGATTTGTTGATTAAATAACATGTAGTGGCTATAGCTTTAGCCCAAAACTTCTACTCAAGGCTAGCACCACTCAACATACTCCTAGCCCTCTTCATCAATGTCCTGTTCATCCTCTCTGCAACTCCATTTTCTTGTGGGCTATATGGAGTTGTCTTATGTCTTTCAATCCCGTGCTCTTTTCAAAACTTGTCGAACTTTGCTGAATAAAACTCACTGCCATTGTCAATTATCAAATATTTAATCTTTCTACTAGTCTAATTTTCTACCAAGGCTGCAACTCCTTAAATCAACTAAAGACTTCAGCTTTTCTTCTAAGAAAATAAATGAATGTCCTACTATAATCATCTATGAAAGAAACAAAATATACAAATTTTGACAATGAAGGAACATTCACTGGACCAAACACATCTGCATTAACATAGTCGAAAACCCCAAAAGACTTGTGAGAACTAGAGTGAAAAGTAACATGGTGTTGTTTACCATAAACACAATGTTCACAAAAGTTGAACTCGAGATTACAATCATCAAGGCCTTCAACAAGGCTCTTATATTTCAAGGCTCTAAGACCCTTCTCACCAATGTGACCAAGTTGTTGGTGCCACAACATTGTCTTCTCTGCAGGAAGCTTCATTTCCAAGGAATGAACACCCTTAGGTACCCAAAATGCACAACCATCAAATGTAGCTACTACAAATTTCTCTACTCGATCTGACGATGAGGATGAAGAATCTAGAATTTCTTCTTTGGTTTTTTAGAGGAACTATTGCACTCAACTATGCATGCATTTAGCTTGAACAAGGTGCAAATCCAAATACCCTTAGCCAACACCATAGCTCCTCTCGTCATCTTGCATCCTCCACTAGAGAAAACAACTTGCACTCCCACATCATTTAGTTTACTCACAAAAAGTATGTTTCATGCCAAACCTAGGATATGCAATACACCATCAATCCCCTTCACTCTTCCATCAGGGAATTTGATTTTTACTCTTCCATGACCAATGATTTCTAAGTGAGCTTCATCACCCAAATATACCTTCCCACCGTCATATTCTTCATACTTTGAAAACCAACCTCTATGAGAGGTCATGTGGAAAGAAGCACCTGAGTCTATCAACCACACATCTTCTAATGCATGTGTTGCCAAAGCTGCAAAAAATGCATCTACGTCATTTTGAGAGGATTTATCAAAGTCAAAATTTAAGAAACTATTTTATTCATTCTTCTTTTACTCTTCCTTGCACTCTTTTATGAAATGACCAAATTTTTCGTAGTTCCAACAATCAAAGTTTTCATCGTTAAACTTCTCCATTTCGATTCTATTGGATGTGCTTGCCATCTTTTCTCTGCAACAAGGTCACAGAATATTCTTCTGCAAAATTCCCACTAAGACAAAGATCAACTCAAAAAACCCTTCAAACCCAACAACAAAATCAAAGTTGGCCAGGCTCTGATACCAACTGAAAGGAAGTTGGGTGAGCATAAGCAACTTCCTATACTATTCTAAATAGGAGAGAGTTGCAAAAATTTCTTAAAAATCTTTAACTATTACAGATTAAGATGCACATACATATCATAAACAGATAAACAAAGAACTCATAACATAGAATTTTACGTGGGGAAAACCCTTTCGAGAGAAAAACCCCACACTCCAAAACACAACCCAATTATATTATTCAATAACAAATAAATAATTACAATATAATTGTTGAGCTATGCTCTTGCATGAGTCTTCACACTTCTTCACAATTCTGGAGTAATTTCGATAAAATGACAGTACTTCGACAAAACAAAATACAACTCCAAAATACAAGTTCTCAATATATAAGAGCTTACAATGCATAAATTAAACATTCCTAAAACAACTACCAAAGGATGAATGTGAAACATGGAAAGTTCCAAAAATACTATAGACGCACAACGGTAAGTTTCCAAATTGTCACCAGATGTCAATATGCAAAATCTGCACTTGCCAAAATAACTGCTCTTCGAAAACTCACATTCCATGCAAAATCAACACGAAAATAGAAAAAAACATTTATGCACAACTCCACCTATAAAAAAACAACTTTCTAACTTGACGACTCCTTGGAATAGAAAATGCAAGTTGTAACTCACAAACACAGAGTGAGACAATCAACAACTTTTAATATTTAGAAAAATCAAATCTTCAGAAAAATCAAAGGTTGAGGCACCTTATTTTTTCAACAAGGCTTTGATTTCCTTTCGATTTAAGAATGGATCAACTGTAGCAAACACGTATAATTTTTCCTTTGTATCTCCTCCTTTCATTCCTTCAAAGATTAGCATCACTGTGACCAACAAGAGTGTTGTGTATGAGAGTTGTAGTGGGAAGATAACAATATCTGTGTCCTTGGTACTTCATTCCAAGTAAACAAGTATTGATCACATGTGGCAAGTGGGCAAGTTAGACAACAACTTTAGTCTTGGCACCCACAATTTTACTTCGGCTAATCTTAACAATGTTGGGAAATTGGTATATAATGTAAGTACTGTGTTTTCAGACATGGGTTTTTTCAACTTTATGCAACTTATTATCTTTTGAGAATGTTTAAAGGCATCGTTAAGGAGGTCGTGTGTGTCTATATGCATTGTATAGAGCGAATTTGAACAGTCACATTTTAGTTTGGTTTATATTTTTAATTAAATTTTGTTTTTATAAGGGTGATTGAAAAATATATTAGCTAAAGAGTTGGTGGGGAATTTTATTTGTTTCATTTTAGATTAGTTTGCCATTTTTATTGGAATATGTCAATTATTATGGGATTTATGTTGATTTGTTATTATTTTTTAAAAATCTATATATTAAGTTTCTGTTGAAAATTTCAGTAAAATATTTTCAAGGAACTGATGATAGGTTTGTTTTGAAAAGTTACGAGGTTAGTCCACAATTATTGCATTGGGAAGTTTTTAAGTCCTTTTTAAATAGTCCATCTATTAAGTTTTTCTTCAATTAAAATGTTTGGAGGAGTTGATTATATATATATATTTAAATAGATAGTATTGTTCTTGGATTTAACTAATGTTTTACAGTTTAATTGAATCCAGAATAAAAAATTTCAAATCGTAGAAAACTCAGACCAACTATTGTTTTGAAATTTTAAAATATTTTGAACATATCTTAATGGTCTATATTAGAGAATGATTCAGTTATTTTAATCTAGATCGAAGATTTTAAATTAACAAACAATTTTTAATTATTACAATGATAATTATTTGAGCAATTTTCTACAGTTTCCCTAGTTTTATATATATATGAGGTGATAATAAAATTGGTGAGAATAAGTTTTGAGGATAAAAAATCTCATGTTCAAATAAGGCACTTAATATTGGGTGTTGTTTATGCTATGTAGACTCCCACTATAGAGACTTCAAATTTAGGTTGTCCTGTTAAATTCATAGGTGATGCCAAAACTTATAAATTATGCATCAGCCTGAGTTTAGGATCTACTATGTCATATATCTACCATACACAAGATAGATCTTTAGACATAGCTTTCAATATTTCCCCTACTACTTATGAGGAGTGGGTAGGTTGGGGGATAAACCCACAGGGGCTAGCAATGATTAGCACACAGGCTTTCATTACCTTTTGATTGAGTAATGGATCAACTGTGCTCAACACATATAATGTGGTCTCTAAGTCTTCTCCTTTGAATCCTTCAAAGATTAGCATCATTGTGACTAACAAGAGTGTTGTGTATGAGAGTAGTAGTGGGAAGATAACAATATTTGCATCCTTGGTGCTTGATTCCAACCAAACCAGTATTAATCAGGTGTGGCAAGTGGGCAGCTCAATCACCAACTTCACCCTTGGCATTCACAGTCTTAAGTTGGCCAATCTAAAAAGTTCAGGAACACTCATTCTCCTAAGTGGAGACACCTCTTCTCCTCCTGTAAGTATTGCATTTTAAAGCATGGATTTTTTTCAATTAAATGCCTCTTGCTATATTTAGAGAACACTAAATTTTAAAGGCATCAAGATCCAGATCCAGGTGAGAAGGGAGGTGAGAAGGGAGGTTGAATGTGTCTATATAGATTATACATAGAGAGAGTTTAAAGGGTCTCATTTTATTTTAGTTCTTAAGGCTACAATGAAAATTCCAATAGATATAGAGTTAGGTGTGGAATTTTATTTATTTATTTTTAGATTAGTTTTTTTTTATTTTGAATAGTTAAGTTGAATAGTTCAAACATGTGTTGAGGCGAGTTCACATGGCAATTTTTCAATCCTTTCTAAAAAGTCCATTGAAGCCTTTTTTGAAAACCCCAACTAAAGAGTTTTAAAGAATGGATAATATGTTTTCTTTGAAAAATTAAAGTGTTCAAACATGTCTTGAAACTAGTATACATACAATTATCCCATGGTATGTGCTAGAGAAAGATTCAATTATTTTTATTTAGATCAAAGTCTTTGGTTTGATAGACAATGTTTAGTTGTTCTAAAAAAGTTCAATTACAACATCATAATTGTATACATTATAATATTTTTTTATCACATCATATGTTTATATACAACTCTTAATTTCTAAAATAACTAATCTCAATCAAAATTTGTTTTAATGCCAAATTCATTATTTGTATATCAAGATAAAATTTAACTTTTTTACATTCCAATCTAATATTTAACTTTCTATAAACCTATTTTTTCCAAGTGAGACCAAAAGAAAACCCACTATTGAGAGTTGATCTTCTCGTCCATAACATTCTTCCCATTTGTAAATAATTTGATCCAACTTCTATCTAAAGATTATGAATCTAGTCAAAACTCAAACCTTCTAATCGAACCTTTTGTGTTTCAAACTTTATAATCCAGTCTTACACAAACTTTTATATACAAATATTAATTACTAATGTAACTAATCTCAATCAAAAATCATTTTTATATCAAATTCATTGTTTGTATACTAGAGAAAATTTAAGTCCTTCATATTCAAATCTAATATTAAACTTGCTACCTCTTTTTGTTGAAGAAAATTCACCAATTACTCAAAAGTCTATTGAGTTTTTAGCTCAAATAGGAGCTTCTATACAAATTTAGTGCTAATTGGTAATAAAAAGTTTAAGTGGTTCAAGTTAGAATATTTTGCATTCCACTTTGAAGGACTAAAGTGAGTATTTTATTTAACTAAATAAGGCCAAAGTGTAATTATTCATTAGTGATTTAGAGTTCTCTTCCAACTCATCCTTATAAGTGATAACGATACTTTTATAATTAAAGCTAATTTTTAGAAGATTAGGTTTTAGCTAAATTAATATAAAGATAGAGCAAGACAAAAAGTGAAACATAGAAAAATAGGTTAGGGGTCCATTACATATGGTTTTTGTACTAAATTTGAAATGTTTCAGCAAACTTACTATAAATATAAAGGGAAAAATGGGGTGTAATGAACCTACCTACTTTCTATTTCATTCAAGAAATGAGATCCTACAAGATAAAATTAACTTTCAGCCCTTAGGTGAGTCGATTCTATGGAAGATCTAGCAATTTCCTTTCTCTGTGTGTGTGGATGGAGGTAAAGTTCAAACAACACTTTTTGGGAGAAAAAACTAAAAATAGAAAATCAACCTAATTATGTCAACTCAAACTTGAAATAACAAGATAAAGTTCAAATTGACAAAAAAAAAAAAAAAATATTGCAGATTTGAGAAGGGTAGAGAATGATTTTATCACTCACCAAAAGTCACATTTAGGAGGTTGTCAGGGACTCATTTGCCCATGGGTGAATGGGTTTTTTGTCAGGGTTTTTTCAACAACTTTTGGGAGCTTCTAATTCTGATCTATAGCTTCTGATTTGTCCAAGTTTTAGTGTTGGAAAGTCCGAAATCAGATCTGTAGGTGAAATTTCATGATTTGACAACAATTTTGACAACTTTTGTAATATTGCACTTTAGAGATCTCCAATCTTCAACTGTCCTTCTACTTAAAATCTACAAAATACATAAGAGGGGAAAATTATTTGTTTTTGGTGAATGGGGGTTTGCCTTGGTCAAAGCCCATTTTGGTAATTAAACCTTGAAATGAAAGTATGAAAGGAACAAATAATGAACAATACAATATTGCAATTCAACAAACCCTTGAATAAACCATGGAAAAACTAAAATCGTGCATGAGATGGCTTCAATAGATGTAGATCTTGATGCTTGAATCTTGCTTTGAATCTTTGACTTGAATTCTTGGATTAGATCTTGAAACCTACATCACAATGTTAGCTCCAAAAACATGCATGAATGAACATAACTTTGACATGATGCTTGAGATCTTGATTTTTGTTGTAGATGCTTGATAAATATGCTCTTCAATGCTCTTGACAATAATCTTGACTCTTGTAAGATTTCTCTTTAAAACTTAGACTTGATTTGATAAAATAACCATGTATTTATAGACATTTATCCTTAATTTCCTGAAAATTAAACATTACAAACTGACCTTTGAAATTTGAATTTGGGATGATAAAAATACCTCCAAAACATATTTTAAAAATGGGTTCCAAGGCCTGTGGAGGACCCATTCTCCCATGGGTGAATGGGTCACAGGTCCCTATTCCTAGAATACACATTGCTCAAGGTGTTTAATTATGTGTTGGCATTAATTGTTGCTAGGTTTCCCCTTCAAAAAATGTAATTTATTAGGCTTGTAGATGTAAAATAGGGCTTATTAAGGCATAATTAAGTCCAATTTAATTAAGAGGGCCCAACAAAGTGTGAAAATGTGAAGTGATACATTTTTCAACACCACATTAAGGCATTATGAAGTCTATTTTAATTAAGAGGGCCCAAAAAAAGTGTGAAAATGTAAAAGATGTGTTTTTCTACACTACTTTTAGCCCACTTTAGTGAGAGGATAACCTTGCGTCAAACTCACACTAAAGTAGATAAATATGTGTCAAGAGGGGTCCCAGTGCACCAATGTTGATGGGATAGGATGACAAAGATTAAGGAAGTGGCCAAGCCCCCAGGATCGAAGATCCCATGTAAAACCAACATAAGCACAAAGGGACACACACAAGATTTATAATATGCAACAAGAAGACAAGATACACAAACATACAATGTCAAAGACTAAAAGAAAGAACAATAAAAAGAGAATTGGGGTGAGGGTCAAGCCTCGACTGTTTGTCCAACTCAATGTGGATCAAGCCTTAGCTATTTTTCCAAAAAAAATTACAAGTGGAACTCGTCGTCTGTTATGCAAACAAAAATGCATGCTCACACGAGCTAGTGAAATCTGTTGTCCACTATGTGAGCCCCCAAAAGTGGCAAATGAGAGAATCTTATTAGGCTCCCATAACCATACCAAAGTTATACCTCTGACAACCTTAATAAGGCACCACACAATATGAACTTTGAGCTTCATAAGCCTTAGCAACCTACGTTATGCTAAACAATTATGAACAAAAATAGCTCCATAGGAAAGCAAGTTGTGTTATGCTGGGTGATTGTGAAAAGGGGTTGTAACTTAGAGCTTCACAAGGTTAGAAAGTTGTGTTATGCTAAACTCTTATGAACAAAATTCAAATAATATAAGGTGTGTTCAAAGGGGTTTTATTTAGTTGATGAAAAAACTCACCTTAGGGAACATCGTGCTTAATGTCTCCAAGAGAGGACTAGTCAAGGATAAAAGATCCAAGACCTAGGGAATGCAATCCATAGCATTACCACTAAGAGGAATTTCATATGCTCAGAAAGGTTGCAATCTTGAAGGATATCAAACCCAATGTCACCACCAAGAAGACACATTACGTGAATTAAGAAGACCACACTTTGAATAAAAATTTTGTGCTTCCTAGGAGATATATATCACTAAGAAGGAAACATGCAAACAATGAATGGGGGACAATATGCCCGCCACTTAAAATGTCAACATAGTTGCTATATTGGTATTTTAAGTAGAAAGAGAGAAAGAAAGGATCCTTTGAAAGAATGCACACCTCGAAAAACTAGTTATCCTTGCCCCCAATCATAGAGACCAAGACAACCACTAAGAACTATCATATTGCTGCCAAGATAGATATGGTTGCACCTAACATTGTACCACCACGAATGACAATGAGCAAGATGTACATAAAGCTGTTAGAATGCCATATAGTGATGAGAAACAAGATAGGATGCAAATCAATATCAGTTAGAGGAAATAGGTGCATCAACACAAGGAAGAGCACCACAATCCTTAAGATGTTGAATTTTATTACTTAAAGCCTTGCATTCATTAGTAGAATAACCATGAACTCTATGATATACACAAAATGAACTTTTTTTGTAAAATTTCTTTCGTGTTTTTGGAGGGAGAGATATCAAGCAAGTTTGGAGAAGCCTCGACAAGGTACTCTCTTGATCAATAATAGAAGTTACTTTATTTTGAGACAAAGATATCTCTTGCTTAGTACAAGGTGTCATACATACACAATACTCTTTAGATTGTGAGATTTTGTACTCTCCATTAAAAAGGAGGGTGTAAAATATAATGAACCCCAATCATTATTAAGACATGTTTTTGAAGAATTTTTTGTGTGATGAAATTTATGTTAAGCAAAGATTTATTTGGTTCTTTCATCTCTTTCAAGGAACAATAACCAAGACCACTAGTTGTTTCTATCAGTTCAGGATGCACCAAGGTTAAAGTTGGCTTAGAAGAATCTTTTTTAATAGTATTGGTATTGAGTGAAGGATTTTTTGATGCTTTTGTTTCTTTCAAAGGAAAACAACCAAGACCACTAGTTGGTTCTTGTATATTAGGCTCTATAAGGACACAGATACATTGTTCTCTAGCACTAAATCATTTTTCACTATAACCAAGTTGTTTCAAAAGTTTGTAACCTCTTCCATAAAGCTTTTCCATTTCTTTCGGATTTGGTAATTCTTCATAATCAACTTCATCAAATTTTTTTGTGTATGTTGACTCTTCTTCTAAAGTGATTGAAGTGGATGCTTTCGCAGGTTCTTCTGAATTTTGTGTTGATATTATTATTTGTTATTTTCTCTTTTCAAAATCTTTTGTTATGATCTTGTATTCTCCCATGAATGTAGGTGTGAAATCTAGGGAACCCCAATCATCCTCCAATAACTTTGTGACTTCTTTAGTGTGATCTTCTTTTTCTTTCTCTAGTATGGGTTTTAATTGTGTAGCTGGTGTCAATGTTTCCAAAGGACTTTCCTTATCTTTCTTAATGCAAAAACTTTCTAGTTCAAGGTCAGCCTTGATTGTATAAACCTTGTTGTTATATACATATTTCATTATATGATGAAGAGTAGAAGGCACTACATTCATTTCATAAATCCATGGTCTTCCCAAAAGAAGATTGTATGAAATAGTTTGAGGCATAGCATGGACAAGAGTTTGCAATGTGGCCTTTCCAACTCTAATAGGCAATGTTATCACACCAAGTGGTTGTTTTCCTACATTATCAAATCCATGGATAGATAAAGAGTCTGATTGTATTTGGCTTTTGTCTACTCCAATTTCATCCAAAAGGTTTATGCTACACATGTTAAGGGATGAGCCATTGTCAAGGCTTCTCTTTATCCCATTCCTATAAATAATGGCTATTATCATGAAAGCTTCATTTTGTTTTTGCACTTCCAAAGGAGGTAGCTCACTTTGGTGGAAAACAATGCCCGAACTCATTCCTTGAATTAGGGATGCTACATCGTTTGGTTGCACATTAGGAGGGATAGGAACTTGTTGTAAAACACTTTGAAGCATACTATGGTAATTAGGTGAGGCTTGAATAAGATCCCATAAGGATATCTTAGCAGAAGTGTTTTTAAGTTGTTCCACAAGATCATACTCCTTTCCACTACATTGCAAGATATTAGGGGCAGCTGGGAAATATGGTTGAGGTAATGGTAATGAAGTATGAATGGTTTGTGGTTGCCTATTGTTCCTTGTATTATATGTGTGAGCAACGGTATTATAACTCACTTGCACTGCAAAACATCATTTCTAGAAATTTTCCTTGTACAATTCAAGATAGCTCCTAGAGGTAATAGTTGTGTTTTAGGTGGTTCAAGGATGAGCATAGGTTTATTTTGAACTTGAGGTTGATGTGAAGGTAGATAAAGGATAAGTAGTGGCTCATGAGATGACTTAGGAGTTCCAATAATTAGACCTGACTTGTAGGAGGTCTAAGAATTAGAGGACTCGAGGGAGATCTAATGTTCAAAACCTCAAAAGACTTATTCTTATTTTGATGACCTTTTAGTGAAGGAGAGTCTAATGTTACCTCATCATCCTCATTTAATGCCACATTACTATTGTTTGAAAGACATGTGTCAATGTTATCATTTTCTTGCACCATGATATCTTCCCTAATAGGAGAGTTTTTAGGAGAGCAAAAAGCAAGATGTCCATGACATTCAATGGTTGGATATTCTAAAATAACTTCATGACAAGTAGGGGATTTATCAATGGTTGGATTGTCTTGCTTATCAATGATTGCATCCTCTTGTTCAATAATTTTTTCCCAAGTAGGGGAAGGTAAACAAATAGGATTCTCATGGCTCTCATTGATCAAATCTTCTAACACCAAAATATCTTCTTCACAAATAGGAGAGATATTGGGAGAAGAACAAACTTGATTGTCATGATTGTATTCTCTTTCACTAAGTTAGTTTTACGCACGGGAGAGGGATCAATGAAAAACATGAAGAGGAGAAATGACTTCATGTTCATATGCTTGTAACAACAATTTCTTAGAGTATTCAACAAAATCTGAAAATAAAATATGACGTATGATAACAAGAGACTTTTGTAATGAAAACATGATGTAATAATTGCTCTACAAATCTGAAATGCAACAATTTTTTTCAATTTTAAATGCCTAAATTAAATGGATGATCAAACCTAATGCATAAAATAGAAAATCCTGAAAATTTCTAGATTGAAACAATGGTTGAACAATAGATCTGGGAAGTGCAGAAAACCACAAAAATGCTCAAAAAATGTGGTTTTTATAGGCCCTGAAAGACTCATTCGCCATGGGTGAAAGGGTCTCTATTTAGGGTTTTTAAAAATGAAAAATGTAAACTTTGAGTTGTTTTGTGTGTTCTCTGTTCTAGGTTGCAAACTGGTACTCACAGTTTCATAATTCTAGAAAATCAAAGTTGAATGCAACTGTAAAATGATGCTAAATGACAACCAAAATGACCTATTTTTAAATGCAATTTTGATCCATTTTTCTAATTTAAGTGACTAAAAATATGCTATTATGTAAATACTATGCGAAATCAATCTAACATTGTGCAATTTTTGTTGAATTTTCATATTTAAAATGAATGCAAAATACAAGTTTATTCTAAAAATGCAAGGCAACTTTTAAGGAAAATTTAGAAACCCTAAATGCAATGAATTAATTCAAAATCCTAGATCTAGGTTTTGAATGTAGTCCAAATCATAAATTAGAATGTTCAAATAATTGGTTTCACTAAAATGAAACATAGAAAAATAGGGTAGGGGTCCATTACATGTGGTTTTTATACAAAATTTTGAATGTTTCACCAAACTAACTATAAATAGAAAGGGAAAAATGGGGTGTAATGAACCTACCTATTTTCTATTTCATTTAGGAAATGAGATCCTCCAAGATATAATTAACTTTCAGCACTTGGGTGAGTCAATTCTAGCAATTTCCTTTATGTGTGTGTGTGGATGGCGGTAAAGTTCAAACAACACTTTTGGGAGAAAAACTAAAAATAGCAAATCAACCTCATTATGCCAACTCAAACTTGAAACAACAAGATAAAGCTCAATATTGAAAAAAACAAAAAACTTATTATAGATATGAGAAGGGTAGAATGATGTTTACCAGTCACCAAAAGTCACTTTCAAGAGGTTGTTAGGGACTCATTTTCCCATGGGCGAATGAGTTTTTTGTTAGGGTTTATTGACAACTTTTGGAAACTTCTGATGTTGATATGTATCTTCTTATTTGTCCAGGTTTTAGTGTCAGAAAATCAGAAATCAGATCTGTTGGTGAAATTTTGTGATTTGACAACTTTGACAACTTTTGCAACTTTAGTAATTTTGCACTTTAGAGATCTCCAATCTTCAACTTTCCTTCAACCTAAAATCTACAAAACACATAAGAGGGGAAAATTGTTTGTTTTTGGTGAATGGGGGTTTGCCTTGGTCAAATGTCATTTTGGTAATTAAACCTTGAAATGAAAGTATGAAAGTATGAAAGGAATAAAGAATGAACAATACAATGTTGCAATTCAAAAAACCCTTGAATAAACCTTGGAAAGATTGAATCTTGCATGAGATGGCTTCAATGGATGTGGATCTTGATGCTTGAATCTTGCTTTAAATATTTGACTTGAATGCTTGGATTAGATCTTGAAACCTACATCACAATGTTAGCTCCAAAAACATGCATGAATGAACATAACTTTGACATGATGCTTGATCTCTTGATTGTTGTTCTAGATGCTTGATAAATCTACTCTTCAATTCTCTTGACAATAATCTTGGCTCTTATAAAATTGCTCTTTAAAAATGAGACTTGATTTGATAAAATAACCTTGTATTTATAGACATTTATCCTTAATTTCTTGAAAATTTAACATTACAAACCGACCTTTGAAATTTGAGGATTTGGTAAAAAAATTGGTTCAATTTTGTTTTGGGTTTGTCTCTATGAAAACATATAAAAATAATATATATAAGACTTTTCCTTAATAAATAAATATAATATTTGTATATATTTATTTTTTTGCATATATTATTAAAATAAAAAACTTATCTAATATCCATTTATAAATATATAAATATAAAATAAAGACAATATACTTTGTGGGTTTGGGTACAGTCTAAAAACAAGAATTAAATTAAAATGCCATATAAAATATATAATATATTAATAAACAAAATCACCATATAAATTTGGGGATCACCTATTGGTGTAACAGTGAGATGGTTGCATGTTTATGGTGCAACCAAGGTTCAAATCCTCACCTGGCCTACTAGCAGTGTTTATACCGCTAATAGTCCCACATTGTGCTAAGAGGATATTGTGGTGGCTGATCTTGGAGGACATACAAGTGATCTTGGCGGACGTGGTGCTGATCGTGTTTGTCCCTGTAGGTGTTTGTTGCTCATGGATCTAGATTCTTGATGGTGTGTACTGCTCGTGGACTACTGTTAGACCCACCTGGGTCTTTCATGCCTGGCAATTTTGTATCAAACCCTTGTGAGTCTCTCATACCTGGAGGTTCTGTGTGGTTGGTCTTGGAGTGATAAGGTTAAGATGGCACAAAGGTGTAAGGGTGTTGTTTGCCATACATATCTGAGGATAAAGCCCCTCAACAATGTGTTCTCACTGGTTCATAGCTCCAATCAAAAGCGTCTTTGTAGCCTTGGCTATGTGTTCTCTGGTTCATAGCTCTAGTCAAAAGCGTTCAGCCTTAGCTGAGAATTACCAATCAAAAAAAAAAAACCACCATATAAATTAAAATTATTACTTAAATATCAATCTGTAAATTGATTTTATTATTTTAATATCAAACAACCAATATCAAGAATGACATCAAGTTTGACAAATAATGGATATAAATAAAATAATATCAGTAGCTAAGATATTCATTATTTAATATTAAACTAAGAAAATCATATCTTCATAAATTTAAAGCCTAAAAATCATCATAACAAAAATTTAAAGAAAGAGTTTGCAGTTTCTATATTAAACTATGTATACAACAATTTAATCTAGAAACTACTAACTCTATCTTTATGGACTGCAAAAATCTCATGTCTTTAAAATCAAAATAAACTTGTGCATTTTTTTGGGTGAAGATTTGATGTAGGAGCATGTCTATTTGTAAAGCAATCTTGTATCAACCAAAAACATTTATTTTCTTGCATTTTAGTTTGTAGTAGTTTCAACATTTCATTCTGCATTTTACCGCATTATAATTTCTCAACTCGCGGAGCAGGATATACAATCTACATGAGTTCATCTACAACATATCCAAATTTTAGGAGATTTGCATTCGATTACAGAAAGTTATCATTCTCAGAATTCACTTTCATTTCTCAGTCAAAGCATTTGGGGCCAACCTGGTCTAGAATTCATTGTGCAGACCAATTTCGGAGCATGTGGAGTTTAATGGAGCATCATATAAGCATTTTGGGTCCAAGGGGATCTTTTTTGGAGATCTACAATACATTTCATCTCGTGAAGGATTATCTTTCATGTTTTAAGGTTGGCCTACAAGCTTGATTGTTCGTTGGGGTTTGTACACCCCTGAGGCTGATGCAAACCATTATTGGAGATGGAGATTCATATTTAAGATCATTTATAATCATTTGAAAGGCAATTCAATAGCAGTTAATCAAGTAGATCATTATAGATAGTTCACAATTCAATCCAGCCTTCTAGGCTGTGGACTGTAATAAGGCCTTGAGCTAGTTGTAATATTGTAATGCCCTTGTGGCAGGCCTATGAGCCCTAATTATTTCGCATATGATGCATGTAAGACTTCCAATGAAATTCCATGTTTTTTTATCAATATCTTGTATTATTTATGTTTTGTTGATTCTCTAAGTTGTACGGTTGGATAGTCCTTTCTAGGTCCTCCATTAGTGACTACACCAAGATTACCTCAACTTGGTTGATGAACAACTTAAACCAGTTCCTTGAGATGACCTTTAGGCGGTCGTTCCAATCGTCTAAAATAATTCCAATCTAGATGATTGATTTCCTAATGTTAGAAAACATCAAATCAATCACACAATAATTAAAATTCAAACTGTAGAATTAAACACAAGTACAAAAACAATTTATACTTTCAAATCATCTTTGCATTATTTTGAAAGCTTGCAAGGAAACCTCCACAATTGCTCCTTATAGTAGCATACAATTATAACATAGTACTTAGTTATTAAACTTCTATTTTGTATTTTTCTAAATATGCTATTCAGTTACAAATCTATCTTCCCAAAAAATCAATCTTATCTCATGCAAGAGATGACTCGAAAGATAAGTTTAAAATGCTAGTGCTTATTTGCACTTTATTAGACAAGTACTTAACTAAATAAAAGATTTTCACTTTATCATTTAAATGAATTATAAAATAGAAATAAATTGAACTACTTCCATGTTCACATTGAACTTATGTAGAAGTGTCAAATTGAGCTAAAAAAATGAATACTCTTTCTTACCAAGGAAGGGATTCTCTACCAATCTAAGTTTGTCTCTACATGCTTCAAATTTTCTTTTTGCTATAGGCTTGGTTAGAATATCAATTAACTATTGATGTCAACTAAATAATATTGGAAGTTAAGATAATCATTATTTAAGATTAAACTGATAAAATCATATCTTCATAAATTTAAAATCTAAATATTATCATAAAAAAAAATTAAAAATATGTGTAGATTTTTTTGGGTGAAGATTACTCTAACTTGGTTGATGAGCTACATTAAACTAGCACCTTGAGACATCTGACCTATAGGTGGTCATTTTGATTCTTAAAAATAAATCCAATCTAGATGACTGATTTCCTAATGTTAGAAAATATTGAATCAATCACACAATAATTGAAATTCAAATTGTAGAACAAACACAAGTACACAAGCAATTTACACTTTCAAATCAGATTTGTATTCCTTCGAAAGTTTGCAAGGAAACCTCCACAACTATTCCTTATAGTTGCACATAATTATAACACTGTACTAAGTTATTAAAATTCTATTTTGCATCTACCTCTATAAGTTACTCAACTAAAATATAACCTTTCAAAAAATAACAATCTTATCTCATGTAAGAGATGACTTGGAAGATAAGTATAAATCGTTAGTGCTTATCTGCACTTTATTAAGATTTAATGAACTAAATAAAATATTTTCATTGTACTACTTAAGTGAATTACAAACTAAGAATAACTTGAACTACTTGCACATTCACACTGAACCTATACAAATTTGTCAATTTGGGCTAAAAAAATCAACACTCCCTCTTAGCAAGGAAACTTTTTTACACCAATCTAAGTTTATACATGCATGCTTCAATTTTTTATTTTTTTCCAAGGGCTTGGTAAGAATATCAGCTAACTATCGATCCACTACTTTTAGGAGGTTGGAAGACTCAATGATGTTACTCATCAATGCTATGTAGCTAGGGAACTTCTTTGTAGGTCTACTCTCCTTGAATATGCTCCTAGAAGCCTCAACATGCTCCTAAGCATCCCTCAATGTCTCCTTGAACTATTGAGGTCTCCTAATAGAAGAAGGGTTTGAAGTTCCCCCCTCCTCACTTGAAGGTTGTTATCTTGAATTGGAAACATATGGAATCTTTGAAGATTCAACCTTTGGAGCTTCTTGTTCCTCATTTTTTGTTATTGGAATGAGTTCATGAGACTTTTTAGATGCAAATTTACATCTCTATTGACTACAACAACCTTTGGAGCTTCTTGTTTGTCATTTTTTGTTATTGGAATGAGTTCATGAGACTTTTTGGATGCAAATTTAGATCTCTATTGACTACAACTTTCCTTAACTCTGGAATGTAGACCCTGTAGGCCTTTGAAGTTTGATTATAACCTACAAATAAACCCTTCCTACTAGAAGTTTCCAATTTTTTCTTCTTTACAGGTGTATAGACATATAGTAGACAACCAAACATGTGGTAATGACTCACCTCTGGCTTCACACCATTGAATGTCTCCTTTGGTATCTTATC
This sequence comes from Sequoia sempervirens, assembly GCA_007258455.2. Lineage (NCBI taxonomy): Eukaryota > Viridiplantae > Streptophyta > Pinopsida > Cupressales > Cupressaceae > Sequoia > Sequoia sempervirens. The sequence goes on from VDFB02058242.1 coordinate 680,923,407, forward strand.
CTCAATGATCCTATGAGGAAAACTATTTTGGATGTAATTTGTTGTAAGACATGTTTCTACCCAAATAAATATTGGCAATTCCAAGTCATGAATCATGGTCTCAACAACCCTTATGATGGATTGATTCTTTTGCTTTGCAACCCTATTTTGTTGTGGGTTGTGTACATAATTATTAACTCGCTATTTATCCATGCTTCCTTGCAAAAACCCTTGAAATCGTTAAAGGTATACTCACCTTCATTGTCTGATCTCAAGACCTTGATCTTCTTCCTTGTTTAGTTCTTAACTAGAGTTTTGAACTCTTGAAACCTGTTAAAGACTTCATCCTTGGTCATAAAGAAGTAGACCCACGTCTTGTGAGATAAATCATCAATGAAGGAAAAATGCATGATTCCTAAAATTGATCCTATTGATATTGGTCCACACACATCCAAATACACTAAGTCTAATATCTCCTTAGACCTATGTTCACTGTTTAGGAAAGTATCCCTGACATGCTTGTCAAATGTGCATCCTCTACAAATTCCCTATTGTTCAATACTAAACTCTGGAAGTCCTTTGATAGTCTCCCTCAGAATAGGCAATTTTGCATGATGTAGATGCCCCATTCTCTTATGTCATAACTCACACAAATTATCACTATTATGAACTAGAGTTAAAACCCTATAACCTGTAAAAGTTGCCTTCTCAACCCCTATAACTTGTGCTATATCTAGGCTAGATTTCTTTGGCTTGATAGAACTTGTTGATTCTTGAATTCAATTGCAAAGCCCTTATTCCACTTTATTGAAATTGAAAGAAAATTCTTTCTAAGACTCGGAACATACAAAACATTATCAAACTTCAAAGAGTTACATGATTGTAAGTGAAAAAGAATTGTACCAATTCCTTCTATTGGATACTTGGAATATTACCAAGCTTAACTTGAACTCTAAAGTCACTACCAAGATGATATCATATGTTGAGAGGCCTCACTATCCACATAACAAGCAACCATTGAATTTCGTGCAATCATGAAGGGACAATTAAAAAAAATGAAAATCTTATAGATTCATTATTACTTCCACCAAAATTTATTAGATTTGGTTTGGATTTTCCCAGATTCATTTGGGACAAACCCACATACCAAAAAAGGAATCTTGGTTGATTCCCTTGCTAGATTGACCTAGAATCTGAACTAGGTTTGAACCAAACCCAATTCAAATACTTACATGGAGCAAAATAGTAGCATAGTTTTTTAATTAGAATAAGGATTTGAAGTAACCCACAGTTATAAAAAAACATGAGCTTTTGATATTCATCTATATCTCTTGAAGATTCAATAAAACTCTACTATTTTTACCTTTTAGTGCAAGAATCTTGTACTATAATTTAGGTCTCTCATAAATTCTTATTCCAAGAACCAAAAAAAAGAAGAAAGAAGAGTATCATGGAAGAGTTGTACACACTTAGTTGAAATTTAAAACAAAGTAAATAATCAAGAAAGGTGAACTTTTGATGTTCACCATAGCTCAAATAGTTTGGTAAATCTTTACCATCGGTATAATTACCCTTATACAAGGAAAAGCATTATCAAAATATCTAATTTTATATTTACTAGCCACCATTTTTAGTCCCTCAAAAAAATGGTTCAATAAACTCTTGAAACCCCGATTCATGGATTTAAGAAAAACAAATTGTGGGTTGAAATACCTGACCCTACTTAGTGTTTTTTTTCCCAAAACAAACCTGCAGATATCTGCTGCCCAAAACTCTTGCGATTTCTAAAGAAAAATAAATTTTTCTATCTGACAGGCATGAAAATGGCACATGAATGTGTGAAAAATGGCGTGTGAACTGTAGGAAAAAGATAGGGTGCGATTTCATCAAACCCTGCGCATGAATTTAATTCCTTTCTTCCGCGATTTCTCATCTTACTTGGCGCAGTTTCTTCCACTACTTCCACTGCAATTTTTACACCCGAAATCTACGATTTTGTTTTTAAAATCCTGCGAACTTTCCTTCAAAAACTACTGCTAATTTTCTTCTCCTGTTGGGTGTAATTCTATACAAAATACCTGCACCCTTCCTCAGACTCTGCAATCGCCACCTATTCTTGCTAGCTTTGATATCATGTTAAATAATTTCAATCTAATGACTAATTTTTTAATGTTAGAAAATATTAAATCAATTATTTATTAACTGAAACGAACATAAATATACAAATAACTTACACCTTCAAATTAACTTTGCATTCCTTAAGAAATTTTCGCAATTGTTCTTTACAGTTAGATTTAATTAATTAAATAAAATATTTTCATTTTATCACTTAAATGAATTACAAAGTAGAAATAACTCCATGTTCACACTGAATTTCCGAACATAAAAACTCAATAAATAAAGGAAACTTAAAAAGTTTTGATGTATTTTGTTGGTGTTAGAAATCAAAAATGGGCTTGGTCTTAACTAAGGAAGGTGCCATAAAAGCTCAAGGAGTAGATTAGACCATTTTTTTGTGATCATGATGGGCAATTAAAAAAATTGAAAATCCCACAGATTCATTATTACCTCCACCAAATTCTATTAGATTTGGTTTGGGTTAGTTTGGATTGATTTGGGACAAACCCACAAATAAAAAAAAACCTTATGACTCCCTTGTCAGATCAACCTAGAATTTGAACTAGGTTTCAACCCGACCGGTGGGTTCCCCAATTTGTATTGTAGTAACTCCTAAAGATTTACCTAGAGTCTTATGCTCAAAGTTCTTGGAAGTTAGGCCAATGAACAGGAAACACTTTTAATTATGTTTTCCTCTCCACTCCAAACTCTACATAACCTAAGTGGGTTTCTTCTATGACATTGAGTGTAAATATACTACAAACCTATGACTCAATGCTTAGCAGATTAACTCGCATATACTTATGACAAGGATTTGTCAATTAGATCTTTGAAACATATAAGCTCCTTGTGATCAACTTGTTTCAGATCAACTCTCTGAGGCTATCGAAGACAAAAATATAAAATGGTTGATTTAAGATTTATTATGTTTTAAGATCAACTCTGAGGCTATCGAAGAAACTGGACTGATTGGTGCCTATTCAGGGTAATATAGTCACAACATGCATATTGATTTTATAACACATCAATATATTTCAATGGTCACTCAAGAATTGTTACTTTTTAACAATTTGACCTGTAAAAGGGTAATAATGTGATCCTACTTTAAAATCCATTTTGTGACAGCAACAATTTTATTATTTTCAATGAAAAAAAATTACAATGCTCCTTGAACAAAGACTAACAATAAAAACAATGCAAATGCAACAAATGTGCATTGATTCATAACTTTACAATCCTTGATTATTCTGTTCAAAAAATTATTGTATCACCAACTGGAGATGACACTGAAAACATGTATTCGTATATGCTTCAAATCAAAGTATGTAATGTTAATATAGAAAATTGCAGTTATTGACTATATACCCAAAAAATAAGACATAAAAACAATCAAATCACTGCCCAAAGTCTTTTCAGATTCCTCAGAACCTCTAAAAATAGCGTTGAATCTCCTTTTAAAGATAAGAAGACTAAAACTTGTGTCACTATGAGGAGAAGCCATCTCCAAACCTAACAATGCTAGGTATGTAGACTAGGCATCCTCTATCATTACAACATGCTATAGTTCAAATCTGTAGTGAAACTTGGAGATATTTGCTGTTAATCCTCTCATGCAAGCGCAATTTCCCAGTTATGGCATGAAAAATGCATTGCATGCTTCAAACTACAGTTTTGGGGCGTTGTTGGCACTTATCAATGGCAAAAAATACGTCTTCAAAAGAGTTAAGGAGATCCATGACCCTTTGGCATCATCGCGGAAATTTTTGAGTCACTTGGACATTGCGGGGATTTTGGGGTGAAGTGGATGTTGTGGAGATTCGAAGCCTTGGCAGATATATCCAAATGCTATCAATATCCCCGCAATGTCATTTAAGCAGAATATCACTAGTGGGAAGTTAACACCCATCGAGTTCTTGCGAAATTTGTATTGGCAAGTGAACTTCACCTTTTGGGTAAACATTTGGTTCACGTGGATTTACCCGCAAATCCTTCCTTCAGTTTTATTGGCTTTCAACAAGTTCATACCGATTTGGAAGCTCCATCTGGTCCATGTGGGTCATCAGCATTCATCAGGACAATGCAAGAAAAAAACGTCCATCTGAACTTTTTGGAGAATTGGTCGCCATCTAGATGTTGCGGAGATTCGACTTCCATCGAGACACGACAAAACTTCCCCCCTCCATCTGAACAAGCAGAAAGTTGGATGCCATCGGAACGTTGCAGAAAGTTCAAAGTCATCCACTCGCAAAATCTACCAATTGTCAAACTTAGCTTCATTGGATTCTTGCAAGCCGTCGACATCCATCGGAACAAGTCCCTTCCTTATCACTCGTCATTTCCTCACCTTTTGGTCTTTGTGGGAATTTTACCTCCATCTACACCTTGAGAGGATTTGCCATCCATTTGCACCTTGCGAGAATTTACCGTCTATCTACACCTTTTGCAATGTCGGGTTCACTTACCTTTTTCTGCAAAAAGACCTTATTTGCAAAACCCAATTCATTCTTGCGGATATATGGAGCCTTACTGAACATCTTCCTTCAATTGCACTTCAAGATGTTCAGCTCACATAGAAATCGGTGAAGTTTACCAACGTATGCTCACAAATGTGGAATTAGGCCTTGCAATTGGCTTGCGGAAAGGGACTTCAGAGCCAGTTGTGGATCAGAACCAAAGAACCAAATGAGAGAAGAAAATCTGTAAAAGGCCGACAATCCACTAAAAACCCACAACAACACAATTTCTTTAATTTTTGCCTATTTTTCACCAAATTTAAAATGCAAGTACCCACTTGGCTATTCTACAAGGTGGAATTCTCAAGTAACCCTCATACTTGCACAATTTTAGTTTTTTAACTTGAGTACCTAGGTTTGAGCAAAAGACTGCATTCAATGACTAGGGACACATTTTATACATAGAAAACCCATGTAAATTCTCTTCGGTTATACATGATAGGAAATGAAATGGGGCGCATGAAAACTTGCAATGCCTATAAGACCCAGTTTAGAGACTTGCAAGGATCAAAATAGTAGCATAGTTTTTTAATTAGAATAAGGATTTGAAGTAGTCCACAATTATAAAGAGAACATGAAGGATTTGGTAAATCTCTACTCTTTAATCTTTTAGTGCAAGAACCTTGTGCTTTTATAATTTAGATCTGTTATAAATTCTTATTCCAATGACAAGAAAGAGTATTATGGAAAGGTTGTACACACTTAATTGAAATTTGAAACAAGGTAAATAATCAAGAAAAGATGTACACTTCAAGCATTATCAAATATTTAATTTGATTATATTTATTGTATATTTGAGAAATTTGGTTTACTTTGAAATATGATTGCATTTTTATCAAAATACTTGCAATACGATATTAGATAGATGGAGTGTTGTGTGTTTATTAAAATGTAGTAGTTCAAAAAACTAAAGCGGTTCTACCTATAAGTGCTTGAAATTTTGAATGTTTTCAAAAGTTAATGGTGAAAAAGATAACATGGCAACTAACATCACTCCCGACAGGGTCCTCACAATAGCAGCAGCAAGGGTCCTGTGATTGGGGCCGTGACTGGAGGGGTTGCTGTGTTGGGTCTCATTCTTGCTCTAGTTTGTTTTATTCATCGTTGCCGTGGTGACAAGCCCTCTGAAAGCATAGTTTCCACAACATCTGGAAATAGAGGCACTGGTAGCTACGCCTCATCTGCACCTTCCAGTTTGTGCAGGCATTTCACATTTGCTGAGATCCAGGAGGCTACTAAAAACTTTGATGAGTCTCGAATTCTTGGTGTTGGAGGTTTTGGCAAAGTTTATGAAGGTGAGGTTGATGGTGGTACCAAAGTTGCAGTTAAGCGAGGGAGCCCATTAGCACAACAAGGCATCCATGAATTTCAAACAGAAATAAAAATGCTTTCTAATCTCAGGCACCAGCATTTGGTTTCTCTTATTGGTTATTGTGAAGAAAATTGTGAGATGATTTTGGTTTATGATTACATGGCCAAGGGACCACTAAGAGGACACATATATGGAAATAGCAATTTGATTCCTTTATCCTGGAAACAGCGACTAGAGATCTGTATTGGAGCTGCTCGAGGTCTTCGTTATCTTCACACAGGGGCTGCTCAGACAATTATACATCGAGACGTAAAGACTACAAACATACTTCTTGATGAAAACTTAGTTGCAAAACTTTCAGATTTTGGATTATCAAAATTTGGACCAACTCTTGACCATACACACGTTACCACTCTAGTCAAAGGCAGCTTTGGATATCTGGACCCAGAATACTATCGCACGCAGCATCTCACTGTGAAATCAGATGTTTATTCATTTGGTGTTATGTTGTTTGAGGTATTGTGTGCACGACCTGTCACTAACCCTTCACTTGAACAAGTAGGCATTGCTGAATGGGCTTTGCGTTACCAGAGAAAGGGAATGCTGGAGCAAATCATAGATCCTCATCTGAAAGGTAAAATTAATCCTCAATCCCTTAAGAAATATGGAGAGACTGCTGAGAAATGCCTTGTTGAGCAACGTGCTGATAGGCCAGCTATGGGAGATGTACTTTTGGATTTAGAATTTGCTTTGCAGCTGCAAGAGACTGCAATGGAGAATAAACTGGTCGATGACAGTACATCTGACTTTATTCAAACGTCCACTTATTATAGCCACATAAACAACTCAGTTACTTATGCTGTTCGAGATAACAGCACTTCAATAAGCACAGCGGGCCATAGTTTGGCGAGTGTTGATTTGGATGATGTAACTCCAAGAACTGTTCATTCACAGCTGGTGAATCAAAACAAGGGAGGTAATTGAATTGACAAGAGGAATATCATGTTTCTGTATGTTATAGTTACTGCAGCTAGCAATGTCCTCAGATTGCGGTAAGTCAGGTGATTGAAGTTTTTAGATCCTTGATTTTTACTTTGTTGCCTATAATAGCATCAAGTGCATATTGCTGTTATTCACTTTATTCTGTCTTTACGGATACTGTTTGCTAAATTCATATGATATTTTTTCTGTATTCTGGCTCTGTTTTGGACATCTGTCTTGTGACATGGCAATCTTTTTTTCTTCACAGATCTGGAATTTTAAGTGTGAGGAAAAGCATACGTCTTCTGGTAAGGAAGCAGGCCTTTTCTAAAATCACAGCTCAAAAGTGATTTAAATTTTTGGACTATATATACAGCTAGAGGCTCTTCAGGTCTTATAATTCCGTGCCTTGATCTAGCGCTTGATTGTACCTCTCGACTATTTATTTTTCTTTGTATACTGTATTGCCTATATGATTATGGTTGGAGACTATGTTGGTATTTTACTTGATTTTCATGTCTGCCTAAATAATGGTGTTCGAACATTTCTAAATCTTGGTGATATGAAAATTAATGTTCATAGCCGGATACTTGGATCTATTCAGATTAAATTCTTTCTTGACAAGCGTGCTTCTATCAAAATGATATAACTTGGGACAGTAATCATGCTTTTCTTAATTATGTATGGGCGTCATGTTCTAACAGGAGACGGGTTTTATAGCCGTGGGTTTTCTGTTTAAATCAAAACTTACAGATTATTTCTGGTTTTGATCCATAGCTGTTTTTTCCCTCATTATTGGCTTTCTTTATATGTGGGGATAAACAAACTGCTCTGATATAAATGGTTATGTTGTGGTATTATATTCAATCTTCAAAGCAGGAGATTTAGATGTATTCAGATTCAATGCTTTCTTGGCACCCATGCGTCTGCCAAACCAGTATAGTTTAGAAGAATGTGTATGATTTATGTATGAACGTTCTGTTTTAAGTTCTTAACAGAGGATGAAGTATTTTTTAGGCAGAGGTTTACTGTTTCTGATTCATTATGTAATTCAACGCTGTGGGGATATTGTTGGTTTCGATCTATAGTTGTTTCCCCTTTATTGGTAACTCTTTGTAGAGAGGGGATTAAAAAGAACTGCATTCATTTAAATAATTAAGTGATAAAATCAAATTTAATATTCAAAGCATGAGACTAGATATGGTCAGATTGAATGCTTTCTTGACACACAATGCTTTTGCCAAGACCATATAAGTTTGAACGTTATTTATACTTTATACATGGGCTTTATGTTTTAACAGAGGATGAGGTTGTGTTATACCTATGGTTTTGTTCCGATTCATTGTGTAACTCAACACCTACACCTAGGGATATCTAGTTTTGGTCTACGGCTGGTTTACCTCTCACCGTTTGGGTTATGGGTACCGAATATTATCATTTGTATGTAAGCAGTTCTTTTTTTCCTTTGTATACAGAAACTCAATATGGAAATTCAACACAAATCAAGTCCTAGATGGTGTAAACTTGAAATCTCTGATGCCATGGCTTTCTTTGGTGATTCATTTAAAAATCACATTTGAAATGTTCAAGATGTCTATTTTTCCAACTTTCAAAAACCTCTTTAATTATATTCGAGAATGTAGAATCAACACCCATGGGTTTTTTTTTTTTTGTAACAACTGTCTCTCGGTTGCTACTATCTTTTTTCTTCTTATAAATCAATTCGTAACAACAACCAAACTTTATTGACTGAACATCTTCCATCTAGCTTAGAAGTGCTAACTTCATAACTTCCCAATTCACCATGGTGGCATCAACTTGACGTCACCGCTTATATGCTTATAAACAAAAGTGGTAAGCTCCCAAGGTAGGGTCATTCCTAGACATAGACCTAAGCTTTGAGGGTTCATTCCTAATGACCCTACCTACGTATCCCCTTTGGGAAATCAAAGGCTTCATAGTTCATACACCAATGATATAGAGAGTTCATCCTTTTGTATGAGATCTTTGATTTCGCTTTTAGCACATGACTATTAACTAACTGTAAGCTATCAACTTAGTCCAATTATAATAGAATGATAACAATTTTCCATCAAGTGTTGGTTTCATACCAAACATTAGTGTACAGACACAAATTCCTAGGATACACCAATGCCTATGCTAAACTCCTAAGATGAGTAGATCCTAGCAGCCATCGTCTGCATGTTGGTGGCCTTAAGGCCCACATGCCACTAGCAGATACCAACCAACCCTTTAGTGTAGCATTGGACACCCAACACCTACATGTTGTTGGCCTTAAGGCTCACATGCCACAAGCATAAATTATCTACGCCTCTAGAGTAACATAGTGGATCCATTACTTGCATGTTGTTGGCCCTAAGGCTTGCATGCCACTGGCAAAAACCATCTTGCTATCAATGAGATACAATTAAATAAACTACAAGCAGAGCACACTCCCTAATTGTTATCAAGTTGGAGCACCAATAAGCTTATCTTATGTGGGTCATAAGATCTATCAATCAGTGATCACCTTGGGGGGAGAGAATTAGTCTACATCCTAGGGCGTATACACCCTCTACCTATGCCTTGGTAGAGTCCTTACTCCATCCGTTTTGTGCTGCCTTAAAATTTAGCCTTGTATCTATCTCAATTCAGCATTGTGACATTAGAAAGTACCAAAACATAAATCAAAAAACATTATGGGAAGGGTTTTTATCATGACAAATTAATCTTAAAGGTGGAAAAACCATCCCTAGCAAATGAGAATACCCATTGTTCACCTCATTAGATTTGTTAGCTAAATTTTACATCATTATTAGATGAGTTGTCTAGTTTCCTTGACTCTTCCATCACCATCTAATACTAGTTTCAACCTCAAATTGAAGCCTACTGAAGAGGTAAAGTCAAACAAGTTAGGAACCTCTCCAAACCTTGGAGTTATTCACCCCAAATGCTCCCCCTATGGATTTGAAGTTACAGGGGCATCCTTCACTCAAGGACAGCCTATGTACCCTCTCCCAAACAGGATTGAAGTCACATGCAGTTCTCCTCACAAGGTTCCTCGAGCAAGGAACATACACTTGGAATTCCTCCATAGAAAACCCCTCTTCCAAATAATAAATAAGGTTAATACGATTTTCCACCTAAGGGAATTAACTAAACCTCAACCAACCAATATTAATTTGCTTCCCAAGCATACCAAGGTTTTATTCAGTTTAAGATTCTCTTACATGGAGAATAAGGATTAGCTAGGCTTTGTCAAAAATATTGTTATTCAATATATATCTCTAGACATGGAGATCCAAACATACCTAGTACAAGGCTACTAGGCAAGCTTGACTTGATTTAAGATTAGGATGTACACATAGTTTCCCAATTTAGCAACCTACATTGTGACATTTCCACCCAAGTATGTCAAGATCTCAAATGAGACCTCACCATTGTTATTATTTCCAATTCAACATAAGCATCCGAGAATCTCTAATAGGTATCTTTGAAGGTCATACCAAAGTAATTATAAACTACGTTTTTTAAAGTATAATCAATGCTTGAATCCTACTTACAAAAGTTGGCAACACTATGTCTATTGAATCTACATATAAATGTATACACTCCATAATGTTAGTTATAATTATGGTCTTAATCTTCTAATTTCATTTACTATTTATGGGGAAAACCCAAGTTCTTCAAATAGTTTGGTTCTAGGACTAGATAATATCCACACTTAGCATTTATAATAAATATGAATTTTACAACAAACAATAAGTGATCCCATATGGCAGCACTAGGTTTGCAAATCAATCCTTATTCTCATATTTTAGTGGTCATAAGATGTAAAAGCATCACAACTCGTGACACATGTTTCAATGCCCAACTTAATGTGACAAATAGCAACCAAACACATCACAACATAGATGCAAGGTCTTTAAACTTAATAAACAGTCATCACAATTTAGTACCCAACAATGGTAAGATAATTTCTTAGTTCCAATATTTTAGAAGGATGTAGATAATAAGGGAATCAGGCCCAGTTCAATCAATAATATATACCAAGTTAAATTCATCGAAATATTTCCCAAATTTCTCACAATCACGAGTGATCCTTTATGTTCTCTTGCAATCATCTTGAAGGCCATAATAAAGGCATCCTACTCATAACCATCATTAATCTAAGCACCTCTTAGAACAACCATATCCATGGCCAAGATACTAATTATATGGACAACATTACAAAACCCATATCATTATTGCACTTATCACACTATAAGTTTAAACACAAATTTTATCCCGATATTCATTTACTAAGGTTGATAGTTCAAATCAAGAGCTAAAGGTTGGCTACTACCTTTCTAAGTGTAGTTCCACTTGCTTGTGCATATTGACTTGATTTAAGTAAAATATACAATGATGTTTGATTTTTATTTCATCAATACATATCATCTATCAAATGTCACTGAAATAATAACACACACACATGCATATATATATATAGGCCAAGAGGAAAGGAAGCTGCAAGGACATCCTTGAATATAGTTTTTGTAAGCCCAACTTTACCCTTCTCACAACCCATAATTTAGCGATCAAGATATATTTGTTATTATTAGATACCAAGGGGAACAAGAAACACACAGGCCTTGATATATAGATCAATATGGGGTAGTATAGAATTGGGGACAGGAAACCTATATGCAAATATATATGCCAAAGTATTGTAACTAAAAGAATTTAGAATCATAGTGAGACAATGTTAAGATAGGTTGTTGAGAAAGATGCATGTTGAAAAACTATTGAGTACACCCAAATCCTTAAAAAAGTTAAGCCCATAGAGAAGGCAATGCACTATCCTAACGAAGATTTGTTTTAGAATAGATAACCCAAAGCCCAAATAGATTATATAAACATAATGATCGATCTGCTCTAACAACTAGAAAACTAGAATAGATTTCTAATCTAGATTATACATAGAAAGAAAATATATGATATAGGTCGATGATTTCTCACCGAACTTTTGTTTCGTAGGTCGCTCAAATGCTAGAGAAAAGCTAACTTCAAAATAATTTGTGCAGTCTAAGAAAGAAAAGCTTCGACAAACCATGGCACAAATTACTAACCTTTCAACCATAACAGCCGACAAAAATCCATTCAAGTTGGATTTGATGGCCATCCTTACCCTCTTCCAAAGCACCAATTTGAACACAAGAAGGCAGAATGTTGTCAAAGATTATGGAGTTTGGCTTTTATGCCAGCCAATCCCTCTCCTTGAAAGTTTCTAAAGCCATTTTAACAAATCCATTTCGTGCATACCTGCAATCTGTGCATTCCATTAGACCACATTTTATGGTCCTCCTCCCTCTCCTCCCGCCATTATATACCTTCCTTCCTCCTCTTCCTACTCTCTTTTCATCCCCACCTTCCACTCACGTTTCTCTGCCCTCTCTGTTCCACATGATTTTCTGCATTCTCCTCTGTTTTCCCTGCCTTCAAACTACTCCAAAATTGCCTCCATTTCACCTTCCCTCTCCTACGTGATCTTTCTCTCTTCTTAAGTGTTGATGGATGTTCATAAGCTCTCCTTTTCACGAGCAATGAGGGCGTAGTCAAGGGTCGTGGGATTTGACATTTACACTCAGTGAATGCATTGACTGACGTCCACAACTAAACACCATTCTTCTTCCAAGGTACCCATACCTATGCCTTTTGTGCTGACTACCATTCTGCAAACTTTTATGGAGGCCCATACCCCCCTTTGTCACATCAATCCTATTCTCTTGAATGCCCTTTTTTAATTTATTTCTTTCTTTTCTTCCACAGTCATCCACTGTGGAAGTGGTGGTCGTGGGCATGTGACATTTGTTTTAAGGACGTTTGGTGTTGGAGTGTTATCCATCTAGGGCTTTTCGTATGACTGTGTAAATGGGACATGGAGTACAATGTTTACATATGACAGGTCGATGAGTGACTATATGAGTGACTTATGCAGTCTGTTCCAATTGTTGATGTTATAGCAGTGGGAGATATCTTTCTCTCAAATTTAAATAATAAATGATGAATAAATAAAAGCAAGTCGGACTTGCTGTAAATATTGATTTATTTTTTATGGGCCAATTCAAACAAAAAGTCGTCAAGAAACAATTCACATTTCAAGAGGGAGTTCACACTTTTGCAGCAGATCATAATATTGCTTCAAGCAGATTGATATCAAGGAGAAATCATGTGTTTGTATATTCGCATCTAGGAGAGGTGCTATCATCCATTATATCAAATCGGCCTTATGTTTGGCCAAGTTGTAAAGCAGATTTCTGCTCTTTTCATTTAATATATAAGGGATATATTTTTCCTGGGTTTTTCTCCCCAAAGTATCTTGCTGTGTTCATTGTTCACTATGTTGCATTTTTTGATTGCTTACAATTTTAATCCTAAAATTAACATGGTATCAAAGCGGGTCTAAGAAAAGATCTAATAAGATCTGTTTACGCAGTCAAGTCAACTTTTCATCTAGGGCAGATCTTGAAGGCAAAGTATTGTTGATCTAAGGTTGCAATTTATTCAAACCTAAAAGCAGATCTTTGAAGGTGAATTTGTGCGGAAAAAGAAAATGGTGAACGGTGTCAAGGTAGAAGATAGGTTTGATGGAGCCTCAAACTTCAACTCTTGGAAATCCAGGGTACTCATTGCATTAGAGGAAGATGATCTTCTTGATTTCGTGGAAAGTGATATGCCCGAGCCTTCCAATGATACTGAGAAAATCCAGTGGAAGAAAAATAGACGAAGACTAAAAAGATCATGATAGACTCTGTGATGAATCACCTAGTACCGATCATCTCCAAGTTGAAAACAGCTAAAGGAATGTTTGATACTCTAAAAGGATTGTATGAGATCAACAACACCAACAGAGCCTTTGCTTTCAGACAACTTCACCATGTAAAAATGGCTAAATATGATTCAATCATCTCATTCTTTATGAAGATTGTTGATTTGAGTGATCAATTGAGCACTATTGGGGATATAATTGCAAACAGAGATCTTGTTATGTTGGCACTAAATAGTCTTCCTCAATCTTAGGAACCCTTTATTCAAAGCATCAGTGGGAGATCTAAGTTGCCCAAGTTTGATTGTCTTCAAGCTGATTGTATTCAAGAAAAGTCCAGGTTGGCAGCAAGAGGAATTGGGTGAAACTATCATGATGAAGAAAATCAAGTTCTTGCTACACATACTTCTAGAGAAAGAGGCAAAGGAAGAAAAAGGAATAGAGACAAAGAACCAGATTCTGCCCCAGAACCAAAGAAGAAGAAGGATCTCTCTCACATTCAATGTTACAGGTGTGACAAGTATGGTCGCTTTGCTTGAGATTGCAAATTAAGGTCTACTCAACATGTTTCTAATGCGGAAATTGACATACGGACATCTCAGAAGGAGCCAAGTTCTAAAGTCAATACAGAAGGTTTCTTATTCTAAAGTCAATCAATTTCTTCGAAGAGGAGGAAATAACATTCAGAGGGAGTCTGACATACCAACAGAGGCAACCTTGGATGAGAAGGTCAGGAGGTTGATGCAAGTACTTGGAGCATCAGAGGGAGTCACTTCATCATGAAGATTTGTGTAATGTATATTTCTCTGAGACAGAGAAACATGTGGTGAAAGCCCTTGTAGTGTATATTTCTCTAAGACAGAGAAATATGAGGTGTAAGCCCTTGTTCATCTCTGAGACTGAGATGAGACGTCATGTTGAGAGACTCCATGACAACATCATGTTGAGAGACTCCGTGATGAACCCTTTGTACTTGTGTTTTTCCACAAATGGGAGTAGCCATGGTGGATGTCATGTTGAGAGACTCCATGACGACATCACGTTGAGAGACTCTGTGATGGGCACTTGTGCACATGTTTCTTTCCACACATGGGAGTAGCCATGGTGGACGTCATGTTGAGTGACTCCATGATGATATCACATTGAGAGACTCCATGATGAACTCTTTTCCACAAATGGGTGTAGCCATTGTGGGTGTCATGTTGAGAGACTCCATGACATTGATATCTGGAAAAATACCTCCCTAGGTAAGAGGGAGTGTTGATGTTATAGTAGCGGGAGATATCTTTCTCTCAAATTTAAATAATAAATGATGAATAAATAAAAGCAAGTCGGACTTGCTATAAATATTGATTTATTTTTTATGGGCTGACTCAAACAAAAAGTCACCTTGTTTTGTGAAAGACGTTGACTCTAATGAAAAAGACACCTTTGATTTGTATATATACCAAGCAATGATATTCAATTTTTCAAGAAACAATTCACACTTCAAAAGGGAGTTTACACTTTTGCAGCAGATCATAATATCGCTTCAAGCAGATCGATATCAAAGAGAAATCATATGTGTTTGTATATTCGCATCTAGGAGAGGTGCTATCATCCATTACATCAAATCAGCCTTGTGTTTGGCCAAGTTGTAAAGCAAATTTCTGCTCTTTTCATTCAATATATAAGGGATATATTTTAGTTGGGTTTTTCTCCCTTGAGAAGGAGGGTTTTCTCAGGGTATCTTGTTGTGTTCATTGTTCAATGTATTGCATTTTTTGATTGCTTACATTTTTTATACTAAAACTAACACCAATTAGATTAATTGGTTGTGTGTAAAGGGTTTGAACTTCAATTATCACTATTATTATACGATAGACTACATATAGAGGCATCTATGATTGTGAAAGGGAAGGGAAATTAGTTATAGACTATTTCTATTTGATTGTTTAAGGTAGCGAGTCTCAATTTTATAAGGGAGATATTCTTAGAGTGATTTTATTTTGTAAGTAAAGCTTTTGCATGGAATTACGTTAATGTTTTGTAATAATTTTGTACATTGGATACGAGGAGTACATCAGTTTGAAATTGTTTCTCAAATAAATATAATTTCTGAAGTAGAAATGATAGTCTTCAAATCGTATAGAAAATGAGAAATAACACAAAACAGAAAATTACAAAATTAGAATAAATATATATTATTTCTAATTTTATGATTGGCTTTAGGCTTTAAAAATAGTCTTAAACTTAAATCCTAGTATTCCTCATACACTAGCACCATGTTATCATTCCATCCATCTTCATGAACAAGGACATAAGATTTGTTTCCAAAATATGGGGGAAAACTTGTACAAACTCACTATAGGTAGTATCGCTAACATTTCACTATTTTTTTTATCTTATGATCCAAAGCCCTACAACATCACACAGGTAGTACAACATGGTTTTGCAAATAAAGTAGGGGATTATAATTATTTTATTTTTTGAATAATTTAATTGAGATTTCTATAGGGGTTCTTGCCCAAAGGAAATAAATAGAAATATTAGGAATGCTGCAAAACTCAAGACTAGTCATGAAGAATACATTATATTTGTAGTATTAAAATAACAAGAACAACAACATTGACAAAAAGAACCACATTATGATTGACAACAGAAAAAAATATCCAATAAATTTGAAGGGTTTAATCATTCTGTATGTGTAATACACTAATGGTACTAAGCTTCAACAAATCACTCCAAGGCCTAGGGTTTATTAAACCTAACCTTTATAGCTAACAACAATAACACAAAAGATATAGAACCACTAACCTATGAGCAAACACAAATGTAAAGTTCCCTTCCCAAATGGTATGGAATTTTTCCGATTACTCTTCAGTTTGATAGATATACTATTTTATCAAACTCAACATAATTGCATTGCATAAATAAGAAATGATTCGGAAGGAAATGCATATAACAATCTGATAGGCAAAATCTGGACTTCACTTTTAATGTTTAACTGAGTAATATATGAAAAAAAGCATTTCAGACCATTACATACTCATACTAAGAAATTACATTGAGCAGTCCTTGAATATTAAAGCTCAGAAATTGTCTCAGAGACACAATGGCAATGAACTAACAGAGATATGAATAGGGCAATGATGTCTATGCTCAGATAATAAATATTTCTGACTGTTACAGTGTTTTTCCTCTGCTAAAATGCAGAGTTAACATTCAAACTCAAACTCAGAAATCATTGGCAACTTACAATACATTGTTAAATAAGTAAAATCTGTTTGTTTCTATTTCTGGTTGGGAATGTTTCCCAACGTTTTTGTGATTACTTTTTTTATTGGGAAAGTTTCATATCGTTGCATTTAGTGTCTTTTTCAGCTGTAGCTGTTGCTGTATATATTTCATTTTTGTCTCAATAAAGTGTGAAGACATTGGCTGCATATTTTCTGAGTAAAACTATAAAGTTTTTAAATCCTCCGCCTCTGTGATCTTTATCACAGCTTTATTGTTTACAATTTATTTATTTTCTGATTTTGCAAGCTGTATACTGTTATTTCTTGGTATCTGTTTCTTTTAATTCTTCTAAGATACATTCCATACAATAGTTCAGACTTCATACCCTCCTTTTCAACACAGTTACAGTAGTAATAGCAGTTTATAGAGCTTCAAAGATTGAGCCACAACAGTAGTAATGCAGATACAAACAAATGCAGACCTGGAATAAGCTTGTGGGAGGCTACACCAAGCAAAGTACTACCCAGAAAGTTGTTTCAGACCCACGTCTAGGAAAGGAAGACTCCAACGACCTTGTGCAAGGCAGTCACTATTGTCTGAAGATGATTTCAGACCCTCAAACCCAGTCGCTCTCCATTTCTAGGCTCACGCCCTGCTCAGGAAGCTTAGTCGACCTCTTTCAGGCTTGTATGAGTACCAACAAGTGCGCCCAGTTCCTTAACACAAGTTCTAGAAATGCTATAGAAGACCACGACCCTCACAAAGGCTGTCTTTCCATGATACCAGATTTCTTTGAGGCGTCCGGTCAAACAGTTCATGTGCATTGTCTATGCGTCCTCATTTTGTAAGCATGTCTACGAAAACATCATTGCCTTTCCATCCTGCTTTGATGGATTTCCATACCCTGTTCCAAAGCTCCCATTTTGGCACAGTCGGGGATACGCTGGCAAATAAAACTGATCGACATGGAAACCTGTTTGTTGCATCGTGAAGACAACCATGCCTTCTGTCCGCTGCAGAAACCATTTGCATCAAGCAAGAAAGGCCGTGTAAATATCTCAGCGACGAGGTAGACGTGAGTGCCTTTTTCCATCCACTCTCAGTTTATAAGATCAAACAAGCGGGAAAAGTGTTTGAATTCAAACTCTAACGGTGACTATTTCTTTAACAGAAACCAACGAGAGTGGAGGTTAGACTTGAGGAATGGGCCACAGCCTGCTAACCGCTGACTGTCAGGGCAATTATTTAGGCAAACAGATTTTGGCAAAGGAACGAAACAGGTTATGCGGGCCCACATCCACACGCTATGCAGTCAAAGCTTAGTGTGTGACATTTAAGCCCAGCCCATTCCATGCTTGTAGGATATGCACAAACTACGTCTGTTGAAAATATTTAGAAACTTCCAACCAAATGCAATTGGTTGTGTAAAGCCATACTCTGCAACCCTTGCTAGCATCCTCCCAGCCTATGTGAAAATAGGAGCTTTGGAACAGGGTATGGACATGAACGCTGCAACGGATCTGCCCTAATAGACATGTATGCAAAATGTGTAAGCTTAGACAAGGCACGTGAACTATTTGATAGAATGGCTCTGGATTGTTTGATAGAATGCCATGATTGCATGAAATGCAAAAATTAGAAGGAAAGATAAGGCACTTTATTTGTTTAACAAAATGTCTCAAAGAAATATGTTCTTACAGAATGTCCTATTGCAGGATATTGACAAAATGGATTGAGGATTTTTTCTTAGGTTCACGAACTGCAAAAAAATCTAATGGGTTGTAAAAACTCACCTAATTTTTGAGAATCTTAAATATTTACAATTTTTGTTTCCAACACTATGAATCTAGTCTTAATATCACAAGTAATATCAATCGAATCAAATCCATGACATTTATCTTTGAGAGGAAGAGAACTCACCCTTACAAGAGAAATGTTTTCAACAATTGCTTCCATTCCTATTATGTTCTTATTCCAAATGTAATATTGTCCCATGGGCTTGGTAAGTTCCTTGTTACTAATAAGAGTATATATATTAAAGACAAACATGGAAGAGATGTCCATGTTGACATTGTGTCAAATAAATCCTTTCATGAGATCTATACCAAGCATTTCTATAAAGACACTCAGGATATCACCATCTTGGAAGAAGAAAACATTTTTAAATCTAGCTTTGTTGATTTCTACAAGGATATTATGTTCAATAGTTGTGCCTTTTGTTGTTATATCTCTATTTATGTTTGGTAGTATGATATTATGTTTTCGAGTTGAGATATTAGAAATAGTTAGTATTAATATTGGCCTACTATGTTCTGATGGAACATCCTAATTGTATGTTATTAATAAAATATCACGGATTGTCAAAACATACAATGGATTGTAAAATCTCACCAAATATTTGGTAACTTTAAATATTCACAATTTCTTTATTCAACATTATGAATCTAGTTTTAATGTCAAGAATAATATCAATCGAAGCAAATCCAAGGTATCTCACACTTACAAGAGCAATGTTGTCAAAAATTGCTTCTATGTCTATCATACTATTATTCCAAATGTAATTTTGTCCCATAGCCTTGATAAGTTCCTTGTCACTAATGAAGGTATAGATATTACACAAACATGGAAGAGATGACAATGTTGACATTGTGTCAAATAAATCCTTCATGAGATCCATACCAAGCACTTCTAAAATGGCAGCCAAGATATCACCACCTTGGAAGAAGAAAGTATTTCTAAATATAGCTTCATTGATCTCTATAAGAAGTGAATGAGCAACTCCGTTTGACTTTTTAGTACCACAAAGAGCCTAGAAAGGAGAGAGAGAGTGAGTGAAATAAATGATTATCATATAGCTAAGGAGTTAGAAGCATCTAACAAAAACTAATGATGCCAAAACCCTTTGAACTAAACCAAATGTGCGGGAAATATCACTCCAACATAGGAATAGATTAGTACATGACGCCACCGAGTAATGCTCATAGAAGGTGGAATGATTGTACGAACATCAAGATTAAATGTGTTATCCATCCCATATATTGGTAAGGTTAGGCCACCCATTGATAACAATGTGTGACAATTAAAATTGTTAAACTACCTAGTATAACATAAACTTCATTGAAAGTGATATTTAATAGATAATTTTCTTAAATTTGTCCTTTTGTTGGTCCATGTGAGTATTTTATTCCTAGGTATTAAATCTAGAGTGTATTAATCTAGATTTAAAGAAACTAAAATCAATTTGTGATAGATTGGTCCTTCTTATACCTCATTGTTTGTCATTTGAGGTCAATATTATAGTAAAATATTTACATACCATATATAATTAACTTATAATGTGTTTTATGATGTAATAAATTCTCTCATAACTTTATCTCCTAAGTGTGGTACACTTAAGTCCATATATGGTGAAAATAAAAAATTATAGTTTGGAGATAATGCTAGTTACTTAAAAGAGTTTCCAATTGGTTATTTAGTTTACCCTACCTATTTTGATAAAATTTTGAAACTATTAGAGGCATCTTTTTCTTTGATAGATGAGGCATCCATTCACATGTTAATGTTGTGATAGCTTATTTGCCTCTTTAAATTTGATTTTATTTTTGTAAAAGGATCATGACTAGTTTCTATATATCTAAGGAATTCTTTACTAGGTACCATTTTGATATAGTCATGGTCAAACTTGGGTCCAATGAAGGACTATTAAGTCATCTATATTAACATCAAAATACACACACAACACATAGATCTTAGAAATAACAATGGATTCTTATTTAATTAAGCTTACATGATTATCACCGTGATTAAAAATTATCACTTCTTTATAATGGGCTCTATTACATGCTAGGTCATAATCATTTCATTACACTCACTATGACAATTCAAACATAAATTTCACTAAAATATAGCCTTATAGTTATACACTAGTCTAATTACCTCCACTATGTTGTATTAATGTTTCCCTTTGGGTCGCACTCCAATTCATACTCATTTTTCTCTACTCACATTATTTATCTAAGACATCATAGTCTCACTCTACTTATGTTATGCCTCTCAACTTCTTTCATTACCTCGTCACATACCTTTCTTTGATCCAAAACTATATATATATAACATCCACATTTTTTTCTAAAGGTTTGTGTTGGTCACAAGTTGGAACAAATTCCAATACCACTTGTAAGAACTTATGAAAAGCAATAATAGGATCAAGAGACTAAACATAGCACAAAAGAGAGAGACAAGATGAGAGAATATGATGATTGTATTCTCAATATGCATGAAAATAGACTTGATTGTAACAAGCATGTACAAGGTTGCTTATAAAGGCAAGCTAGGACACAATGAAGGGCCATGAATGAGACAAGTGTCACAATCATATGCAGGGTAGGTAGAAAGAAATAAGAGATAATTCCATAAAAGGTGGATCACCCACCTAAAGTGGAGTTATCATGCCACGAAAGGTGGAGATAAAAAGGTGATAACTAGATCACACCATAAAGAGTGGGATTTCTCCTCTACACACTTGCCTAAGTGTCCAACTCATATCTCTTAATGTATGCACAAACCTAGATGCAAGATGCAAATAACTAGGTGTCACAAGTACAACCTATAATGATATGCATTCCCTAAGTAAGCTTAAGTAAAGTGTAATAAGTAAAATACTTATTTACACCAACACCCCCCCTTAAGTGCAACTTGGGGAATGAAGACTCAAGCTAACCATGCAAGATAAGATGCAAGATGGATCCCGACAACTGAGCCATGTTAGGTACCCATGTACAAATGTAATGCAATTTCTCACAAGTGGAGTAAAGATAGAAAAACCCAGCAGGAAAAAACTACCCCCCAAAAGAGAGATGAAATACAAAAGTTTATGAATAGAGCATGAGAAGGACAAAACCCCATGTGAGGAAAAATGCCCCCCATACAAGAGAAGAAGAGAGACAAAGTAGCCCCCCCTCAATGTGCAATGTTCACCCATGGAAGATGCTCATTAAGGAATTAAGAAGTTGCTCCAAAAACATCAAACAATGTTCCTCCCCTTAGGAAGAAACAATACCAAAGGTGCATGAATGAAGTCTCCCCAATCCACAAGTGAAGAAGGAAGAATCCTCAAAATGTAAGGAGTCTTGGAAATATGCTCAAATTTCCCTTTGTTGATATTGAAAGATGCCTTTCCCAAACCATGTGAAGCTACAATGTAGTCACTTCCTGGAACCTATGAGAACCCCTTTGCAACAACAGTCTCATCCGCTGAAAAAAAGAACTCAAAATCTAGCAAGGATGAAGGTAGAACATACTCCAAAGACAATGTTTCCTCAAGAGAGAAAGTGGCCTCCTCCAACTGTTGTACATATGCATCCACAATCACATCAACCTCAAAAGACTGATCATGTAGAGGAGGGTTAGAGTGTTCCCTCGCAACAACTAAAGAAGAATCACCTTCATCAAAGAGAAGATGTAAGTAATCAAATGTGTCTCCCAAATCTGCAATGTAGGACTCCACAAACAAGCTACCAATTTATGTCAAGTAGTCATCCCATGAAACTACTGCTAGAAGACAAGGTATGCACTATTGCACTGAATCACAAGTCACTAAAACTGTCAGAACACAAGTATCATCAAGTACAGTAGTCAATGTAGGAGATGGAATATCAACAATAAGCTCAAGAATGTCAGGAGTAGTGAGCACTCCAAGATTCAAGTAACCATACTCATTCTCCTTAAGTGTGTCTACATTAGGGTGAATTGAATCATCAATGGGAGCAAAATATGAGAAGGTGTAGAACTGAGAACGATGATCAACCTCCCCAACTACAACAAGAGCCCTGCTATGCAAATCACAAACAATGACAAAATCTAGTGTGAACTCTACACTCTTTCCTGTACCACTATGTGTAATCTGATAGATGGAAAGGATATTCCTTGACAAAGTAGGCACACATAGAACATCATTAAATGCTCCACCTTCAATGTCAATAGACCCTTTTCCACAAACTGCCAAAAAAGTGTTGTTGGCCATCAAAATGGGTGGTGATGAACAAGAATCAAATGAAGAGAACATATCCTTGGAAGAAGTCATATGATGTGAAGCTCCTGAATCAAGGATCCACCTAACTGAATTGGATTCTACAACTGCAAGAAATGCTTGCCCCTTATGTTTCTCATGTTGAGATGATGTAGAAGAAGAAGAGCGACATTGTTGCCATGAGAGTTGTACCTTTTCCCTTAGAAGAAGAAGTGGAAGGATATGATTCCTTCTCCCAATATGCAGCTGGCAAGTTGATATTGTTCTTCTTAAGGATATTTTTCAACTCATCAATTTGCTTAACATGACAACGATGCTCCTCATGACCAATCTTTTTGCAATATGCACATGGTGGTTTCTCTGTCTTGCTTGAATTGTTGTTCTTCTTTGACAAAGATGAAGTTGAGCTTTGTTGTGGAGGAGTGGATTGATTGTTCTCTCCTTGTGTCTTTGGTGAAAATTGCTTTTGGCCTTTCCATTTTCCTTGCTTGTTGTTTCCATGATCGACCACCAATGCTTTTGAAGTTGAAGACTTGATAATGCCCATTTTCATCAACTTATTTTGCTCAAGAATCAAAAGATCTATGAGAGCCTCAAAAGATGGTGATGCGAAGTTGCTTAGTGTCAATCTTTGAGTTTGAAAACTTGAAACAAAGGTTGCGTACTCAGTTGGAAGCTTGTCCAACAAGTTGAAGACCAATTGATCATCCTCTTTTTCAATACCACAATCTTTTAGTTGTACTCTTAGCTCATTTTCCTTAGTGACATAATCTTGAATGGTGTCAAAATCCTTGAGATCAAGGCTTAGGAGATCATGTTCAAGCTTATACCCCTTAACCTTATCAACCTTGCTATACAAAGTAGCAAGCTTATCCCAAGCTTCCTTGGTTGTAGTACATTTATCAACATGAAAAATGAGATCATCTGAAATGAACTTTCTTAGTGTACCCAATGCCATAGAAGTTTTAGTGAGCCAATCCATATATGCATTTGGATCTGCCTTAGGATCTGAAGGTGCAGTTATGGTTCCATGAATATAGTAAATTAAACCTTTTTCCATTAGTTTACTCCATGTATGTACTTTCCATGTAGCATACTTATGTGCAGTTAAAAGTGGAACTTTAGATGAACCCATGATGGAATGCAAGAGCACAAGAGAGAAAATAGGAACAATCACACAATAGACATCCCCCCAAATTCACTCAATCAAAGTACCCCCCCAAAAAAGATGATTTTGGTACTTTATAATTTAGTGTGTGTACAATAGGCCACTTGCAACTTGGATAAGTGGACTTATGATTTATAATTTACAACTTGCCACAATTAGGCTGAGAATAGAATAGAACAAATAATCAAAGACCAAAATTTAGATCTATGCAATACAAGTGCCAAATGGGCCAAAAAAGACCATATGTTGAAAGTACAAAATCCACTCAAGATCGCTTCAAACTAATTGCATATTCAAGAAGTAGACAAAAAATCATGCACTTTCAAAAAAAATAGTAGTTGAAATGTGTTCGTATGTGCCTAAACAAAGCCCCTAAAGTTGTAGAAATGAGGATTAGACAAGTACAGTGTTGAAAATTTGAAAAATATGTCCACCAAAATCAAAAACCGAGCACACGGTTGTGAAGTACACAAAAAATTAGCCCAAATAAAAACAAAAGCTTAGAAAAAGGAGCTAAAATGAGCAAGATATGGCCTTCCAAAGTTTGAATTGCAAAATTGAAAAGCTCATTGGTGACGGGGGCAAAAAAAATTTGAATCTGTTGACGTCATCAATTCACAGGCCTAAATTTGACAGTTATATGACCGTCAAAATACTGCATGAGCTAAAATTTGACGTGTAAATGGACGTCTCACCAAAAAAAATTTGACCGCCTGAATATGCTTTCGATTCGGAATATTTTGAAGCCCAACAGTATATTCCAAGCTCACCGAGAAATATTTAAACGAAATTTTGAATGAACTACCCACAAATCTGAATGTTTTTCCTGGCCAAATTTAAATGCCAACGTTGATTTTTTGAATGGTGTCAACCGATGATTGGAGGGCCTACATGATGATTGGCCACCGGTGGAGACTGAAGCCCACAATTTGAAGAAAATGGGTATTGGTTTTCTCTTACAATGGTCATTGATTGGGTGACGAGTTCGGGTGAATGTGGCTGGCCAGTGTGACAAAGCCACGTGGCAAATGATGACGGTGGTGGCAGCGGCAGGGGGTACACTAGTACCCCACAGAATACCTTGCAGCCTACAATGTACTGCGCAAGTAGTACTCAAACTTTTTTTGATATTTTTTTGAATTTTTTTTTTACACTAAAAATAAAATCAAAATAGGCAATTTTTATTTTTGATTTTTTGATTTATAAAAAATCAAACTAGCCAACCCCAAATACAATTTTTCAAAAACAAAATTCAAAAATATTCTGACTAATATTTTTTTTTGTCAAAAAATAGAAAAGCTGGAAATTTTATGAGAATAATTTTTCCAGAACTATTGAAAAATTTAGAAAATTGAAAAAATACCCAAATTGGAGAATTTTTCTGATCTAGAGCTCTCAGTGTCAAATTTCGACGAAACAAAAGGCTATCTTGACTGAAAACATCCTTCTGAATCTAAATTTGAGGTCAAATCTGGTCTAAGACGTACCGAATGTTGTTGTTCCTTAGATTTTCCTCTTGACCACCTTCACATGAACTGAGATCTCCCAACAATGGCTATGCAAAGAACCTCCAACCGCTCTGATACCATGTAAGAACTTATGAAAAGAAACAACAAGATCAAGAGACTAAACATAGCACAAAAGAGAGAGACAAGATGAGAGAATCTAATGATTATATTCTCAATATGCATAAAAATAGACTTGATTACAAGCATGTACAAGGCTTGCTTATAAAGGCAAGCTCAGACACAATGAAGGGCAATGAATGAGACAAGTGTCACAATCATGTGTAGGGTAGTTAGAAAGAAATAATATATAATTCCATGAAAGGTGGATCACCCACCTAAAGTGGAATTATCATGCCATGAAAGGTGGAGATACAAAGGTGATAACTAGATCACACCATAAAAAGTGGGATTTCTCCTACACACACTTCCCTAAGTGTCCAACTCATATCTCTCAATGTATGCACAAACCTAAAAGAAAGATGCAAATAACTAGGTGTCACAAGTGCAACCTATAATGATATCCATTCCCTAAGTAAGCTTAAGTAAAGTGTAATAAGTAAAATACTTATTTACACCAACACTTGTAAAATAACATCAACTATGAATAACAAAATTATAAATTTAAGTAGTTCAATGGTGGATAAATTTTCTCATGGTACTCAATACTCATTTTCAATGGTTCAATAAGTCCTTACAAAAATTATATTGTTGATTCAAACTCTAAAAAACTTGCCACACATGAAAACAATCCTAATTGTTAACAACTATCCACTTGGTAGACAATATTGTACCTTGATTTACTATCTTTTTCTCATCTAATTATTGTTAAACATTAACATGAAACTGAAAAAATAACAAATCAAATTAATCCTAAAACTTTTAAAGCCAATTTCAAGTTATGATGAAATATAATAACTTTATTCATGTCATAAACTACTATCTACAAACTATTAGAGAAATAAATAACTAAACTAAACCACTTTTCTATAATGGTGGAATATTACCATAGTACTTAGGGATGTCCTACATCACATACTTGGAGTCGATAAAAATGAGCCTTGTTTTCCGATACAAGCTACCCCTACCTAGGAATTCAACCTACTAAGTTTCACCAACTCGTTATTTCCACATCTTCAGGTATACCTCAAGCAATCCACCCTATGTAGTAATTTTTGTACTAGTATTTGACACTTAATTCTATCAATCATATTATATAGTATTTTTTTTTCACTATTTCATCACAATCTTCTCTATCCCTCACATATGTTAGCCTCCTTATTGTTTGCACATAATTTTATATTGCATTCTTTACTATTGCATGCTCCTCAATAAAACTCCTTATCTTGTTATTTTTCTTCCCTGTCCTTTAGTTGAGACATTTATCCTCACATTCCCTAATCTATGGTACTTCTTTTCTATTTGCAATTTTTTTTTGGTCATCCAACAATACCATACATCCTTGGAATATTACATATAACTCCTCTCCAACACACATGCTTGCATTGCTATTAAATTATCCCTTACTTTCCCTTAGGGTCATCAACTCATATCTTTAGGTATATTTTGGTAAGGTGTGCAGGTGTTATCCCTCTCATCATACACCTACACCATACATGATATGCATCCATCAATCTAATGTTTCTAGAACCTCATCATAATATGCTCCTACGTTGAACCCCACCAAAAAAAATCTTCTATAGTATCTTATATCACTAGTACTACCACCATCCAATCTTATATGGTTGTGACTACTTCATCCAACTTAGCCTAAAATTTTCTATTATTTCTATAGACACCAAATTATCCGTACTCACTACTCCTTGTTTTATTCTCACAATCTCCATCCCAAACCACATAGTCTCACTCTTCTTCCATTCTACCTATTTTTTTCTTCCTTTACCTCTTTTCTTATCTTCATTCAATCCAAAACATAATATATAAACATTAAAAATCCAATTTGATCAGTATTAGCCACAACATAGCACAAAGCCAGATAACACATGTAACATGTCATCAAAATTACAAATTCAAAGGGTTAAATAGTGGATAAAAATCTATGTGGTGTTCAACACTTGTCCTCAAGGGTTCATAAATCCATATCTTCTATTATTCCAAACTTTAAATCACTTTCCATGCATGAAAATAATCCCAACTATGCACATTTGTCCACCTAATAGATGCTCTCAAACTAGTTTACTATATTTTTTCTCAATAAATTCTTCTTAAATTTTAGCATCACACTCAAAAATAATAACTTAGAAGTTATTCCCAAAAATTTAAAAGTCAACTTCAAGTTCTAATAAAATTTGGTATTTTTCTTCATCATAGACTACTAACTACAACAAACAATTGAACTCAACTAAAAAAATGACTTTGTCTTAATGATTCAACGTTACCACATTGCCTAGGTATGCTCTTGCTCTTGTTAGGGGAATTGAGGCCCTTAAACTTCAAAGTTAATATTGTCATTATAGTGGTGGAGGTAGTTCCCCCTACTCTAATATTTTATTTAATCAAAATTTAGTGTAGATTGAGTACTAGATTTGATCTCTTTAATTGTGACTTCTTGAATTATCATACAAACCATTCTTATTTTGGGGTTGTAGTTAGCTTTGGCCTTTTGTGTCTCCTATTATGGTATTGATAAAAAATTAAATGAGACCAATATTTTGGCTTCCTCATTTTTACCTATAGGTCTTCCTCGTATACTTCTAATCCATTGGAATTTATTTCTAATGATCTAGTTTCTAGTTCAAGAGGAATTTCCTTAATGTTTCCACCAAACTAGGAGAGCAAGTCATCATAGTGAAAATTGATCAAGACTTTTATGTAGGGTAGTTAGAATCTCCTCATTTCCTTTAATATTTTGTTGGTATTTTTAGTGTAAGGATTACTTAGGCTCAACTAATGATTTTCTAACAGATTTTATAATAATTTATGGGATATTCTATCTATATTTTTTGTGTAATGAATATTTAATTTATAATGCCTACAAAAGATTGGATTAACCTCAATTCCTATCAAATAATTCTAGCTTCCTCTATTAGATTAAAGTAGAATTACATTTGATAAGGGTTTGGAAAAATGTCATCTTATATATACACTAACATAGACCCTAGAATAACCCTACATAATTAATTCATATAAGATTTCAAAATTTTAAAGTGAGTTTCCAATTTACTCCAAGACTGTGTTGTACTAGTATTCTTCAAGAAGATAGCAAATTCTAGCACCTCCATTGTTATCATTTAAGGAACAAGAGTTATATTAACTAAATTTTGATTTAAAAATAAGGACATTCAACTAGGTGAAATTTGAGTACCATGACACATTGTGATAAAGGAAATGAATAGCAATAGTCTATGGTCTAGCTTTTGAACTTGAAGCACATTAAAGTGGCATATATATTTTAAATTTTGAATTAATGTAAAATAATTAAATTGTATAAATTAAAAAAATATGTTTTATTTAAATTTGAAATTAAAAATGTTAGGTATTTTTCAAAACTTGACACTTTCTTTAATTATTTAAAAAGTTCAAAAAAATGATATCATCTCAAGAAATATTCTTCCTCTAGGGCATCATATTTTTTAATTTATTTTTAAAATACATTTTTTTTAGATAAAAGGTGAGAGATCATCAATAATAAATGTATTAATAAAAGTTAAGTTGGGGATATATATTTAAATGTAGTAGTTAGATGGCCAAGTTTGAGAGAGAGAGAGGGCCAATTGAGGAATAAATTGAAGCATTGGTATTAGTGGAGGACACATCAATTTCAAAGTGGACATGGAGGAAGGAGAAGTAGTAGGGGGCAAAGGAGGAGGATTCCAAAATAGGAATCTAAGTGTCTTTAAAACCTCTAAGATCCCAGTTGAAAAAGTCTCCCTAGGATAGTCATTGTGAAAGTATAGGGAATCCATGAAAAACTTCTATAAAATTTCTAGTCATACTATTCCACATTGTACTGAAAACATAAGAAGCTACATAAGAATTATTTAGCATTTCATGAGAGAATAAAATGCCTAGTTTGAGGCTGACCCATCATATCATCATAGGCAATGACAACTTGACTATAAACAATCGATGGTAGTAGAAAATCCTAAATGCACCTATAAGCAATTGTATTTCGGAATTCTATGTCCTACACCAGTTCCACATAATTAGAGAGGAAATTAGAGATGATACTAAATTAATAAAGTATCTTGGTGCCACCTTGAAGATCATCACCTAAAATAGCTTTGAAGGCCCTTTTCAACATGGGGCTAGTCCATAGAGAAAATATATGCTAGTAAGGTGGATTCAACTAGACCTAGAATGAATGGTTATAATTCTTTTGGAAGCACACAAATCGTTCTATTTATTACATCTCATCCCTTCTAATAGGATGTAGAGAAGAAGAGAAGTAATATGATAATTGAAATAGTAAGAGACCATAAAGAGGAATGTGCCAATGATTGGCCATATCAGGTGAATAAAGGGACAACTATCATTGACATTTCTATGATTCAAAGGTAGATTGTCGTGGTACTGTAGAGTTAATAAAATTCTAAATAGAAGAAATTTAAATGAAAATTAGATTTAAAACTAGCTTCCCATAATTGTTTACCATGTAGAGTTGTAGGCTAGTAAATGAGTCATTTGGCTGAGAATATTTAAATGGTGCATATACTTTAGTAGTCAATGAAAGTGTACATGAAATCAAACTATGTAATAATTATGGAAATGATATTTTTAAATCTTGATACTTTATGTTCAAAGATGAGTCATAAACCATAGTATTTTCATTTTGGTCAATTCTCATATTGGTTATAATATGGGTAGCTTGATTTTCTTCTCTATAATAATGGTTGAATTCATATGAGGCAAATTCATCTTTGTATTATGGTATGAGAAAAAAAAAAAAAGTATTTTTTGTTTGAGGAATAAATCAACCTTATATTTGGGCAATACAACCTACTTGTAGAGAAAATAAAAGAAAATATTATTAATTAAAAAATAATAATTTTTTTTAGAAACTATGCTTTTAGATCTACATAAGAGTATTTTTTAAATAATTTCAAAAAGATTGTACTTTGACACCAAACGCTAGTACACATTTTTGTTAGTAAGTACCTCTTTCCAAAAATATTCTAGCTAGATCTATCTTAGATACAAACTTTTTGTTTGAATCTAAATTTTGAATAGAAATATTATTATCAAATCTTTTTTTTTAAATGAATCTAACTAGATTGCAACGTTGATTATGTCCCAAATTGTACTTAGAATGTGCTTTGATAGTTTATAGTTTCCTAACAATAACATTCTAGTGTGATTTTTTTTTAGTCGAAACTACTTAAGTCACATAAATGATGTGTTAGAATGAGGAATGATTTTGCATGATTTTCTTAAAACCTATCATAAAGTGTGACAAAAATTTGGAATTTCACCCAATCATAAATTGTTTATTACTTTCTTCATATAGTGATAGGTTTGAGGATAAGAACCTCATACTTAGAATGTATATTCAAGATCCCAAACTTGGGTTAGTCATTGTTTAACGTCAGCAATGCATCCTATATTGCATGATAGAATATTATGTCTTTATTCTCCCTAACTGCCCATTTATCGCAATTTTTGTAACTATAAATAAAGGGGAGGATTGGATTTCTTTTTAATATTATATTTCTCTTGACTAATTAGTTGGGGATTTATTAGAGCCTTTTCACAATAAAAGACCAATATAAAAATTACATCCATAAGAGAATAAATTGCCATAATAGTTAGGTGTAAAACACCTATACCAAAACATGTAGAAATATTAAATTACCATTAAAAACATTTAAACCAAAAAATAATGAAAATATATATCAAATTATAAATGCCACTCTGTACAAACACCACAACCATAACTAACAACATCACAAATAGAAAGGGAATCAACAAAACTCCCTAATGCCAAAATCTTGAGTTCTACCACATTGCAATCCCCTAGGTATTTAACCTCTATTGCATTAGGGTTCTACTTTACAACTTTCAAGACACTACCAAGTATGGGATCAAGTGATGAGAACCTACTTCAAGAAATAAATCCTTCCTAAGCAAAGCTCTATGGATCTTATTTACAAACAAAAAAAAGAATTATGAAGTTGCTAGAGACCTCTACATGGCATTGGCTATGAATCACCATGGAAGTTGTCAACACCTTCCCTATATCTGCATAAAAAT
Organism: Sequoia sempervirens; assembly: GCA_007258455.2. Taxonomy (NCBI): domain Eukaryota; kingdom Viridiplantae; phylum Streptophyta; class Pinopsida; order Cupressales; family Cupressaceae; genus Sequoia; species Sequoia sempervirens. Next base: position 680,955,248 of record VDFB02058242.1, read on the forward strand.
CATGAAGAAATAGCAACATGCAAGGCACTAGCTCCAATTCTTTGTTGTCCATATGTATAAATCCTAAAGGAACTAAATGGATGTTCTTATGTAATGTCCCCATTTTGGCCCTACACTCTTCAATAGGATTTAGCCTATTTTCGAAAATCCATAGGCTAAGCTGAGGTGGAAAATTAGGGTTTCCTCTTTCAAAAATTGCTCAGTTGGTGTTTAGAGGATGTTGTGCAGACTTACTATTTATAGCAGTTGCTATTTTTAGCAAGTCTATCTTTTGGCAGTATCCGTCTAGCAGTAGTTCAATCCTTTGGAGGTTAGTGTTCAGTTTGGCTATCTATTGTTTTGATGTGAACTTACTATTTATAGCAGTTGGCTATTTTTAGTAAGTCTAAATTTGGCAATAGCATCATCAGCAGCTCAACTCAAGTCATCTTGCTATTCATCAGTTTTAGTATTGGCATTGGTTTTGGTTATCTCCATGGACTGATTTTTTATACTTAGTCAAATTTCATGTTTCTCAGTTGTACCCCAGGCCTAGGAGTAATAACTTCATGTTGTTTTAAAAGAGGGGCCATTAAGGGGGTTAATTGTGCATTTAATAATTTATTAAATGCTTTATTGTTGCAAAGTGAAAAGGAGGTTGAGTAATATTATATTATTTCAAAAAGTAAAATGCAAAAAGGTGGCATCCCTTTTGGAAGTTGAAGTGATTCAACTTCTTGGAATTTGAAGAGTTCTTGTTGCTTCATTTTCCAATTGAAGTTTATATATTGCTGCTGTTTGAAGAGCTGATTATGCATATTTTTGAAGAGCAAAGTTACGCTGCTGGAATGAATCCAGAATCCGGCTAAGGGAAAGCTTAGCAAATTTACTCCATTCTTCGGGCCTGCAACTATGGTTCCCTAGGTGGTGGATTGAGAGTGTGCTTCATCCAGAAGTACATATTGAGCATTATTGTGGAGTTTTGGTGAGATATTTCTAGTTTTTATGTTGCTGGTTTATCATGGTTGAAAGTGATTTTTGTATACAGCTTTTAGTATGAATTTTATTTGGTTATGGGTATTTGATCATTGCATTTCTATAATAGAGGCGACCATATTTGGAGGTTATCAAAATTTAATTCCAAGTTTCAGATTTTATTAAGCAAAATCGCCCTTGCAAGGAGGTCGTACCTTTTTGGAGAGCATTGGGATTCGTGCATAAATTAATGGTTGAGTTTAGATGCTTGTTTTATCATTGTGAATTGGGCGCCAACCTTCTCAAGAGCTTTTGCAAGCTATATTTCATCTTCTGGAGGTATTGTGAAGGAGTTGTGATTATTTTTATGTGTTTTCAGTTTGCTGATAATCATTTCCAGATTGCTGATTTTTATATCAGTTTGCTTCAGTATTCTGATTTTGGTTTTAAGCTTCATTAATTGAGAGGATATCAAGTGGAAAAATCTTCTATTTCATTGTGCTTTGTAAAGATTGTAATAACACTTGAAAATTGCAGTTGTTTATCATTGTAAGACTGTAAACAGTAGTACTGTTCCAGTCATTTAATTAGCTACAAAATCTTATGATTAATCTCTTATATATGTAACCCCTGGATGGTTTACCACCAGTGTGGATAAAGAACATTCTAGAAGCTTATCTCTCTTATTTGCAGCTATTTCTATTCATTGTAAAGCTAGTTAGTAGTACTAACAACTATTTCATTTTATTGCTGCAATTTTATACTTGAATACACTCCCACAATTGAGTGGTTGAGTTCTAGAATAAACATCTTTCTTGATTGTAAATTCCCCCCACAAAATAAGTGGATGTGTGGATAGTATTCCCCCCACGTTAATAAGTGGAAAAGTGGATTTAAAGGCTGGCTTGCTGCCTAATAATTGTTGTAAACTCACCCACTAAATAAGTGGAGTATTCCCACTGCTTGTGGATGCTTGCATCAACAGATGAATTGTACTTTCAGCACTGTTTATGCCTAACAATCCTCTGACCATATGCTATCACCTCGCCCACATTGGGATCCTGGTGAACATTCTTGGTTAGAGTTATCTTCTTTGCTGATTTGCATTTTTGGAGCTAACGCTAATTAGTGTTTGGTTGCTGATTTGTGTGTCTAATTTTGGGGAAAAAATTTAAGGGGAATATTTCATCTTAACACCATCACTAATAATCTTCTTCAATATTTAGGTCACCACCACTTCCTTAAACTTCAACACATCCATATCCTTGAAACGTATAAGGAATATAAAGAATATAATCTATAAACTCTAAGACAAATTAGGGATAGCTAATACCAATTAGAATGAAATCCTTACTTACATTGCAAACCTTATAATATTGGGGACATGATTATCCAAACTAGTGTCACTCAAAACTAGTTTAAAAAAACTCAAGGCAACTATTTCATTATAAGTGAAGGTTTAAAGCAACCTCTTATCCATGAGTTGAGATCTTTTTAAAGGATCCCTTTCCTTCTAATATTTATGATTGATTATCATGGCAGTCATTGAACTATAGACCACCCAAAGGATAAAACATATATTGCACAAAAATACCACCATATGAAAATTTACTATTAATAAGACACAATTTAGTCAAAAGCCACCAATTATGTGGATTTAGCAACATTCCTATACACACTACATAAATGTAGGGAGATGCTTTATTATAATACATTATTAAAATATTATCTTAGTAGGCTAAGATTAATACTAACTATTTCTAATATCTCAACTCAAAAACATAATATCATACTACCAAACATAAATAGAGATATAACAATAAAAGGCACAACTATTGAACATAATATCCTTGTGGAGATCAACAAAGCTAGATTTAAAAAAAAAAAAATCTTCCAAGATGGTGATATCTTGGGTGTCATTATAGAAATGCTTGGTATGGATCTTACGAAAGGATTTATTTGACACAATGTCAACATGGACATCTCTTCCATGTTTGTCTATAATATCTATACTCTTATTAGTAACAAAGAAATTACCAAGCCCATGAGACAATATTACATTTGGAATAAGAACATAATAGGAATGGAAGCAATTGTTGAAACATTTCTCTTGTGAGGGTGAGTACTCTTCTTCTCAAAGATAAATGTCTTGGATTTTCTTCGATTGATATTACTTGTGATATTAAGACTAGATTCATAGTGTTGGATAAAAATCGTAAATGTTTAATATTCTCAAAAATTAGGTGAGTTTTTACAAGCCATTGGATGTTTTGGTAGTTTGTGAACCTAAGAAAAAATCCTCAATCTATTTTGACAATATCCTTAATAGGGTGTTCCGTGAGAACATATTTCTTTGAGGCATTCTGTCAAACAGATCAAGTGCCTTGTCTTTCCTTCCAATTTTTGCATATCATGCAATCATTGCATTCTGTCAAACAATCTGGAGCCATTCTGTCAAACAGTTCATGTGCCTTGTCCAAGCTTACACATTTTGCATACATGTCTACCAGGGCAAATCCGTTGCAATGTTCATGTCCACACCCTGTTCCAAAGACCCTATTTTCACATAGGCTGGGAGGATGCTATAAAAGGTTGTAGAGTATGGCTTTACACACCTAATCACATTTGGTTGGAAGTTTCTAAATCTTTTCAACAGACATAGTTTGTGCATATCCTACAAGCATAGCATTCCATGATACCAGATTTCTTTGAGGCATCTGGTCAAACAATTCATTTTCCTTGTCTATGTTTCCTCATTTTGCAAGCATTTCTACCAAAACATCATTTCCTTTCCATCTTGCTTTGATGGATTTCCATACCCTGTTCCAAATCTCCCATTTTGGCACAAGTGGTGATACACTGGCAAATAAAACTGATCAACATGGAAACCTATTTGTTGCATCATGAGGATAGCCACGACTTTTGTCTATTGCAAAAACCATTTGCATCAAGCAAGAAAGGCCATGAAAATATCTCAACAACAAGGTAGAAGTGAGGGCCTTTTTCCATCGGCTCTCAGTTTATAAGATCACACAAGCAGGAATTTTTTTTGAATTCAAACTCTAATGGTGACTATTTTTTGAATAGAAATAGATAGGAGTGGAGGTTAGGTGATAGGAATGGGCCCACAACTTGACTGCTAACTGTTGAATGTCACAAAAATATTTTAGGCAAACAGAACTTGGGAGAGGAACGAAACAGGTTATGCGGGCCAACATCCACACACTAAGCATTCAAAGCTTAGTGTGTGGCATTTAAGCCCGACCATCTTAATTCAACGCATGAGACTCATATCGCTATAAAATGCATGTCTACCTCTCAACGAAGGGTGTAAATGCAAGACGTCACCAGAGCCTGGTCCTCAAATAATAAATGTCAAACTTGGACGCCTTCAACACACAGTCATATGTATCTCTAGAATATTAATATTCCAACCATATGAATAGGAAATTGCTTATAAAGCTCAAATGGATGACGTCCGTGTGAAGCTATTGCAACCCTTGTCACAATATTCCAACGTTATATATAAATCATTTACTCCAATCTCATCAAAACCTCAACTGCTCAGAAATCTTGGATAAATTATACAAACCCTGTCAAATCTCAAGGTAGTGAAGATATCATCAATTACCACTCTAGAAATTCAAAGGACTCATAAATTTCTCCAAATAGATCAACCAATGTTTGTAGTACAAATGTGGTAATTGTAACCGTAGGAATACCCACCTAGGGTTTCACACTTTGACTCCATCAAAATACACCCCAAATAAAACAAGAGCTGCATAACAATGAAGTTCATGCCAAAATGTGCAAGAATAGTCCTATTTTTATTTGTTGTGTCTGGTATGTTTTAGCAACAAAGTTGATACTATAACGACTTAATAGTAATCTTAAAATTTGTTTGATGGTGACATGTAATACCATAAACAATATTGGGAAATAAGGCAAATTGTTACAAATAGGAAACATGCATTGTCCTTTCAAAATCAGAAATTCAAATAGAAAATTCCATGGTTTATGCTACAATTGACACTGTTGTACTATTTTTCATTGAACTGAATGCTCAAGATGAAGGAACTTTTTAACTGTGCATTTTATGTTAGCTTTCTACCCTATACATTACATTACATGTAATGTCACAAATATCTCTTCTCATAATTATGACTACGATGGATTTTTTTTTATTTTGTAGGAGGTAATTTTTTTGGTCATTTAAAAATAGTGACAGAAAAATTAATTGCAGAAATATCAATTCTGGTGCACAAGTTTTGTCTAGGAAAGAAATATAAAAATCTTCAATTGCAGGACAATCTACTGGAAATGTTTGCATGTCTTGCAGATGAAATGAAGAAACTACAAGAAAATATAGAGGAATACTCAAATCTCCAAATTGTAGACATAAAAAATATGAAGATAAACTTAAAGATAGTATTGAAACCAAATATTGCTTAGCTAGTGGAAGAAGATAATCCAAATGGTTTAGAGGAGGTTCTACTGAGTGAAAGGAATTTAGAAACAATACCTTCAAGCAAAAAAGGGAAATGTTGATGCACCTAGGAGCCTGTACTACAAGCCAAATCAACCAAACAATGAGAAGCAACTAGAATGAAGCTATTTCACAAGTCGATATTGAATTCATTAACACTGATGAGGTTTTATAATGTACAAAAGCCTTGTGAAAAAGGCAAGAGGAAAAGATGGAGAGACAGTAGGAAAGCAGGTGACCGCCCTCCATCAATGCACATACCAAAAACAATGAAATGCAACTACTACACTAAATGAAAAAGTTGGACTTAAGAGCATGCATCAAATAAACGTGCACTCCAACACCCCCCCTTAAGTGCAACTTAGGGAGAACCAAAAAAGGAATGAAAGTACAATATGAAATATGAGATGCATTATGGGTCTTGGAAAAAAAACCTTGTTAGGTACCCATGTACAACTACAATGCAATGCAAATCTCTCAAAACCAAAGAAAACGAGAAAAACCCAATGGGAGAAAACCTCTCCAAAATAGAGAACAAAACAAAAGTGAAAGGAAGGAGGACTCCTCAAGACCCCCCAAGGACAACTTCCTTCACCCCTAACATCGATTGCAACTGAAGATAACGAGGAGATGCCAAAGGTTTAGTGAAGATGTCTGCAACCTGCTGCTCCGTAGGCAAATAATCCAAAACAAGAACACCATCCTGAATGAGCTGCTGAATGAAGTGCATGTGGATCTCAATATGCTTGGTGCGTTGATGCTCCATTGGGTTGCGAGAAATATGTATAGCACTCTGGTTATCACACCAAAGAATAGTGGGATGATCAATAGGAAATCCAAACTCGGCCATCAACTGTCGAAGCCAAAGAACCTCTTGACTAGCCAAGACAGCTCCTCGATACTTAGCCTCAGTTGATGATAAGGTAATTGCAGTTTGTTTCTTGCAAGACCAAGCAACCAGACCAGAACCAAGACAGAATACAAAGCCATAAGTAGACTTTCGATCATCAACATCACTAGCCCAATCTGAGTCAATGAAGCCCACAATGTCAGTAGCACCAGATGTATAGTGAATTCCAAAATGTGTAGTGCCTTGAAGGTACCGTAAGATACGCTTGGCTACCTTCCAATGACTCTCATGAGGATCTTGAGAGAAACGGGAGACAAGACAAACTGCAAAGGAAATACCAGGATGACTATGTGTTATGTACAAAAGGCTGCCAACTAGTTGCCAATACAAAGTAGCATCAACAGATGGAGTAGTGCAATTAGTGGACAATACGACACCTGACTGAAAAGGAGTAGGGGCTTGCTTGCAATCAGCCATCCCAAACCTCTAAAGCAAATCAAGAGCATACTTTTGTTGGAAGATAGAAATACTGACAGAAGACTGATGGATTTGAAGACCAAGGAAGTAATGCAACAAACCAAGACCTGTCATATCAAAGCGCTCCATCAAAGCTTGCTTAGTGTCCTCAATCATGGTAGGAGAACACCCCATGAGAATCAAGTCATCCACATAAAGAACAAGAATGAGTAGATCCCCCCCATCCCTCTGAATGTAAACTGTAGGATCGGAGTGACATCTAGTGAATCTAGAAGCAAGCAAGAAACGATCCATCTTCTCATACCAAGCTCTAGGAGCCTATTTGAGACCATACAATGAATGTCAGAGCCTGCAAACAAGTGAAGGGTATTGCACAAAGCCTGGTGGTTGCTCCATATAGATCTCCTCATGAAGATCACCATGCAAGAAGGCACTCTTCACATCCATCTAATACACTGACCAACCCTGAGATTCAACGATAGAAAGCACAAGGCGTATGGAATCCATTTTTGCAACAAGAGAAAAGGTCTCAGAATAGTCAATACCCTCAACTTGAGAAAAACCCTTAGCCACTAGACGAGCCTTATACTTATCAATAGAACCATCAGCTGCAAACTTGGTACAATACACCCACTTGCACCGAACCAGCTTTCTTCCCTTAGGAAGAGGAAATAAATCCCAAGTATGATTCTTCATCAAAGAAGAATACTCCTCTATCATAGCACCATCCCATTCTGGAACACCCGAAGGATCTGAAAACTTCTGAGGATCAGTAGAAACTGCATGACTCAAAAGACTGATACCTAAAGTGTGGGAACGAGTGCTACATGGAGCTATGGGATCACCTACAAGAGAACCAACATCCTCAAGAAGTGTACGAGCCCATAAAGTTCGATGAGGTACAGGTGGAGGAGAATGATAAGATGGAGTAATATCAACAACAAGATCAATCCCATCATCGGGAGCAACATCATTACAAGCAGCATCATCATCATCATCCTCTACAACATCCTTTGAAGAAGAACTAGTAAGAGGAGAGGGAGAGACTTGTGATGGAGAATCCTTCAAAGTGAAAGACTCATCAAATTGAACATCATGATGAAAATGAACCTCTCGAGTAATAGGATCAAACAATCGATAACCCTTCACATCCTCACAATAGCCAACAAAAATGAACTGTTGACTTTTCTTCTCCATTTCCTTGCGGCGGCCATCTGGAATGAATGTCCATGCATCACTGCCAAATATTCTAAAATAGGAAACCTTGGGCTTGATATGAGACCAAGCCTCCTCAGGAGTCATATTCTGCACTGCCTTGTGGGGCATACGGTTCTGAATGTAGTTGGCACAATTGACAGCCTCTGCCCAAAATGCGGGAGCCATGGATCTAGACTGTAGCATACAATTGGCCATCTCCCGTAAAGTTCTATTCTTCCACTCAGCTACACCATTTTGTTGGGGAGTGTATGGCACTGTTTGCTGATGAAGAATACCCTTAGTACGACAGAATTCTTGAAATGCCTGATTGACATACTCCCCCCCATTATCTGTGCGAATCTTCTGAAGGGAATGTCCTGACTGCTTCTCTACAAATGAAAGGAAGGTCATGAAATGTCGAAGCATCTCATCCTTGTACTTCAAAAATTACACCCAAGTACGCCTAGAAAAATCATCAATGAAGGTGAGTACGTATTTGGCCCCTGAAAATGAAGGAGTGGGGAATGACATGAGGTCACTATGCACTAACTCAAGAGGTGTCGAAGCACATGTGGCCATACCCTTGGGAAAAGGATCCCTATGATGTTTTCCAAGCACACAACCTTGACAAACTCCATTAGAACAAGAGATCTGAGGGAGACCAATTACCAAATTTTGTGTGCTCATTTGCTGAAGATATTTGTAATTCAGGTGTCCAAATTGTTTGTGCCAAAGCTTGCTCGTAGAATTTGCATGAGCAAGAAGGGATGATCCTGATGAAGACTCAAATCTATCAAACTTATACAAACGAGTTGTATGATCAACTATGCCTGTAGCAATGACTGTCTCGAGATCTTACATCTCTCGAATGGTTACTTCAATAGGAGAGAACTCAACAAGCCTTCCATCACCATGATTGCAAATCTGATAGACAAAAAGCATATTCTGTGAAATATCAGGAACAAGAAGAACATCATCAATCCTACCTATCCCCAAAATTGGAATTTGAGAAGAGTTCGCAACAGCAATATGTGAAGTATGACTATCAGAAAGAGAATCAAGAAGATCCATAGTATGAGTCATGTGATGAGAAGCACCAGAATCAAGAATCCAATTGGAACTGGTAGAGGACAAAGCCGTAGCTGAGAGAGCTTGCCCTTTTCCCGAGTAAGAAGACTTAGGCATGGCAAGATTATGCTTCCTCATAGCTTCCTCTAATGCTGCTAGCCTCACAAAACAATGTGCATCATTATGCCCAGATTTTCCACAAAATGAACAGTTCTCCTTCTTCTTCTTAGACTTAGAAGATGAATCGCCTGAGTTAGAAGGAGGTGGAGGTGGAGGATTATTTTTCTGATCGATCTTCACCTTAGGTTTGGAGGGAGGCTCACTACCTGAAGACAAATCTGCCTTGGACTTCTTCTTAGTCTTACCCTTGCCCTTGGAGGATTGAGCCATTAAAGCATGACTCTTAGGAAGAGCATCCATCTGAATCAACTTGGCCTGCTCCCTCATTAATTGATCACAAAACTCCTCAAAAGAAGGCATCTTATGATCTTCCCCCATAGCATACATAGTAGAATAGAAGGTAGAGGAAAACACTTGAAAAGGAGCTCTAAGCTTAGACAGGATCAATAAAATACACTCCTTATCTTCTTTGGCATGACCACATCCTTTTAATTGAGACAAAATCAACTTGAACCGTGCAAGGAAATCCTGAATAGAAGGAAAAGCATCTGGAGAGAGAGAAGTGAGATCGACTTAAAGTTGCAAGATCCTAAATTGATTGACTTTACCATACAATTCTCCAAGCTTATCCCATACCTCTTTAGGTGTTTTACACTCAGCAATATGAAACAACAAATTATCAGATACATGAAGACCTATGAGACCTTTAGCCTCATCCATTTTGTTCCTATGAACAAATTGCTCAAATGTTTTTGTGAATTCGAGTTGGTCGACATCCAACAGTTGCCATAGACCCTGAGATTGCAACAATTGTGACATCTTGAGCTTCCATGTGTGATAGTTGTGTGGAGTGAGAAAATCAATCCTAGGGTCTGAAATGATATACAAGGGCACTCAAAGGACTAAAATGCAAAATACACCCCCCAAAATATATTCAATTGATTTTACAATTTACAAGCACAAAATTTTGCCACTTGAGAAAGGTAATAGTAACAACTTGCAACTTCAAGCTAGTAAAAAAGGCATAAAATGACAAAATTTCTAGAAAACACCTCATCCATAGTGAAGATTGTTGAAGTAGCTTTTTGATGAGAGCTCATTTGCTGAAAACGGACTTCATTTGCAAAAGTTGTGCAAATTTGAAAAAAAAGAGCACTATTTTAAGCACTTTTAGAGTCCACAATAGCTCTTGATTGCTCGATGTGACCACCAAAATAATTGCCAACGAAAGAAAAAAGATAGGGGTCGAACGGGAAACCTTGGAAGTCCCACAACCACCAATGCCATCGTCGCCAACTCTCAAAGATCCACAGAACAATCCAACACTTTGTTGTCCACGTGAGCCTTAGCTTATAACCAAATGGTGTGTATTCAGCTATATAAATAGCTAAATAAATCTTTACGCATTCAATGTGGGACTAAATTGGGCCTAAGTCTTCACAGAAGATTTCGAGCCTCCAAAATTTTCACGGCAGCAACTCACAAAATCGCATCCTCCCTTAACAGCAGCGGCCTTAGCAGCAACTTAAGGAAGAAGACCCGACAGGGGCAACAGATGAGAGAAAGATAGAGGTGGAAAACCACCACTTACAAGGCATGACAGATTAAACCATACACATCCAACCTCCAGTTTGCATTCAGCACGTCCCACTCGTCTCTCCTCTTCACACACACACAACCACAATGGTGGTTACAAGAACATACAGAGACTTCATCAAAGGAACTAAATCATAGCCTAGCAATGTGAATCACACCTACTGGAGAATTTTATGCCTAGAAGGGGAATTATTGACCTCCAGAAGAAATTTGTGGCCACCACAGGTTAAATCATAGCTTCAAAAGTTGAATCACGAGCTTGCACAGCTGATCCGCACCATGGAAAGGTGAATCCCAGGCTTCCAATGCTGCATACAAATCAACAGCCCACCAGAGACCTCAAACATAGCCTCTTCTGAAAAAAAATGCCACTCTAATCTTCTGAAAGTGCCTCTCTCACAAAATGTAGAAAAAAAGAGGTATTACACTATCAACACAAGAGAGTCGTCCTTATACAGATCCGTGGGGCCACCCTCCAGAGAAAACACCAAATTCCACTAAATTTGGGCTTCTTATTAGTGACGACCTCTATGCTCTTGATCTCAGACCCAGTGAAAACTCAATGGGTAGAAAGGGTTGCAGTCACAGTCAATCTGATACCATGTTGATGCACCCAGGAGCCTATGTTGCAAGCCAAATCAACCAAACAATGAGAAGCGACCAAAATGAAGCTATTTCACTAGTCGATATTGAATTCATTAACACTTATGAGGTTTTATATGTACAAAAGCCTCGTGAAAAAGGCACGAGGAAAAGATGGAGAGACAGCAAGAAAGCAGGTGACCACCCTCCATCAATGCACATACCAAAAACAATTAAATGCAACTACTGCACTAAATGAAAAATTTGGACTTAAGAGCATGCATCAAATAAACATGCACTCCAACAGGAAAAAGGGAGCTAATTCTTTTATTTTAAATAGGCATTCAATGGTGTCTCTTGAAGAAGATTTATTGAGTCCAAATGTAGAAGTGGACTGGGACTTGTCTATAGATGCTTCTAAAATTGTAAAAAAAATGGGGAGAAGGATTCAAAAGTATTACATGCCAGAAGGTCGATCATAAACACAGTGATGAAAAGTTTAGAATTTGACAAATTCCTGAAATGTTCATATTAACAAAAGGCCAAGAGGTAAAAACAAATAAAAGTAGAGATCCATGTAATAATGACTTGCAACTATAAGTTGTATTTTTTTGAAGCTAAAATTACAAAAAATTATGAAGACTGTTGCCAAAATCCAAGGTATAGAACTCATATCTTTCAAGGAAGATTGTTGTTTATCATGATATGGAAACCCAAGTGGTGTAAAATCTGAAATGAAAATGTTAGATTAAAATGTTTCATTAAATTTTACCATATCATATTTGAGGTGAGATGACATTCATACCAATTGATAATCTGTAGGAATAGTTGTTCTTATTTTGAGTCATATAATTCCAGTTTTTAATGAAATCAATCTGTGTAAATACTATAGGAGTAGAGTCTATGGAAGTTGATCAATCTAAAAACACTATAATTGTGATTGGAGAATTGGATCTTGTAGAAATTACTACAAAAATTTGAAAGTTCAAGAGAGGAGCATAAATTATAAGTTTTATTTATTCTATTTTTTTGTACTTATTACAAGTTCTCAATAATATTTTTTCCCCTATATTTGAAGCCCCTTGTTCCCCATTATGAAAGTTGATATCTTTGGAGTAAGCTATTTTTTGGTACTAAGATTATTTATGAATGATAATCATGATCTTGATACAATCCAAGGTCTTTTCTAGCTATTAGATCTCCATATGCAAGCCCCAAAAAACTTTTTTACATGGATCTTAAAGTCAATGTCCAAATTAACTCTACAAAGCTGGTAAAAAAGATCTCTTGAGACACACAAACAATATCCTCAAAGAAAAAGAAAAAGAGAATCCATTATTCATTCTACTATTGGTGTGATACATATAATTGCTCAGAAGATGTGGTGCAATAATATTCTGACTTCCAATCATAACCTTTGCATTCACAAAGATAAAGATTTCTCTCTTAGCTTAGAGGGCAATAAAATATAGGAGGAGGAGGTGCGTGGGATAAATTAGTATAAAAATGGTAGAAAAGGGTAGACAAAATGAAAGGGTTGATTCCACATGAAAGTATAAGCCAATATGAAAATGCAACCAACATCACACTGTCATTTATATAATTAAGAAAAATCAATGGGAGACACTATGACAACATCTTCCAAAGCAAGGTCTGACAGTGTTTTATTTTCTATTGCCTATTTTGCTAAGCTCTACCACAAATTCCCAATGTTATTGTTCCCTTCAAATAAAATTTGAAAGCTTCTACAACCCCACATTCTCTCTTTTCTACTAGACAACCAACTCCTATTTTCTCTATTAAGTATTGTATAAGAGTGAATTTGCACCCCATGTGTAAATCCTCTTTTTTCCTTTACCCACATTAGAAAACCAATATTGGAGGCTTAATTTCACCTAAGTCCATTGTGTGCATCTCACTTGGTGCTTGTTTTGAGTGTCAGTGGAGGCCTTTATGTCGGGGATGCCCACGTGACATGCAGACGTAAGTGCGGCAGGCTTATGTCCCTGGTAAATTCCTGTGGCTAAACCTGCAAAGGCATTACACTTCTCATTGGAGGTGAAGTTGTAAAGCCCCCTTCAATCGACCGACCCAAATATGGTCATTTTTCTCCATCCTTTCTTCAAATTCATCCCTTCAACATTCAATCCAACTCTTCACCACATCAAACATCTATTCTTGCACTATCACATTCACTTTCAAGCTCTCAAGCATTCACTTTCACTCACTTCAAGCATTCAAGAATTCCATTGCAGCCAAAGCAACACTCCATCACTTTGGTAGAGAAAGTTTGGGACCACACCATTGTAGCAGAGGCTCGAGTACTCTCATTTTCTCCTCGAAGCAGCCTTGAGTGTTCTTGGTGGAGGTGGTATGCTTCCCTCTCCTCTCCTCTATCACTTGGTTGAGTAGCATAACACTGTTTTATAGTGCTTCTTTACTCTTTACTACTTCATTTACTCTATCTCCTTTCCTTTTTTGTCCGTGGAGGTTGCAACACCTAAACAGGGGTCTAATTGAGGCAGACCCCTATACAACCACCCAACATTTTATGTTTCTTATTGTGTGTAGGGGTACATGTTCTTCGAGGGGATAGTTGGTGAATGAATTTCTCGGTGAGATCCTCCTTATTCTCTTTACTCTTGCATATTTTCTTTATAATATTAGAGAGTATTTTATTTATTTAATCACATCATTCTATCCATTTAGTTAGTCCATTGGTCCATTAGCTAGTTTTGTTGGTTTAACCTTGTCCTCACTATTGTCTAGTCGTACAGATGACAACGCACTTTTGAGACGCCAATGCACTGCGTTGATGTCTAGAGACCACACTTTTGTCCTCAGACAAAGAGATTTTTGAGACATAGTGTTAGACCTAGAAACCAACTCACCTAGCCTCTTACTATGTTTCAAGTATGTAGAATAACTAAGAGGCCTCACGGTCCTCATTATTCTCACCTTGCATTCCCTTGCAATACACTTAGCTAAGGTAAGTTACGGAAACCTCTCACATCTTGGCCCTCTGTGACCTAGGGTCTTGCACGCAGTGGTCCCCCTCTCTTACATTTTTAGTGAACTTGACATGAACCAACATCTATTCATCCATTGGTGTTGAAAGCTTCCCTCAGGTACTCTTTGACTGTTGTATTCTTGAGTGCTGTGAATATTTATGAGCTTCACAACCCAGTCTACAACTTTCAGGCATATTGTCAGGAGAAGTATGCGAGACCTTCCAATGGAAATGATGAAGGTCTTGATTGGTCTTTCTATAGGCCTTTTCTCTAGTCCCATCGTTAGTTTGGCTACACAGGAACAATTGTCAAGAAACGAGATGGGATTCACTGATGAAACCGATCATGTTCCCACTCTCCTTGCATCTCCTATTCCATCATTGATGGATGAGCATGAATTCATTCAAATCCCTGTAGAATATGTCTCCACCCTCACTAGAGGGTTGGGCGACTTAGAAAATCACTTGGAAAGAAACCTGAAGATCGCTAGAGCCACTTGGGTGGTTAGCGAGTTAAGACACATGATGGATAAAGATAGAATGGGCATATAACCTCTGACTACCCTCCTCAGTCTCACTAAAGAGTGTGCTCCTTCGAACAATCCTAGCTTTGCACAAGGAGTCACTTTTGAGGAGCATGAAGGACAATTAGGGGTATCGATGCCTCCCACTTCCATTTACATGGCAGACGTGGTCCCTTTTATCAATATCCCTTCTACCTCTAAACAAAATGAAACTATCAAAGTAAATAAGGTCCCCTTGGGCTTTAGTTTCATCCCTCCTATCACCTCTAGTGGTGGAGGCTTTAGCGGGCTGAGTAGTGGAGGCTTTGGTAGCGGTGGTGGATTCGGCAGCAGAGGTGGTGCTTGAAAAGGTGGCCCCGGTGGAGGTCATGGCGATGGTTCTGGTGGAGGCCCTACTGGCGGCAATGGCTTTGGTGGTGGCTTTAGCGGAAGTCATATTGGTGGCGGTTCAGGAGGTGGCCTTAGCAGTGGTTGTGGGGGAGGTTCCTCTAGCCCTCTATCTTCTAAAGACCCTATTCTGAATGCTCTCCTTCAAAATATGGGTAGGATGCAAAGCCAGTTAGCAAGCCTTTCCCAAGCCTTTGCTCAACCTATCTTCCAGCCCTTCTTTTGACATAGCCAATTGTCAATGCCCATCTTGAATACTTTGTTCCCCTAAGGAATGGAGATCCCTAAATTTGAGAAGTATGGTGGTAAGGGAGATCCGCAGACACACATGTCTACCTTTAATGCCTTGTGCACTAACTTCTTCCATCACGATGCACTGATGGCTAAACTATTTCCCTGATCCCTCAAGGACACAACACTCAAGTGGTACTATTCCTTTCCTGACAACTCTATTTTCTCATTCGACCAACTTTTTAATCAATTCCTTAGACAGTTCCAAGCAAACATCAGGCCGAAGATGACCTTTTTGGATCTCATCCAATGTAAACAAGGAGATAATGCAAATATCACTGATTTCATAGCACGTTGCCAAGCACTTCTCTTGCAAATCTCGTATTAGCTGCCTAATTCTGACATGTAGAAGGTGTTCATCGAGAACTCACAAAGTCCTTGGCAAGAGTTCACCCTGATGAAATATCCTTCTTTTTCGCACTTGTGTGTAGCCTTACGAGAATACCAATAGGCGGTTGTTTAGTTTGGGGGATCATCTCGTGCTCCCATACTGAAGGGAAATCTATCATATCAATTTATGGAAAAGGAAAAGCAGATGTGAATGTAGTAGCTGCTGTTGATGACAATGACCTCAAACACAACCAAAAATTCACAAAGTTGTTAGAATATTACACTTCCGTCTTATAAAAACTGTTGAAGGATAAGATCATAACTTTGCCGACCCCTAAGCTTGTTAAAGAACCCTACCCTAATTGGTATGATGGGAGTGCTTATTGTCAATACCATCATGTTAATGGACATGATACCAAACGTTGTATGTGGTTGTGTTATGAGATACAAGACCACATTGAGGATGGTACCATTCGTCTCGATGGGAATAAATAAAATGCTAACAAATCAGTGGTGAAGGCTAATATTGAATTACTAATATACACAAACCCGTTTCTGTCACATTTTGCTAATATGATTATTGATCTCATTGATTTTGTTACCCAACATGAGGCCTATGTTAATATGGTCATGGTAACTTCCACTACTTCACCTGCACCTGGTTCGCCAAACATTATATTCACATTACAGGATTTACCCCTAAACAACAAACCTTCACCTCTCTCCATTCTCGCTCTTGTCAATGGTAATATTGTGATAGGAGTCTTAATAGACCCCGCAAGTTGTGTGAATGTTATCATCGAAGAAACATTAGTACTAAATTCATTACAAAAGGAAAATTATGGAGAAAAAAAATCTACCATTCGTACACACGATGGTATGTTCCTTAAACCTTACGGCTCAATAACCCTATTCGTTCTAGTTGGACCCAGAACTGTCGACAAGGTTTTCGATGTCATCCCAGAGTTAGATCTATTTAGGGTGAAGCTAGGCATTCCTTGGCTGGCTTCCATAAATGGGATCACCTTCTTTATTCACAAATGTTTAAAGTTTTCTCATGAAGGTGTCGTGCATGTAGTGCATGACACTGGATACAAACCCTTGGTGTCCCATGGTGGATACTCATTGGATCACTTTTGGCCCTCCCTAGCTAGTCCACTTCCTCCAAGAATGAACCTACTTTACAAGAACTATGTGAAGTATAAAACTAGGGGCAAAGGGGAGCCAAAGTTGACCCTACTCGTGATAGAACAATTGGTCACCTCCTCTTCCCAAGAAGAGAAGAAGAAGCCTGCATCGACTACTGTCCCTTCCCCTAAAGGGAAGGAGAAGTTCACACCAACCCCCACTCCTTGTAAAGAGAAAGAGAAGGTTGTACCGATTGCTCCCTCTTCCCCAAAGAAAGAGGAAAAGCCTATGCAGGCTCCCTCTCCCTCTCGCAAAGGCAAAGAAAATGTGACTTTTCCCCAGTCCACCTTGTCCTCTCCCATTTCTTGGGAGGATTACTAGATGAGTAGGCCCGACAGCTACCCACTAAGTCTAATGATCCCTCCTTGGCATAGGCCCAAGGTTAGGATCGCAGATCTTCCCAATGAATACCCCCGATCATGGTATTATTTGTATAGTAGAAAGAAAGGTTCTTGTAGAGAGTTTGATATGCAACCTCCTACTACTCTTGCTCCTAAGGCGGTGAGTGGAAAGAGGCCCATTGTCGAGGCTCTTGAGTCGACCCCTCTTTTTGCTCCTTAGCCTGTTCCTCCCACTCCTGTGTAGAAATTTTGTCCCTCCACCAAAAACAACCATGGTGGATGTTCCCATGGTTGAGGAGGAACCCTTTGTCCCTTCGCAAATTTTGGCCTCTAACTCCAAGAGTCATAGAAATTGTCTTGCGCATAAATGCAAGTGCCAACGAAAGGCCCTCTTGGCTGAGCAATCCTCCTCACAAAGAAAGGAGGAAGAAGCGACCACCCTGGCCTCCTACAACATCTTCTTCCTCCCTTCCTTTTGCTTCTCTCCAGTTTGGTCCTATACTGCTCCTAGCTTTTGTTGCAAGTACAAATGCGCCTAACCCTAAACGAGTATAGGTGCTCATTGCTCCTTCAGTGGAGCTGCCTTTGCTTATATCTATTCTGGATATCCAGCCTTTCTCGAAGCCCGTGAACATGGTTAATACCTCAGTCATGTTTGTTGTGGTTCTTTCTTCTTCCTCCTTCACACCTTTGGCCTCGTTTGTGGGGAGTTCATCTCCTCTGATGAAATAGGAAATAGAGGGTAGTCCTTCTGGCAATGAAGGATGTAAGAAAAGTCTGCCTCACTCACAAGGTGGCCCCGTGTTGACTTGATCTATCTTAGTGACAAAACCAATCCCAACTTCCCCTGAGTTTGTCACCACTCTTGAGACATTCGACGAGCCTAGTAGTGAACCTTAGGCGCAGGCCATGCCGTTCACCAAGGCTAGACATGGCACCTCTGTGGGGCGCATCTTTAATTCCATGGATGAGGCTTTGGCCTTGTTGGCGATCTTTGCTAAGTCGCTGAACTTGAATCCACAAGAGCTTGGTGGAGAGGACCTCGAGGGGCCCTCTTCCTTGGCCCTTGTTGCGGGAGGACCAGATGCTCCTCCTCTTAAGATCTCGCCATTGCAAGCTCGTCCTCCTTCCCCTTATGAGGACTTAGATTGGGAAGCAGACAACCTCTTGGCTGATCAATGTTAGGAGGAGACCCTTTTCTTGATCTTGTGTGTGTGTGTGTGTGCTTTGTGATGTGTTCCCATGTCCTTGTGTTATGTGTGCCTGGATGACCCTCATCACCATTGTTGGTGCTTGGATACATGCATGATTTTTGTGCCGTAAACCTTCTTCTATTTGTATCATCATTCTTCCATGTTTTTGCTTTATTTTCGATAAATTGGGGACAATGCAAAGTGTTGGGAGCATTTAGGCTTCCCTTCCATGTTGACCCAATTTTTTATTTTTACTTTGTTTTTGTGCATTCTTCCTAATCTGGTTGGGGATTGATGATCTTTTGCCTTGCATTGCGGTTACCTATTATTATGAGCTCGGACATATTTGACCCCGCTAAACCAGATCCCCCTATGCCCTTTGCTTATATTTTTCTCTTTCTTTTGTTTTCTCTTTATTTTTCTCTCTTCTTTGCTTGAGTTGTCCCTTTCATGTGTGACAACGCCCTCTCTTTAACATTTGATTTTTAGAAAATACATTCATTCCTAATGAATCTTTTCTCAAAAATCTCCACAAAATTTTCTTTGGAATCACATTCTCAACTTGGAACCCTAACGAGATGTGTTTCCTTCATCACAGGTTCGTAAAGAGAGGACTTGAAAACCTTCCTCACGCATGGGGGCATATTCTTCCTTTCAAATTCCTTGATGAAGTGAACATATTTTGAAAGGATTCCTTGATGATGGATTGCTTTGAGAAGAGAAGAATATTTGCTTTCGAATTGTGTGTCCCTTGAGTGGACCCCTTTTTCTTCACAATGGGTTCCCAAGGGACCCTTCTTTGAAAGTCTTTACCTCAAATGGATTTCTTCACGTCTAGCCTGGGGGTATCCCGATTAGACTTATTCCATTCCCCTCTTCATGTCTATCTCGGGGGTAGCCTGACTAGACCCATTTCATATCTTCATGTCTAGCTTGAGGGCAGCCTGAATAGACCTTACCTTTCAAACAATGCATCCCTTGAGTGGACCCCTCTCCTTTTGAAGGGTTCCCAAGGAAACCCTTGTAAAGACTTCCAAATCATTGACGGTCTACGTGACTATCTGCTTACTTGCCTATGTGGCTGCTTCTTGATTCTGTGGAGTTCGCTTCCTTGGGGTTTCCTTCATGCTAGAGTTTTTGGGGGATACCTTCCATGCAGGTCTACAGGCCTATAAGACACTCACTTTATGAGGCTTCCTTCATGTGAGAGATCTTGAGGGTTTCCTCCTTGCAGGTCTACGGGCCTGTAAGACACTTTGTTTTTCCAACTTCATAGCTCTGAGTAGCTATGGAGTCCCTCACTTTTTCTGCACCTTCAGGTATGCTAGACCAAGTATTGCTTCCTTGATAGTTTAGGTATACATTTCTAACCCTACACTCTTTCTTGATCTACTTTACCGAGCACTCATCAGTATTCATGCTCGCTAAAGTGGGGGCAAAATGTATAAGAGTGAATTTGCACCCCATGTACAAATCCTCCTTTTCCTTTACCCACCTTAGAAAACCAAGATTGGAGGCTTAATTCCACCTAATCCCACTATGTGCATCTCAATTAGTGCATGTGTTTGAACGTCAGTGGAGGCATTTCTATTGGGGACACCCGCACATTCTACAGACGTCTACACGACATGCTTACGCCCTTGACAGATTCTTATGGCTAAACCTACAGAGACGTTACACTTCTCATTGGAGGTGAAGTTGTAACACCCCCTTCGGCCGACCGACCCAAATATGGTCATTTTTCTCCATTTTTTCTTTAAATTCATCCCTTCAACATTCAATCCAACTTTTCATCACATCAAGCATCCATTCTTGCACTATCACACTCACTTTCAAGCTCTCAAGCATTCACTTTCACTCACTTCAAGCATTCAAGCATTCCATTATAGCCATAACAACACTCCATCACTTCAATAAAGCAAGTTTGGGACCACACCATTGTAGTAGAGGCTTGAGTACTCTCATTTTCTCCCCCAAGCAGCCTTGAGTGCTCTTAGTGGAGGTGGTAAGCTTCCCTCTCCTCTCCTCTATCACTTGGTTGAGTAACATAACACTGTTTTGTATGCTTCTTTACTCTTTACTAAGTACTTTATTTCTTCTATCTCATTTCCTTGGTTTTCTATGGAGGTGGAAACACCTAAACGAGGGTTTGACTGAGGCAGACCCCTATACAACCACCCAACATTTTCCCTTTCTTGTTGTGTGTAGGAGTACATGCTCTTTGAGGGGTCAGTTGGGGAATGAATTCCTCAGTAAGATCCTCCTTATTCTCTTTGCTCTTTCATATTTTCTTTATAATATTAGAGATTATTTTATTTATTTAATCACATTATTCTAACCCTTTAGTTAGTTCGTTGGGCCATTAGCTAGTTTTGTTGGTTTGACCTCATCCTCACTGTTGTATGGCCATACAAACAACAACACACTTTTGAGATTCCAATGCGCCTCACTAATGTCCAAATACTGCACTTCTATCCTCAGACAAAGAGCTTTCTAAGACATAGTTTTAGACCCTAGAAACTAGCTTGCCTAGCCTCTTACTGTGTTTTGGGTCTGTAGAATAGCTGAGAAGCCTCACGGTCCTCGTTATTCTTGCCCCACATTCCCTTGCAATACACTTAGCTAAGGTAAGTTAGGGCAACCTCTCGTGTCTTGGTCCTCTATGACCTAGGGTCTTGCACGCGATGGTCCCCCTCTCTTACAATTATATAGATTTATTTGTAGTCTCTTGAGAGAGTGTCCAATTTTTCTTTATAACTAACCTCTAGATCCTCCAGTTGCAACATTTTTCCTTCTCAAATATTTTACAAATAAAATTGGTAGAAGCTATTGGTCCATTTTCCTCACAATACTATTAGGATCATTCCAATCAATGTCAGCATACCCATGGTAGTAAAAATATTTCACTACAATAACTCAACAAACCAAAAGATCGAATTTATTTAAAAATATAATTTTATTACGAAAAAATCATGAGAGAGTTAGGAATCCAAAAAAATGTAGATCCTGCACTGACATATATGGGTCCTTGAATACCATCCAAACCTTTCATATTGATCTGCGAAGAGAAATAGAAGATTTCTTAGTTAGGCTAATGTGAAACAACTACTTCATAAAATGTTATACACTTAAAGCAGCACAAACAATTGAATGAGAAATATATAAGTCAAAGGAGTGCAAATAACATAATTTGGATGCTACTTACATCAAAGAAAACTATATTTTGGTTGGTATATCGATCATGCCTATCAATACTATCAACCCTTTGGGGGAACTAAACATAACAAACTTTCTTTCCAATAGTAGGATCCATCATGAAACACATGGACTCATGCAGTGCCTTATTGTTGTTTATTTAATGATCACAATCCAAATTCAATAGATAAGGAGCATTTGTAAGCACAACTTGACACTTGAACTTGAAATAGTGAAAAAATGTTAAGGATATCAGTTGGAATGCTTAAAACAAGCACCACATTAACAAAGTAGACTTCAAAAACCAAATTGAAATTTATTTCAATACCCCCAAAAAGCACGTAAGAATCTGTCTACTATACCAAAGAATTCATAGCACTAGCTTTGTTGGAATGATTGAATTCAAACACCTTTTATTTGGATACGAAAACCAGGTGGGGTAGTTCATTTCTATCTATATCATGTCTTCCATTGTGGCCCAAAAATACCTTCCATTCATAATTTTGTAAAAACATGTATTTTCTTTAACCCCTTATAAATCATGAATTTGGTTAATCATTTCTCAACAATTTGTCCAAAAATTCTTAAAATATAATTCCAGTAATTAAAGAAGCTAAAATCCAACTTATATCATTCCTAGATGGTCCCAAACATTGAGTTTCATCTTGCATTGTCTAACCTTCTTCTGGCACCTTCTGTGCTTTAAAAACTAAAGCATTGATGCAGAGAAAAGCATATTGGAGAGCCTTTTGGATTGAACCCAAATATAGTAAGAACATTGAAGATAGTTAAATAATTTATGTAGTTTGTTGCACAACCAAAATGGGCACTTTTATTCTAACAAATGCAATCCATAATCTTTTATGAATATCATTTGGCTTCCGTGTATTCAAGGAAGAAATTACCCTCATTAATAGGGAAAAACTCATTAATTTGGAGGCCAAATGTTGATAAGACAGTTTTGTTCTTTGATATGTTGATTTAATATAATATATATTACAAATCATTTAATAATTTATATTAAATGATTAAAAAAAATTAAAATATAATATTATAAAATTATTATTTAATATATTAAATTACATATTAGATGTTATATGTTAATATTATATAGTATATATATTATAATATAGTGTTGAATTTAATATATTGCATGATAATTTAATATATTAAAATAATATTTTAAAAATAAATTAATAATATAATATATTAAAAATATATCAATTTGTTATTATATTATTCTTCATATATTATACAATAATTTTTTAATTATATTTGAAGACGTAACAAGTAAATAAATGTTTAGAATGAACAATATTTTTGTTTGATTTGTATAAGGAAAGATAAAATAAAAAGTAAATAAGAAAAACAACTTTTGAAAAGTTGAAAAAAATATATATATATATTTTTGATAAATTATTCAATTGGAATAAAAGATTAACTTTTTGGTGTAAAAATGCCTTGAAAAACTACGATAAAAAAGTTTATGGTTAGCATTCCTAAAAATCCGCCCTTATTGTTGAAATTTTTTTAACCAATAAAATTGAGGAAAAATAATTTGAGAATTTGAAAAGT
The DNA here is from genome assembly GCA_007258455.2 of Sequoia sempervirens. Taxonomy (NCBI): domain Eukaryota; kingdom Viridiplantae; phylum Streptophyta; class Pinopsida; order Cupressales; family Cupressaceae; genus Sequoia; species Sequoia sempervirens. The sequence continues at coordinate 680,978,612 of VDFB02058242.1, forward strand.
TAAAAATCATGCATTTAACTTTAAGAAAATAAAAATATAATGTATCAAAGAAAAAAAGAAAAAGAATTTTGATTAGCTATAAGCAAAACATTTAATCACTAGTTAAGATCAAGGCTTTGCCTATAGTTCCATGGTAGGAACTAATAATAATCCATAATATTGATGAGAGAATGCGCTCTCATGTACTTTTCTAACACCTTTTTGTTTTTTGAGGTTTCCCCAAATTTACATAAATGACTTCATTAATTTATCATTAAAATATTCTCCAATGTCACTTTATAATCTTTTTAATATAATTATTTAATATTACCTTTATAATTTTCATTTTTTTTCAGGCAACATTAAATAATTAAATTAATTATTGTTCATTAGGCAGGCTGGAAAATGGGGACATTACAACAAAAAACTTGAAACCAAAATTTATCTTGATCTTAATCCAAATTACAATCGACCAATTTAGATCAATTATTTAGAAAAGCACCCATAAATAGGTTCCTATATAGGTAGATCTATGAAGACTTGTGAAAACATTATTTTAGATATTTTCTACTTTTTAATATTTTACATTTTTAAGGCTTTTTAAAGAAGAATTTGGTGACACAACAATATGAAACTACTTATGCTATGGTACAACTTGAATTGATTGTCATCACCTAAGAGTTTCAATGCATATAAAATTCAAAATTATATTGGCTAGGAGTTTACTAGGCATAACAAAATTTGATAATTTTAACTTCTAGTTTTCTAATAGGTTTTCCCTTATGTGGTTATCCATTTCACTTCCAAAGAGTACACAAGTCAATACCAAGTGTGGTAAATCTTCAAATCTCACCAAGAACCCTTATTTATTGTTTGATTGATAAAGAGGCGAAACTGTCCATATATTATAGTAAAATAAAATATATATAATATTAATTTGTCTTAAGACTTCTAGTTTTGTGTACTTCTAGATTACATAACAAGAAATAACAAAAAAATGGTATTTAGAACAATAAACAAAGTGAAGAACATTAAGAGCTTCCACTAAAATTATATGATGGTTCAATAGAAAAGGTAGAAGGGAGACTAGTGGCAACTTTTGATGGGAAGAATTTTGGCAAGAGTTGTACCTTAGAAGGGAGGGTAACACAAATCCTTGTCTAAAGAAATTCTCTCCTTTCCTTTAAGAGTAGCTAATTTTCTAGCAAGTTTTGTGTTGGAATTGTGCTTTAGAAGTAGTTATAGTGCTTTGAAAAAAATTCAAGTCACCAAGGCCAATCTATACAAGTTGATTGTGCCCTGAAACATGTTGAAGTGTCTATTTAGAAAACCCTCTTTCATCATACTATAGATATATTTGATCATTGGATAGTGTACTTGAACCATTCCTTGTCAAATAGAAATCCTATTAGGGTTGAGCCCATATACAAGTCATATTTAGGATGGGGTCTCATAGAGGGGGGCTTCTTAAAAAATTGAATGGGTGTTGTTGAGATTTTTAAGGAATATTTTAAAGCAAGTGGTCCCATGAATTTTGTAATGCAGTTTAAGCTCATAAATTTATGAAAGTTGGTGGTCTCATGAATTTTATTATTTTGCATAATCAATTCAACAAAGTAAATAATTATATACATATAAAATTGACAAGAATTTAAAAACAAAAAAAAAGGCCTAAGCTAATTGAAAATTTTCTAGCGTCACCCTAAATGCACCCACTTAAGTCTTCAAATTAAAAAGTATGGACTACTATTATTCAAAAAAAGAGATTCTAATTAATCCTATAGTATTTTTTTCATGAGAAACCCTGCTTCTTCAAAATAGATCCTAAAGTCTCATGCATGAGACCCAGTTTTAAATAATGCATTATTTTTAATTTCCCTTCCTATAATAAGTAACTTTGGATGTATTTAATTACACGCATTGAGACTAGATCCTCATCCTAAAGAATGCTTATAATATTTTACCCAAATAAAATGGTAACCAAATTGTTGTAAATTTTAGGATACAAGGGATTCTCATTAGCCCATCTTTTCCCACAATATTTTGGATAGCATTCTCCACCTTCTCGTAGTGAAAATAGAATACGTGGGCAAGTTTGACAGTCATAGCAATGGCTCCCATTTGCAAGGGTGGATTAGCACTTGCAACAATTTTCTTAGAATGGATTAGATTTACTTGGAATAATTTTAGAATATTCTACAAAGACTAAATCCAATCTGCTATCTAAGGGCTTAAACCCATTCCAAGAATCATCCCAAAGGATACTTTTATCACCATTATGAATAAACCAGGATACATGGGGAGTGATTATGACTTTGTAGAGTTTTTGAACTAGAAAGAGGATTGACAATAGAAAATATTATGTGTTCATCTTGTGTGCCAATACATTTCGATCTTATTTAGAACTTGGTTTTGTATGCATATACCATACAACTTTTTCCTTGGGGCCAAATTATAACTTGATATATTCTACAGTCTAGCCCTACCATAAGACTTAACTTTGCAATTTTTTTCCAAGCTGGCAATGCCACTTTTCTTTTTTCCATAGAAACGTTTTTATTTATTTTTCAACTTTTGAAATTTTAGAACTTGGTTTAAGGTAAACATCATGTAGATAGGTATTGTAAATACTAATTTAATCAAATTTAATCTCCAACCAATTTAACCATCTTTCATTTGAGTGCATGGAGAGGATTCAAAAAATATTTCAACTTTGATTAGTTTATTGTCTAACTTGAGGTTGAAAAATATTTTGTAATAACTTTCTTTTATGGATTTTACCTCATCAAAGGTAGAAAGATCTTGAATAATAATGTGTCATTTGAAAATAGATTATGTTATTGGTTTAAGCCCCTTGGAATTAATATACCCTTTGTGTTTCAAATTGATTTATTTTCTAGTATTATTTTTCTAAAGGCTTCTATCATTAGGATGAATAAAAAGGAGATATTGGGTGTCCTTGCCTCACTCCTTGTGTGAATTTAAAGAAATCTATTGGGTTGCTATTGAGGAGCATTGAATTAGAAAATGCATGAGTAGATCCATTTACACCATAAATTGGAAACGTCAAATTTATATAATAAATTTGAATTAGAAACTCTCAATTTACCTCATCCTAAGCTCTTATCATATCCAATTGTATTGCATTGTTGAGATTATTTGTTTATAAATTGAATGAATGAATTCATGTTCTATGGGAACACCTTATTATATGTCTCTTCTTGGAGAAAATTTGCCTTGTTTTAGAGAAATTTTTGATTAGACGATGTTGATTAATCAACTTGTGATTTCCTTTGAATAATTATATATATTGTGTTGCAAAAAGAGATGAGACAAAAATCTATAAAAGAGGTTGGATTTTGGGATTATTACAATAAATGTTCATTCATTTCTATTAAGATATATTTTTTTTTTTAGCCTCTTCCACTACTAGCCACACTTCTCTTCCTACAAAATACTAGGACGGAAAAAAGAGTAGAGAATTTATTTGGACTAGGTGCTTTATTACTTCAAGGGAAAAGATAACTCCATTGATTTCATCTAGGGTGAATTATACATACAACATCTTGTTATGCTCTTTTATTACTAGCTTTAGAATGTGATTTAAAAAGTAGAAAAAATATGTATTTGAATTTTGAACTAGATTATTTAGCTTTGATCCTTCATAAAAATAAACCACTTACTTTTGTAGGTTAGTGGGTCTATTAGGACTCTACTATCCTCAAATTTTATACATGCTATGTGATTTCATTTTCATCTTATCTTAGTGGGTATAACAATATCTTATCTATCTTTCTCCTTTAACCATAGTTCCCTTGATTTTTTCCTCTAATATATGTCTTCTCGGAAAATGATCTCTTGCAACTCTTTTTTGAGACTATTTTCTAGTTGGAAGCACTCTTGGTCCATACCATTTTTTTACAATGAATCCATTTAGATCATGGAGCTACTACTTGATTCTTAATTTCTCCACAAAGATGTCTTTGGAATGAATTTTGTTCCAATCTCTTGTTTTTATTTTTAATAAATTTTAGTTTGGAACATAATTGCAACATCCTTAAATTCTTTATTTGAGGAACACTCCCCCACCAAGTTTGATAGAGTGGAAGAAATTTTTAGTCTCTAAAATACATGGCTTCAAATTTAAAATGGCACTTATTTGGGGTCTTATCTTTAAAGAAATTTTGACTAATTGGATAATGATTTGGCCTAGAAAATGGAAGTTTAAAGCCTAAATCGCTTAAATTCCTTGATAGCCACATTGGATTCAATACAACCTATCAAGACTCTTTGTAATATAGTGGAAGTTTGACCTTCTATTAGTTTGAGTAAAAAAAAATTTTTGTGGGACATTCGATGAAGCAATTTTATTTATGAATTCCTCAAAATTGAGTTGAGATTTTAATGGATGGATAATCCCCCCAATTTTTTCTTCTTAGTTGGAAATAGCATTGAAATGTCTTCCTAGTATTACCAATTCCTCTTTGAGAATGTACAACACTAAACTTATATGATCCCATAAATATTTCTTTGGGGTGATGATAGTAGGTCTACAAATGTCTATAACAAAAAAAATCTCATAACTCACACATCTATTAAAATGCAATAGCATAACAACACTACATCCCTGAGGAAAAAAAACTATTACAAGAGTTGCAAGATAATTCCTTGTCACCAATACTAGTAATAGCATGCTTTATGAGGGTAAAAGGCAATAGGGTTTATCACTAATAGATTCCCTTCACACTAACTCAATAAATCTAGTTGGAACTCCTCATAGGTGATAATGGGATGTAGTCAAGACTCACTACAATTATATGACTCCCTACACTAATACACACATATAACTCAATGGTATAGTCAAAACTCTCTACGAGTAGCAATGTTGATGGAGTTAGAACTCCTTGTAGTAATACACACACAAAACCTCACCAAGTGTGCAACTATCTATTCATACACCCTTTAATGTCATAACATCTCTAAGGATTAGTACTATATGATGCTACACCATGCATCAAGAGTCCATGCTAGAACTTGATATCAAGAACCATTATTATGTGATAAAACATGGTTTAGATAATATTTGCAAATATTAATACTAGTAATAGGGTATCACATCCGTACAACACTAGTTCTCTAACACATATCGAACCCTTGTCAAGAATTAATTTTAGACCATTATGAAGATATTGCACATACAACATTCACTACATTATGTGGAAAATTCACATTTATTTCAATATTATATATATTCTCCTAATTCCAATAATTAGTTTTGTTAGCAAAAATAAACAAACAAGTAAACCATCAGTGAGGCATTGATATACAAAAGTAGAGTTAAAAACTATTTGCAAATAGATTATTCGTGTAATCTATCTATGGGTTCTATTATAAAAAAGGTAACATAATATATAATCAAGTTCAATTTTTATCAACTAAAAACTACTTAAAAAAATCAATCACTTAATCACATATAATGATCCATACACATCATAAAATAATGATAAATTGGCTTTGACACCTTATGTAATGCCCACAAATGTAAAAAAGAATCTTAATAAAAAACCCAACAACTATTTTGGGTTGTCATATTGTTTAAAATTGCACACATTGTTCCATTACCACTTGCAACTCCTCATTTCAATGACATGCTTTAGAGGCATCTATCAATAATTTTACCTTGAAATGAGAAAAAAAACATTTTTACCCATTTAGAATTCACAAGAAATATAAATATGAGTTTGTACTTTAAATAGGTGCATACACACACATATCAACATTATCACACTCAAAACATTATTCAAAATAATTAAAATAAACAAAACATTAAATTTATTTTAAATTTAACACAACAAGGTCTTAATCTCCTCGTGGACTAAGTAGATAAGGTGTGATTGGGAAAACAAGGATATGTTCTAATGTATCTCCTACACACATCTACACATGATTAAATAAATACATCAACCAAAAGGGAATGCTACTAGAGAACAACATGAGGTGACAACGAGGGATCTTGGTTACACTTGACCAAGATTGATTGGTGTAATTTGAAATTATAGTCAAGCTCGCTCTTACTTCATGAGGTGAAGTGGGAATGCCAAATATGATTTTTTTTTATCTCTTGCTGATCTCTTGCTCGTTCATTTGATAACCTTTACTAGCACACTAAGTGTGCACATTAATACATTTAAGATATGTGAATATAGGAAACGTAGCATGATTGCAACTATACTATTGACTTATAATAATTAAGCCAAATTATATGTATAAGAACTATGAATCATTAGGAAAATCCAAATAAGATATTATGGTTCAACACAATGCTTATACACATTATAATAAACCATTCACATTTTCACATATCTCCTTTCACAGTTACTTCTAATACTCATTTTCAATTATTCTAAATTTTAAACCAATTGTAAAGGCAATAGTCCTAAAACATTATCATTATTTATATTATACTTAAATAAAAAAATATATAATTTCTCATTATTTAAGGGCATATACAATATTTATGGTTAGAGGTCATGCATTCACATGCACACACACAAAATGATTTGAAAATCACATGTGATACCATCATACCATAAAATAATTAAATCACATTAGTCACAATTCATGTAGGTTCTATTTATAACACCATATATTTAATTTTTATTTTATCTAAAATTTTATTTTCATATTTAAATTGATATCACCATAGAGATGTTTCACCAAGTGAAGTTCATACACATAAATAAACTAATAATATGATCCCAAGAATTTCACCATATAACTAATTATTCATGGAATTAGAATGAGTTTGCTTGAAAAAGGGATCATTAGATTATTTAAGTTTAACATATACATAACCAACATAATTTTTGTTAGACAACTACCAAAGAGCCTAAAAAAGGTATACTTGTATAAGGATAACAAGGTTCATGAAAACATCTGACTAATTAATAGAATATGAATTAGTGAGCAATGAGGGTGCTACAGGGACCACAAAGGGGTTGGGCCTTACAAGATTTGATATTTTTCTTCTTTTTCTCCATTTAATCTCTTCTAAAGTGGTCCATCTTTCTATAGTTCAAATATTTTACCATGGGATTTCTAAAAGATTTAGAACTATCATTGTCCTTCTTCTTACCCTTTTTATTTAGATTGCCTATGAATAACCAAAGATTATTGGTGGATTTTGTAGCCTTCTTCCTCATCTCTTCTAAGAGAAGAGCAACCAAATTCTCTCAAGCACCAATTTTGAGATAGCACTTCCATTACTAAGTTGTCACATGAGTTTGAAAAAAATAAATAGAATGATCAATGCATTGATCCTCCTCTTCCATGTTCACACCCATGGATTGTAACTGAGTTATAATCATGTTTAATGAATTGAGATGCCTAGAAGTAGAATCACCCATCCTTAAAGTGTATAGTTTCTTCCAAGAAGAAAACTTATTAACTAAGGATTTAATCTAATTTAGGTTCCTAAACTTTTGTTAGAAAATCTTTATGATGAATCCTTTAGAAATATTAAATAAGATATATTCTATAATATTGCTATCAAGATTCAATTGTGTAGTTTTACAAGTCAAACTCATTGACCCATGTTTCATGAGTAGTGGTTCACAAGAACCCATCTCTCATGATAATGAATGGTCCATATAGCACTTAATAGAAAGGAAACAAGGCTATAGTATCTAGATCAAAATTAGTTACAATGTCAAAATATGATTTCATAGTGTTTGAATAGAAAGGAAAGAACGATATTAAAACAAATCTACTAGCTACAATGCCACAATATGATTTCATTGTGTTGAATAGAATATATGTTGATAAGTAGGAGATATCTTTCATAGCATGTCAAATTGTGATATTGCTATCAAGATTCAACCTTGTAGTTTTACAAGTCAAACTCATTGGCCCATGTTTCATGAGTAGTGGTTCACAAGAACCCATCTCTCGTGATAATGAATGGTCCACATAGACCCACATTTCATGAGTAGTGATTCACAAGAACCCATCTCTCATGATAATGAATGGCCACATGGTAGTTAATAGAAAGGCAAGAAGACTATAGTATCTAGATCAAAATTAGTTACAATGTCAAAAGATGATTTCATAGTGTTTGAATAGAAAGGCAAGAACAATATTAAAATAAATCTACTAGCTACAATGTCACAATATGATTTCATTGCGTTGAATACAATATATGTTGATAAGTAGGAGATATCTTTCACAGTGTGTCAAATTGTGATATTGCTATCAAGATTCAACCTTGTAGTGTTACGAGTCAAACTCATTGACCCATGTTTCATGAGTAGTGGTTCACAAGAACCCATCTTTCATGACTATGTGGACCATTCATTATAATGAGAGATGGGTTATTGTGAACCACTACTCATGAAACATGGGTCAAAGAGTTTGACTCATTAAATTGCAGAGTTGAATCTTGATCGCAATATAACAATTTGACACGCTATGAAAGATATCTCCTACTTATCAACATATATTCTATTCAACACAATAAATGTTAGTGACATTGTAGCTAGTAGATTTGTTTTAATATCATTCTTTCCTTTCTATTCAAACACTATGAAATCATCTTTTTAAATTATAACTAATTTTGATCTAGATAATATAGCCTTCTTTCCTTTCTATTCAACACTATGAAATCATCTTCTTGTGACAGTTTTGAACTAGATGCTATAGCCCATAAATTTGATTTGTTCTGAGGCGTGAGCTTCATGTGATTAGTATAGATAGAGAACCATATGGATGGCCTCCACTGCCACAAACGAATCGTTAAGCCGGCTACGACCAAGAAAATTACGCTGAGCAACAAATTTAGCGTTCACAGAAGCATTGACACGTTTCTCTACATAAAATTTCTTTGACAACTTCCTCTGTTTCACCCTATATAATACACCATAGTTTCTGCAATTTCTAACAATCACACTTCCTCCCTTTAATGATTGAATTTTCAGGATCAAAATTTGATAGAATTTGAATAATGGGGAGTCCCCTGTTATTCACATTGGGAGTTGTTGTGCTGCTTTTCGGTTGGGATGCAGCTGCACAGACTTCAAATTCAAGTTGTCCTTTGGAATTCATAGTAGGTGAGAACAAAACTTATCATGCTTGCAACAACCTGACTTTAGGAGCAACTCTGTCATATACCTACCTTTTAGAGAATGGGTCTTTCGATAAGGGAGAGGAGCTGATTGTGGGACAAGGTCCCATAGCTGTTATAGCTATGGACAGCCTAGGGCCCACTGGTGGGTAATTTTTATACCAATAAAAATTTCAAATTTCCTTTCAAATATGATATGACAGATTCATATTAAATTCACAGTATGTCCTATCATAGGTTGAATTTTTTGTTGCCACCTTCTCAATAGTGGGTGAATGCAAGTGGACATTTATTTTCCTATTTCACAATATCAAGTGAATGCAAAATGATAATCTTATTTCCACAATATAAATAATTTTTGCCACCTTCCCAATAAAAGCTTGTTGTGAAGGGATATTTTATTAACCAAAATATAAGTCTTCTTGCATTAAAAGTGAGTTGACATGTACATAAGACATTGCCAAGTGATTTAATTCCAAATATATTTGAACAAAATACATTTCAACATGTCCCATTTCTCATATTTTTTTTACTATCAACTGGTTCCCGGATGTCCATAATAACCAAACTTTTTTTGAATTTTCCTGCAAAATTGAAAAACACGAACTCTCAGGCTCACTATGCATTGCAAAATTTCAATATAACACTTAATTATCACTCTATTACTTACAAATTCACTAAAAAGCAATAATCATAAAAAAAATGTAAAACTAGTTACAATTCAAAAACAAACTTAATATCACTTCAAATCACCAACCACAAATCTTATGTACCCATTAAGCTATCCCTTCTACCCTTAATACATTGAATGCATATCAAATTCCCTCCCATAATTCAAATGAATGCAGATCAAATTCCCTCCCATAATTCAAATTAATCCACTTGCTACCAATTCAAATTCAACAAACCTATTTATGCAAGCAATCCTCATTTGTGCGATGCAAGTTACACATTATAGTTTATTCAAATTTTTCAAATTTCTCACTTTCTGCTGCATGCTCCTAAGCGACGATGACCTCCTCCAGATCGATGCGCTCTCCTCCTTCAGCTCTTTCGGTAAGTCATTTCCATAACCATCCTTTATGCTGTCATCGGCCAGTCTCCCTTTAAGCTCTGTTATGGTAGAAATATATGCTACACAAAATGATACATATCCACGTATGTTTCCCACAGCCCTATCCATTTTCATGAAACTTACACATTTATCTATATCTGCTATATCCCTGTTCATTTTAATGAAACTTACACATTTCTCTCCCCCTATATATATAATATATTTGCAGAGATAGATAGATACGTAATTTGAATGTAAATGAACAAGGTATAAATTGAATGTACATACCTATATTTGTTGATGAACTGTTCAGTAATATATTAATTTCAAATTAGCTATCTATCTATCTCTGCAAATATATATATACATATATATATATAGGGAGAGAGATATGCGTAAGTCTCATTAAAATGAACAGGGCCATATATATTGCAGATATAGATAAATGTGTAAGTTTCATGAAAATGGATAGGGCTGTGGGATATATATATATATATATATATATATATATATATATATATATATATATATATATATATATATATATATATATATATATATATATATATATATATTTGTAGAGAGATAGATAGATAACCTAATTTGAATGTAAATTAACAAGGTATGTATATTTCTATTTTGCAAATTGAAATTAATATATTACTGAACAGTTGATCAACAAATATAGGTATCTACATTCAATTTATACCTTGTTCATTTACATTCAAATTAGGTATCTATCTATCTCTGCATATATATATATATATATATATATATATATATATTGCATAGTCAAATTTATATATTACTGTACGGTTCATCACCAAATATAGGTATGTACATTCAATTTATACCTTGTTCATTCACATTCAAATTAAGTATCTATCTATCTCTCCAAAGTGATTGTATGTATGTCCTCATTTACATTGAACCTAATTAGATGTATGCTTTGTTTGTTCAATTAAAGTGACTGTAAATATCGGCCCCTATCCCTTATAGTCAACTGTCATAATGGCTAACTCCTACTTATGTTCTATGTTGTTTGAAAAATGGTACTAACATAAGTAGGACTCAACCATCATCAAAGTTAGCTGTAAGGGACAGGGGTCGATATTTACACCACATCAAAACACTCTTGCCCTATAGTGCATGCAGTTAGAACTAAGATAGATATATACATACATATATAAAAGTTGCATAATGCCAGCTCGACAATGAGGCATGTGGCAAAAAAAATTAGTCGACTCAGATGCTGATGACGTGGACCCCTCGCTCAAAGTTACCCTACCCACCATTGGTTACATTCAACTTAATTAGATGTATGCTTTGTCTGTTCTTCAATTGTACTAACAGTATGCGAAGAATATCTCAACAACATTATGAAACATTAACACAACTTGAAATAGTAGTATGATAGAAATATTTGAAACCCTTTATTGTCTTGCAAAGCTGTTAGAAGATATAAATTTTTGTATCATGCTGCTGTTGCAAGTTCATATATGTGTATCATAATGATGTGTCAATTATATGCATGGTTAGCTTGTTCTTCAGTTACAGTCAATAGTAAATGTATGGATTCATTGTTTCAGTTGGTATCATTATTTTCAATATTAAGTGTATGTTGTTTACTAATCACTGTGTTGGTTCAATATAGAGGAAGATAAATGTGCAAACAAATATCAGGCAATCTTCAAGGAGAAAGCCTCCACAAAAGCAGAGCTGGACAACTATGCCTGCACACAAGAGAGGTGTGCATCTGCCACATAGTGATGAGGAGGATGTTGTCATTCCTGTTCACTAGCGAACTGAAGAACCAAGTAGTGAGGAGGAGGTAGAAATTGTTTTGGAATAGCCAACCGAATCTGTAGTGCAAGCTAACCTAGCTGTATCAACCAAAAAGGTTGCACCGAGCCATGAATGGACCCAGGCTGACATGGACCATGCCCTTGAAGATGTCGAAGACTACAGCTGGTCAACTAGAGGTGCAACAAAAAAAGTGGGGTATTCCTACCTCAACATTGTCCAATTGGCTAGGTGGTATGACCACTACAAAAAGGAAAGGGCCTCCAACAGTCCTAACTGAGGAGGAAGAGTCATTGATCATCGAATGGTGCAAGGAGATGGCTATTGTTGGCCAAGGTTTGGAGATCGTCAATCTAAAAATGGAAGTGGCCCAAATATGCAAAACAAGGAATAATCCCTTCAAGAATGGGCTTCCTGGCAAGTCATGGTGGATAGGATTCAAAAGAAGGCATCTTGATCTCTGCTTGAGAACAACCCAAGGTCAAGATAGAGACCGTGCTATAAATTTGAGGCAACCGGTTGTAAGTGCTTTCTACAACACTTTGGAGAAGGCATATGCAGAAGGGAACTATGGACTGCAGAGGATTTGGAATTGTGATGAGACAGGGCTGCAAGCTGGTCGAAACGGTAACATGAAGGTGCTTGCCATGAAAGGCGTGAGAATTGTTGCTTACATTATCCCAAAGAGCCGGGAGTGGATCACTATTCTAGCATGTGTAAACGCTGTAGGTCAAAAACTTCTAGGTTTTTATTTGTTCAAGAGCAAAAAAAATGTGTAAAACTACATAGCCAACTGTGAGCCAGGAGCATTGATGGTTGTTCAACCTCACGCATGGATGACGAAAGTGCTATTTATCAAATGGCTCAAGTTCTTTGCTATGCAAGTACCTAGGGGTTGCTCACCCACCCATAGACACCTCTTGATATTTGATGGGCATGGCAGCCATGTAGCCTTCTCTACCATTACCAAAGCAAGGGAGCTTGGTATTGACTTGCTCACCCTACCCACCCACACATCACACAAGTTACAGCCTCTTGATGTGAGTGTTTTCTCCTCTTTCAAGTGTAACTTCAAAAAGGAAAGAACAAATTGGACCATTAGACATCCAAATATGGAGATAAGAAGGGAAAAATTGGCTACACTTGGCAGCCTATCTTTTCAAAAGTCATTGAATTTTTCAAACATTACAGCTAGCTTCAAGAGGATAGGTATTTGGCCATTTGATCGAAATGCTTTGGATAATGACATGAGGGTTAGCGAGACATTCCACTTCACTACCCCCGAAGAAGCATCAACTGCTGCAAACATTCTAAGCCTTTCCAACAATGGTTTGGCAGTCACTGAGGGTGAGTCTAATGTTGGAACTACAGAAGTTGGAGATCAGCAAAATGGGATGAATGGTTAGTATGTTCTACATTTGTTGTATGAAGTTATATTTCAGTATGTTGTTACACTATGTACCATTGTTTGATATGTTGCTTATTTCAAATCAACTCAATTAGATTTATGGTTAGTTTGTTCTTCAATTACAATCGATCTTAGATGTATGCATTTGTTGTTACACTATGCACCATTTTTAGATGCATATATATGCAAATCTGCATATTCATATTTGCAATATGCATATTTTATATGCAATTGTTGTATGAAGTTAAATTTTAGTATGTTGTTTGAGAAATGGTATTAACATAACTAGGAGTCAGCATATGGTTAGTATGTTTTTCATTTGTTGTTACACTATGCACCATTTTTAGATGCATATATATGCAAATCTGCATATGCATATTTTCGATATGCATATTTTATATGCAATTGTTGTATGAAGTTAAATTTTAGTATGCTGTTTTAGAAATGGTATTAACATAACTAGGAGTTAGCATATGGTTAGTATGTTTTGCATTTGTTGTATGATGTCATATTTCAGTATGTTGTTACACTATGTACTGGTCATTGTTTGATATGTTGCTCATTTCCAATCACCTCAATTAGATGTATGGTTATTTTGTTCTTCAATTACTATCGATCTTACATGTATGCATTTGTTGTTACACTATGTTATGCATTTGTTGTATGAAGTTATATATGCATATATGCAATATGCATATGTTGTATGAAGTTAAATTTCACTATGTTGTTTTGAGAAATGGTATTAACATAAGTAGGAGTCGGCACATGCAATATGCAATATGCATATGTTGTATGAAGATAAATTTCAGTATGTTGTTTGAGAAATGGTATTAACATAACTAGGAGTTAGCATATGGTTAGTATGTTCTGCATTTGTTGTATGATGTCATATTTCAGTATGTTGTTACACTATGTACCATTGTTTGATATGTTGCTCATTTCCAATCACCTCAATTAGATGTATGGTTAGTTTTTTCTTCAATTACTATCGATCTTACATGTATGCATTTGTTGTTATGGTGGTGTGTGTGTATATGTGTGTGTAGACATATAAATATGGATATATACAGACATGTACACACATTCGACCATATATATGCATATATATAACTGTATTCTCACATATACACACAGGCTGGCATTATATAGTTCTACTATTGCTGGAAAATTTCATTTGCGGGTCGTTGTTGTGTGTATATGTGTGTATACACAGATATATATGCATATATATCTGTGTATACACACATACAAACAATCGGCCATATATATGCCTATATATATCTGGATAGTCACATATACACACAGTCGGCCATGAATAAGCTACAACAAAGTTTCATTACATGATGAAAGCATTGCAATTTTTTCTTGCACATTTAACAAAAGAAAATCGCAAGAAAAACATACAAAATTTTTTCAATGCATAGTTACTGCCTGAGTGAGGTTGGAAGACAACCTCACCTGCGTATCTTGAAGATATATAGTTTCCTTTTATTGAATATGGTGTAGATATGCACTTTAAGCACTAAAACTGTATCACCACCACTCGGCCATGGCCTCTCTTCCATCAGCGTCTGTCCTAACCAGAGCTAGTTCTCAATGGAACTCCTGAAAATGAATTATGTCTCACTAATGGGTGTTTCGTGAACAAAATGCAAGACCAAGTGAATGGTGTGCATGTCGAGGTGGTTGGCATTAAGGCCGACGACAAGGAGTGTGTTGCAGTTAATGCTCATTAACTAGAATATGCATATGCAAGTACTAGCTTGGCGCTAAACGACAATCGGTCATACAGATGTCCGAGATAGGTTTACACCTAATTTTTTTTATCTTTTTTGGCAGTTTTTGGAAATCGCCCCCAAAACCTTGGAAAGCATGCTCGAAATCTTGCCAAATTTTTATTTCATATTTCCAACTCGACAATGAAGGCACGTGGCAAAAAAAAATAGTCGACTCAGACGCTGATGACATGGACCCCTCGCTCAAGGTTACCCTACCCACCATCGGGTCCTCTCCCTTATAGCTTTCCAGGTCGACCCTGCTCCTTCTGGGGGGTGGATAGGTTGGGGGATAAACCCACAGGGCTAGCAATGATTGGAACACAAACTTGATTGCCTTTCAATCGAGTAATGGATCAACTATTTTTGGCACATATGATGTGGTCTCTAAGTCTTCTGCTTTGAATCCTCAGCTATTAGCCTGAATGTGACCGAGTGTTGTGTATGAGAGTAGCAGTGGGAAGATAATAATATTTGCATCCTTGGTACTTGATTCCAACCAAACCAGTATTAATTAGGTGTGGCAAGTGGGTAGCTCAGTCAGCGGCTCGATTCATGCCATACACAGTACTGCTACGTGTGATCCAACAATAGTGGTTTACAATTTTTGGCCAAACTAGACACTGATATTTTTTTTTAAACACAATCTCCACATTCGGGCACCTATAGCGATTAAACCGTAAGGAATTTGAAGATGATGAAAACTAGAGTCTTGTCATATTTTGTTGTAGATTCTAAAAATATTTTTTTCATTTTTTTTGGAATCAAATTGCACTTCCTTTTCCATCTCCCACGAAAATTGGTTTTTTTCAAAAAACAACATCTTAAAAAAGTGACGCACATCGTATAATGCATAACTTTTTTTTCCTTGAAAAGATAAAATTCAATTCTTTCAAATTTAGATTTATAACTCACGATATCTAATTAAGCTGCTTGGTTAGATAGTTTTTTATAGAATATTTTTTCTTTAATCAAGTTTCAAAGTCAAATCAATTACAATTCAGACATAACACGACTGTATAATGCATAACTTTTACTATATGTATCAAAATTATTATTTTTTTTTTGTTGGATCAAGGACTCCATCATCACGGTGCATAATTTTTAAAATTTTTTTTTTTGATAATCTTCTATTTTTCCACTTGTCTTGAACAAAAGGTTTGTTTCGATGAAAACCTATATTTAATAAAACTTAAAAATAGATAGATAATATAATCAAAACATACTAAAATTATATTAGGTTGGATGGCTTCGTTTTGAGGAACCACGCTACTAGTTGGGTTTTTGAGATCTCCTTCATTTTCATTCTCAAATCGAGCTTCGAAGTGCAAAATTCTCAGTGATTCTTGTGCCTTAGAAAGCAAGGATGAAAAAACATGGGTTCGGCCAAACAAATGTTCAATCGAAGAAAATAGAAATGTTCAGTCAAACAAGGGTTCGACTGAACCCATGTTCAACCGAACCCACCACACATGGAATAAAAAAATGGTTTTAAATGGGTTGGACCGAACATTCAAAATATGTTCGGTTGAACACCTTGTTTTTAATATTAATATAAATATTATTTATATTCTTTTTAAATGATAACTTAAGAGAAAGATATGGAGGGAGTGGGGGTAGGTGGCAAGGCTTAAATTTGATGGCCATATGACTATAATTAAATATTTTTTCCGTAGAATACAATCAAAATTTTAAG
>VDFB02058242.1:680995544-681006621 GCA_007258455.2 Sequoia sempervirens
CGCCCTGCGCAGAAAAGCGGTAACGCCCCTGATTTACTATAGAAAGCTGTCTACGCCCCTGATTTTGCTGCCAACACCCTAATCTTTGCTACAGAAAGGCGGATTTCCCCTCCTAAACACCCGAAATTCCTCCATTCGGATCCATTTAGTCTTTGAACCATCAGTCAACCATTCCCAACCATCACCTCATCATTCCAAACCTTTGCTTTGTCACTTTAAACCTTGAAAAAACCCCCGTTTGGCTATTTTAAACTTCCATCTCCTTATTCCAACCTTTCGTTCAACCATCCTAAAATTATCCTTAACCCCCCATTCATTCTACTTCCTTCCTAAACTATCAATCATTTCTTGCCATTTGCATCTCCAAATACCACCCATAATCAAACCGTCCTACCCTTGTATTACAAAGTGGTTACCTAAATTGACCATAGCGTTTGAACTTGATTATTAGTCTTTAACTTCAAACCCAATCAATTCACCTCCATCTTGAGGTGAATTCGGTGTTGCAAGTTATCATCCTCGGCCCAATCAATTCATTCCTAGCTTAGGGTGGATTCGGTGCCGTAATCATCCCATTGATCAATCAAAGCTCTAGGGTTACAAAAGGTAATCTCACGTGATCAAGCTTGAGGTCTCTCTCTCACGCCAATCCAATCTAATCCAATCCAATCACATCCAATCCAACCCAATCAAATCCAATCCAAATCCAATCCAATCCAATCAAAGCAAATCAAATCAAAACCAATCCAATCCAATCCAATCAAATCAAATCAAAACCAATCCAATCCAATCCAATCCAGTCAAAACAAATCAAATCCAATCCAATCCAATCCAATCCAATCCAAAATCCTAATCATATCAAAATCCAATCCAATCCAATCAAATCCAATCTAATCCGATCTAATATATCCCATCTAAATTTGATCCAAATCTTATCCCATCATAATCAAATCGTTTGACAAAGTCTCTAATCCACTCATCCTACATTTGCATGCCCGTTCAGACCCGTTCACAAGCAAAGAAAATGGCCGACCGTCAAGCTCAAAATGCCCAATCCAACAACCCCCAAGATCCCAAAAACACAATTCATGTCTCATCAGACCCCAACAAGGGCACCAATGTCCCTCATGATCCTCATAATGGTACTTCATCACACTCTAACACTAAGAATCAGAATAACTCGCCACATGGTGAAGAAAGTATGGTTAGCCAACCCGAACTCACACTTGAGGAACATTTTAGTAACCCCGCCAATGTGCAAATGACTGACCGTTTGCTTGAGAAACATGGGGAACAAATCTTGGCCCACTTGATTGAGAAGGGGGTTAAACCTCCCTCCAATGTGGACTTATCCAAATATAAGGGCGCCCCATCTAACGTACTCCAAGAGTCCCAAAATGCACCTGAAGGTTCATACTTCTCCAATGTTCCTCCAGTCGAGGGTTGGCATCAACCCGAATTTGGAAATGTCATCCTCTATCAGGTTAATTATCCCCCACACACTTCCACCTCGGCCATGGGAGGACCTCAAATGCCTGATCCCAATAATCCTTTTGCTTATGGCATGCCACAAAATATTCTGCAACCTCCACCATTAACATTAACCGCACCCCCTCCTTTGAACCCACCTATAGCCAATATTGGGGGTACCTCCTTTGCTACATCGCTTCCGCCTCCTGGGATCACCAACACACCACCTCAACAGGTTCACCAATCTACCATTCCACCTCAATTGCCTCCACAAAGTACACCCCAGCTGAACATTCCGAGCGGAACCCAAAAACCTCTTTCACAAAATGTGCCCACACAACCTCCGTCGTCTCATCCGCAACAACCTATACCCAATAATTTGACCTCTTCACAACAACCATCCTACCAATCACAAGGCAATCCATCTCAACCGCCTGCCCAAACCATCTCTCCCTTTCTTGCATCCCTTTTGCGTCCAAAGGTTCAACCACAACATAATATCCCACCTCAGTTCATACAACACTCGACGCCACAACAACAACTTCCACAACACTACTACTCCCATAACCAACAACAACTTCCCCAACAATCGCTTTATACGACCTCCCTTCCGTCACAACAATACCCCCAATACCAACAAATCAACGCGCAACGTCCCATCCAAGTTTCCCAACAACTTTCCCCACACTCTTATCAAATAAATCCATATTATGTCCCACAACAACAACCCCCATATCAACAGAATTCCCCGTCTTACCAGCAAACCATGTCATCATCCAATCATCCAAACCCACATTTCAACAATCTGACGCCCTTTCAACAAGATCCCTCATCTTTCTATCATCAATATCCCCCCAACCCACCACCAGCTAGCTCGTACTTGTTGGAAATCAAAGCCGCCCTTAAGGACCTTCAAGCAGGGGGCACAAAACAATCATTCAAATTTGAAGATATATGCCCATATCCGTTCGATCCATCCATCTCATTGATCACATTCCCTAAACACTTCGAGATTCCAAAATTTGACAAATACAAGGGAGACAAAGACCCTAAGGCCCACTTGCAAGAGTTTTATGCACAGTGTCAAGAAGTCATGTATAGTGATAACTATCTCTTACGTCTGTTCCCAAGAAGTCTAGCAAGCCATGCCCTAGATTGGTTCATGACTCTTGAAAAGGGGTCTATAAAAATGTTTGCAGACTTATCAGAACAGTTTGTCTCCTATTTCTCTTTCAACTTGCGAAAGGACACTGACACCTTGGATCTCTTAAAAGAGAAACAACGGGATGGAGAAACCTTTACCAGCTACCTCCAATGGTGGCGTGCATTAGCCAGTCGAATGAAGAATCCTTTGAAAGAAAAAGACATGGTCACTCTTTTTGTGGAAAATTCTCATCCTGACATGGCCCACAATTTTAGACTGCACTGTGTCACCACTTTCGCTGAGATAGTGGAAAAAGGACCTATCCTTGAACGTTCCCTTATTGCCAAGGGACACATCAAATTACACAGTCATGATAAAGAACGGTCATTCGGCGATAAATCACGATTTTGGAACAAAAACAAAAATGCAGTGAATGACGGAGTGACAAACACCAAACATGTCCAAGTGGCTAATGCATCCCAAGGGCAACAACAGTCTGTACCCAACACCATATCAGTACCGCAGGGGGCACCTCATCCCCCTCAACAGTCAAACCAAAGAAATCAGGGGAACACCAAACGTCAATACGCCCAATTGGGTGAACCCTTGAGTGTTGTTTTTAACAAATTGTTACAAATCAATTACCCCATCACATATCCTGTCACCAAGCCATTCGACGAGTCAAAACCTAAACCAGCATGGTTTAAGGAAAACGAGTATTGTGACTTTCATAAAATCAAGGGACACTCCTTGAATAAGTGTCAGGGTTTAAAAAATTATGTCCAAGATCTTATTGATCGAGGAGATATCAAGGTTGACCCCAGTCAACCTTCATCGTCCAATGCTCAACTACAAATCTATCAAAACGCCTTCCCAAACCATAGTCAGGGTCCTAGTACCTCCACTAGTCATCCCCAAAATAGCAGCACCAATAATGTGAATTACAAGAATGTGCCTTTCAATTATGAAGGCATTATTCATTACATCGAGTAGGTGGAACCCCGAGTATCCATGATACACGTAAAAGCCAAAGACCCTCAATGTGTTGTGACTACGCGACGGGCCCGCATCACCATCCCTGCAGCCTCCACACCCATCCAACTCGCTCCTGTAAACTCTCAATATAACATCCTTGATCACCTAAGGAAGACCCCCGCTCACATATCCATTTTGGATTTGCTTAAGTCTTCCTCGGTACACCAAGAGATCCTTAACAGAGCCTTGCAGGAGACCCATGTACCAAACGAGATCGACCCCACACAATTCCAAGCTTTGGTGGGACACTTGGCTTTGTCTCATCACCTCCACTTTAGTCAAGATGATATGCCCAGCATTGGCATCAATCACAACTGCCCCCTACATATTGAAGTCATAATTGTCCGTCATAAAATAAAAAGGGTCTTGGTAGATAATGGCTCTGCCCTTAATCTATGTACTTTGAAATTCACAAAACAGATAGGGTATTCCCAAGTGGACCTAAGTAACCAGATAATTACAATCAAGGCTTATGACAATGCAGAAAGAAATTCAGAAGGAATCATCAATCTCCCCATCCAAGTGGGACCTGTGCTCCAGTATACTACCTGCCATGTCCTTGATTTGGACTTACCGTATAATCTCCTCCTTGGCCGCCCATGGCTCCATGCTATGCAAGCCGTCCCATCCACATACCATCAATGCCTCAAATTCCCCGTCAACAGACAGGAGGTCACCATCTATGCCGACCCCCAACCGTTTGAGTATTGTCAAGCTTTAGAAGCATCTTTTCCCCATTTACACTATTGTCCTGGGGTCGAAATGGGGGCATCCCAGTTGTCATCCTCCAATCCATCATCCTCCAATCCATCATCTACCGTAATCACCACTCCATCCTCCCCCACTAATCCTTCAGTCACTAGAGTCCAGATCATTGACAAAGGGTGCGGTGAGTATGAGATGCATACGGCTCTCAATGTAGCCACTATGCCACTGTCACCATATGAGTACGGTCAATCTTCACATGCTATACAAGAGAAAGACAAGATCATCACTTTCAGCGGAAAGAACATTCCTACTACCACCTTCAGATCTCCGAGTGTCAAGGTCGATGCGCCAGAGGAAGACATCGATCAATGGGTCTACCGAGAAGAACCAGCCAGCTCACTCTAAAGAAATATTTTCCAGAATATAGCCAATAAAGTTGTGGAAACATAACTATCAAAGTGGGAACTGGGTAAAGAGAACAAAGGCGTTAACCAGTATTATGATTCAGAAAGTAGAATTGTTATGGACGGAAAGACCAGCATCATCTAATACTTCGCGGTATCCACGTGGACGATGGCTCGATGGAAGACATACGAGAGGAATCATCTTTATGCTCACGGTGATGCTCCGATCCGCAGCGGTTATCCTCCATTTTGAATGCCTATCTTTGTTTACCATCGATTATACGTCCACCGAACTCGTGGCGGGTTCCTAACCACAGCCGATTATGTCTTGCGGACACCCAGGTATATGGGATTGGGGGAGGATGAACACTCTAGTTGCAAAAATAAAAATCAAAAAAATAAAAAGAGGTCATCTAGTGAAAACCTCCCTGAGGCGCTTCCTGACCTAGAAAAAGTAAAAATAAAGGACGCATCTGAAGGTGAAAACCTCGAAGAGGCGCCGGAAGATGGAGATGTTCATCTTCCCCTTATGGGAACTCAGCTATCTGCCAGATCATCTATCCTGATTGAAGAGACGCAAGAAGTTAATTTGGGAACTGCTGAAAATCCGAAGGTCACCTATGTAGCCAAGTCACTCTCCGAACAAGAATATCCGATCTTTGCGCAGCTACTTCGAGAAGGCATCATCAATTTTCCCTGGTCATATTCAGACATGCCAGGCTTAGACCCTGCTTTAGTGGTTCACCACTTAGACATTCGCCCAGACGCCAAACCTGTCAAGCAAAAACTTCGTAAGATGCATTCGCAAGTTGCGTTGTTAGTAAAGAAAGAGTTGGAGAAGTTACTAGACGCAGGTTTTATCAGACCTATTGACTACTCCGAATGGATCTCTAACATAGTGCCGGTTGCTAAACCAAATGGTGACATTTGGGTCTGCACAGATTTTAGGGATCTCAACAAAGCCTGCCCAAAAGATGATTTCCCTCTTCCTAATATTGACATGTTGGTTGATTTAACGACAGGACATGAGATGTTGTCCCTCATGGATGGCTTCTCCGGTTACAACCAGATCCGAATTGCACCTGAAGACCAACACAAAACCGCCTTCACAACTCCTTGGGGCACCTTCTGTTACAATGTTATGCCCTTCGGTCTCAAGAATGCGGGGGCAACGTATCAAAGAGCTATGACCGTTATCTTCCATGACCTTATCCACATTATCATGGAAGACTATGTTGATGACCTATTAGGGAAATCCAGAACGTGAGCCGAGCATCCCACCATTCTGAAGAAGATATTTGAAAGGTTAGAGCATTATAAGTTGCGGCTGAATCCAAAGAAGTGTGTCTTTGGGGTCACCTCAGGGAAATTGCTGGGTTTCATAGTCTCTTGCAGAGGTATTGAAGTTGATCCTGCCAAAGTAAAGGCTATTCTGGACATGCCGCCTCCACGCAATCTAAAGCAGTTAAGGAGCCTCCAAGGAAAGATGCAGTCTATCCGACGGTCCATAGCCCAACTTGCAGATAAATGTCAACCTTTTACTCATCTTTTGAAGAAAGATTCTACATTCTGATGGACAACACAGTGTCAAATGGGTTTTGATAAAATCAAGGAATACTTAGCTCATCCCCCAATTTTGATGCCACCTATTCTAGGAAAACCCCTCCTACTTTATATCTCTGCTACCTCGGTCACACTGGGGGCATTATTAGCGCAGCATGATGATTCACTCAAAGAAAGGGCAGTCTACTACATCAGCAGAACACTAGTCGGCTATGAGTTAAATTACTCTCCTATGGAAAAAGCGTGCCTTGTGCTAGTCTTCAGTACACAGAAACTCTGCCATTACATGCTCAGTCACCCAGTCAAATTAATTGCTAAAATTGATCCTTTGAAATATCTGTTATCTAGAACCACTTTGACTGGCCGCATGGCCAAATGGGTCATGCTACTAAGCGAATTTGACATCGAGTATGTAGAGCGCAAAGCTATTAAAGGACAGGTTATTGCTGATCAATTGGGTGAAGCACCATTAGTAGACGCCTACCCAATAAACACTGAATTCCCAGATGAAGGAATCTGCACAGTGACAGAAGCACCAACTTGGATGTTATACTTTGATGGCTCATACACTCACAGTGGATCTGGGGCAGGAATTCTATTAGTCACCCCTCAAGGTGACTACATCCCGAAATCATTCAGGATAGTGTTTCCCTGCACCAACAACATGGCAGAATATGAAGCCTTTTTCACCGGCCTTAGAATTGCAAAGCAGTGGCACATTACACATTTGAAATTCTTTGGGGATTCCTTGTTGGTTATTAGACAAGTTAATGATGAGTTCCTCACAAAATATGACAAACTGCTACCCTATAAATGCATGGTGGATGACTTCAAGAAATATTTCACCTCCATACAGTTTAACCAAATCCCTCGGGTGCAGAATAAAGCAGCAGATGCCATGGCCACTATTGGCTCTTTGATTGACATGCCCAAAGATCGAACAGAGTGTGAATTTCTTGTCGAACAACTGTTAATCCCCGCATATAATGTTCCTGACACTGACATGGTGTGCGATGTTGTAGGTCCTGCCTCCCCGTGGTACCAAGACATATATACTTACCTCCGTGACAACACCATACCCCCGAAACTTACACGTAATCAACGTAAATCCTTTATCCATCGTTCATCCCGATACATCATCGTTGGTGATACGCTTTATCGTCGCGGGTATGATGGAATCCTCCTGAGATGTCTGAATGAGACTGAAGCCCAAATGGTACTAACGGAAGTACATGGTGGTATTTGTGGGGCTCACTCAAATGGTATGGCTCTAGCCAAAAGAATCTTGCGAGCGGGATATTACTGGCCTACATTAGAACATGATGCTTGCGAGTTTGTGAAGAAATGCCTTCCGTGTCAATAGCATGCGGATTTGATCCATGCCCCGGCACAAGATCTTCAGCCTCTATTAACATCGTGGCCATTCTCTCAATGGGTTTTGACTTGATTGGCAAGATTCACCCACCATCATCTGACGGCCATACATTCATCATCACTACAACCGAATACTTCACCAAATGGGTGGAAGCAATGCCCCTCTCCCAAATCACCGGCACTCAGATTTCTAAATTCATCCTCTACCATATTCTCTGCAGATATGGTATCCCATTCACCATCATTTCTGATAACGAAAAACCATTCAAGAACCAAGCCATGAAACTCCTATGCGATACTTTCCATATTCAACATCGTGGTCGACGCCTTATTATCCTCAGGGTAACGGTCAGGCGGAAGCGACCAACAAAACCCTCATCCGCATTCTCAAAAAGGTGGTCAATAACACTGGACGAGATTGGCACCTTCACATTCATCCTGCCCTCTGGGCATACCACACATCCATCCGTACCCCAACAGGTGCCACCCCATACTCTTTAGTATATGGAGCTGAAGCCGTCTTGCCAATCGAAGTTGAGCTCCCCTCATTGAGAATTTCTTTGAAAAACCTCATCAGCGAAGAAGATGCCCGTGTTGCGCGCCTTGCCCAGCTGGAGTTACTAGATGAACGCAGAATACGGGCCTATGATAACCTACAAGTATACCAGAATCGCCTTAAACGTCATTACAATAAAAAGGTCTGTCCCAGACAATTCCAGATTGGTGAACTTGTGCTCAAGGAAAATCACCGCACTCAGCAAAACCGTGACAAGAAAGGAAAATTTGAGGCAAATTGGCTAGGGCCGTATATCATAACCGCCAAATATGGATCTGGAGCCTATAGGTTGACTACTTTGGATAGAGATCCCCTTGATGAACCTGTCAATATTCTCCATCTAAAACGGTTCTATGCTTAATGTCCGCTTGGTCTACCCTATCAAAAAAGTCAAAAAAGTAAAAAAAAAAAATAGTAAAGAGAAATAAATCCATCCTATGGTGAAAACCACCTCTTGGTGGCACCTTGGATAAGTATGGATGGTGAAAACCTAGTAATAGGCGTCATCCATAGAGGGCTTAATCATTATCTACATGGCATCCTAGTCACTTTATGTTGTCATCCGCACTTTCATCCCCACCCACATTAGCCTAGGCCGCTTGGTATTTGTTGATTGAGCATTGGACGACTCATCCTACCTATCCCTCATCCTGAGCTTCCTTATATCCCACTTTGAGCTTATGTCTTTCGTCCGTTGGTCTGTGTCGTCATATAGGATCATCCATCATGTCGGTCTCCATCTAGATCTCATCCTTTATCGAACTACGTTGCCCCTGCGCTTTCACGTAGGCAAGGTTGGTCATTTGATCCTCCCCCGGGGCAGTTGTCAGTCGCATCTTGTGTCCATCATCGGTCACCACTGTCTTCTTTCCGTCTTATCCATGGTCTTTTTCCATGAACTACGAGGGCTCTGCGCTTTCACGTAGGCAAGGCTAATCTTTGATCGGCCCCCGAGCCCCTAGGTCGTTAGGTTGTGTCTTGTCTCCCTTTTGGTTGTCATCAAGTTATGCCCTTATCTAACTGATCCTTAAACAAGTAAGACCCACTTGTATCAATAAATCTAATCAATTTTGAACATCCCACATCATAACGATCTTTTAGTTTAGTATCCATCATCTTTGGTCTCAACATGATGCATCCTTCCTAACAGACCTCATCAATCCCATTTATCCCCTTGATCCTATGGCAATGGACATTTGAAATTGATTACGATCTTGTTGATGTTTTTGGTTTTTGTTTATCATTTGGGCTCCCTATCGTCACTAATCAAGGCCGTCATAATCCATCCTATTATGGCGTGTTTTTATTATTCCACATAGGGGCATATCTTGATATTTTCTTTTATTTTGTTTTCTCGGTTGTCCCACATAGTACCCACCAAGATCTCTGAGGTCTTGTGTTGTGTTGGGGCATCCTTTTGTGCTTGTGGTTATCTCAATCTCGGACCCAAGCAAGGTCTTTGTGGCTTTGCAATATTGAGATGGCCTTCTTGTCTGGCGTGTTTGTCTCATGCATTAGACACTAATTTACCTCAGTCCTCTGTACCTTGGTGTATCGTGTCCTATGCTATAGCAAAACCAGTGCTCCAAAGATGACTAATTGAATTAGGATTGCATTGTTCATAATCATTACATTAACACTCACCCTATGGTTTTCAGTTGTGCAAATATTCTCCCCCATTCTGTCTCATTCCTCTCAGGGTACTGATACTTTTTGACAAATGCCATATGACATCCATCTTTGCTCCACACCCCCCTTTCATTACTATGTCAGTTCCTATCGACACTTATGGTCGTGTGTTACCTGCATTACGTGTTAGGACCATATATCCATCGCCACCTGCATCACCATACATTAGCTCCATACATACGTCCCCACCTGTATTACAAAGTGTTAGACGTATAATATACCATATCTTGCATACATAAAATATTCATACAAAAATCAGTCATGCATACATACATGATAAATGTCAACTAGGCACATATAAATCATCCCAAATCTCATAAGTGCACATATAATATCACCATTCGCATCCATAAAATTATTCGTACTCCATAAAGTGCATAACTCCAATCATCCACATAAACATTTCAATAAATCAATGCATATGCATAAGTAAAATTATCCATTATTCTAAAATACATACATCTATTCATCCACATGAACATCTCATGTCATAAACATAAAACGTAAAATAAACCAACATATGAGTACATCCATCCATATACACATACGCATGCATATAATCATCATAAACAACAACATACTCCATAGTGTCAATAAGAATTGTCTCATATCAAAATAATATAACATGTGTCACATATACATCATACATATATCCGTCACATGACAAAGTACAAAATCCAGGGATATAGAACATCCCTGATCTCTGTCAATCCATCCTACGCAGTCCATCCTGCATCTGTCAAAAACTCAGTAGCCTGTCACCTCCCAAATGAACTCCCCACATCTGATCTCTGTGGAGACTCAGGTCCTGCCCCTCTGCCTGGTGAAAAACCTGGTGAATCACTGTAACCACGAGTCCGTGTCCCCAATGACTGGGATGGTGCTGGCATCTGAGGTGCCTGTCTGGTATAACAGAATCTCCGTTGTGCTGGATCAGGAACAGCATCACAATACGCTGCCATCCAGAAACCTGCCTCTCTCGTGCTATCCTCTCTCTCTGCCGCCTGGACCCGAGCGGCATTCCGCTCATGTCGATACCTATCTCGCTCTCTGGTGATAGCCCTCCTCTCCTGCTCCCATGCCTCCTGCGCTAACCGGCTCTGTGCCAGCTCTGCCTGTAGTCGATCCCTCTCT
>VDFB02058242.1:681006721-681038634 GCA_007258455.2 Sequoia sempervirens
AAATTCATGTCACTAAAAGTATCCATCTAGAACCAAAATAATAAATTCACGTCACTAAAAATATCCATCCAACCAATTTTATAAATTCATCACACAAAATATCCATCATTCACCAAATTCATAAATTCATAACTATTTAAGATCATTGTCTTAATTTAGAAACTATTGTGGCTCTCTACTGCATCTCTTCATTTCTTTGTGTTTTCCTTTTTAGAATCGGAACTTCTCCTCTCCTCTAGCCATTGTCAATGCTCATCTAAGATCCCATCCATAGCCTTGACAGCATCAACAATGGTTTTCATCCTAGATGCAATCATCCTCATAGGTGGTGCGACACATTCTTGATTTTGAATAATGTTGATTTGATCTTGCATGGTTCTAACATTGGAAATGATTCGTGCTTGCAAATGACCACCATTGATTTTAGGTGGTGGAGTGGGGGGTTATGAGGTGAAGTGGGTGGAGGTGGAGGTGAAGGTGGTGGAGATGGATGGCACAGAGGTGGATTGAGAATATTATTGAGTCGATCCATGTGATCTCTAAGATATGAGTGCACCTGCATTAGATTTGTAATTTCAAAATGTAAGATACATGTTTAGGAAATACCCTAAAACCATTCAATATAAATGGCCTAATTTAATACAAATGATAAAATATGCAAGCCTTGTTTATGTCTAAGGCATGTTACTTGAATGAAAATACAATTAACTATTAATATAGGACAATTTATGAATGTTAAAGGGTTCATGGTTTAGAGTTTAGGATTTAGGTTTTAGGGTAATAGGATACCTTAAGGGGATCTATGTAGTAAGTTCCTAGTACAAAATGACATGGATTTTAAGTGAATAAAATTTGGTGAAGATGCCCAAGGCAACCAAATTTCATTAAGGTCTGAGGCAACTTCACCAAATTTTATTCACTTGAGCCATGTCATTTTCTCCTAGGAACTTACTAGAAATAGATCCCCTTAAGCCATCCTATCACTCTAAACTGTAAATCGATCAACCTAGATCATGATTTATCTCA
The DNA here is from genome assembly GCA_007258455.2 of Sequoia sempervirens. NCBI lineage: Eukaryota > Viridiplantae > Streptophyta > Pinopsida > Cupressales > Cupressaceae > Sequoia > Sequoia sempervirens. The sequence goes on from VDFB02058242.1 coordinate 681,007,748, forward strand.
TTCATATTATAATCCTGCATGATCTTATTATTGTTAAATTTGGTTGCCTTGGGAAACTTCACCAAATTTTGAGAGCTTAGTTGATCCCCTTAAGAAATGTCATATTAGGACCCCTTAAGAAATCAATTTACGGTTTAGGGTGATAGGATGGCTTAAGGGGATCTATGTCTAGTGAGGTCCTAGGACAAAATGGCATGGCTCAAGTGAATAAAATCTGGTGAAGTTGCCTAAGGCAACCAAATTTCATTAAGAGCCTAAGAAAAAATGATGGCTTTGGGGTTTAGGGTTTAGAGAGTTTAGGGTTTAGGGTAATAGGATAGCTTAAGGGGATCTATGTAGTAAGATCCTATGAAAAAATGAAATGGATTAAGGGAATAAAATTTGGTGGAGTTGCCTAAGGCAACCAAATTTCATTTTAAGGTCCTATGACAAAATGAATTCCTTAGTGTTTAGGGTTTAGATTTTAGAGTTCAGGGTTTAGGGTTTACAAAACTTAGGGTGAAGTTTTGGTGTCCCTTGGAATATAATGAACTTGCAAGTTAGTGAAGAATTTTTTCTTGTGGAACAACTGATTGAGATAGCTCTTGTTTCAACTGACCAACCTAGATCATGAAATCTCATTCATATTATAATCTTACATGATCTTATTATTGTTAAATTTGGTTGCCTTGGGAAACTTCACCAAATTTTGAGAACTTCTCTGATCCCCTTAAGAAATGTCATATTAGGACCCCTTAAGACATCGATTTACGATTTAGGGTGATAGGATGGCTTAAGGGGATCTATGTCTAGTGAGGTCCTAGGACAAAATGACATGGCTCAAGTGAATAAAATTTGGTGATGTTGCCCAAGGAAACCAAATTTCATTAAGGGACTAGGAAAAAATGATGTCTTTAGGGTTTAGGGTTTAGAGTTTAGAGTTTAGGGTTTAGGGTAATAGGATGGCTTAAGGGGATCTTTGTAGTAAGGTCCTATGACAAAATGACATGGCTTAAGGGAATAAAATAAGTGATTGCTCTATGCAATCACCATTCTTTTAAGGTCCTAGGACAAATGAAATTTTTCGAAGTAAGTTAAGGGTTTAGATTTTAGGAGTTCCTAGTTTAGGGTTTCTTAGCCAAACTCTAGGGTGGAAGCTTGGGTGGCCCTTGAATAATGGATCTGCTAGTGAGTAGTTTATGAATATTTTTGATTTTATGAATATATTGACTATTTCCGTAATAGAAACACATAATTATGCATTATTAAGATTGAGTTTGATGTATATTTTAACTGGATATTTTTTTAATTGAATATAAGATTATTTTTTTTAACATTTTTTTCATTAATATTTCCTACTTAAATGAATTTTATGATATAAAATGTATAACATAAAATTAGTTAATGTTGAATCAAGTATTTTATTTTGATTGTTTGCACCTGGAAGAACCCTAAAAAGAAAGAAAAGAAAGCACATTCAGAGATCTTGAAGTGTCTAGGTAACTAGCAAAATTGGAGATTTTGACTAAACTGGGTTTCCACTAACAAGTACTGAATAGAATGCTCCGAGGGTTAATATTTTCAAAAGACAACAAACAACATTATGCAAGAAATGGAAACAAGGCATGATTAAAGAGAGCATTTAGAAACATAAAAATAGAAATGAATGCTTAAATGACATCTAATTCAAGTGACAATTGAAACTCCCATCAGACACTTGATTTCCATTTAACTTCATAACTAAATTTGGTAAAACAAACATTGATACAAAATTTATGAAATCAGAACTATTCTTTAACATATTTGCCTTCTAATCTAATTCTATAACTTAACATCAAAACTAAAGCTCTAACATATTTTCTCCATACAATGCAAATGAAATTCAAAACATTTAAATTTTGCAAATGGATTTTCTTGAGCTCTAAATTAGGGTTTTCAAAATCAAAATAATTCAGTTCGATTTCAATTTAGGGTTTTCGCAATTTTTTTGTTCCAATTCAATTTAGGGTTTCAATTTCTAAGCAATTAGGGATTTTAATGCAATTTTTTCATTTTATTTCAAACTAGGGTTTTCAAATTCATTTTTTTTGTTTGATTTGAATTTAGGATTTCAAAAAGCTTGATTAGGGTTTCTAAATGCAATTTTTTATTTCATTTCAATTTCGAGGGTTTTGCAATATTTTTTGTTTTGTTTCAATTAGGGTTTTCAAATACAATTTTTTTTGGTTTGATCAAACAATTTAGGTTTCAAAAGCTAAATTTTGTTTATAAAATACAATTGAAGGTTCATTTTTTCATTTTTATTCAATATCTTCAGGTTTCATTGCATTTTTTCATCTATTTCTACAATTCCTCATTTCTACTATAATAGGAAATAAAATGCTTAAAACATCAAATAAATTAAAAAAAACCATGCTAAAATCAATTCTACTATTCACAATTTCAATAAAAAATAAAAAAATGCAAAAAAATGGGGGTGGATGGGTACCTGGAGGCTGTTGTTGGAGGTCACTGTCATTGAGAACTTGGGATCCTGTGCGCTGCTAAAATGAAAGTTAGTTCATTTTTAAAAAATAAATACCATTACAAAACGGGATCCCGATTATTACAAAATAGGATCCTGATTTTTTTAAATCGAGATCCCATTTCGTACTAATCAGGATCTCGTTCAGTGTTCGTCAGTTCGGGACCCTCTAACAAACGGGATCCTGAGTTTTAAAAAGCAGGATCCCGTTTTTGCAATGCCGATTTCAATTTTTTGGTTAAGGAAAAAACTTCCACGTTTCGTGGACTCAACTTTGTGCACTTACCCATGGACATCCTAGTACCTTTGTTTGAATTACCTTTGAATGAAGGTGCTAGGATAACTACTTCTCTTTCATGTCTGAGATTTTGCTTAAAATTTTCACCTTCAAACCTCATATTGAATCTTTTTTTAGACTGCAGGAATCGGGTAGCACGACCCCCTATAGACCCCCTATAAACTGCAGTGCGCCTTGTAAACTTTTTAACGTGACCGGCGGCGCTGGCGCGACACGCCCTCCGGTACCACGGGACGGGGGAGACTAGAACTCGTGACCAGCAGAGCCGCAACGGAATTATTTAGCCAACCGAGCTAGGGCCCCCGCCCACCTCATATTGAATCTTTAAATGGAATCAACCAGATAATATATTTGGTAAGTTTGTAGCACTCAAAGTAAGCTTTTCAACAAATATAATATTGAATATATTTAATTATATTATAATATATTTATTTTTTATTTTCTAGTGAAAATAGGTTTTTCAACAATTGTGAAGGTCTTTGTTTCACACACGTGGAAAAATAGTAAAATATTGAAAAATAGTAAAATAGATTTAAAAATTGAAAAGTATATGTGCACTTGGTATTGATGTTCTTATTTCAACAAAAATAAATTAACTTGGATAAATACAAAAAAATAGTTATACTTTATTGAAGTAACCTATGTTTGAATTATAGTTGATCTCACTTTAAAAAGTTATTAAAAAATTATGAAAAAATATTGATGCATTAGATATCGGTGTTATGAATCTATATTTAAAATTTTATTATATAATTTAATCATTTTCATAACTAAAGTTATATTTTACTGAAGTAACGTCACTTTTTAAAATATTATAAATTATACAAATTAATTAATTTAAAGCTATGTAAAAGATATCACTTTATTTCATAAAATGTTAAAAATTATATATTTACGATCTACATACAAAATCTCAAAAATACTAGTTCAAAAATTATCTTCAAATTCTTCATGGTTTGATTGTTGTAAGTGTCCACAAGTGAAAATTTAGTGAAAAATCATAATTTCAATGTCCTACTTTGACCAAAAAGTGAGACACACACCACATTGTATATATATATATATTATGTGTATGTGTGACCCACATTTTGATCAAAGTAGGAAATTGAAATATATATATTCTAATTATTTATGTTAATGTAAATAGAGTCATTATCATACCTAGTGGGTCAGTGCAAGATCATGGGGGACCAAACTAGGCCCTTAAGTGGCAATAAAAATTTAGAAAAATAAAGTTAGACAACTTGACATAAAAATTTGAATAGGTTATTAACATAATTTGAAAAATATGTAAGAACAAAATTTGTAGAAAATTTAATGTAGTTTCTAAGATACTAGTCCTCTTTTCGAAAGAAGTAAATCTATTTTGTGAAATTTTAAAATTTCAATACAATAGTACTAAATTTTTTGGAAAAAAAAAAAGCAGTTGTATATCTGACCAACCTAAGTACAAGCAAAAAATAATATATTTTTTGAAACTTTCAATATAAGAGACACATGCCTAGATGTGCCACATTTTTTATAATTTTGCAAGTAAATAATTAGTTATGAATTTTTTATTAAATTTTTTTTTAAAAATTAAAACTTGTTTGTCTGACCACCATAACTTGGTCAAAAATTTAGGAAAATAAAATTTTATTTTTTTTATCCTATAGTATGGGAAGCATAGAGTGTGTTGCATCTTTCAAATTCAAAAAATGTGAAATCATTTAAGAATTATAAATTTTTTCAGTCAACCTATCAATCAGGATTTTAGTTAGAATGTGTGTAGAAAATCAATAATAATTATCTATTTAATTCCAAATAAGTCATATTTTATATTGGTAGAAAGCTAAAAAATTTATCAATAAACCCTTTTCGTTTCATCAAATTTGGATAAAAAAATTGTCATCAGTCACTTTTGGGTCATATTGCCACATTTTGGACCCCCACGATCCTACACTCACCCTAATTAGTTAATCACTTTTCTAGGGTTGACCTATTCACACCTAGCTTAATTTTACTTAGGTTTATTTTGCTTTTTGTCTCACTTCGTATGGTTGAAACATGTGTTCTCATGACTTGAGACACTATTGATACTTGCTCACACATTTGTCAAGTGAGCTCACAAGTCTTCCACCTATGGAGGGGTGGTCAAAGTTTCACTCCTACCTTCTCAGCTCCTCATCCTTGCCTATATAAGAAAACCTTGATCATTACATATTATACACTCTTCATATTATATTGATATACATATTATTGTGCTCATAGTTTCACTTTTGGAAGGTTATCAAAATCAAGCTCTCTAATCTTGGCATTCTCCAACATGGTATCAGAGTCATGAAAGCACGTTCCTTCTTGCATAAATGTGGCTCCCATAGATATCCCTATGAAAGAGCATAATAGAGTCAAAAAACATTTTCATCACATCTAGAAGGCTCAAGAAGCGAAAAATGCCTTTTTTCGTCAATTTTAATAATTTTCATTTTTTGCAATTTTCTTGCCATTGTATGAAAAGTAAAAAATTGAAAAAAAAATAGCAGAAGACCAATTTCCCCTCTGCCAATCTACCCATTTGGATCAATATTTATAATTTTATAATATTTTTGGCCTATTTTGGCCTCTTTTGGTCTATTCAATCTATAATCTCCAAGATTTTATGGCCTTCATCGATCTAGGGGAGAGGATCCAGTAGTGGAGCACCCTAACTTTGTGCTTTTCAAAATCCTATATGGAAATTTCAAATCACTCACATTTCTTTACAACAACTTACTTGGAAAGTCCCCTGCTTATAACTAAGGTTTCAGGGCCGTGTCATCAAATATGATGCCACATCAACGTGTTTTTTGTCGAGGTGTCCAAAAAGGCCCCAAAAAAAGGGAAACCAATACTTGTGCACTAAATCATGTTTTATTGGTGGGCTGATGTGACATCACATGACTTATTGCTTTTTAGATCTACAGAATACATTTCATTCAATTAGGGGTAGCCATCGTCAACACTAACAATTTTAAAGTCGCAACTATTGATCCAATATTATTAAAAATATTGAAAACATTAAATCAAAAAATACTATAACAACTATTAAAGCATGCTATTTGTAAAAGATTGTTCTCTCATTCATGACATTTTTTTGTGGTTTTATTTTTTAGGATTCAACCTATTGTGTAGGCTTCTATTTTGCATCAAAATTTGCACCCACTATACTTTGATTTTCCTGCACCGAATCAAAACAAAAGCATGAGCTAATATGTGACATACTTTTAGAGTGATTCATTAGCTTTTAAAAGAAAAACATAGGTCATATAATTTTCCACTCAAAGGCCTATCATCTAGAGGAAATTGCAGCACTTGCCAGCACCATTGTCAACCATACAACAAAGAAGGTGACCCCACGCGATCTCCTATCTCACCCATGCAACTTCCAAATATCTCTCTACAAATTTTTAACTATTGGAAAAGAAATTAAGGGTTTCATGTGGCATGAAGTCTTCAGTCTTCACAACATGTGCATTGTAGAAGAAATTTGTTTTGAGTCGGCATCCATACGGGTTCGAGTCTCCATACACCTCTCCAATGACTCCATATTCCCTAGGACCAGGTCAAAATCCTTTTTTGGCGCCTTGTCTAAGGCAACGGCCTTCATTTGACATGTGCAAAAACAGATTGTCCTGTATCATGGGTTAGAAAAGGATTCATTTTCATTTCTATTTTCAAAGATTTATTAAGATTCAATTTGACTTGTCAATGGTACATTCGATGACCAAAATTTAGATTAAGTTATATTTATTCTAATCACTTGTCTCTATTTATTCTAACTATTAACATTTTTATACTTGTTAGTAGTTTATATTAATTGTCAAACTGATAGTCAAGTTTCATTAAAGCTTGTAAAGGGGAGATTTTTCCTTGCATAACTTGCACATGGGGGTACTTTTCTTCCTATGAATATTCAATGGGAAGCTAGTTTAATCGTCAAAATTTTGATTGGAAATCATGCTATTTAATATCATTTTTTGGTCTATGAAGTCAATTTGTAAGTAAATTTTGATGAGGCATAACTTTCACTCTGATTATCAAAATTTTGCGAACTTCTTTTTTATTTCTATTAGAATTTCACAAGAAATATGATTTTGCATATAAGTTTAAGATTACAATCAACACTAATCATATGGTTTATAATTAGACCATGTCTAGAACATGCAAAAAGAAGTGCAAATATTGTGAGAGCAATGAACATGTGGATTTTTTCTCATGTTTCACAACAAATTATTGACTTACGATTGAAGCTTGCAAAAAATAATCTCACTAAGACATTTTTTGAGAAACCATCAATTGGGGATGAACAATGTAGTATTACAAGTTGCATTGATATCTCATATCCCATGTAAGAGATGAAAATTAGCTCAATATCCAAGACCATATTCAAAAATAATGAGGATATGCAAGAAAATGAGTTTGCTTGATATTAAGACCTATCAAAATGATGATGAGGTATGAAGTATATTACATATGAGTACAATGACCTTCCTTATAAGCAAGGTGAGGAATAGGATTGAACATGATTGAGACATGTGTCTTAATATTATGATATGAGATGACTAATAAACTAACTACCTAGGAATCATGCATAAAGGCTAGATAAGATAAGTTATAGAAAAGTCAACTAAGACTTCTAGAAAGAATCTTATATCCTAAGTAAACTTAACATGTGAATAAGTCCCCTAATTACCTAGTGAGATAAATTACTAGGTACAAGAATTTACTTCACACCAACACCTCCCTTAAGTGCAACTCAAAGAGAATATTATTATGCAAATGATGCAAAAAAATACAAAGATGGGTCCTAGCTACAAGGCCAATTAGGTACCTAGATGTGTACAAATGTAAATGAAATATCAAGTACAAACACAGAAAAGGAGAAAACCCAATGGGACAAAACTCCTCCCCAAAAGAGAAAAAAAAGCAAACAAGTGAGGAAATATGGAGGACTCCACAATACCCCCAAGTACACCATCCATCATATAGATACATTACAATCAGTAGCCCCTTCAAAAGAGGGAAAGAGAGAGACTATGTAGCCCCTCATAATTTGTAATCACCTGCAAAAATGGTAAGTGCCTAAAGACAAAACATGAGCCAATATTGACAAACAACTTGTGTCCCTTTTGGAAGAAACAAAACCAAGTAAAAATGTAGGAATGCTTTCCCCTTATGGATAGGAATTGAAATAAAGAAGTATTAATATGTATGATGATATCTCTAAAAACTACTCATGTGTCTCCTTTTCCATTGAAGATGAAGATGCCGCAATCAAATCAATTACATGCCTAGTCAATGAAAAATGTGACAAATTAGGACTATGTGTAAAATGATTGTTGTCACCTAGAAATTGCACCCTATGCACAGAGATTGAAACTAAGCTTTCTAGAACAACATTGGATCATTTCAAGGCTGTGGGTCACCTATAGTTGAAATGAACCTCTGGAGAAGGTCGGCTTCCTTTGGGTATCACCTAAGCTAACAATCTTATAAAAGTAAAGGGAGAAGAATGCGTACAAAAAATGAAACTAAACTGAACCATTCCTATGGTGATACACCGAGTTGATGAGAAATCATGAAATGAAAGCAAGCTACAACACACTGAGAAAACTTAACTGCAATTGATTTACTTACTCACATAATCCTTTCAGTCTTATTCATCATTCTTGACAGGTTTGATCTACATACATATCTTAAGGAGGAAGGAACAAACTTCACAGCTTTGGGCTATGAATACAGATTAAAAGAAACACTATTGAAGAAAAAATTGCACAAGCTAACATACAGAAATGAGAGTAGTATAAAAATTAATACTTGCTTTCTTGGTGAACTCTATTCTTTCATTTCATATTTCAATTTGAGTTACAAAATGGCATACATTAGCTGGGAAAGGATCAATAAAATCACTAACTCCTCTGAATGTATCCTCCGAACTACTTGCAAAAAGGCAAAAAATGCCTTATATATTAGACTGTGTTGGCCCCTTCGGGCTTACAAAAATATCCGTCCTTGGAGTAGATTTTTCCTTAGATCTTTTTGATGAAATAAATGCAGGACCTCGCGTGTCCTTGCTATATGTGTAGGTGGAGAGCTACTGCCTAGAGAAGCCTTCTGATCTTTCCACAACCACTGCATTCATGCTGATCCTGGCATCATGTCCATCTTTGAACCACTTCGGCTGAGCACTTTGAATGCTCTGAGCTCACCGTCAATTCATGTTGCATTCATCTTGTGTTGGCATTCTATGCTCTGATTAGATTGCCATAGCTCGTCTCAGCTCCTCCTGGTTGGTCGAGCGTTTTCCACGTGGGCTTGGCAGGCGGTTAGAGCTCTTTTTGAAAAGAATCGCATCTCGGCGAGACATTGAAAGTGTCTCACTGATGCAATTATGTCCTCTACAACTTATCGGCATGACTCAAACTATCGCTGAGATGTCATGACGAAAATCGTATCTCCTAGCGAGACCATATGTTTCGGGGAGACCTTTGTCGACGTCTCCAAAAGTTATACCGCTGAGCTTCCTTTCTTTTGTTGGCTAGACATTCTTATATCGGCAAGACCTTACATCGATGTCAAGCTCTTTCGGTGAGGTCTTTACTTTCTGGTTGGTGAGACATGACGCGGTCATTGAGACATTATGATGAACTCCCCCTGTCTGCCCGAGCTCTCCTCACTTCGCTAAGACTCCCACCAGTCGGGAAGATATTATACCGAACTCACAAGATTATGTCAAAGTATTGTCACCTTCGGCAAGACTTTGGACAGTCGCCATGACCCCATGGCAAAAGCATCTTCTTTTTTCGAGACGTCAGCCTTTCGGCAAGAGGTTATATCGATGGTCCCTCCTCCTCTTGGTGATGACATTACTTTTCAGTGAAACTACAAAGTCGAGGAGACATCTTGTCGGTAGCACCTCCCTACGCCGAAGACAAACCTTCCTCATCTGTGAGACATGCCCCTGTCGACCAGACCTCTCACCGAGCTTCTTATCTCTTGATAATAGGTTTTCTTTTTCTTCAGTTGGGGAGACATCGTGTGGTCGGGGAGACCTTACCCCAAGCCTGTTTCCTTTCACCGACGCCACCTCATGAACTATTTTCAGCGAAACCTTTGATGTCGGCGAGACATCTTAGCGAAGCCCACTTACATATGCCAAAAGTATTCTTTTGGTGAGACCTTCTGCCTTCGCCAAGACTCTCTCTGAATGCTTTGTTACGCCAAAGGCTTTTTAAGTCGGGGAGACCCCAACTGTTCGTTGGGACCCTTCACCGAGCATCATAAGTTATCCTAAAGCCCATTGTCACCATGAGTTTCCCTGACTGGCGATTGAATGGCCTATTGAAAGATCCCGACGCGACAAGAGGTCATACCAAAACCCTCCCATCATGGCGATAGGCTCTGCAGCTTTGTTTGGCAGGACAAAAACTAGGTCACAGCGACCTGTTCAAAATAGAAAGTGACAAAGCAGGCAATCGGCCAGATAGTGAAGATGTCATGCCGACCTGGCTCTAATGGAGGCTGAGCCTATCACCATTATTGCATATTTCCAACAAAGCATGCTTCCTAATTGAGCTCCCTATGAAATGTCATTAGATGCATGAACTAACCCTCAATGGAAATATCCCATTTGGCCCTTATGAACACCTGCAACATAGATGCCTTGCTTGATTGAGCCTAAGGGTCAAAATTAGGTAACATTTCTGGCGACCTTTGCTGGATGTTTGCCTGCTAAACATGAAGACCAATAGCCTAGGCCTATCCATTGGGCATGGAGTCATTGGGACAACTCAGAAAAGATCAAGAGCAGCTTTGTACATGGCCAAAACATAAGGTAATATGAAAAATAGATCACTTGGAAACTTATTGAAAACAAGAAAAATTGAAATAAACTATTTACATGTGTTGAAACAACACTTAGGGAAAGAAATAACAACTAAACCTACCCTACACTAACCAGTGAGAAATTGGTCAAACAAACCCATTGATAGGTTGGGTGAAATAACTGCCCCTTCTAAAAATTTTACAATGTTTTCTACACTAGAGAACAACTAAAGAGAAATGAAGCACACATGAGAATTCAACCGATGGTTGCATGACCTCTTGCAGAACATATTCAGGCTTACTAACCTTTTCATATGGAATGCAAACATTCCCGTCCTAAGGTGGAAAGGTAACTTGAGTGCGCTCTTCCTAAGCAGTATCCTCATACTTGGGTGTAAGCAGGTTATTAATATCTTTGCTGGTCTCCATTTTGGCTAGATGCTTGATTGGGCATCCTTGTGAAAGAATAGCTTCCAAGCCAATCCTGCCGGGTCTATTTTGATCAGCTACTTTCGTAGTCATAACCCCATGATAATTGGAATGAGCTACCTTGTGTGATTCACATGAAACTAGGTCAACTCCTTCCACTTGGTTATGTTGCTCGCACTCTCCGGACGATGGCTTTGCACTAAGCCTTGAGCAAAACTCTTCCACTATGCTTGAAAACATATTTTCTTCAAGTTCCTGACCACCTTCCTCATGCATGACATGTCCTACGTCAATCTCATAACTTTCACCTTGGAGGATAGAGTCAGGTTCAAGCTCAGGCTTTTCCTCTTGAATTAAGGCCCCATTATCTTGCTGATTATCACCTATCAACAACTGCCCAGATTGCCTGATGTCCTCTAACTATTTTGAAACTACAATGTCACTAGTGCCTTCCATTTGAGGAAGATCTTCAGCCAGTTTTGAGGTTTGAGAAGAAGCAATCTGCTTGAAGTTTGGAATCAAAAAAACATGCTCCTTCAACTTAGCAATTTCATCATAGCTGTGCATGCTAGATTGAACCTGTTTGAAACTTGGAATCTGTGTTTTGAGGCACCCTCCTTCACAGGTAGTTGGGGTTCTAATCTATGATCTCATGCAAGAAACTGTTTCATCCACTCATCCTTAGCTGCAACTTGTCTAACCAACAACTCCTTTTCATACATCTGCGCTTCCAACTCCTGTTGACGAATGTGCACTTGAAAGGAAAGATCCTCTTGCTACATATTATACTCATTTTCCCTTTCTATGTCTAACATCAGCCTTTGAAACTGCCACAACATCTCCTTGATGCTACCCAACTCGGTATTCGAATCGTTGGAATTTCGGGACTGACTCGAGAGGCTACAAGGCTGGCTCAAAGTGGAATTAATATGCTATGAGGGGAATTGTGCAGGGATGGGAGGGGTGGCAAACATGTTGAGCATGCTGATAGGCTATTGTTGCATGGCTATTTGGGATTAAACTAGCAGCATGATTGGCTTGATATGGCTGATAGGGGGATTGGTTGATAGGATTTTCATGAAACTGAGGTGGGTATACATGCTGACCATGAAAATCAGTCATCTCTACTCATATAAATATTTGAAATCATAATATTAAGCTTATAATTAAAACATACCAACACTGAACTTGTTGAAACCAGTAGATTTGCTCGGAGTCGCCATGTATGTAAAGGAAATGCCTCCAAAAGGCTGAAACTACTACTGCACATACCACACAACAACAACAAAGAGTATAAATATGAACTGAGGATCAGTTCATAGTCCCACAGGGCGTGCCAGAAACTATTGTCACCTAGAAATTGTACCCTATGCACAGAGATTGAAATTGAGCTTTCTAGAACAACATGGGATCATTTCAAGGCTGTGGGTCACCTATAGTTGAAATGAACCTCCAGAGAAGGCCGACTTCCTTTGGGTATCACCTAAGCTAACGATCTTATAAAAGTAAAAGGAGAAGAATGTGTACAAAAAATGAAACTAAACTGAACCATTCCTATGGTGATACACCGAGTTGATGAGAAATCATGAAATGAAAGCAAGCTACAACACACTGAGAAAACTTAACTGCAATTGATTTACTTACTCACATAACCCTTTCAGTCTTATGCATCATTCTTGACAGGTTTGATCTACATACATATCTTAAGGAGGAAGGAACAAACTTCACAGCTTTGGGGTATGAATATAGATTAAAAGAAACATTGTTGAAGAAAAACTTGCACAAGCTAACATACAGAAATGAGAGTAGTATAAAAATTAATACTTGCTTTCCTGGTGAACTCTATTCTTTCATTTCAGATTTCAGTTTGAGTTACAAAATGGCATACATTAGCTGGGAAAGGATTGATAAAATCACTAACTCCTCTGAATGTATCCTCCGAACTACTTGCAAAAAGGCAAAAAATTCCTTATATATCTGACTGTGTCGGCCCCTTCGGGCTTACAAAAATATCCATCCTTGGAGTAGGTTTTTCCTTAGATCTTTTTGATGAAATAAATGCAGGACCTTGCGTGTCCTTGCTGTATGTGTCGGTGGAGAGCTACTGCCTAGAGAAGCCTTCTGATCTTTCTGCAACCATTGCATTCATTTTGACCCTAACATCGTGTCCATCTTTGAACCACTTCGGCTGAGCGCTTTGAATGCTCTGAGCTCACCGTCAATTCGCATTGCATTCGTCCTGTGTTGGCATTCTATGCTCTGATCAGACTGCCACGGCTCATCTCAACTTCTCCTGGTTGGTCGAGCATTTTCCACGCGGGCTCGGCAGGCGGTCAAAGCTCTTTTTGAAAAGAATCACATCTCGGCGAGACACTGAAAGTGTCTCACCAATGCGATTATGTCCTCTACAACTTATCGGCATGACACAAACTGTTGCTGAGACGTCATGACGAAAATCGTATCTCCTAGCGAGACCATATGTTTCGGGGAGACCTTTGCCGATGTCTCCAAAAGTTATACCACTGAGCTTCCTTTCTTTTTTCAGCCAGACATTCTTATATCGACAAGACCTTACGCCGATCTCAAGCTCTTTCAGCGAGGTCTTTACTTTTTGGTTGGTGAGACATGATGCGGTCATTGAGACGTTATGATGAAATCCCCCTATTTGCCCGAGCTCTCCTCACTTCACTGAGACTCCCGCCGGTTGGGAAGATATCATACCGAACTCACAAGATTATGTCAAAGTATTGTCACCTTTGGCGAGACTTTGGATAGTCACCAGGACCCCATGGCGAAAGCATCTTCTCTTGCTGAGATGTTAGCCTTTCGGCAAGAGGTTATACTGATGGTCCCTCATCCTGCTGGCGATGACATTGCTTTTCAGTGAAACTACAAAGTCGAGGAGACGTCTTGTTGGTAGCACCTCCCTACATCGAAGACAAACCTTCCTTGTCTGCGAGACATGCCCCTGTCGGCCAGACCTCTCACTGAGCTCCTTATCTCTCGACGATAGGTTTGTTTTTTCTTCAGTCAGGGAGACATCGTGTGGTCGAGGAAACTTTACCCCGAGCTTGTTTCCTTTCGCCAACGCTGCCTCATGAACTATTGTTGGTGAAACCTTTGATGTCAGTGAGACATCTTAGCAAAGCCCACTTACATATGCCGAAAGTATTCTTTCGGTGAGACCTTCTACCTTCGCCGAGACTCTCTCTGAATGCTTTGTTATGCCAAAGGATTTTTAAGTCGGGGAGATCCCAACTGTTGGCTGGGACCCTTCACCGAGTGTCATAAGTTATCCCGAAGCCCATTGTCGCCATGAGTTTCCCCGACTTGCGATTGAATGGTATATCGGCCAAAGATCCCAATGCAACAAGAGGTCATACCGAAATCCTCCTGTCACAACGATAGGCTTTGCAGCTTCGTTCGGCAAGACAGAAACTAGGTGACAGCGACCTATTCAAAACGGAAAGTGACAAAGTAGGCAGTTGGCCAAACAGTGAAGATGTCATGCCAACTTGGCTCTAATGGAGGCTGAGCCTGTCACCACTATTGCATATTTCCAACAGAGCATGCTTCCTCACTGAGCTCCTTGTGAAATGTCATCAGATGCATGAACTAACCCTCAATGGAAATATCCCATTTGGCCCTTATGAACACTTGCAACATAGATGCCTTGCTTGCTTGAGCCTAAGGGTGAAAATTAGGTAACAATGATGTTGAACAAGATCCAAAGACAAAGATGATTTGACAATAGTTGTGCAATGACTGTCATCAAAGAGGAGAGATAACCCCTCAAATATGTCTGAGTCCAAAATTTGAAATGTGACTCCAAAAACAAGGATGAAATGTTTGATAAATATGAATCCCAATCAAGAAGACAATGAGATACTTGTTGGAATGAATCATTGAAAGTTCTCAAAATTGAACTTTCTAGTCTTGACATTCTCTAACATGGTATCACAGTCATGAGAGCACGTTCCTTCTCGCATCAATGTGACTCCCATGGATAGCCCTATCAATAGAGCGTCATAGAGTCAAACAAATATTGTCATCGCATTTAGAAGGCTCGAGAAGTGAAAAAATACCTTTTATTTCATCAATTTTAATAATTTTCAATTTTTGTAATTTTTTTGCCATTGTATGAAAAGTAAAAAATTGGAAAAAAAAAATAGCAAAGGACCAATTTACCCTCTACCAATCTACCCATTTGGATTGATGTTTATAATTTTGCAATATTTTTGGCCTATTTTGGCCTCTTTTGGTATATTCAATCTATAATCTTCAAGATTTTATGGCCTTCATCAATCTAGGGGGAGAGGACCTGATAGTTGAGCACTCTAACTTTGCGCTTTTCAAAATCTTATGTGGAAATTTCAAATCACTCCCCTTTTTTTTATAATAGCTTACTTGGCAAGTCCCCTACTTATAACTAAGGTTTCAGGGCCATATCATCAAATATGATGCCACATCAACATTTTTTTGTCAAGGTGTCCAAAAAGGCCCAAAAAAAGTGAGACCAATACTTGTGCACTAAATCATGTTTTATTGGTGCACTAATATGGCATCACATGATTTGCACTAAATCATGTTTTATTGGTGCACTAATGTGGCATCACATGATTTATTGCTTTTTAGATCCAAGGAATACATTTCATTCAATTATGAGTATTCATCATCAACACTAACAACTATTTATCTAATATTATTAAAAATATTGAACATTAAATCAACAAATACTGCTATTTGTAAAAGAGTGTTCTCTCTGATTCATGGCATTGCTAAGTGGTTTCATTTGTAGGGATTCAATTCTATTTTGCATCGAAATTTGTGTTGAAGGGGTCATGGCATATAGGCTGGTTTGTTTGTTTTTGGCACGCCTTGGTTTTCAAAGCCATCGCTGTACCACTCCAACTCATCAACAAGAATTATGTGGCCTCGTTGGCCTACTTGCTGGCTGCGCAAGAGGGGTCAACAACTATTTATTGCTAAAGTGTCTACAGTCGCTTCCTCATTCATAATCTTACCACCACGCCCCTGGCTGCGCAAGAAGAAATTTGTATTGAGTCGGCATCCATACGGGTTCGAGTCTCTGTACGCCTCTCCACCGACTCCATATGCCCCAGGACCAGATCAAAATCCTTTTTTGGCGCCTTGTCTACTGCAACGGCCTCCATTTGACCAGTGCAAAGATCTATCAAGATCACGTTTGGCCCGAAGAGGTACATTTCGTCAACGATCCACATTTGCCTCCACCATCCCCCCTTTTGACTTGGTTTTCACACAAGACTTGGTTTAACCAACCAATTGGTGCGAATTTAGATTAGTGGTTATGTTTATTCTAATCACTGGTCTTTATTTATTCTAATGGTTGACTGTTTATATTAATAAGTAGAGGTATTTTCCACAGCATGTCAAATTATGATATTGCTAAATTACATAATTGAATTAATTTATATTAATAAGTAAGATTCAATTCTGTCAAACTCATTGACCTATGAGTTTGACTTGATAAACTACACAATTGAGTCTTGATAGCAATATTATAGTTTATATTAATTCAAATTAATGGTCAAGTTTCATTAAAGCTTGTAAAGGTGGATTTTTTTTGTCTTATTGCATAACTTACAAATGAGGGGATTTTTTTTATTGTGAATAATCAATGGGAAGCTAGTTTAGTCGCTGAAATTTTGACCTCGAGATGTTTTCAAAATCGTGCTATTTAATATCATTTTTTGGTTTTCAAAGTTAATTTTATAAGCAAATTTCAACAAGGCATAACTTTCACCCCAATTATCAAAATTTTACAATTTTTTAAATTTATTTCTATTAGAATTTCACAAGGAATATGATTTTGCATATAAGTTTAACATAATTTGGATAAGCAAATTTGTAAAAAAAATTGTGCATTATATATAAATAGTCAATTTGGCATTTGATCTTCATAACTTGTAAAATTTTCTTGCATATTATTCGTGGGGGCGCTACAATCAACACTAATCATTTTGGGGGTTAATATTGCATATCACATTGATTTTTGTTTTATAATTAGATCATGTCTAGAACATGCAAAAAGAAGTACAAATATTGTGAGAGCAATCAACATGTGGATGAATTTTGTCCTCATGTCTCCCATCAAATTATTGACTTACAATTCAAGCTTGAAAATAGTAATCTCACTAAGACATCTTGTGAGAAACCATCATTTGGGGATGAACAATGTAGTCTCATTCAACTTGCATTGATATCTCATCCCCCACAATGCCTATTACTACATTTGAATCTGGTGTTAACTCATTCATGAGTTCTAATGATTCTTTGAATTAGGTCATTGTTATCATCATTCTAGATCCATCACATTGGGATGCATATCTACCATAAATCACATATTTGTTTGTAGAATCCCACCTTGTTGATTTAGATGACACCATTGAGGATAATCATCTTCTATTTGTTGTTAGCCTCGATGAAGTTGCATCACCATTGCCATCTTTGGATATTTCTCTTATGTCACGTATGTCAACTTCTATCAGATAATGATTGTGTAAACATTCATGAGTTTACCTATCCAACTCAGCCAACATCACCTACTATATTATCAGATTCACATCAGTTTATATATCATCATACATCCACGATCCTTGTTCCTTCAAATGATATATGGTACTTGATCCATCTTATCAACATTGGCTTGGAGATAATTAAGTATCATTCAAAGGCATCATTGGCATCATTTCAATCTTTGGATCATGTGTAGAATTCAAAGACATGAACATCTTACTTCCTGCATATTCCTATATAGAATGGGAAATTGTCATATTGCACATATTTGTGGTGTTGTTTCTTCCCAAGGGGAGAAATGTTCAACAATCGTGGATCATCTTCAATATCCAATGTCGAGCATATACTTACACTACATGCATCATTTTGAGGGGATGTTGCATGGTTTATCTTCTACTATCAATTTTGGGAGGAAGCGTTTCCTCACATGGAGTTCATAACTTCACATTTTCGGGGTGAGGGGTGAAGCAAGGGAAGCAGGGCGGTCACATGACCTTCTCTCTTTTCTCTCCTATGGGGGGAACATTTCTTGTACTTATATGATAGAACTACCTGCCTTGGTGTGGTCATCGTGAGTCTTTCTTCAGTCTTCTTCACTTGTAATTTTCATTGTATCATTTCTCTTTTGGAGAGGGATTTTTATTTTCCACTAGGTTTTTCTCCTTTACTCCACTTTATGAGATATTTGTAATGAGTATCTAACATGTAATCTTAGCCGAGACTCGTCATTAATTCATACATTACTCCCTAAGTTGCACTTAATGGGGGGTGTTAGTGTAAGTAAAGTCATTATCATCTAAGTGGTTGATCTTAATTGGTTAAAACATTAAGTGAACTCATTGTGGAGACCCAAGTTCAAATCCCAAAGGGACATCTTATGTGGAATCTTAAGTTGTGAATCTTGGTTTCCCATAGTCAGATTTTAGTGTGGAGGTGGTTTCTAAATAACAAGACTTCTTAGTTGTGACTCTTGGTCCTCCATTGGTTGCTTCTAGTGTGGTTGCTCTAAAAGTGTTAAAATTATTCTCGTGATTGTGCTTGTAAGAGCTTGTATTTGTGTTATGTTGATGCTCATATGAGAAAAATATTTATAAATGATTAACAATATAAAAAATTAAAGTCATTACCATACCTAGTAAGCTAATCACCTTTCTAGGATTGACCTATTCACACCTAGCTTAAGTTTATTTAGGTTTCTTTTTCTTTTTATCTCACTTCATATGGTTGAGACATGTGTCCTCATGACTTGAGACAGCTATTGAAAATTTTTCTCACACAAGTTTTTCAAGTGACCTCACAAGTGTCCCACCTATGGAGAGACACTTAACTAGCAATGATGCCTTTCATACAAGTTTTTATGTTGGAATGGCACATAAAATAGGAAAAAGAAATAAAACTAGCAAAATTTTTAGTCCTTCAGAATTCCACAAATTTTGAACTTAACTAAAAAGAAACAACTCTTGGCCTTTTATAAGAACAAGGCAACCAAGGATTGTCACCAAAACACATGAAAGAGAATATAGGGAACAAATCATAACATAACATGTGGCACATGACATTTAGCATAGGAATCTTCTAGAATAAGTCAATAATCACTTTGAATTTCTTTGACACTTGAACTTTTTGGACTCATGTCTTTGCTACATAGTTATGACATCAAACTGGATTGAGCAGTTCATCAATTAAAACTTCAAAGAAAATGTAGGAAGTAGCTAGATATAGAAATTTTAATCTGTTGGCCTTGTGTTCCTTCATCCAAGTTATTATTTTGGGAGATATGCATGTAAGTGTAACTCTCCAGAACTCAATATCACACTCCTCACTCATATAAGATCCATAGATTCAGTTCCCCAGTTACCCATGTTCTCTCACCGTATGCTTCTTCTATGTGTGAGTTCCCAAAGTACACGCCCCAACCTGGGCAATGTTGTTGGATCTACTCATAACCCAAATTTGACTGACCATCCATACATGAATGTTGTCCAACAACCTATTCCTCATGCACATAAAATTCCACATGTCAATTCCCTTGTAAACTATCAATAGGAACATTTTAAAAATAAAGTGTTGAACCCTGACATTAGTTCCTTCAAAACACCAATCTAGAAATAACATGCTTTAACATCATCACGAAATCGCCGACTTGAAGGGGGTTTTTGGATACTTGGTGTACTCGGGAAAAATTGAGTAGCATGTTTAAATATTTGCACCAATGCACCATTTACCTAGGTACCCGGCACCTGATTACCTGGCCTCCTTTAAAACCAGACTAGCCTCAATGTACTGCACTTCCCAAAACAAACCATAAAATGTTTCCTTTTCCTTTTTACATACCTTTTTATACTAGTGGGCTTTTAACTCTTGGCTACAACAACCTACCACCTTTCTCAATGAACTCATCCCAATTATTCACCCAGGTTCAAATTTCCCGAAATCCCATTTACCTAGATTTCTGGCACCCAACACACTTTGCCATGAATTATTTTAAAGTTTTCAACTTTCCCTATGCATACCTTTTGATGCCACAAGTCAACCAGTAACTTCTAAAAGTAATAATTTTTAACTTGGGTCCCCAAGCCTTACATTCTTGGGGTGTGTTGTGAGACCACACAACAGGTTCAATAAGGGTTAGGATGCAATTACAATTATGGTTAAGTTTAGGGTTTGGATTAGGGGTTTTAATTAGGGTTATGATTAAATTAAGGATCAATGAGGGTTAGGGTATAATTAAGGTTTAATTGTAGTTAGGGTTAGGGTTCAAATAGGGCTATGACTCAATTACTATTTAATTAGGGTTCAATTATGGTTAGTATTCAACTAGAGTTAGGGTTCAATTAGGATTATAGTTAGGGTTTAATTAGGGTCGGGTATAAGGTTCAACTACAATTATTATTAGGGTTGTCATTAGGGTAAAATTTGGGTTACAATTATAGTGTAGGTTGAATAAGGGTTACAAATAAAAAGGGTTATATTTAGGGTTCAATTAGAGTTGGTGTTTATATAGGGTTACAATTAGGGTTAGGGTTTGAGTTGAGGTTCTAGAATAAAGCTTGGCATTAGGATAATGGTTAAGGCTCAAATAGGGCTACATATGATCAAGATTAGGTTTAGGGTTCAATTAGGATTATGATTATGATTAAGGTAAAAATAAAATAAATAAAGATTCAATTAAGGTTACAAATAGGGTTAGCATGTAATCAAGGTTTAATTGAGTTACAATTAGGGTTACAACTAAGATTAAATAAGGGTTAAGGTTAAGGTTCAAAAAGGGTTATTGTTCAATTAGAGTTTAATTACAGTAAGTGTTATAATTCAATTAGGGTTAGGTTCAAATCTAAGGTTGGGGTTAGTGTTAGGGTTTAAGTTTAATAAGGCTTAGAGTTATAGTTAGGGTTCTAGAATAAATCTTGGGGTTAGGGTCATGACTAGTATTAGGCTCAATTAATTTACATTTAAATTAAGGTTAGTATTTAATTAGGGATAGGATTCAATCAAGGTTCAACCCTAACCCTAACCCTATCCATTAACCAAATTGTATCTCTAATCCTAACCCTAACCTTATTCCTAGTGTTAACCCTTACCCTACCCCTAACCTTAACCCTAATAATTTTGTCTTTCATGTTGTGATGCAAATGCTACTAGAATATATATATTTATTACTAATATATATAAAATATGTTGACAGATATCCTTCTCGAGGCACCCAAATTTTTTAATCAATTTGTCTCATAAAATTTGCATAGGCTCCCCAAGAAGGATATCTCTCGGTGTTTTTTTATATATATACTAACTTTACCATACCTAGTTAGCTAATCACCTTTCTAGGATTAAGCTATTCACACCTAACTTAAATTTATTTAGGTTTCTTTTTCTTTTTGTCTCACTTCATATGGTTGAGACATGCATCCTTATGACTTCAGACACCAATTGACACTTGCTCATGATAGAGCCCTCAATTTTTTTGACATTTTGAGACTTTTTTTCTTGTTATTCACATGTCAGACATTCCCCATCAATAGGGTTCAAAGGTTTTGCTTAGTTAGTCTGGCCTTCAATTGGTTTATGTTTGATCCTTGAACATTCTAATTTTACATTGACTGGTTTTCCCGGTTGTCGGTCCTATTAGTTGTCTTTTGAGCCATCGACATACATTCATTATCGGCCCCAAAGATTTGAGATTGTCAGTCATTTTAATATATCCGGGCCATGTTGAGTCTTTAATTTTTGATTTATGAGTGAATTAAGTCTAAGTCATTAGTTCCTAAGGGTATTCTCTCATCATCCTAGTCAAGGCCCTCTTTTATGAATAACTTTGTTTCATGTGCAGGTTAAGAAATCACTAGATCGTGGGATTTCATCTGGATTGTTCCCCATTGGCCCGTCCATTTGAAGTGAGTGTGATTTAATTAATGTGAGGTTAGCAAAATGTCGCCATGTGTAAGTGGGCCCAACCACTATGTCCCATCTTAGTGCCCAGAACTTTGAGATCGACAATGCTAATCGAGTAAGGAAAGGTGATCATCACTGTTCCCCACCAACTTGCAGGGATAAGATGCAAGTTCTTTAAAAACAACGAGACCCACGAGAAGTTGCCACATGCACTCTGCAGTTAATAGCAGGTGGAGCCCACAAGAATACGGGGAAGGTCCTATTAGCGTATTTCTATTGGGTGTTCATTTGAGCTAGAGCAGTGTGGTGAATTCAAACAATATTGAGTCAATTAGAGTCGTTCAAGATGCCCAACTCAACTATAAATCAACATCACATATTCAAAATTGCAAAGTATGCCCGTTGCAATTGTTTTGCTTCACGCGAGTGAGCATTAATGGTGGAGGTGACCCATAAGCATATTCAATTCCCTTAAAAAATTGTGTACATGCGGTTGATTCTTTCTTATTTGAGATTCAAAGATGTGTCCAAGGAAATACGAAGAATTGAGAAGCGAATTGCAAAAGTCATCCTGGCTGGAACTATGGTTTGTCATAGTTGAAAGCAGTAAGTACAATAAACACAATTTTATGCCTTTTTCAGTTTTCTGAGTTAGCGTTTGCTTTTAATTTGTTTTAAAACAAGTGAGTTTCATCGTTCTACTTTCATTGCTTTAAATTAGGGTTAATCTTTTCTTTTAAAAGTTGTAGCTCTATAAACTCTCCAAAATTAGTACTTGTCCTAAGTCGTAAATTGTGATTAAGAGGTTGAGTAGTTAAAATTCCACTGTTAGAGATTTTGTATACTTAAGTCCATGGCTCCCCAAGTACAAGGTGCTTCTTCTCCCACCTAGTCTATAACCCTTTCTCAAGATGTGATTGACTTGCTACCCCAGTCTATAAATAAGAAACCAAAGGGAAGGGTCTTGTTTCATGGCCCTACTATGAAGGAAGGGTTGATAGATAAAGCTTTCTTAATCAAGGATGTCGAGGTACCTTACACGAGATGATAGATGTTTCAACATTGGTTTGGAAATAGGAACCTTGGGTCTCCTTTCAGTAATCCATGGAAGGATATGAGGAAGTTGATTGTTCCCAATGTGTACATGGACGCAGATCTCTTGAAAGATATCACTTCTAAATATAATCTATTTTCTAGGGAAGTCAGAGCATTTGATGGGGTAGTTATGGTAAAAATAACTAGAGAAGAGATAGATGAAAAAATTATGATTAGGTTTTTTGGGGTCAGGTTTACGTGAATAGAATGATAGGAATATAATAGCTAGTCTGTTTTGAGCTTTTCTGGAAGAAACATGTGCATGTGATCTTAAATTGTTATGCAAATTTGACTGATAAGCATGAATGATAGTATAATTATGATATATCTTCTCTCCTTGTGTGGATTTGAGTGAATTTTGAGTGGAATATTGATAATATAATTTTCATTCTTTGAACATTTGTTCAAATGTATGTCTCTGTTTTATGCTTTGATTCAAGTAATCAATTAATTCTTAAATAGAGTCATAGATTTACAATTATTTGCAGAGGATTTGACAAGCAGTTGTATATCAGAAATAGTAAGCTCCATAAAGCAAATTTGTTATGAGGGTAGTCCACCCCATTAAATTTTAAAGTTATTTTTTGCATTATTGATTCTTGTATATGTGACTCCATCATCCAATTTAGTAAGGCACTAGTCTGTTCCTTAATGATTCACCTAAAGGGTTAATCAAATAGTTGTATGATGACCAAGGGTTCATACGAACCTATTGGTTCGACCGAACCCATTAGGGGTTTGCTAGAACCTAGGTTCGGCCGAACCTTCCTAATACTTTCCCGCCAAAAAATCCATCAAAACCCCTTATAGAAGGGGGGTTTGAATGAACCCTGGTTCAAATGATCGCTCGAACCCCCAGGGGTTCGTTCGAACCCCCTTTATTCCTCATTCCCCCCCTGAGACACAAAAAAACTTGAATTTTGGCACTTCGGAGGTCGAGTTGAGGATAAAAATGGAGGACTCTTCACAAACCCAACTTGAATCAGGTAGTCCTTAGAATGAGCTATCCAATGAATATAATTTTAATATGTTTTGGTTTTATTATGTATTTGTTTTCTTAGTTTTATTAAACATAGGTTTTTCATCAAAAATGAAGGTCTCTGTTCTGCACATGTGAAAAAATAGCATATTATCAATTTTTTTTTTGAAAACTATGAGTGCACCAGATATTGAAGTCCTTGATCCAACAAAAAAAATAAAATTGAATTTTGATATATACAAAAAAATTTATGCGTTATACGGTCGCGCTATTTCTGAATTGTAATTGGTTTGACTTCAAAACTTGATTAAAGAAAAAATATTCAATAAAAAATATTTAACCAAGTGGAAGCACTAGATATCAGAGTTAAAAATCTAAATTCAAAAGAATTAGAATTTTATCCTAAGTCATGGAAAAAAAGTTATGAGTTATATAGTGTGTGTCACCTTTTAAAAATGTTGTTTTTGAAAAAAACTAGTTTTCGTGGGAGATGGAAAAAGTAGTGCAATATGATTCCAAAACTTTTGAAAAAAATATTTTTAGAATCTGCATACAAAATGTGACAAGACTCTAGTTTTCATCATCTTAAAATTCTTCACGGTTTAGCCACTATAGGTGCCCGAATGTGAAGATTTAATTTAAAAAAATAATTTTAGTGTCTAGTTTGGCCAAAAATTGTAAACCACTATTGTGAGATCACCCCCAGCCTAAAGTTAGAATTTAAATTCAGTTCAAATTTCATAAATATTTATACAAATTTTGTGTCAATTACCATGAGAGATATCTTTTGATGAATGGGTGGCAAGTTATGTAGAAATAAGCCAATTTAATTGTAATTATTACACAATCATCCTTCATTCAAATCAATCTGTGAAAATGATGTGTTCTATCATGTACAATTTAAATGAACACCAATAAGAACACCCTCCTTGGCCCCATAGAGCCTAAAGTGCAGAAGATCTCAGTCTTTGACTAAATCTTGTTAGTTGGCCAGCAATTTTTAGGAGTTTTGAACATAGGAATTGGCTATTCCTTAGAAGTTCCTTTAGGTGCACTGGAAAATACACCAACAAAATGGCGACTCTATTGGGGACGTAAGTCTTATAATTATTAGTTCTCTAAAATGCCTTATTATAGATCACCACGTTACATGTATGGTGATATTTACTCATAAGTCATACTTGATTGAAAGCGTCTGCTAAGTTTAGCTCCAATCTTTGCTAGAATTTCATCTAAATTCTTGATAAATTTCCTTCCCAATTGTCTTTAAAGTATACATTCAAAGGTCATATAAAGATACATCGTATGTGTTAAAGCTTGTCTCAATTGCTAAAGATCTGTCAATATTTGTAAAGATTATAACAAAATTGCCACTAATTTTTCCCAAGAACGTTGGGTGGTGACTCTGACATCTCTGCACCAATGTGAACTAGTGTTCAAGAATATTAAGGAAGTTAAGAAGAAAAGTGTAAAGAAATTAAGGAAGGTGACGAAGGCGAAAAGAACTCAAGCTCAAATGAAAGGAACGCGAGGTCACATGAAGAAGCATCCAGAGTAGAAGCTGGAGGGTGAATTATCTAGGAACAAACGAAAATGACACAGGAAAAGGTCATATAAAGATACATCGTATGTGTTAAAGCTTGTCTCAATTGCTAAAGATCTGTCAATATTTGTAAAGATTATAACAAAATTGCCACTAATTTTTCCCAAGAACGTTGGGTGGTGACTCTGACATCTTTGCACCAATGTGAACTAGTGTTCAAGAATATTAAGGAAGTTAAGAAGAAAAGTGTAAAGAAATTAAGGAAGGTGTTGAAGGTGAAAAGAACTCAAGCTCAAATGAAAGGAACGCGAGGTCACATGAAGAAGCATCCAGAGCAGAAGTTGGAGGGTGAATTATCTAGGAACAAAGGAAAATGACACAGGAAAAGGTAAGTCTACACCCCATCCCACCCCTGAACATGAAATGTGTTCTAATTGTAGCTCAGAATGTGAAAATAATTTGTTAGACTTCAGTGATGGTACTTCTAATGAAAGAGGGGGAGTGTATATGAAGACTTTTGTAAATGAGTATTCTGTTGGATTTGTGGTTGGTTGCCCTTGATGTCAACATAGGATTTTCTTATGTGATCTCTTCATAGATAGAGCTGATTTTAGCTTTTGATTCATATTAATTGGTTTGGATGATACATGACTCATATTGATTGGCATTATGATTCTTGGTGCATTGTTTATCATTGTATTCAATATTTTGTGGACAATGATTTGGTTTTGCATCTTGATGATTGATATTGTCATATGACATTGGCACTATTTTTTGGAAATTTTGGTTTTGCATTCAATATCACATTTAGATTTGCAGCATTGTGATGTTTGTTTCCATTCAGATTTTATATCTTGTGGTACTGATGTTTGGAGCTTCATGTGTAGACAATAGTTTCACTTGATTCTATGGTGAATTTAGTTCTGACTTGGCACATACAGGTGATGAAATTGTAGTGGGAAGGTATATCTTGTTTCAGTTTGATAGCCACATGTATTTTCAACATACTTACAAGTATTTGTGCCATGCTCATACTAGCAAATTCATTTCGGTGAGATATCATTTCATTCATGGAATCATAAATCTTACTAATTGCAAGGTTTAGAACAACATTATAGTTGTGAATATCAACTTCACAAAGGTATTGCTTCAGTTTGGTCTTGGTTTCATTAATCAGGTTGATCTTGGCATATGATATTCAATACTTGGCATTGTTAGTATTTGGGTTCCTCAAAGTAACATTTTATGATTTAAAAGTCGACACTTGCATTTTACATGGAATAATCTTGGTTTAACTTTGGTGTTAAAATATATACAAGAGAATATGTTTTATTTGTCATTGATTGTTATCAAGCCTCTATTGTTTCTAATGGAGAGTATTTATTTTAAAGGTCATGATCGGGCTTACTATATCATATACCATATGACATAGTTTATTTACTTTTATTTGGTATTGGCTTTTGTATTGTTTTAAATTCATGTAACACATGACTATCGACCTTAACACTAGACTTATTTGCTTTCGGCCTTATCATGTTTTATTTGCATTGACAATGTTGTAGACACATCATCATTGTGGTTGATTTGGTAATGACATCATCATTATGGGCTGACTTGGCAGTGACTGTAGTGTTTGTTGGCAGACTTCAAAATTCATTATGATGTTTTTTTGGACTTCAAATGATATGGAATATCATTACATTCGGATTTGATTTCATTATACACTTGAGTTTTGTATTCGATGGAGTGAAGGAATAGGGAAAAATAAGTTTTGTAACTATTATTTTGCCGAAGGAAAAACCCTAGCCACCTGGAGTCGACATGGAAGAGATATTTGATCAATAGTTTGGAAGAGCTCAAATTCGGGTATTTCATTTATGGTTTTTGCATTTGTTAACAGGTATTATTGATCCTTTTTATGATTTGTTTCAAGTAAGAATGATTTGTTATCGGGCTCAAATATGAATAGCTTCGATTAGTTTGTTTTTTATAAAATGCTCATATTTAAAATACATTATTCTATAATTAGGATTTGAGACTCGTTGTTAATCTTTTTTGAAGGATTATTTTGAGATTGAAATGGCATGGAACCATAATTGCATTTTCATAACATTGAGAACTAGTTTGAGAAAGCTAGTTGATTAATGAATAAAGACAAATTGTTCGGACCTGCTCATGAAAAGATTCTTCTTTTATTGGAATCCATTTTTAACTGTATTACATTGTAAAAATATGGCTAAAAGCCATTTCTCATGTGTGATTGATTTGGGCTGAAAAAAGGGGTTTTGTTGCTATTAATGTGTTATTTCTGAAAGAAAAAGAAAGTGAAAAGAGGGTTTGAGAGTTCTGTGTCTCTGATTTGATCACCGAGATTTCATAAAATTATATTGTATTGTTTCATTCAGTACATAGTTAGTGGGCATTGTTGAACATCATATATTATTATCTAAAATTCTAAACAGAGGAGTTGTTGCTCCTATGAAGTTGGTGCTTCAGGAAAATTATTGGAGTTGGTGCTTCACATTGTAAAAGAGTTGGTGCTCTTTTGAATGAATAAAAGGATCAGTTTGTGAGTGGTTTTTTATACCCCAAGAGGGTTTTTCCACTCAAGAAATCTTTGCATTATGAGGTTTGTTTTTGTCTCTCATTCAATTTCATGTTAATGTGCTCATTCAGTTGGTCAATGCTCTGATACATTGAGTCTGTTCAAAGATTAACGTCAATTTGCTCAAGTATGTAAAGTGTGAAAATCTGATCATTAAAAGTATTTTATAATCCAAATTGAAATCTACATTTTATACTCCATGTCTGAATGTTTAAAAGTATGTCAAAAGTAAAGCAATGTTATATTTTGTGGATTCTTTAAGTTCTATTTTGAAAATCACAACAAGATTGTTCATAAAGCTTAATTGAACATATCATATGATGCTTTTAATACGTGTTAAATGTTAAGTCAAGTCTCAAGTTGCACTCACATAAACAAAGTTGCATTGAGTTAAAGGTCAAAAGTTTATCTTTTTCTCTAAGAGTTAAAAATTATATCACTCTGATTCACCCCCCCTCTCAAAGTGAATCCACTTCCAAAAAGTGGTATCAAAGCATAGGGTCATGCATTAAGTTTTATACCTAGGATTGATTATGATCTTGGAAGATTATCAAATATGTCACAACTTCAAAAAGGTATTTTTGTCTGATGGTGTTTTATGAAAACATATCTGATTTTGATTAAGTTGATGTTAAAAGCTATACCTTTGCATTTAAGCCTAGTCAAATTAAGTTCAACCAAGCTCTTGATAAGAGGAGTACTATGGGTAAGTACAAAAGAAATAGAAGTTAGAAGAAAAATACTAGTGTCAAATCTAGTGAAGTTTTATCTCAAGAATTACCCCTACCAGATGATAATAAAAATGATCCTATAGTTGGAGAAGAAGATGCTCTTCTTGTCTTGCATCTACTTGGTTGATATATGAAAATATTGTTAGAAATTTTGGGAAGTGGTTCATTTGTCAACAAATATGATTGGGACGAATTAGTCACAAGTTGAACTGTATTCTTACATTGTTCAAAAGTTTCATTTCCCTCTTGATCTGTAAATTCCTCCAGTTCATGTATTCAGGGGGAGAAAAGTGCAGTATGTGCTGAAAAAATGGTAGCAGGATAGTGAAGATCAGAGTTACAAAGGTACAAGGTCACTGATTAGAGAATTTTCACATCCCTCACTTGTTTCTCTATTTGTCTTTGTGACAGGTTTCATTGGTTGTTTGGATTTCTGATGTGTATTATGGTTTTTTTTCTTTGATGACAACACTAGCTTTATTGATACATTTATATGATCTGAGTGGATATTCAATTCAATATGATATTGTTTGACAATCCCTATTCTTTACTATTCTTCCTTTGTCCTTGTGACAAAAAAGGGGGAGAAAATGATGGTTTGTTTAGATAATTTTCCAAGTTGGTTCAGATTGGTTTGTTCAGATGTTTTGCCAATTTGGTTCAGATATGGCTAAGTTGGTTCAGATGGCTAAGTTTTTGCCATCAAGGACAAAGGGGGAGTTTGTTGGCTTTGTGGTTGGTTGTCCTTGATGTCAGCATAGGCTTTTCTTATGTGATCTCTTCATAGACAGAGCTGATTTTAGCTTTTGATTCATATTAATTGGTTTGGATGCTACATGATTCATATTGATTGGCATTATGATTCTTGGTGCATTGTTTATCATTGTATTCAATATTTTGTTGATAGTGATTTGGTTTTGCATCTTGATGATTGATATTGTCATATGACATTGGCACTATTGTTTGGCACTCTTGGTTTTGGCATTCAGTATCACATTCATATTTGCAGCATTGTGATGTTTGTTTTGATTCATATTTGATATCTTATGGTACTGATGTTTGGAGCTTCATGTGTAGAGACAACAGTTTCACTTGGTTCTATGGTGAATTTAGTTCTAACTTGGCACATACAGGTGATGACATTGTAGTGGGAAGGTATATCTTGTGTCAGTTTGACAACCACAGGTATTTTCAACATGCTTACAAGTATTTGTGGCATGCTCATACTGGAAGATTAATTTTGGTGAGATATCATTTCATTCATGGAATCATAAATCTTACTAATTGCAAGGTTTAGAACAACATTATAGTTGTGAATATCAGCTTCATAAACGTATTGCTTCAGTTTGGTCTTGGTTTCATTAATTAGGTTGATCTTGGCATGTGATATTCAATACTTGGCATTGTTAGTATTTGGGTTCCTCAAAGTAACATTTTATAATTTAAAAGTGGACACTTGCATTTTACATGGAATAATCTTGGTTTCACTTTGGCGTTAAAATATACACAAGGATATATGTTTATTTGACATTGATTGTTATCGAGCCTCTATCATTTCTAATAGAAAGTATTTATTTTAAAGGGAATGATCAAGCTTACTATATCATATACCATATGACATATAGTTTATTTACTTTTATTTGGTATGGGTATGTGCAGGATCATCATGGAAAAAACAGGCCCTTAAGTGGCAATGAAAATTCAAAAAAATCAGAGTTAGGCAACATGACATAAAATTTTGAATAAGTTATCTATATTATTTAAAAAATATGTAAGAATAGAATTTGTGGAAAATTGAATATAGTTTCTAAACTACTAAGTTTATTTTATTTTTTTAAAAGTCTATTTGGCGAAAATTTGAAATTTCAATGCAATAGTACTTAAATTTTAGGGAAAAAATAAGAAGTAGGTGTCT
>VDFB02058242.1:681038734-681091597 GCA_007258455.2 Sequoia sempervirens
CTAGCATAAATGTACCCATACGGACATGTTGGAATAGTTTTTTGGTCATACGAGTTGCGGAATGAAAGTTGTAACACTTTGCAACTTTACACTACTTGCATCTGGCAACTTTTCCCTCCACTGAAAACTCATCACCACAGGAAAACGCCTCAGAGATAGCAAAAAATGAGAGAAGATTTTGTAGATGGTCCCAACACGATCCCATAGCCTCGGACGAAGAGTTTTTAAGCATCACGGTCTCCAAGAAATATACCTTCAAAGATTGCTGCCTTTTAGTACTTTGGACTCTTAAGGGAAACTAGTGGGCAACATAGTTAACTTCTTCACAAACTTGGTTTGAAGTAATTTCATTCTTGTTTGTGCATTTAAAATGGATTTTTAAGCCTTCCACCCTAAAATTGACCTCTAAATAACTTTAAACACCTTAACTACCTCATTCTTATTCATTTTTTTTGCAAACAAGCATTTTCATTCCAAGAGGCAATACAACTTTTGAGACTGCAAGAAGACATCTGAGAACTCTTGAGTGTACTAAAAGAATTCTTATGATTTTTGAAGAATGCTGATAACTCTACTGTAGGAAGGTGATGAGAGATTTCTTAGCGATGAAAAGCTTGAGGCATCTTATGAGGAAGTCATGCTAGTCAAAGAAATGATCAAGCGTGAAGTCACAACTTGCAGCCATGGAACTGAACCTACTGAACCTGAAGAAGATGGTTGTGTTGCTGACTAGAAGAGTACTTAAAGATTCAGAGGGAGCCTGCTGAACCTAAAGAAGATGGTTGTGTTGTTGACTGGAAGAGCACCTTTGGATGTTGTTTCAGTTGAGGTCTGCAATGAACACTTGTACACACCAAAGTATGGTTGTAGCCATTATGGTTAATATCGTGTTGAGGCAATATCTAATATCATGATGAGATGATATTCTTCTTTTCACTTATGGTTTTAGCCATAGTACTAGACATCACGATGAGGTGATTTTCCTTGTGCAGCTGGAAGTATCCTCCCTAGTTGAGAGGGAGTGTTGACGTTTATTGCAGCGTTAGTCATATCCTTCCAACGATCTCCTCTACATAAGAATAAATTAATAATAGCCAAAGCTATTTAATTTATATATATATATATATATCAATTTGTGATTAATGCTAATTCATCAAGAGATATGAGTTAATGAAGAGGTGCATTTATTTATGAAGAGGCTGACATGCTTGAGGCACGATTTATGTCAAATAATATTTATTATTTTATGAAGGCCGACTTCTATCTTGGAGACGCAATCTTTGAGGAGGCACATTCTTTTTGGAGGCTGACCTATATTGTAAAGAGTCGCATCTCTCTTAGCTTGTATATATATTAGATACATTTCATTGTTTTGAGACATACATTTTTGATACATTCCATTTCATATCAAGTACGAGTTAGTGAGAAAGTCTTCAAGTGCAGATCAAGTTATTGTGAGAAGGTTGAGGATTATCATTTGAGAATTGCATCATTGTATTGTTGTGTTGGCATCAGTCTGTGGTGCATATTATTAGGCCTCATTATTGGCCTTCATTGTAAAGGAGTTTCTATTGTGATTCAATAATATAAGTGATATTATTGGCTAGTTTTTTCTCCCTCAAGAGGAGGGTTTTCCTAGGGTATCTACTGTGTTATTTTGTTTGATTTAGAATTAATTTTTTGTGCATTAAATCTGATCATAAAACTAACACAAGTAAATGGCTGCATAGCGTGTGGAATGAGGGGGCAACATGCCTGAGACCCCTTTAAAGTTTGTTTGAGTGCTTTCTTTTCATTTTTTGTGAGTTTTGTGCCAAGTTTCCTCAAAGAAATGTGGTCTCATAGAATTCCATGACAAGCTCATGCAATTGATAGCTGCTCCTAGTTATTAGTTATGTAATGTGAAGTAATTGCATAACTACTTAGGTTGACTTTGTAAAAACTATATTGTTATTGAATTTTTTTCATCTATTAGCATCTAGTTGTTACTTATGCAATGTGAAGTAATGCTTTGAGTTTGAAATATGTGCAATGGAATTTAATCAACAATATGAATATAAACTACATAATATTTAACCATTCTTTTTATGCTATTGTACATTGACATTTAACCATTACTCACTTGGTTAAATTTTCAAAGAGTTTAATCATGCACATGAGGAAATTAAATTTCGATTGTCAACTTGTATATATATCAAATTATCCAATAATCAAGTGTATGTCCATATACAAAATGGCATCAATGCCAACTCAAACAATTTTTTACAATATGTGGCATATGCCATCTCAATATCTATTCAATATTTACATGCCAAAATGCCTATCTCATCCTAAACTACTGGTGGATCATCAAAATGGAGCCTCTTTGAAGCACTCGTTGGCTCTGAAGGTAGCTGCACAAGAAAAAGTCAAACCAAAATTGAGATTACCTATACTATATAATTTAAAATCGAATAATTAACATAAAAATCAATACACATTGAATTATAATTGAATTCTAAAATTGAAATCTTGATTACCTGAAATATACGTCTCTTCGAAGGGTCAGGAGTCCTAGAATATACCCCTCTCAAAGAACTAACCAAACCAACTTTTGTAACATCAATCTATATATGTGAACAAAAACATGAAATTGATCCAAGTTAGCATAGAATTGTCGGCAATAAGAACATATTTACCAAGCACAAAAATGAAAACACTGCACCTCTTTGAGGCTGATCTTTCGTATCTCCTTTAGGTGTTTCCAACACCTCCTCCTTCAGTGTTCGAATACCTACTCCTTTAGGTGTTGTGGCACTTATCAACAATGATGTATAGCTCACAACCACCTGTACATAAAAATGGCAAGTACATATGAAACTACGAATCTATGTCAATGTATGCATAATCAATAAAATATCTTATATATCTTAATTCAATCAAATTTTAGTTCAATTACCTTTCCCTTATTTAATGTTGTGCGTCCATAGTCTGGAGAGCATCGCACCTCACTCACACTAGGTGTTTCCTACAAGTAGAGAATAGGATAAACATATAAGTTAATATATAATTTCATTAATGAGAAGCAAGTATACAGTAAAAAAATGTAAATGAGAGTGCAAAAATACATACTGTGTGTGTCTCGAGGCCAAATGAAATGGCACTAAGGGTGCTATCAATCACCTGTGTGAGATCCTCCTCAGACATTAATTGTTAAATAGACCATGTAAATAAATATTAGTACTTGATACTATCTCTTATTAATATTCATTTTTAAATAAATGCAAATTATGAATTTACACCTTAAATGTTACCTGAGTAACTTCTCCAATGTCCACCTCTCTAGCAAGAGAGGACTCTGTAGGGTGTGCTCCACTCCCCTGCGTGTGATCTACTATAATCTCCACATTCTAGATGTCATAATCAGAAGTATCTAATGGCTGCTCAGGGGGTTGTACAATAGGACCCAAACATATTTGTTAGCATGTATTGCAAATATGTGGAACCGAGGAGGATGATGCAGCAGCACTGGATCCATCGCCAAGATCACCAGACTGTGGCTGAGCTACTGAAGAAGCATGGGAAACCAAAAGACCACTCAAAGAGTGAATGGCCTAGATCATTTGTGTGGCTGCATCCTCTGCAATAGCTGGATGTTGTACTAGAGGTGGCGGAATAAGGGGAGGATGGGGAACATGTGGGCACCTAACTACTCTAGCTTCCCTTGGCCTATCTTGGGGCATACCTCCACCAACGCCCTGGAAGGGTTTAATGTTAAAGTATTCGACATGATGCCCTAACAAAAACTCAGCATATAATTTTTTAATAAATTAAAAAGGTACATCAAGATTATTCTTGGGTGGTTTATCAAAAACCATACACCAACGATCCCAAAAATTATCTACTATGCCCCTATGCATGCACTATTTTATAGAAAGTTTTGGTTTGTTAACATTAACTAGAAAACCAGTGCTGGGGTTAATAAATAAAGAGGCTATTTGGGCTTTTGTTATTTGGAGATATTTCACATCATCATAAGACAATCCACATGCATAATACTGCCTCATGGTTTCTCGCCATGAATGAAATGCATTATGTTGGGTGGAGAGGGTTTCTACATTTGTAATTATTCATGTCAATGTGGTTGACATACGGGATAATTGAGGGATTTTTTTATAAAAATCACAAATGCCCCTCAATTGCTCCAATTTTTCATGAATTAAGTCTTCAATTGATGGTTACGGAGGTGGTGGAGCATTTGGCATTTCTACATTTTGATTTTCAGCTGGTGGATTTTCATTCTCAACTGGTGGAATTTGTGCATTCTCATTCTCGGCAGCCATAATTCCTGATTAAAGTTAAAAAATAATTAATCTAAAATTAGACAATATAAATGAAACACTATTTTTAAATCAAAATCCATTCTAAACTCAATTGTTTCATAAAAATTCAATCAAAAACCCTATGTTGAAAAAAAATCCATAAAAAACATTCATTTTTTTATCAAAATCCATTCTAAATTCAATTTTTTCATAAAAATTCAATCAAAAACCCTACTGTGAAAAAAAATCCACAAAAAATTCATTTTTTAAATCAAAATCTATTCTAAACTCAATTTTTTCACAAAACTTCAATCAAAAACCCTATTTTAAAAAAAAATCCACAAAAAACCATATGAAATTATTCAAATCTAAATCAAAATTGAATCAAATCAAATAAAAATTAAAAAACTTACCTTTTCAAATCAGATTTTACCCAAATCGGATATCTGTTACGTGAAGAAGGAATGCACTATGCGCCCGCAGGTTCTTCATTGTCAAATGACTTATAAATAGTGTTGGACTTTCTTTATATATGATTTTTACAAATCGAATATCCGATTTGTAAAAGTAGGTTTGGTGTTTGGTATGGTGACACCCGAGCCTAAAAAAATTCAACACATTCTTTTCTCATTTTTCGGTCGGTGAAAGACGTTTTTTTTCCTCATTGCCACTTTTTGGCCCACCATGATCTTGCACATACTCGTATCGGCTTTTGTATTGTTTTAAAGTCATGTAACACATGACTATCGACCTTAACACTAGACTTATTTGATTGTCAACCTTATCATGTTTTATTTGCGTTGAAATTGTTGTAGACACATCATCATTGTGGTTGATTTGGCAGTGACATCATCATTATGGGTTGACTTGGTAGTGACTGTAGTGTTTGTTGGCGAACTTCAAAATTCATTATGATGTTTTTTTTGGACTTCAAATGATATGGAATGTCATTGGATTTGGATATGATTTCATTATACACTTGAGTTTTGTATTCGATGCAGTGAAGGAATAAGGAAAAATAAGTTTTGTAACTATCATTTTGCTGAAGGCAAAACCTTAGCTGCTTGGATTCGACATGGAAGAGAGATTTGATTGATAGTTTGGAAGAGCTCAAAGTCATATATTTCATTTATAGTTTCTGCATTTGTTAATAGGTATTATTGAGCCTCTTTTATAATTTGTTTCAAGTAAGAATGATTTTTTATTGGGCTCAAATGTGAATAGCTTCGGTTAGTTTTTTTTTATAAACTGCTCAAATTTAAAATTCATTATTCTATAATTAGGATTTGAGAGTTGTTAATCTCTTCTGAAGGGTTATTTTGAGATTGAAATGGCATGGAACCCTAATTACATTTTCGTAACTTTGAGAACTAGTCTGAGAAAGTTGGTTGATTAATGAATAAAGACTCATTGTTTAGAAATGGTTATGAAAACATTCTTTTGTTATTGGAATCCATTTTTAATTGTATTACATTATATAAATATGGTTGAAATCCATTTCTCATGTGTGATTGATTTGGGTTGAAAACAAGGGTTTTGTTGCTATTAATGTGTTATTTTTGAGAGAAAAAGAAAGTGAAAAGAGGGTTTGAGAGTTTTGTATCTCTCATTTGATCACCGAGATTTCATAAAATTATATTGTATTGTTTCATTCAATACATATTTAGTGGGCATTGTTGAACATCATATATTATTATCTAAAATTCTAAACAGAGGAGTTGTTGCTCCTATGAAGTTGGTGCTTTAGGAAAATTATTGGATTTTATGCTCCACATTGTAACAAAGTTGGTGCTCTTTTGAATGAATAAAAGGATCAATTTGTGAGTGGTTTTTTATACCCCAAGAGGGTTTTTCCACTTAGGAAATCTTTGTGTTATGAGGTGTGTTTTTGTCTCTCATTTAGTTTCATGTTAATGTTCTTATTCAGTTGGTCAATTCTCTGATACATTGAGTCTATTCAAAATATTAACATCCATTTGCTCAAGTCTATAAATTGTACAAATATAATCATTAAAAGTATTTTATAATGCAAATTGAAATCTGCATTTTATACTCCATGTGTGAATGTTTAAAAGTATGTCAAAAGTAAAGCAATGTTATCTTTTATGGAGTCTTTAAGTTTTGTTTTGAAAAGCACAACAAGATTGTTCATAAAGCTTAATTGAGCATATCATATGATGCTTTTAATATGTGTTAAATGTTAAGTCAAGTCTCAAGTTGCGCTCGCATAAACAAATTTGCATTGAGTTAAAGGTCAAAAGTTTATCTTTTTCTATAAGAGTTAAAAATTATATCACTCTGATTCACCCCCCTCTCAGAGTGAATCCACTTCCAACATATTCCTCAGACCCTGGTATGCAATCTATGAATCAAAGAGAAAGGTGTAGAATCCAGAGACATAATGCCATTGCTAGGCATGCCAGAGCCAAAGGATATATTACCCCATATTCCCATGCATACACCCCTATCCCTGATGACTTATTGCTTGAAGGTGACTATTCCCATGATCCACTTCCTTTCTAGGATAAAAATGTAGTAATATTTGATAGAGAGTCTACGTTTCTAGATGAAGAAGAAGTGATGAATGATGTGCATTTACTTAATCAAAGGATTTCTAAATGTAATGAAAATAGAAAGAAAAGGGAAGCAACTAAGGAGAAGAGAATTAGGGATGCTATGATGTAGAGGGATGAGTTAAGAAGGAAGGCTGAGGTGATGGAGGCAATGGAAAAATTGGCAGCTCAAGCTGACCAGGAAGATGGCCTAGTAGTGGAAGAAATTGTAGGGAAAATTCTTGTAAATCCTCAGTTGATAAGAATATTGGGAGCCCACGAACCAATGCTGCTAAAAAAAATGCCATCCCATCTCCTCCCCCTCCTAAGAATACCAAGAAAGAATCCCATGATGTTGATAAAGTGAAGCGCCCTATGAATGAAAGAAAAGCTAATGAAGGGGTAAAAATTAATAAGGGAGGTGCTTCAAAGAAAGATACATATCAAGATGATTCTATTTCAGTCTTTGATAAATTAATGAAGGAGAATGAAGAATTGGATAGGAAGAAAAAAGAAATGGAGTTAATGGCAGTCAACAAGGAAATGAAGAAGAAGCTTAGTTTCATGGAATCTACATTGAAAGATCTTGTCCCTGAAACCCAGAGCCCTCAAGGTCGCTCATCTTCCTCAAACCCTCATACCAGTGACAAAATTTCACCTACCGGTAACCCTTCTAGCTCTTCTCAATAGCTTGAAGACAAGGATAGAACTGTCCATTTTAATGATCAACATGATTCTCAACATAGAAGGCATGGACATAATGGTGAAAGAAGAGATAATGATAACCAAGATGAGGAAGAAGGCCCTATGGGTAGGAGATTGTTGCATACCAATAGGTATAGGCAACTATCACAAGTAGAATTTGGCAAATAAATGACTACATGACTAAAAAATTTAGTCACATGACTAAAAATTTTAGACTCGTGACTAACACTAGAAGTATTTGGAAAATAAATGACTAATTTGGTCATCGGGTAAAATCACAACAAAATGACTAAATAAATGACTAATATCAGACAAACAAAAATGACTAATATTAGGAAAATAAAAATGACTAAATAAATAACTAAATAAATGTGCTCATTATTAAAATCTTGGCCATAATTTTGATTTTAATAAACATACTCTAAAACCTTTGTCAAGACCTTATTTTCGATCGTAGCCCGCCATAACTAATAATAAAATATTACAAATAAATATTTTTTGCGGAATAAATATTTTGTTTTGTGGTGTCATCATATGAACACCAAAGTTTCTTCTAAATTGACGAAAAACCACCAAATTATAAAAATTAATGAAAATCATAAGAGAACCTAAAATACTAAAACCCAAAAACCTTGAAAAATAAAAAAAATAAGCAAAAGGAAGAGAAAAAAAAAGAAAAGAATAAGCAACCAAATAATCTAAGAGGAAAAAGGACCATTTTTTTTTTTATAAGCATAATTTTCATTTTAATAAACATACTCTAAAACCTCCGTGAAGACCTTATTTTCAATGAAGCCTACCAAAATGGAGCAGTGAATCGAAACCTTATTTTCAAGGTAGCTTGCCAAAATGGAGAAGTAAAGAACACCTAATTTTAGATTGCAACCTCTGCCCATTTTTCTCCATCAGACACAATTTGTGCAAAATCTTGTTGTAAGTCACTTTTCATGGTTTTAGTTAATTTTACTTTTCAAATCTATACGTAGTCAGGCCATATGATCCATATGATCCATTCTTTTTAATAATTTTACTAGCTGCTTGTTGACTAACAGTGATTATGTTCTTTTTTAGGCTAATTATGAAAAAGTAGATCCATCTTGTGTTGCAGAAGTTAAGGATTTATATCTAGAGAGCTTGGAATCGAGGTTTGTTTATTCTTTTCTTTTCCATTATGAGATGTTAAAAGTGATCTTTTGTTTTAGAATTTTTCACTATCAAATTGCATAGTTCATAGGAGAAATTACTTTTATCTATAAAAATGATATTAAGGAACATGTAGATTGAGTTGTCTAAAGAAAAAGGATGAACAATAATAAAGTGAAAAGTGGCTCTTCTTATATCAACCATGTAGAGTACAATGAAAGGAGTGCAAGGATGGTAGGTGTTTAACGTTTACAGTGTAGTGGAACAGTAGTTCAGTTGTACAATAGATGTCATCCTACTTTGTTTGAGAACTCTTACTGAATTCCAAAAAATAGGATTTCCCAAATGACACCAACAAGAAGAGCTGATTCATAGGCCTTATGAAAATCTCTAACTTTTTGGCTCCCCTTTGATACTTTTATGCATACTTACATATTACATCTCCATGATTAATATGGACTGGAAGGGTTGAAAGGGAACGTGTTATTCTTTTCCATTTATTGGAAAATAAAGAGTTTGAAGTGACTGAAAGAATCAAATGTAGCTATTCACTCTAGATGCTTTATTCTCATTTGGTTATTAATATATCCAGATATAAACCATGATGACTTAAATCAGAACTAGAAGAAATCTCATGAAAACTACAGGAAGAGATCAGTGATTAGATGAATCATGGAAATGAAACCAACTCCATAAGCCACAACAAACAAAATATGCAATGCAAATGAGAATATAGACCTTCAAAGGAGTTGCAATGGATAAAGAATCATCCTCCCTTAGATCTCTTGTGAGAATTCCTGAAAGCTCTTCAGTTATCCACAATATCCACATGCTATGAGCTCTGATACAAATATTGTGCATAGTTCTTCTCAATTTATTCAATTTGGTGCTATTATTTTTATCCTGTGATTCAGGCTTCAAACCAACCCATCTCATTAGTATTTTTCTTCTAGAATTGTCTAGAAGAGGGTAATAAAAATCAGTACTGGAGTATCTAAAAGTTGAAGATTCTTTCCCTTAAATTGAAGCTTTATTCTCGACAAACTAGAGCTGAGACAAGCCAAGAACTAGTGGAAGGGAAGTTGAATGAAAATTGAAAGCAACTAAAAGCCTTCCTAAGAAAAGTTCCCTTTCCAAGTGCTATAATTGTTGGTTCTAGTGTCTCCTTCATTTTTTCTGGCATCTCATTTTTCATTTCTTGATAGAGAGCTTCTGAAAGATGTGCAATATGTTCTTATAAAATGGAAGCATTGCTCTTTCAAATAAGGTTCTAAATCATTTATCCTTGAAGGAGATTTATGTGCATGAAGAAAAATTAGGAGGTCTTCCAAAATATTCTTGGACCTCTCATCTATGGTATCTTTTATTTGAGTAACCTTAGTTCCAATATAAGTGTTAAGGCACCCAAACTAGTATTCATCATTTGTCATCATAAATGTAAAACTCAACCCAAGTAAATTGACAATTTTTAGGTCCCCTCTCTTGACAAGCCAACCCTCACTAGTAGTTAATTTGTGCAAATGGGTTTCAATGTCTTTGTAACTTGCCAGAGATGTAACTATGGCTTCAAGGCATTTACCAACCTTAACTCTAGTTGACCTCCACCCTTATGCTCTTGTTTCAATTCAGTTTGTTCCCAACCCTACAAATCATAGACTAATAAATGGTAAGCCTTGAAATCATGGAACAAAAAACTACAAGAGAGGGAGCAAGCATACAACATTAAAATTGTGACTTGCAGTAGTAAATGAAAAGAAGCAATAGGTAGTTTGATATACAATTAGAAAAGGGAATTTTATGAGGCTACCTTAAGGAAGCAAATTAAAACTTAAATAAAATCATGCTTCAAATTCACTTTGTTTGAGAACTCTTACTAAATTCCCAAAAATAGGAGTTCCCAAATTATGCCAAAAACAAGAGTTGATACATAGGCCCTATGAAAATCTCTAACTTTTTGGCCCCCCTTTGATACTTTTCTGCATACTTATAGATTACATCTCCATGATTAATATGGACTGGAAGGGTTTAAAGGGCACATGTTATCTTTTCCATTTA
Source organism: Sequoia sempervirens (assembly GCA_007258455.2). Taxonomy (NCBI): domain Eukaryota; kingdom Viridiplantae; phylum Streptophyta; class Pinopsida; order Cupressales; family Cupressaceae; genus Sequoia; species Sequoia sempervirens. Next base: position 681,049,491 of record VDFB02058242.1, read on the forward strand.
TTGGGCAATAAAGAGTTTGAAGTGACTGAAAGAATCAAATGTAGCTATTTACTCTAGATGCTTTATTCTCATTTGGTTATTAATATATCCAGATATAAACCATGATGACTTAAATTAGAACTAGAAGAAATCTCATGAAAACTGCAAGAAGAGATCAGTGATTAGATGAGTCATGGAAATGAAACCAACTCCATAAGCCACAACAAACAAAAAATGAAATGCAAATGAGAATACAGGCCTTCAAAGGAGTTGTCATGGATAAAGAATCATCCTCCTAAGATCTCTTGTGAGAATGCCTAAAAGCTCTTTAGTTATCCACATGCTATGAGCTCTGATACAAAGATTGTGCATAGTTCTTCTCAATTTATTCAATTTGGTGCTATTATTTTTATCTTGTGATTTGGGCTTCAAACCAACCCCTCTCATTAGTATTTGTCTTCTAGAACTGTCTAGAAGAGGGTAATAAAAATTAGTACTCGAATATTTGAAAATTGAAGATAGAAAATCTAACACATAATCTCGAATAATTATACAAATAAAAAGAAACTACTCTCAATGTCTAACAAAATAGAAAATATTAAATCTTATTCGTTAATATCATACTTAAATAATCAAACTATATATCACTATTCACCTTCTTATTTCCAAAGCATTAATTTTATAAATTTTTAGCTCTCAATATTAGTTTAATTAACCTAAACTAATTATACTTATTTAAATATATTTACTTAAACTAAACTCAATCTAAAACAAACCTTATTTTTATTTTCAAATTGTAAGCGAATGAAGAAAGAAGAAATTAAGTAAAACAATTGAAAACCTTGAACATAGGGTCAATTGATATTTCATTCCATAAGGCAAAAGGGTGCACATTGCATGAAAAATGTGCACCAACTTGTAGATATATATTAGTAAAGTAAAAGAATAAATTTCTAACACTAGTCTCAAATTTTTTACTACCTACTAAATAAAAAATTATAGCTTCTAAATTATGTGTAGGTAAAGCAACAACAGGTAAAGGGAGAATTTCAATGGAAACATTTTCCTAATGATATGGCTGAGTAAGGCCATTTCCATTTGATAGGTCATTACCATTCATTTCACTGATGGGTTTGGAAGAATTTCTTGACTTGCGTTGGAAGTAGATAATCCATGTTACAATTTCAAGAATGACTACAATTACACCCAAAGCAACAAGAACAACAATGCAATCCTTCTTCCACTTCATTTCAAGATCCAAGATGTTAAAGCCTTTTAAGATGTTTATTATGCTCAATATGATCACTAAGTAGCCAATTGAGTAGTGATATATATTCTACTATACATAGAACTTGTTATCCTTCTTAGGTCGTAAGAGTAGAGCAAAAACCTGCAAGTTAATACATTTCAAACTTTAAAATTATATCAAAGTTATATCAACCAATTCAAATCCAAATGTGCTAGACCATGTATGAAAATATAGTTCAATCTAGAGTTTGTAAGCGATTTAGGTAGATATACGAACCCTAGAGATAAACTAGTGAATTTAATGTCGGGTTCAAAGAGAGCTATAAACTATGTTGAAACCCTAGAGTGGAACTATTGAATTTGACGTAGGATTCAAAGAGATTTACAAACTATGTTGAAACCCCAGAGTTGAAATAGGGAAAAGAAATCAACAAACATTAGGGAGGAGCTAGCGAATTTGATGTAGATAATTTATTTGAAATTTATGAATCTAAAACATACATAGGAATCAATTTTTTAATTAAAATTAAATCTAAAAGAAATAAAAACTACACATTCAAACCCTAGTGTTGAAGAAATAGCGATACATACAAATTGAATATTTTTAAATTATTTTTATACAAATTAAAATTATACATACCTTGTTTTTTTGAGATAAATCTTAGAGTCCTTTTTCATATCCTTCTTTGTCCTTTTCTATTGAATATTTCCTCATAATCTTATTTTCCCATACCTTCTTATTTCCCATTTCCTCTTTTCTAAAATATTTATCTACTATTTCTTTGTCAAATATTTTCTCCTTCCAAAAAGCTAAAAATTGCAAAAAAAAATTGTAAATTTGCTTCAAAAATTTCACCTACAAAAACTCAAAATTCTGATATATTTCATTAATTTTAAAAAGTTGACGGTCTAGAAGACCTTCGTTCGAAGGTTACTCATGTTTAATTTTTTATTATGTTGGCATTTATTCAAAGTTATTTTCAGCTGAATATTTTAATAGTTCCCATGGATATCCTAGTACCTTTGTTCAAATTACCTTTGAATGAAGGTGCTAGGATAACTTCTTCTCTTTCATGTCTGAGATTTTGCTTAAAATTTTCACCTTCAAACCTTAGATTGAATCTTCAAATGGAATCAATCAGATAATATATTTGGTAGGTTGTAGCACTCAAAGGAAGCTTTTCCACAAATATAATATTGAATATATATTTAATTATATTATAATATATTTATTTTTTTATTTTCTAGTGAAAATAGGTTTTTCAACAATTGTGAAGGTCTTTGTTTCACACACATGGAAAAATAGTAAAATAGATTTAAAAATTGAAAAGTATATGTGCACTTGGTATTGATGTTCTTATTTCAACAAAAATAAATTAACTTGGATAAATACAAAAAAATATTTATACGTTATTGAAGTAACCTATGTTTGAATTATAGTTTTTGATTAGGGATAAAAAAATGCATTTTGATGGGGCTGGAAACCCAGTACACAACAATTTTGAAGGGAACCGTCAACCTACCAAAGAAAGGAAAGCTGCTTAATAAGATAAATCACATACCAATAGTAGCCCAACAACAACCACTAAAAGATTATCATGACAACACATGCTACATAACGCAAACAAGCATGGGCTTGAAACCGATTTACAACCTAGTTTTAATCGGGACCAGAAACCCTTTTGAAAAAATTAAACATCACCTGAAATAGCCAGACATCAGCAAACCAGCTTCTCAGATCATTCAAATCTGAGCCCAAAAGAATAGAGAACATAGTGGTATAAACCACCAATAAGACCAAACACCCCACCTCGATAGGGGTTTTGTGAATCACCATTGAAAACTATAAGAAATCAGCTTTCCTGTAGTACAAACTCACCTGGTAATAGGAAACCAACTCCATCTCCACCTTTAAAGGAGTGAGCTCCCCTCTATTGGAGAGGATGACACAATTAGCTAAACCACTGCAACTAGAAATCACCAGCACCCTCAACCTCAATCACCACCTCCATAGGAGAACCACCCACCTCAAAAGAAATAACAACTGAGGGAAGTCCACCTCCATAGGACTTGATGGGAAAGCCAACATGTAGTAGCCAAGCAAGCAATCATAGCATCCTCCAGAAAGCCTTGCACCAGGAACAAAACCATCTAGGGTCTAGGATTAAAACTTGAGAACCACCTAGTAAAGAGAACAAGGCCAAAAGAGCCCAAAACATGCACCGCAACTATGTAACACTTTAGCAACGACCCTAAACCTAAATCAACTAGCTCCATCACCACCTCTAAAATAATGTGAGCATAGAACCCTTCTAAAGAAGGCAAGACAGTTCAAGCAACCCTAACCAAAGACAACAACTAGGGAAACAAAATAAGAATGAGATTCATCCCAACCAAAAGCACCCCACCAAAAACAAGGGAAAAGGACACAACCCTCGACCCAACAAATGAACTAGAAACTAGCGAGAAAGGAAGCTCCCAATTTGACAAAAAAAAAAAGCTCGAGTAGCACCAAGAAAGCCCAACCACACAAAAATCTATGACCCAAAAGAAATAACTCTTCTAACAGTAGGACTACTCGCTACTCCTGAAATGCACAAGAAGCAGAGAGGAGAACCTGATAAATAACAAAGTCCAAGCAAAAAGTTAGAAACACCAAGGGACACCCTCATCAAAAGATAAAGCCTCAATGACCCGAGAGGGAATAGAGACGCTCTCAAATAGAGAAAAAGAACACAAACCTAGGCACCAAAATTACCCCAAAATCCCAGCAACCAAACCAAAGATGAGATTCCCAAAATGGAAAGGGACAAGAAGAGCAAGATGTACCACCACCATCTAGAAAGAAGCCGACCAAAAACACCAAAAATAGAGCGAACTCCCACAACAAGAAACCTCACAAGGAAAATATGATTGACCAAAGAGAAGCCAACACGAACCCCATGCAATCAACACAATAGGGTTGAGGAACCCGCACCAGAGCCGTACATGACCAAGAAGGAACCAATAAAATAGCTATAGCACCAAGGTCGATAGTAACAAAGGGCATAAAAAACCAGACCCCAACCTCTTAAAATTCCACGAGCCAGCCGCAAGGCCCCATCACTAGAAAAAATGACCCCAAAGGATCCTCATCAAAATTTTGGCTAGAAGATTTTGGATGAGGAGCCCCACTCCTCCTCTCACATAAACATAGTCACTCCAACTGAAGCCCCAAAATAGAGGAGCAACATATAAGGTATGCCCAAAGAAGAGGCTCCTATAGACTAGGCAGGCCTACATCACCATCCAGATCATCTTCCTCCGAATCTTCATCACCCACATTCAAACTCCCTCCTCATTCATCTCTCCTGCCATGCTCCATATTATAGAACATTGTTAATTTGAATTATAGTTGATCTCACTTTAAAAAGCTATTAAAAAATTAGGAAAAATATTGATACGTTAGATATCAGTGTTATGAATCTATATTTAAAATTTTATTATAATTTAATCATTTTTATAAATAAAGTTATATTTTACTGAAGTAATGTCACTTTTTAAAATATTATAAATGATACAAATTAATTTATTTAAAGATATGTAAAAGATATCAAGTTATTTCATAAAATGTTAAAAATTATATATTTACAATCTACATACAAAATCTCAAAAATACTAGTTCACAAATTATCTTCAAATTATTCATGGTTTGATTGTTGTAGGTCTCCACAAGTGAAAATTTATTGAAAAATCATGATTTCAATGTCCTACTTTGACCAAAAAGTGAGACACACACCACATTGTATATATATATTATGTGTATGTATATCCCACATTTTGATCAAAGTAGGACATTGAAATATATATTCTAATTGGAATGCCCCACCATAGAACCCCAGAGGACAACACAAACATGCAATAATAATGGAACAATTTTTTTTAAAAAAGAGAAAAAACAATGAACAACATGATACAACATAACATATAATCTAAACCAAAGTCCTCTAAGGTTCCATGACTACATTACTTAAACAACTATACACATGAACATGACATCAGGTAAACAACATCAAATATATTTTACAAACAACTAACACATATAATTACAAATCACCTTACAAGTTTGAGTTCATCATAATTGTTACATAGATACATTGGTTATAACAAGGATTCCCAAAGTACATGTGGGAAGAATACATCATTATTACAATACATGATACAACTGATATGCAATTCTAACACAAAAGCATGAGGGACAGTCTTCTCGAACTGGTACATGATCTGGAATCCACTACACAAAGTACATCCTCTACACACACAAGCAACAATAGGGGAAACCCAATGGAGGAAAAAGCACTATCCTCCCAACCATGTGGAACCCTAAGGTCCACACCCCATGCTAGGAGATAACATAAGGTCCCACCACTACAAACAGTTAAGAAGACAAAAGGCTGACATAACATGACTATACATGACTCCAACACAACTCTACAACAACATTAACTTCACATGCAACAAAGACACAACCTCCAACACTGACTTCAGTTCTAGAGGCACACTCACACATCAGAAGGGGAACACATAACTAGGGAATGCTAGACTACAATAGGGAAGAGTGTCATCGCATGGTCTAGGCATGGGTTACCCTGACAGTCTCTCACTAGATACCAACCCCCATCTATGGTTACCCTAATAGTCTCTCACAAGACTCTGGCCCCATAGGGTGACACATGCTAAACCAACATTACTTTTGTGAGGACAAGGAAGTTGATCTTGCTAACCAGGCCTCCTCAATCCATCCTTAATTTAAACTAGCACTACAGGCATGGGTGAGACATTACCATTTATCTTGTTTTTGTGAAAATTATCCATCCTCCCCAATTTGTTAACTAGGTTATTACTGAATTAGGAAACTCTCCAATGGATTACCCTAATAGTCTCTCACTAGACGTCATCCCCCATTGAGAGCCACTCCCCCTACTTGCAACTAGTAGACCCTACAAATTGAACAAGGCATTTACCATCTTGCACACATAATTACATGAGTCCAAATATAGTGCAAGGCATTGCTCATTTCAATCGTGAGAATCAATACATAGTGCAAGGCATTGACCTTCTTACACACAACTCAAAGTATGATCAAATCACTTCCAAAATGAAACCATCATATGAACCATAGGAAATTCAAAGAGAAACCATCATAAGAGCCATACGAAATACAAAGAGAAACCATCACAAGAGCCATATGAAATTCAAGAGAAGCCAAACCAAGATTAAAAGCACACCCTTAGGGTTTTCAACTTGCACAAGGCACATAACCCAAAATGTTACCAACCACTTCAAACTGGGACAATCATAAAACCCAACAAATTAGATACTCCCTCTAAGCCTTTGGAAGTCTACCATTAACCACTTTACACCAAAGACTTTAGCTCTTGAACAATACCAAAAATCACCTTAATTGCACTATTCAACCACATAATATAAAACAAAACTCTATTAACCAAAGCAATAGTGAATTCAACATATAATGGCATTCATCATTTAATTGGCTATGAAATAAATCATCATTTTAGAAGATAATCACAATTACTTGCTTAAATTGAAGCCAATCCCAAAATTCCCTCATTTATCTAATTATTAGTAACTCAATCTTTCCCTTATTAACCTCCCACTTACATATCTAACATAATCATTTATCTATCATAACCAATCCCATATTCGAACCAAAAAATACAACGTTTCATTTCATAAAAGACAATACGTATATTCTCACATATTTAAACATACACATACATATATACTTGCAATCTTACTAAATGTTTTTTATATAAATAAACAGTAATCAAATTTTACTGTAAAAAGAACACATATATTAAAATTCTTTATATATATTTAAATACCAAATCCAAATCATTAGTCATTGCCAAAATGATACGGGGTATTGATGCAAATATAACTCATTTAAATCTGTAATATGAGAGATTGATTTAAATCTTTACAGAACTGTGAGGATATCTCTGTTATTTCCCAATTGGATGAATATATTATTCTACAATACAGATTAAAACCTTATGGAGATTTCATCTCATTGGATGCAATGATGGCAAAATATGTATGAAATAGATTTGTTGATATGCTTTAAAAAGTTCAAAGCCATACCCCACAAATCACGTCCAAAAAGAGCTTTCGAACAAGGTATGCTAAGAGGATTTAAAACCTAATGTCTGCAAACTAACCTACAACTTCAACATGTGGATTACAAGCCTTCAAGATTGGGATTTAGTGTTCCAGGTACGATTAAAAAGGCGGATTTAACTGGGTTGATTCAAACTAGAATGACGTATATCATTTTATCTTTAGTTTTGTACATAAGTAAACCTAAGAAGTATTGTAATCAGTGATGGAAACACCATTTGACTATAATAGAGAAGTTAAAGAATTGAGGTGTACCGCGGAACACATACATTCATTCAATTCGAAGAATTCAAACATTCCCTTTTGGGCCATTCTAGAGGAAGCCAAAATGTGTATTTCCCAATCCTAAGCCTGTGCATTTATCTCACACACGTACATTGCTTGTGTAAACTTGCAGATGTTTCTTGTGGTACAGGCAATCTCTACTTTATTCTTTGAAACCTAAAACCAAGGAGATAACATACCCAATTTGTTTGAGACATATCTTGTGAATTTGACCAGGTCGATACGATTCGATACTTGCTTAAGATGTGAATTTATTCCTCCAATAGAGGTTAGGTTGAATTCTCTCTAATAGTTTTCAAAATACATATGTATGTCTCAGAGAAGATTTTATTATGAGACAAGCAGGTGAAATGATTAAAGGAAGGCGAGTTTGATCGAAATGAGATGATTTATTGTTTATGCTCGGAATAAATAGCTAGGTCTAGCTGTATTGTTTTAATTTGTTTGATAAAAAGAATACGATGACAAAAGCTGACATATACATGCTTTCCTTAACTCCTTGCATCTAGAAACTATTCAAAAGGAGGTGTACGCTCGGATAGGATTTTTAGGTTACGAGAGATTTTTACACCGCATTAAGGTCTTCGATTTCACACATGATAAAACTGTTTTAGGAACTATATATATATATATATATATATTCTACTACATAATAGACTCAGATAAAGTGAGGCCTGGGTAAACTAAGATTTCTTTGACTATTAAAGTGTTAGTGAGAAATCCATCCCATTATGCACTTGCAGTGGCAAGGTGATCACTAAAACTCAGATCTATGAATTTGATTGAAGGATCAAAACATCAGTCAGATCAATAAAGAATCCTGCATTTTCCTTACAAATTTCTCAGAGTTTCAATCAAGGAAAGGTTCGATCCACGTCACAACTTAAACATTGCATCAAATAGACATCTTTAACAACATCAGGTGGAGGTAGAAAGGGAGAAACTACGGTCAGATGCTGATACATGCAAAATTCAATACTATTTAGGAAAGTAACAAGTGAGAAGGTGTAAACTTAACTCTAGAGGCGAGTTGAAGGCATTTCTAATACAAATGTTGAAGTCGGTTTTCTCTTTCTTTGTCAACTGGAAATACAAAGGTAGATGTTGTAATAAAGGTGTTGATCAAATCGACATAGTTCTAAAGGCTCTAGCAATGTCAATGATTCCATTCACATTGGCAGACCTTGTATGAGAATCATCTATCATCGGTGTGACCAAGATTCTACATTTGTCTTTACATCATGACTCGACCAAAAGAAGGCATTTGCATCGCTAAGGTACCCTTACCAGGTTCTCATAATAGAAGGATTCACTTTAACCTGGAAAGATGGTGTGCTAACCATGAGACAAAAATATAGTTTGCTTAGACAGAGCTTCAAATACAGAGATCTTCGACCAGCAAATCCTGACATTCTACAATCCAATACAATTCATATCATCATTTCTTAAAATTAAATAACATACAAAAACCATTTATATCAAATTCAATCTACTATATATTATCCTCCTTAAACTAAATCATGAACTGAAAACTCAAATCATGATTCTTAAAGTCATTTTAACAGATACAGTTTTCTATTTCCGATGCAAGAATAGATGTGCATCACTACGTAACAGACGGTAAACAAAACTTTAAGACAGTTAAAAAGAAATGGATAGTTATGGCAAACCTCTTTCTTTGCTTCATAGCTAAGAACTACGAACTCAAAGATTACCGGTTCAATCCTCAGTGGAGTTTAAATATTTAATGGATCATGTCAAACTAGAAAATGCCTGCTCTCTTTCGAAGGTATGAAGATAAGGTCGATGGCATTCTATTCATTCCTTAACAGTTTTGAAACGAAAATGACGTTCCAATGGAAAGTAACTAAGCTTTCACTGCTTAGGTGTGATGTGGGCCCATTCCTTTCGACAGTATCCGTTCCGTTCAAACAACCGTCCCTGTTAACATCCAAAATTCAAACTCTTTTCCCGCTCAGAAGTTTGGTGGATGCCCGTTAAGTGTTTGCCGGAATGCTTTGCGGTACGCCTTATTATCTACAGCTTGGAGCGTCCGCAGCGTCTGAAGAAGCTGCAGCTTCGAACAGTTTTGATCGCCTGCCCTGCTCGACAATATTACAGCAGCGCAACAATGTTCTTTCCAGAAAAGCTATTCAGAGTGCTGTTCTCCATTATGACTACCAGAGCGTAACCACTTTCGGAACATGTTCTGAGCAAGTCGCTGGCTGTCTAAATTGCCATAACACCAGAGCTGCAGCCCATGCCGGCAAATTTGAGGATTTTAGTATCCTCTTTCATTCCGTAGTGGCTAAAATCACTTCAAACAGTTTTTGCAGTGTACTCCCGACCTGTGCCAAAGTGGTTAAAATCGCTTCAAGCATAGACAAGGCACGTGAACTGTTTGACCGGATGCCTCAAAGAAATATGGTCTCATGCAATGCTATGGTTGCAGGATATGCACAAAATGAGTTTGTTCGAAAAGGATTTAGAAACTTTCAACTAAATGCAATTGGCAGCCGTAAAGCCAGACTTCGCAACCTTTGCCAGTATTCGTTCCACCTCTGCCAAAATGGGAGCTTTGAAACATAGCATGGACAGTCACTAGTACAGGATAATGGATAGAGGAATTTTGTCAGATGCTGTAGTTGCAACTGCCCTGGTAGACATGTATGCAAAAATGTTGAAGCATAGACAAGGCACGAGAACTGTTTGACAGAATGCCTCAAAGAAATGTGTTCTCATGGAATGCCCTAGTAGCAGGATGTTAACAAAATGTATTTGTTGAAAAGGCTTTAGAAACTTTCAACCAAATGCAATTGGCTGTGTAAAGCCAACTCTACAACCTTTGCCAGCATCCTCCCAACTTGTACCAAATGGGAGCTTTCGAACTGCTCTGGTAGACGTGTATACAAAATGTAGCTATACATTCATAAAACCTACATATTCAACTTTGGGAGTAATTTTGATACCAAGTTCATCATACAAATTAGCAAACGAGTAATTGAGATTACAATTCATGATACAAATTAGTGAAGAGTAGTGAAGAGTATGTGAGATTAGGAAAGTTGAGGAAGGTTTAGATGAGGTATATGCTTAAGTTGAAATCCGTGAAATAATATATTGTAGATGTGCATTATGTGTGTGATTAGTGATGTTATTAAATTGTGACTTTATATGTTCAAGCTATAGTTCTCAATGTGGTTCGTGTGTGAATATGAAATTCTATGTTTGTGAATTCATGGGTTTCATGTCTATGTTGGGATCATCATGTATGAGTTTGATCTATTGTAGCACAATATACATTTGATCCAGCCACAAGGAAGACTTTGTGGTCTAAATTTTTGATCATCCTTCATGCCTCAATGAAATTGTATAGTCACCAATTTACAGAGAGAATAGCTCCATGGTCATTTATGCATAAAGTTCAACATAGTGGTCATTTTGGTGAATCAAAAATCCAAATGATGGTCATCCTAGTAGAGGGGATGTTTTATATCTCTACAAGTTGAATAGCATGTCTTTCCATAGTGAGGTGTTGCCTAGATTATCAAGGTGTTCTTAGGATGATTGCTATGTTAGTTTAAAGTTGGATAGTACTAATTTGGTATAGCAAGCTGTTACATTGTGATCAAGGTATTTCCTTGTTAATATGTGTCAGGGCCTATTGGAGTGGTTGTAGCCCCCCAATTTGTGTTGAATGTAAAATTGTGACTCAAATGTTTAGAGACATGTTTGTTTCTATATGTATGCATGCTTGTGCATATGTCAATTGATCAATATAGTGATAATGAGTTCTAGATTAGCTAATGGGTGGATGTAATAATTTTCCTAGATTGGCTAAGTGGTGGATTCCATGGTTCTCTTAGATTGGTTGTAGAAATTAGATACAAAATTGCTTATATTCTAGAATCACTACACCAATCAAATGGGTTGAAGACCTTTAAATGGCCACACATCTAGTAACATCCTTACAAAGTTGAACAAATCATTCTAATGGTGTGTAGGAGGAAAAGTAGGCCCATGATACTTAGGCTAGCATCCAAGTGAAGTACTCTACACTCTAATAATAAATTGGTAACACATGTTCCTACATTATATGAATCAATGAATAAATTTGGTTACAATAAAGATGAATGAATATTATCTTTAAATTCATGAATCTAACTACAATTATATTTGTCTATTGTAATGAACTTTGTGATATTTGTTTACCCAATATGTTTATAGGAGAAAGGGGTAGCTTTGCTTAAGGACTCCATCAAAGATGTGTAGTAGGAAGCATTAAGGATTGTTGGGTTTCAGTTGACAATAATCAAATTTTTGGTTAAGTATCAAGAGGCTTGTTATTAATTTTTCTTAAGGCTTTAAGTTCTAAAGTCTAGAGAACTGTAAAGAATATGTTAATAGTTAAATATTATAATAGTGTACATGTAAACTAGTTGTGTAAAATTTGACCCATCACCTCAAAGATAGAGTTAGTTTTTTAATACTATGATTCTAGTGTGTGATATAAATTACTTAAGGCTTGTATGAGCTTCCTAGAAGGCTTAATGAGTACAAGTTCATTTTTATTGGAATATTATAGTGTTTTATTGTCATTTGCTAAAGCTAATTATGAAACCTCTAAGGATTGATACCTTCCTATTTAAGTGTTACTTTATATTATTATTTGGGTTAATCTATAAGACATGTGCCATGATTCTATAATGTTCTAGTGAGTGAACCTAGCTACTTAAGTGTACCTGAACTAAGGCGAATGATCTAGACAATTGGAGCCATGGATGGTTAGAGGCTAAAGTGCAATATTTATATAATTCCTAAATTTGGTAAGTAAATTTCTTATGTCATAAATTGAGCATATACCCTAGCTATAAATAATGTCTTGTAGATGGTCAAGATTTATTAAGAGATAATTGTATAAATCCTATGGATAAATCATAAAAGGAAGTATTACCATAACTCTTTGAGAAAAATTCTAATAGCCTATACTAAAACCATTATCCTATGTCTCTTTGCAAGATTCAATGATCTCTAAAGTCTAATTAATTTAAGCATTGAATTTTTTTGCTTGAATTAATTATAAAAAGTCTAAGTTCCTTCATGATAATTTCTCTATCAAGCCTATCCTTCAAGACTAGATTCCTTTGTAATATTGAAGCTTAATTTTGTTTCCAAGTCTTAATAACTCCTAACCATCAATTCCTCAAGAAAATGATTGACTATGGATGTCTTAGAGTAAATCTCTAATGGGCACATGTCTCTAAGAGGAAAGAAGCCCTAGAAATAATCCTAATTCAAGAAAAAACCCTATTCATTATTCTATCGAGTGAAATCTAAGCAATCAATTGACCAGAGTTAAACACGTACTTATGCATATCCTCTAAGTGGGAATTTGAATGTTGCCTCTATAGAAAAATAGAATTGAGTTATATTAAGTTGGCATTAAAAGTCCAATCCTCACATCCACTAGGAGTTATAGGAATAAAGAAGTGTCAAATCTAAACTCGAGATCTTGAGTAAAATCAAATTTATAAATACACCCACATCTGTAGAAAATTTTAAATATAATCACATGTCAAGATTAAAATTAAGATGTCTATAATTTATAAAGGCACTTCTTTTTTATTTGGATCATAAAAATGTGATTTATGTTCTTCTCTTGAAAACGTATATACAAAAGTGGGCAGGTGGCATGAGGTTCAAATGATAAGGAGATTGATGATACTGATAGATAAATGAATTAAACAAAACCTCAAATATAGTTGGTTTGAAGGCCATAAAATGGTATGCTCTTTTTATGTAGGAAATAGATCACATCCATAGACATAAGAGATTTATGCAAATTTTGAGACATCGCTTGGGAGATGAAGGAAACAAGGTATTTTTGAGATTCAAGGCATTCACTTAGTGATGTGGAAAAGGAAGAAAAATAATTATTTCTTTGCCACCATAGTGAAAATTTGGAAATTATTTTTGATTTGTGGGATACACCTATGTTAGAGTATCTATTAGAATTGCGAAGAACCTTGTATGTGTTGATTTCCAAAATTTATCTCCAAGATCATTGTAGGAGAAATTGTTGTGAGGGATATGAACTACACCCATCATTTTATATAGGGATAATTTTCATGTGAATATTATTAGTGACACTAAATGAAGTGATACAAAAAATAGGATTCACTATAATAATATTCACCATGTTAGACATGCATGAGGGAAAAAGGTTTTATTTTTGTTTTCAAGAAAGTTTTATTAGTTTTATTTTTTATTTGAGTTTTCGGAAATCTAGAATATCATGTTGTCTTCATAAAATTAAATGCATAGAGTGCAATAGAGATAAATTCTAATATTCATTGTTGGGGTATCTATCAAAGACTTATTTTATGATAACAGGGATGTTCAATTAAATGATTTTTATAAAAACTACAAATGTATGAAATGGAAAATTGGAGTAGGAGGTAAAGAAAGAGAAAATAAAAGGTCAAGGAAACTCCAAGTAAATGGAAAGAGAAAATAAAAGGTCAAGGAAACTCCAAGTAAATGGAAATATTCTTGGCTCTAGTAGGAAATGGGAGAGGATAATTCACAATTATTGTTGTTATTTTGTATAATCTTTTTGTTTGGATTAATTGTAAATTATATTTTTTCTATGTTAGATTAACTATTTAATTTCACATTCTAGATTAATTGTATTATATTTTATCTATGCTAGATAATGTGTAAAGAAGAACCATTTAAATTTTGTGATTTATTCATTGGACACTATAGTATCATATGAATGCTCAAGAACATTGCACTCATGTCCTAGAGAAATTATTCAAAACTTAACATGTGATTTTATGTCGGTAAGAAGAATCAAAATGTGATAGAAAATTTGGTCATCTGGTGAAGGAAAACTAACCAAGTTTGAGGTTAAAATGACCCCTAAATATGATATGTGAATGGTCACTACAACAAGCCTAAAAAATGTGAAATTGTAAGGGTGTGAAATTTTTGATGTAACAAATGGTTTATCATATATTAGGTGTGGTTGTTGATGAATTAAGTTTTATTTTCATCTCTTTAATTGTCCTATCAAAATACCTTAGGGAAAACCTACCTTGACATAGAAGAGCCTAACAATGAAGCAGATATTTCCAATTCTTACATATAGTTTTCTATTGTTTCTACTATCTAATCATAACTTTATCCTACAAACCAATCTCAACATTCACTATAATTAGGTTTTGGTGTTGTCTTTAGGATTTTTGAAGCCATAATTGTGATCAACAACATAGTGAAAGTGCAATACGTACGCCAAATATATTACTAATGCAACCTCTTAACTTTATATTATTTATATCAAACCTACACAAATATTCATGGATTAAATAATTTCAAATAATTGGTAAGGATTGGTGGCCAAGGATGAAACATAATGGTTGAAGTTACACTCCACTTGTTTAGCTATTTTTGAATATTTCTTCAAAAAATAGAGCATGTCACACTCTCCTTTCCCTTCACAAAGGAGAACCTCTAAGAAATATAAAGTCCACAAAACATACATCATTGGGCCACTTGACTATTTGGAATTACTCCTTTATGATGAAAGCCCAATTAGGCATCCACCTACTTTCTTCTTGACCAATAACTATTTGAGACTTAAGTCCATGACATAGAAAAGAAAACTACAAACAACTCTTTTTTGAATGGATAAATGATATAATTCACACCAAAGAACTGAACCATTTTTGTTCATGTATAGAGTAAAGAGAATACATGTTACTATACATTACAAATGTGCCAAAACAAAAGTGACAATGTCTTGTTGTTGAACAAACACAAAAAGATTTTGTAACCTTTCATAAGTCAACGGTGAATTAGAAATAAACTATATGGGGAAATGTAGGGACCTAGGCATTGTTATAATATTTCACCATCACTATAACACAAAATATTAGAAAAATCATAAAGATTTAATAAAAATATGTGGGGGAAATAAATAAACAAAGGGCATCAATCATATAGCTAGGTAAAGGCATAAGGATGAAACCCTAATTTGAATTTCTTCGATTGATTGTCAATGTTAAGCATGCCAAAACACTATAAAGAGATAGAAATAGATTATTCCAAGAATGGGTGTCAACAACACCTCTTGTTAGGGACTTAAATGTCCAAAAGGTACAAGAATCTAGAAATCTCTAATAGATAATACCAAGTCAAGAAGCTAGGGAGAAGAATAAAATAAGGCCAAAAACTAAAATGCACAAGAACTATGTACAAATATAAATTAAACATAAAAGAAAGAGAAACCTAAAACTTAAAGGATCACAATGAACAAAATTGCCCACATATTAGAGACGTGCAATTACAACTAGGAAGATTCTAGCATACATATGAAGCTACAATGGTCCATACAAAAAATGTGACACATTATCCTCTCCAAGGACCTCTTGTTCCCAAAGGTTGTAGGAAAACATAAAACTAATAATTCCCTAAATCAAAAACAACATTTTAGATTATTTATTCCATTCTTTTCATTATAATGCAATTACTACCTAGCTAAATTATAAATATTCTCACACATTCAAGAATGTACACATGGGAATATTTTGGTTGAAGAATCAAGATCAAAAATTAACTTTTGGGCCCTTATATTCAATCAAATAGCTCACTATGAAACACATATAAACCATGCATATTAACATTACCATAATTACACCTAGTATTTACACTAATATTACATGGTTCATCATTATTGGAAAGTGAGTCTATCCCAACACATAGGAAAATAAAATTCTTCATAATCTAATGTCTTGACATTGTCCTAAATGCAAACCACTTTAGATATATTAATATCAAACTTAAATGTCTAATACTCACATGTTCCAAAATGACATACTAGGCTACATGATTTTTATAAAGAAATTTTTTTATTAGGAGATCTGAATGAAAACTCTCAAATATAGGGAAATTCTCTAAGTAAACTATATTGGGTTAATTCTTTACGTCACCTAAAATGTGTAGCTCATCTTCTTCTTCATTTACACAAAGATCCCAAATATTACTTCTACTATCAATTTGGTAAAATTTATTAATGTTTGTAAAAATATTAATGGAACAAAAAAAACTAATGCTATGACCAAAATAGAAAAAATCATATACAATCGAGTCATTTAGGTAACCCAAACCATCATTTAGATCATTGAAGCTAAATATGGAAAGTTGAGGTACCACATGTGAAAGGACCTAGTTTTCCATATTGCCTCTCTATTTTGTGTCACATTCATTGTAACATGCTACATGAGACTCATTACTATAACCAAATTTATTAATAAATCTACTAGCAAATTTATTAAGAAATAATTGTAAATTGACTTCATTAGTAGTTTATTCATCTTCTTTTGTTGAAACTTATCTTTTAGCACATTTTGTATCTAATTGTTGGAATACTTCAAACCAAAGGAATGAATCACCATATAGTATTGTTTGGTCATTAGCATCACAAATATATATAGCTAACTTATTAGACTAAACATCCAAAGATAAGGGATTATCAATAGAAATAGTTTTGGATGTAAAATGTAACATCGTTGATTCCCTAATGGTTTCACCAATGTGTTTACCTCAATAATAAGCCTATGAGAGACTTATGGGATTCATCTCTTTTGAAAAAGTATTATACTTAGGATTAAAAAATCCATGACAAAATCTCAAACATTCTTATACAATAGATCTTACATGCTTAGAGATATTTATCACAACTCAAAGTGAGATTATCTAATATTAAATGGACAAATTGATTCATTTTTATTTTTCTGAATATTAGAAAGCTATTCAATTAACCTACTAAGATCAACTTCATCTCTAAACTACTCAATAATAGTATTTTAAAATTTTCATAATATGAAAGATAATTATCTAAGAAGCTAATATAATTATATTTTATATTACCTCTCTAATAGTCAACAAAAAGTTTCAACAATGCATCCTCAACAAATATCTTGAAACAATTCATTAGATTAATAAAGATATGGAGATGCACACTACCTAATGTAAATCACTCCCATCAAATAAGAACAATTAATTTTTGAGTGTATTGGATATTGAATTTATAAATTTAGATATTCCATTGAACTTATTTTTTTATTTATCTCAACAATAGAGGGTAGTCTTTCATGTAGAACTCTATATGATCTTATAAATTTCTTCTTTTATTTACAATTGTTATTGACTCTAGAATACACTTGACTTTTAAATTCACCATATATTTATTTCAAGAATAATTTTCTTAAAAACATTCTCACTAAGAAGCCATATTCAAATGCATATACTATATACCCATTAATATATGAAAGAACCCATACAACTCATCACTACCTAATAAGTGATGCTTTCAATCATGAAGATACTTCTTGTTGCTGTTTTCTGTTGTAACTTTATTCTTTTTCTTCAAAAAAAAAACAAAAAAACATGTAATAAAGAATAATAAGAATCTTAGTAATTTGATGTCTTCGGATACATTTTGTTAATATCCTGCAATTGGCATTCCATGAGAACACATTTCTTCGAGGCATTCTGTCAAACAGTTCTCGTGCCTTGTCTATGCTTCCAAATTTTTTGCATACATGTCTACCAGGGCAGTTGCAACTACAACATCTGACAAAATTCCTCTATCCATTATCCTGTGATGGATGTCCATGCCCTGTTCTAAAGCTCCCATTTTGGCAGAGGCGCAAGGAATGCTGGCAAGTTGCAGCTGCCAATTACATTTAGTTGAAAGTTTATAAATCCTCTTCGAACAAACGCGTTTTGTGCATATCCTACAATCATAGCATTCCATGAGACCACATTTCTTTGAGGCATCCGACCAAACAGTTCATGTGCCTTGTCTATGCTTGAAGTGATTTTAACTGCTTTGGCGCAAAAAATGTTTGAAGTGATTTTAACCACTACGGAATGAAAAAGGATGATAAAATCCTCAAATTTGCCAGCATGGGCTGAAACTCTGGTGCTCTGGTGTCTGAGCAAGTCATTGGCTGTCTAACAACACTCTGAATAGCTTTTATGGAAAGAACATTGTTGCGCTGCTGTAATATTGTCAAGTAGGGCACGGGATCAAAACTGTTCGAAGCTGCAGCTTCTTCAGACGCTGCAGACGCTCCAAGCTTTAGATAATAAGTCGTACAACAAAACATTCCGGCAAACATTTACGGGCATCCACCAAACTTCTGCACGGGAAAAGATTTTGAATTTAGATGTTAACAGCGATGGTTGTTTGAACGGAACGGATGCTGTCGAAAGGAATGGGCCCACATCACACCTAAGCAGTCAAAGATTAGTGTGTGATGTTTAAGCCCAGCCCATATTTGCTTCTCTCTCCAAACAAACCAATTCTATTATTTTTTAACATTTTGTCCAGTGTGAAATCAAGAATGGCGGGGAAACCTACAATGAATCCAAATCAAAGGGATGCAAACAGGTTGCAGGTTAAGTTTTGTTGTTTTTTAATTTTGCAAACATAAATGTGACATATAAATTTTAATATTAATTATATTTAATAATTTAACTATTTACATTTTTTTTTTTTTTTAAAATTTTGATTACATTTATTAATTAAATCTTTGAAATAAATTTTAGGGGGTGAATAAAAATTAAATAGCTTAAAAAATATTGATATTGTATTGCAAGATTTTGTGCAATGAAAATAGATTTCTTGTTAGAAATAATATCAAACAATAATATACACTAAACAAATAATTACTAAGGAATAATACACAATGAAATGAGATAAACTAACATATCTATATTTAGAAAAATCTATGGAGAAGATGCAAAGAGCTTAAAAGTATTATTATATTATATAAATATTATTTTTATTATCATATTATTATATTTTTATTATATTATTATTATTTATATTATTCTATTATTATTATTTTTGTTAATATATAATATTATATTTTTATTATAATATCTTTATCTTATTATCTCATCTTATTCATTTTTTATTTTATTTATAGTATATTCTTATTATATTCTTATTATCTTATCTTATCCTTTTGATTTTATATACACAAAATTTCAAACCCCATTTTGTCACTCATAAACATCTCTCGATGTAATGATATAATAGGTTTGAAGATGCACAAAAACAAAAACATGTAATAAGAATAATAAGAATCTTAGTAATTTGATGTCTTGGATACATTTTGTTAATATCCCCTTGGCATTCCATGAGAACACATTTCTTTGAGGCATGTCAAACAACATTGCTTGTCTATGCTTCAAATTTTTGCATACATGTCTAGTAGTTCAACTACAACATCAATGCATTCCAACAAACTTCACACGGTGAAGCTTATCTCATCAATTAGAACATATCAAATGAAATACATGCTCTTGAAATGTTGTTGGTGTTTGCCCCTATAAAGGATTCATCTCTTGTATTAGAATGTGAAGGGAAAAATTTATAGTGAATGCATGTATGTTGAAATTTGTGACTCTTGTTGATGTAAGCAATAATAATGGCAATATTTAATGTGGAACTATTGTTGAGAGGGTAGATGTGATTTTGGAAGATTTTGAGTGAAGAAGTGACTGTAAAAATAATAATCTATAATTAGATCTCTCCTTGGATAGCTATAAGCATTTTGGAAGATTTTGAATGAAGAGGTGTGATAGACTCATTGTTTAAAGTTTTCCCTCGCCTTATGTGTTAGTGTGGTTAGATAATATGAACTTGATATTTGTCAAAGAATTTTAATTCATTACAAGTTATTTGTAATAGTCTCTTTCTTATTGCATTTAAATGTTCACAAGTTTGGAGAATGACTGTTAAGTAGATTTAGTTGTTAAGTGTCACACCTCTATTGTTATTTTTGATGGACTAATATAAATTTATAACTCAAATAGGGGATCAGTCTCAAAAACCTTGACTCTCTACATGCTTCAAATGTAAAAAAAATTAACTAATAGTTTAGGAATGGAAAGTAGGTTTCCATGTATTTCATGGTTCATTGTTATATCCAAGGAGTATTTCAGAAAACCTTAATAGTGTTCATCTTAAGAGAATTGTGTTCTACATGTGTGCATCAACTTAATGGAGCTCATACTAGTAGGTTTGTTTAATCTAGTGACAAAGTTTGAGATCAAGACTTACATATGAATACTACTATAATAAAATTGTCAAAGAATAATATGGTTACTATTTTAATAAAATCATCAAAGCATGTCATCAATCGTAACAACAAACCTAACTAGGGCCACCTCTAAGAATACCATCTTGGGTCTAATCAGCCCCAAAGTGAAGGGAGGTTTACACAATATCAATAACTGCCATGTTATCCCTCACTCTTTATAAATGAGCATGTTTTTCCACCATCAAGGACCATATATCCTTTTCCTTGAGTTGAATAAATCCCTTGAGAACTATGAGCCATCAATTTTGTCCCAAAAATTTGATGTTATTTCTAGGGAAGATTTGAATATGTTCATATTTTTGAAGACCCTAGTTAATCATTAGTGTATGGTGTAGCTAAGAAGATAGAGGTCCTTGATTAGTATTATAAAGACATCTATTAATAATGTAAGTTTTTCAATCTTGATTGAGGCTAGTGATGACTCAATTTGACCTTCAAATCTAGAATCTAGTTGCAAAATGAATATTAGTTATGGCAAGTGGAAGAAAAACCAAAGATCAATATATATAAGGAGAGGTTTTAGTTGATACAATGAAACAAAAAGTTGAGTGGAAAATTAGTTTTGGTAAGTCATTTGCATGCAATCCTCATAATACCAAAGTAGGTTGTACATCTAGTAGAGGTGATTCTTTCATTGTTGCTTGCTATGCCTATAAACTACAATAAAAATAATTAAGAACATAATGTTTTTTATTTTATTTTGGAAGCACAATTGTGACATAAAATAGCTTATCTATCTTAATTATAAGTAATGTTGAGATATTTTTCTTAAGCATTAATTTTTAAATAATTTAATTTTAATTTAATTAATCGTCATGTAACGTAATTAAATTATTATAATTATAATACTTATATTAATATAATAATATATTAGTATATTAATTAAAATATTATGTAATATAATATTATATTATAATATATTTATATAAGATTATTTTATAATATATATTAATTAATATGATTTTAATTCATATTAATCTTATATTATTGTATTATAGTTAATAATATAACCATTAATATTATATTATTAATGATTGGGTTAGGCTAACATTTCCCATTATTATTTTTATAATATTATTATATTTTTATTATATAATATTATAAAATCATTTTTATATATATTTAGTATTAATTTTTTATTAATTAGCCGATAAGCTACATATAGTGAGAGGTTTTAGCCTAAAACCTATCTCACGTTGCAAAACATCTCTTTTGTTTAGCAAACTTTACTAGAAAATAAGGTAAATTTCGTCATAAAAGATTAATACAATCTAATAGAAATTGTCACATGTCATATCAGCAAAAAATATCAATTTTCTAGTTGGTATTAGATGTTCGTTCGAATAAATAATTCATATGAACGATCTTATATGGTAAATGACCTGTCATAAATTTTCTTTTTATTGATTTTATTGTAGCTATTAAATGCATTGAGCTACATTATTATACTATAGATCACCGCCCTTCATATTGAGCTTTATATTACTATTACACATAAATTTTCCTTAAGTCATTATTTAGGATATTACCTTATTGTTTTGCCTAAGTCATGGACCAAAACTAGTTCTTAGGATATTACCTTATTGTTTTGCCTAAGTCATGGACCAAAACTAGTTCTTGGTGGTCTTTTGTCACCCATTTCGAACTCGGACAGTGTTTTGTTTGGTTCGTTGAACCTCCCATTTTACTGCCAACCTTATTCTTCCTTCATTGGGCGGTTTTCTCATGTCACATCCAACTTCCTTTATCTCCCAAAATGCATGTACGAAACCAATTATGTCATAAGTCAAATTTTGAAAACTTCATTCACAAGTTATGCCTTAGGTGACATTTTCTAAGTCATTTTGAACCTGGGTGAGGTTTTGTTAAGTTATGCGAACCATGGGTTTTTCCGCCTGTGAAGGATTATATTGGTTAAACTGAATTATTGCCCGTATCGTGACTTAATTAAGATGTTGAACAAAAGAGAGCTAGTGATTTTCCAAGCACAACATAAATAGAAACCAACAAACCATACATGTAAAAACACAAATAACACCAAAAATAGATATTTTATTCATATGTAAACATTTTTACATTATGCTGGTATAGCTATAATTGCTTGGCTTAAGTACAAAAACCGGGTTGGCGAACACAAAAGAGGAAAAATGAAGGTAATTTAGGTGCACAAGGTAAGTTACATCAGGACCCAAATGCTCTCAGTAACAACCTATAGATGTTCAATTTGAGTAGGTGAAAGCAGGTTCTCATTTGACTAGAGGAATTGCACGAACAACCCCATTTCGTTTCTAACTACTCCAGTGCATAGCAGAGACATGACCTCCTCCAAAGTCTCATCCTGAATAGCAAATGCAATGCAAATGGTGTCAACTACCAGTCATGTTTGAGGGTAGTAGCTGAGTCCATTTATCGCCATCCTGACACGGTGATGGAATTCAAGTCTCACCAAATGCTCCAGTGCCCTCATGCCCTAGTCTTGATGGCCAGAAGTCCTGACAACTATGTAAATAAATCACTCCAACTTGGTAGTATTATGCACATGAGCTTGGCTCATAAACACCTCACCCAGGATGCTTTGGAGCACCTCTTCTTCCACCTCAATCTGCACGATGAAGACCTCTTTCAGTTGATCAAAATTATGCCTGAATAGAGGATTGCACTCAATCTCTTCCAAAACAATGTAATCATTCATAGGATTTCCATCGCTCTGGGAGCTCGCCATATTGGATGTAATTGATGTTGGGAGAGAAATGACATTGCTTGAATTTATAGAATTTTGGTTAGACATGGGCTCATTCATTCAAGATTGATACTTGATGTGAATTTAATTCACATTTATGGCCAATTTGTGTCAATTGAATTACAATTCTTCATCGAATAGCTCGTACATGTGCTACCGCTTGGTTTTCTTATACGTTGCATTAAAGATGGATGAAATGATTGGTTCTTTGGCGGCTGTTGCTCGGGTGATGATCGATTTTCTTTGTCGATATCTATTCTTGGAAAAAATTCTAATTGTCTTATCAATTTCTCAATAAATGTTTGGGATACAAGAGGTCACTAATTTAGTAACGGTCTTAGTGTTTTTTCAATGGCTTTGGCTATACTATAAATTAGAGATTAAAAATAGATGAAGGGGATTTTGAATCTCCACGGATACACAGGCTAGGGGTTTTTTCGAGGAGTGATATTAATTACAGTTTGCAATAGCTTATAATCTATGTGTTATAAATTAAAATATTTGAAGTATGCAAACCTAAGTGTTATGTGTATTATATAGCTTTGTTTTTTTTGAAAAATGAGAGCTCTATATGTCTTTTATTTATTGCAGTTTGATCTATTTACATTAGCTAGATTTGATAGACTCGTGATTTTCAATCTTTCTATTGATCATAAATGGCTGTGTTTTCTACCCTTGCATTAGTTTCATATTTATGAGCTAGCATTAGTCACCTTTTTTGCTTTCTGGTTAAAAGCACGTGTCATTTCTTTAGAATAGATAAATTCATTGAAGATCTTGTGAGGGAGTTGTACCTCAATAAAATTCAAAGAAAAGCCACAAATGCATTTGTACGCTTTTCAAAGCTGTTAGCGGATTTGAATTGGTGCCAAATCTGGGTTTAGAGTCATGAATCACTTGTTTTATCTATCAAATTCTTTTTCATTTGCTAACAATTACAATAAAACATTGAACCATTGTGAAGATAAATTATATAAAGTAGTTCAAAAATCAAAACTTTTAATGCATAGAAAATTATAAGTAAAGAATGAGCATGAGATAGCGGGTGGAAATGGTGTTAATGACAACACAAAAATAGCTCAATGATAAAGATTGTCGTAGATGTCAATGCAAGACAAGATAAATTAGGGAGGCATTTCTCAAAAATAGATGTTGACAACTACCTATATTATTAAATGTGGAACATGCAAATTAGGGAGGCATTTATCAACAGGAGCATACCACAAAATAGATATGCTATCTATGTGACTTTAGATCTATTTTCCTTCTAAAGTAAATAAACTATCTAAACTCTCTGAAACCTTTATGATTTGTAATCATTAGTATATTAAGTTTGGGAAGCAAACTCAGCTCCACATTCCACACTTGCTCCATATATAGTAACCACAAAGCTATTTTTTTGGAAATATGTTATTCTTCTAAGTTTTCCTAGGCCCATTGTTGTTTTCTATGCATGTTGTTTGCTATTCCTATAAACTACAATATAAATAATCAAGAACATAATGATTTATGTGCCTATTGCTTGCTATCCTTTGAAATTGTTATGCTTGCTTTCTATCCCTATAAACAATAATAAATAAGAACATAATTTTATTAAAGAATACAAAAGATTTAGTAGCAATTTCAAAACTTCAAATTACCATTAAACTATGAATTATAAGAATATAAACAAAATAAATAAATTATTAAAAAAATTCAGTAGCGATTTCACTTTATATAGAACCATAAACCAATCTACCTCCAACTATTGCTTCAGTCTATTCACATAAAATGAAAAATATCTTTTAGAGCTTATGCAACCTTCAACTCAATGCAAGATTTTTACATCCTTCTAAATAAAAATATTGGTTGCAAGTTTACATTTGTTTTAATGTGTAGGTGACAACACCAAAATTTTCTTTGTATAAACCTAATGCTAGATATGGCAGGCATGCAACTTCAAATTTTAGTTTCACTTTCCATTTACTTTTCCCCTTCTGTGACACTTGTAATTAATGTTGTAGAAAGACAAAACTTGATGGCTTGCCTACCCTTTTGCTAGATAGTTCTTCATTGAAATTCTCACTAATAAATTATTATGTATTCTTTCTATGTGTTAAGTGAAAGAAAATATAACATAAGATAGTTTATGTCCAACAATTACCATGGGGTGAATTGCTAGTTGTGCACATGGGATAGAATATAATATTTTTCTATTGCATGGGCCTGACTTTTTCTCCATTAATCTCATTTTGGATTATGTGGTATTTGACCCATTCACCAATATATAAGATTCAAGTATTCAACTACTTTGTAGTTAAATATTATGAGGAAGATGGACTATGTAATGTAAATTCACAATAATGGGTTTCTAACTGATAATGAATCTAGTTAACTATTTTATATTGTATAGGTATTAACTAGCAATTGCACGTTGGTGAGAAATGGGCATGTTGAAGAGGTATGGAATGTCAATTAAAAAAAAAATTGGTTTTTTTTTTTTGCATGCATTTGTGTTGTTCATGAGGTCAATTTGTAGGCCATTTAGAAAATGATGTTTGTGCAACAAAGATCTTAATAGAGAAGTGGCAACTTCAAATCAACTATACATCCTCTTATAGGGATCCAAACACAACTAAAGAAAATGTTTGAATAAGATAATAAGAATCCTATACCAACAAGCTCATGTTATGTTTGCAGTAGAGTGTTACACATTATTTCTAAGTTACTAGATTACTTTTACTTTTGCAAGTAAATATGTTTTTAATGTAAGATTATGACTTTAAATATGTTTTTAATGGATAATTATATTTTGATGAAAGGACAATAAATGAATGAAATATATGAATATGCATTATGATTTGATTTCTCTTTAGGACTTTAATAATGCAAATGATATTTAATGAATATGATTTTATGATCTGTTAACTTTGTTCTAGTTGTACTAAGTTGGATGTAGAAAAAGTTTGACCCCTCCAGAGGGAGAGGGAGTGTATCATCTAGGAGAAGAGGATGGTATGAAAACCATTGTCATGATCATCTGAGTGTCTGTACACACATACTATACCAAGTAGAGTAACCTGGTTGAGTTAATGCCAGTATGTGTTGAACCATGTTGTTATCCTTTTTGGCTAATAGGTATGTTAGGGTTATTGTATTTGAATCCTTTTGATTGCTTTGTCAACTTAATTCATAGTGTTAAAACCATTTTGATAAAGCATGATATATTTATATATTGAATTGAATATATTATAGGTACGTATATATAATGAATATATATATATATATATGTGTGTGTGTGTGTGTGTGTGTGTGTGTATGTGTGTGTATATACATAGAAATGTCTACATATACCTATACACAGATACATAATGTGAATGTGACCATTTGTATATATAAGTATATATGTTGGAAGCTATTATAGAATTGTATAATGTATGCATGATATAAGAGAGGGTGATGAGGAAAGTTATATGCATAGTCTCCATACAAATGCGTTGAAAACATTTGAATCCAAGGCATCTTAATGAAGGTCATAATAGTAGCCAAAGGATGGCAATAAAAGGCGCAAGAAATAAGAGTTATAATATAACTCTTATGCACATGTGTCAATACCATATGTTGTTAATAAAGCTGCGCAACTCGCCCAAAATGGGGTGCAACATTTGCAACTAATAAGAGATTAGAAGCTACAACAGAAAGACAAACGGGAATAGGAAATACGTTGCTAGTTTGCTGCCATATCTTCCAAGCTTTGACGTAGTAAAAAGAGATGAATAAGTCAATGCAAGTCGACTCAGCTGTAGAGCTAAAAGCGGAATATGCAAAGGATTGTGTATGTGTCGATTTTATGCATTTCTTTGTTTCCAACAATGAGAGAAAGGGGTTCTTAGGTTGCCAATCGATCTGCCTATCATTTGAATTGAATTTGGATTCTTATTTTCTATTTTGAGATGTGGCAAAATTAGGAAAGGTGGTGTAGTAGTTAGCAGATCTATAGCATTAGATTTCTCAAGTCTCTCTATAAATTGAAAGCAAAAATTCATTGTTTAGTTGTTCATCATTTTTCCAAGATTATTCTACAATTGTGATGCAAGTAGAGAATATATTTCGAGAGTTAGAGAGCAGTTTTGTTGAGAAAGTTGAGAGCATTATTTTAGTGAGTTTTTGTGAATTGTTCAATTGAGGAGAAGTTGAATTGT
This sequence comes from Sequoia sempervirens, assembly GCA_007258455.2. Taxonomy (NCBI): domain Eukaryota; kingdom Viridiplantae; phylum Streptophyta; class Pinopsida; order Cupressales; family Cupressaceae; genus Sequoia; species Sequoia sempervirens. The sequence goes on from VDFB02058242.1 coordinate 681,077,285, forward strand.
GAAGCTGAGAACATAGGCAGTTGCAAGTAGAGTCATTTGTAGAAGTTGCAAGAGTTATTTGTTGGAGGATTTACTTTCCAGGCACACTTGTTATTCTACCTTTATTTAACTCTTTTATTCTGATTTTGAGTGGAATGTTGAATGGTTATTGTCGTGCAATCATTAAATTCATTCTCTAGCTAAAAGATAGAAATGAATGCTTGAGTTTTCATGAAGCTGAATCAGGTATTCTCTCTAGAGTATGATATGAGTTTATCATAACTAGTTATACATTTGAATAGTGAGGTTAGTGAAGAATCAATGTATTATAATTGTGGATATTTATTGCTTGATTATTTATGATTGTCACAATGATATGATTTAGTCATAGTGGAAATAGGTCAAATGATGTTACATGAAAGAAATACCTATGTATTGGTTAGATTGTATGGGTAGAGAGCTCATGTTCTCAAGTGGGTACATACCGTATGTGATAAGGGTATGTTATTCCTTAGGGTTAGGGTATACATTTGGGTGTGAGTATATTGTTATTCAACGATAGGGTTGAAGAACATATTGGAAAAGTATATATGTTCCAATTACCTAAGTTTTAAATGATATTATCTTATAACTGACCAAAAGTCTATACTAATCTTATAGAAGAGGACCTTACTTATCGAAAACCCAAAGTCCCAATGAGGGGAGACTTTAATGTGCAGAAGCATAGACTCCTCCCAAGCTGAACATATCCTCCAAGTTAGATAGAAACCAGTCATACATTTAGATATGCACATATAGGTATATCATAATAAGAGAAAGGATATATGATTGCTCACTTATTTACAAACTTAGTAACCTTGTTCAAATGATGCAATGGATAACTTGGAAAGGACCATGAGGGAATTGGAGACCAGTCAAATGGTTTTAGATGACAACCAAGAGTCAAAAAATCAATACGAAGAAGTAATCTTCTTGAATCAGATTTAATTCAAATTTATTATACATGTTGACATATTGACTGTGTTTTAGATTAAAACTAGATGTGTCTAGCTGATTACATGGAGTCAATAGTATTAACAAATTGTGTATTTAAGCAAGAGAGTATCTACTTCTAGGATTAAAAGGATAGATCTTGTCAAATAGGAGGAAAAAGTTTGACCCGGGGTGTTGCAAGCATGTAACTGGGTAAATTCAAGTGATTGTGATTAAACCTATTTGGTCTATTAATTTAGTATTTATGAGTCTTCACTTTGGATGAAACCTTGTTTGTGATTGATAATCTTTGGGAAAACCTTACAACTATGGAAAAGTGTAATCTAGTGGATGTGTCAAGCCTTTAAGTTCTAAGATGTTTCTAATAGCGTGTTATCACTTTTGTTAAACCTTGATTGTGGATGTAACCCTTGAGGTTCAATGGTCATTATAGTTTCCAAGTTGACTAAGGGTGGGTGAACATATGACTCTTCTCACAGAAGTGGAATTATTATATATATAGAATCTTTGGCCAGAGTAGGTGTAAATGCTACTACCTACACCTTATTGGTTCACTATGATCCAAGATTGTATACTAGTTAGTAGTGTCATGCTAGTTGGAAGGAATCATTTGTATGATCATACTAGATATGTAGGACACAACACCAAATAATCATATGTGTTTTATTATGGTTTCCATACCAATCTCTTCATTGAAGGGAGGGACATCTTACTAGTTAGTTAGATGTGTGGGGGATTGCAGTAAGTTTGTGGTTGGAGGAAAAACACTTGGATGATGCTCTCCCTCTTGCAGTTGGTTGTTGATTCTTATGAAATAGAAGGAGCATGATCCATAGGTGTACCCCTTGACCAAAAGTGAGATCCATAGGTGGAGACTTCTACCACTAAACCATTGAACTCAAGAAAGTTATGACATGTACAAGTTTATGATATTGAATCATTTGTAAAATGTATTGGAAAGATGAATTTCATTTATTGGAGATTATGTAATGATATATGCAATGAAAATTTATGATAATGAAAAGGAAACATCTTTATGTCCATGTACTTGTGGATTTTTGTTATTTACTTTTATAAGTTAAAACGTAGGTAAATTTTGTGGGGTAAATTTGGGGCATGTTACATAGAGAGAGAGTGAGAAAGAAGGAGATATAGGGATAGAAAGTGATACAAAGTAGGGGTGGAGGTATCTTAACCAACACAATTCAATCAGTTTAGAATAATCTTTCAATCACAAAAACCCCAACTTGGTGTCTAACTCACCATTCACTCATATTCCCTTGTAGCACATCAAACCATGAAAACTCAGCATATCTTTTAAACAAGGCCTCAAACCCATGAATGAATTACCATTTAGAATACCCTTTATGGAATTATTCCACATATCAAATTTTTGCCTAGGGTTGTTTCAAAACATCATAGAAGTATCTTCATAGAAGTCTCCAAAATAGGACTGCTACGCTACCCTTAAGCTCAATTAGGCCTCTTTTACAAAGCGAGTATCTAGTAAACTTTCTCCCAACCACCAATCTTCATTCCACAACACTAGACAGGTCACATGGGGTCTGTAACAAAAAATTTTATCCATTGAAACATCTACCAATTCACCAAATGTCAAAACCCTATTTCTACCTATCAAAACTAGCCTAATACATTGAGATATTAGGCTAGGGCTTGCACAAACAGAGCCCTAACTCCATCCCCTATAATTAAAATCCTATTTAACATAAAAATAAACCTATCTAGTGCCATTCCACTGAGTTACAAAGAATTTCACTAGTGAAATGGACTTTTATTCCATGTTTTTTCTATAAACCCTCAAAATTCAAGGTTTTTAACCCGTTTCTAGAAATTTTCTTGCCAAATGCTTCAAACTTTATGAAAACACTTCAAATAAAAACCAAAATATTCTCAACACATTCCTACATCTATTCCAAGCATATTCACTTCATTACTAGGTCGTACAGACTTCCTGTAGCAGCAGATTTTGAAGAAAACACATAAAAAATTAAAGTTTATTATTGCTTGTGCACAAAAAAATGAATTCAGAAGATTGTCTCAAAGTTTTTGAGGCATATTTAAACACCAACATACCAAACATAATGGTTCCCAACTATTTTTTTGAAATACATGACAGTTCATCCCCCTTACATGACAAAATATGCAAAGTCGTAAAGCAACTTTTGACAACATTTTATACATCTTTACAAAACTTGACAACTCAACTACAACCGACCCCAAATGACATGAAAAAATTGAAAATGGTCTATTATTCTGTAGACATCTAAATTTAATCACTTCCATATGATTAAATTTGTTGCCTTCCCGTCTATCATATTAATATTAATTTATTAAATTAATATTACACTTTTCGCCTCACATTGGTAAAGTATTTAATTTAAAAATTAAATGCTTTATCTTTCACCTCTTTCCTCTCTAAATTAAATAAATACACTAATTTATTTAATTTAGTCATTTTTTCCCTTTTTGATTTTAAATCAATTTAAAATTCTCACTTTCTCTCTCCTTGTCACATCCTCCTACATTTGCCACTTGCCTCTAATCTTCTGTTAATTAGCCTAATCCAATATTTGCACAACCTTAACCAAAATCATTAGCTAAATTTAGCACCACTTTTTGGTCAATTCTTCCATTTTTCCTTTTTGATGTTAACCCCCTTTCCTATGTGAATTTTTAATTCACATTTATTTGCTCTAGATTTCTCTCCTTTAAATGTGAATTTTTAATTCACATTCCATTCTCCCAAGGCTTCTAGAACCTTGGACTTGTCACAATCTCACATGTGACCAAGTCCCACCTTTTTGGAGCCCACCTTTTACCCTCTAGATCATCCTAGAGATGTGAGATTTTTAATTCACATTTATATCCCAACCACCTTTCCTTTTCCCATGCAGATTTTTGAGGAATTCTAAAATTCCTCAAATGTCCCTTCCCTCCCACTTGGGGACAAGAAATCCTTTTTGTGGAAATCTCTCTCATCCCCAAGGTGCATGTCCTTTTCCACCTCATGTACCTTTTTGACAACTCATTTCCATCTCATCCCCCCTTGGCCACTTCACTCTCCACATGTCAAGATGTGAGGGCTTGTGGGTTCTCAACCCACCATAGCCCTTCATCTTGTTGATGGAAGCAATCTCAACCAGTTGAATTCTCTAGAGAATTCAAATTCTTCTATAAATACCCCCTCCTCCAAGGGCATTTCCAACACTTTGCATTTTGATAACTACATGCTGTCCATTTGAATCCTCAAGCCTCTTCAATCATTCAACCATCTTTGTTAATCATCTTGCATATAGAATCTTGCATCTTAGTCACTCAATCCATCATCTAAGGAGCACACAATCCATTCCAATCAAGGGCCAATCAAGGAGAAATCAACAGCAAGGAAGGTGATATCGTTTCTATTTTGTTTATCCATTTCCTTTCTTACTCTATCTCTCTTTTGGCTAATCTTGAGGTGTCCTTGATATTTTGTTTTTCATATTTCTTGGTTGTTTTGCTCATTTAGAGAAGTGCAAATATCAGGGTATACACTTGACCCATTTAGTCTTTGAACCATCAGTTAACCATTCCCAACCATCACCTCATCATTCCGAACCTTTTCTTTGTCACTTTAAATCTTGAAAAACCCCCATTTGGCTATTTTAAACTTCCATCTCCTTATTCCAACCTTTCGTTCAACCATCCTAAATCCCCATACATTCTCCACAATTATCCTTAACCCCCCCATTCATTCTACTTCCTTCCTAAACCACCAATCATTTCTTGCCATTTGCATCTCCAAATACCACCCATAATCAAACCGTCCTACCCTTGTATTACAAAGTGGTTACCTAAATTGACCATAGCGCTTGAACTTGATTATTAGTCTTTAACTTCAAACCCAATCAATTCACCTCCATCTTGAGGTGAATTCGGTGTTGCAAGTTATCATCCTCGGCCCAATCAATCCATTCCTAGCTTAGGGTGGATTCGGTGCCGTAATCATCCTATCGATCAATCAAAGCTCTAGGGTTACAAAAGGTAATCTCACGTGATCAAGCTTGAGGTCTTCTCTCCGCCAATCAATCTAATCCAATCCAATCAATCCAAATCCAACCCAATCTAATCCAATCCCAATCAATCCAATCCAAATCCAATCCAATCCAATCCAAATCCAACCAAATCCAATCCAATCCAATCCAATCTGATCAAATCCAATCAAACCCAATCCAATCCAATTGATCGAAGTCCAATTAGGTCCAATCCACACTCCATCACAATCAAATCATTTGACAAGGTCATTAATGCTCATCCACATTTGCATGCCCGTTAGGACCGTTCACAAGCAAAGAAAATGGCCAACCATCAAGCTCAAAATGCCCTATCCAACAATCCTCAAGATCCCAAGAACACCTCATCAGATCCTAACAAAGGTACCAACATCGCTCATGATCCTCACAATGGTACTTCATCACACTCTAACACTGAGAACCAGAATAATTCGCCGCATGGAGAAGAGAGCATGGCTAATCAACCTAAACTCACACTTGAAGAACATTTTAGTAATCCTGCCAATGTCCAAATGACCGACCGTTTGCTTGAGAAACATGGGGAAGAAATCTTGGCCCACTTGATTAAGAAGGGTGTTAAACCTCCCTCCAATGTTGACTTGTCCAAATACAAAGGTACCCCATCTCACGTACGCCAAGAATCTAAAATGCGCAGAAGGTTCATACTTTTCAATGTTATTTCCTCGATCCAGGGTTGGCATCAACCTGAGTTTGGCAATGCTGTCCTTTATCAGGTTAATTATCCCCCACATGCTTCGACCTCAGCTATAGGCGGACCTCAAGTTCCTGATCCCAATAATCCTTTTGCTTATGGTATGCCACAAAGCGTTCCACAACCTCCTCCATTAACATTAACAACACCTCCTCCTTCCAGCCAACCTCCAGTCAACATTGGGGGCACCTCCTTTTCCACACCCCTCCCCCCTCCTGGGACCACCAATATACCACCTCAACAGGTTCCCCCACTTACCATTCCGCCTCAATTACCTTCACAAGGCATGCCCCAGCTGAACATTCCAAGTAGTATCCAACAACCCCCTTTACAAACCACCTCTGTGCTACCTCCACCATCTCATCCGCAACAACTTATACACAATGCTTTGGCCTCTTCACAACAACCACCCCACCAATCACAAGGAAATCCATCTCAACCGCCTACCCAAACCATATCTCCCTTTCTTGCGTCCCTTTTGCGTCCAAAGGTTCAACCACAACATAATATCCCGCCTCAGTCCATACCACACTCGACGCCACAACAACAACCTCCACAACATTACTACTATCACAACCAACAACAACTTCCCCAACAACTGCTTTACACGACCTCCCAACCATCACAACAATATCCTCAATACCAACAAGCCAACACACAACGTCCCGTCCAAGCCCCTCAACAACCTACCTCACACTTTTACCCAACAAATCCATATTATGCCCCACAACAACAACCCCCATATCAGCAAAATCCTCCATCTCACCAACAAGCCGTGTTATCATCCAGTCATCCACACCCACATTTCAACAATCTGACACCCTTTCAACAAGATCCCTCATCTTTCCATCATCATTATCCCCCCAACCCACCACCAGCTAGCTCGGATTTGTTGGAAATCAAAGCCGCACTTAAGGACCTTCAAGCAGGGGGCGCAAAGCAATCGTTTAAATTTGAAGATATATGCCCATATTCGTTTGATCCATCCATCTCATTGATCCCATTCCCTAAACATTTCGAGATTCCAAAATTTGACAAATACAAGGGAGACAAAGACCCCAAGGCTCACTTGCAGGAATTTTATTCACAGTGTCAAGAAGTCATGTACAGTGATAACTATCTCTTGCGCTTGTTCCCACGAAGCCTAGCAAGCCATGCCCTAGATTGGTTCATGACCCTCGAAAAGGGGTCCATAAAAACTTTTGCAGACTTATCAGAGAAGTTTGTATCCTACTTCTCTTTCAATTTGCAAAAGGATACAGACACCTTAGATCTCCTAAAAGAGAAGCAATGGGATGGAGAGACCTTTACCAGCTACCTCCAACGGTGGCGTGCATTAGCCAGTCGAATGAAAAATCCTTTGAAAGAAAAAGACATGGTCACCCTTTTTGTGGAAAATTCTCATCCTGACATGGCCCACAATTTTAGACTACACTGTGTCACCACTTTCGCCGAGATAGTGGAAAAAGGACCTATCCTTGAACGAGCCCTTATTGCCAAAGGGCACATCAAAATACACAGTCATGATAAAGAATGGTCATTCGGAGATAAATCACGATTTTGGAACAAAAACAAAAATGCAGTGAATGACGGAGTGACAGACACCAAACATGTCCAAGTGGCTAATGCATCCCAAAGTCAACAACAGTCTGTACCCAACGCCATATCAGTACCCCAGGGGACACCTCGTCCCCCTCAACAGTCAAACCAAAGAAATCAAGGGAACACCAAGCGTCAATACGCCCAATTGGGTGAACCCTTGAGTGTTGTTTTTAGCAAATTGTTGCAAATCAATTACCCCATCGCATATCCTGTCACCAAACCATTCGATGAGTCCAAACCCAAGCCGGCATGGTTCAAAGACAATGAGTATTGTGACTTTCATAAAATCAAGGGACACTCCTTGAATAAGTGTCAGGGTTTAAAGAATTATGTCCAAGATCTCATTGATCGAGGAGATATCAAGGTTGACCCCAGTCAACCTTCGTCGTCCAATGCTCAACTACAAATCTATCAAAACGCCTTCCCAAACCATAGTCAAGGTCCTAGCACCTCCACTGAGTCATCCCCAAAGGAAACAACGGCACTAATATGAAGTATAAGAATTACAAAGAGATGTGCCAGCCTTCAATTATGAAGGTGTTATTCATTACATTGAGCAGGTGGGAGCCGGTATCAATGATACACGTTAAAGCCAAAGATCCTCAATGTGCTGTGACTACACGACGAGCCCACATCACCATCCCTGCGGCCGCTACACCCATCCAACCCACTCCTGCAAACTCTCAATATAACATCCTTGATCACCTAAGGAAGACCCCCGCTCACATATCCATTTTGGATTTGCTTAAGTCTTCCCCGGTACATTAAGAGATCCTCAACAGAGCCTTGCAGGAGACCCATGTACCAAATGACATCGATCCCACACAATTCCAAGCATTGGTGGGACACTTGGCTTTGTCTCATCAACTTCACTTCAGCCAGGATGATATGCCCAATATCGATGTTAATCACAACCGTCCCCTACATATCGAAGTCATAGTTGCCCGCCATAAAATAAAAAGGGTCTTGGTAGATAATGGCTCTGCCCTCAATCTATGTACTTTGAAATTTATAAAACAGATAGGGTATTCTCAAGCGGACCTAAGCAACCAGATAATTAAAATCAAGGCTTACGACAATGCAGAGAGAAATTCAGAAGGAATCATCAGTCTTCCTATCCAAGTGGGACCTGTGCTCCAATATACTACCTGTCATGTCCTTGATCTGGACTTACCATATAATCTCCTCCTTGGCCGCCCATGGCTCCATGCTATGCAAGTTGTCCCATCCACGTACCATCAATGCCTCAAATTCTCAGTCAATGGACAAGACGTCACCATCTATGCCGACCCCCAACCGTTTGAGTATTGTCGAGCTTTAGAAGCATCTTTTCCACATTTACATTATTGTCCAGGGGTCGAAATGGGGGCATCCCATCCATCCTCCAATCCATCATCCACCGTAATCACCACTCCATCCCCCGCCACTAATCCTTCAGTCACTAAAGTCCAGATCATTGACAAAGGGTGTGGTGAGTATGAGATGCATACGGCTCTCAATGTAGCCACTATGCCACCGTCACCGCATGAGTACGGTCAACCTGCACATGCTATACAAAAGGAAGACAAGATCATCACTTTCAGTGGAAAAAACATTCCTACTACCACCTTTAAGTCTCCGAGTGTCAAGATCGATGCACCAGAGGAAGACATAAGTCAGTGGGTCTACCGGGAAGAGCCCGAACTAGAAACTCCCTTAAAGAAATATTTTCAGGAAAAGTATCCTTGGCCAACAAAGTTCGTGGAAAAACATAACTACCAAGGTAGAGGCCTAGGTAAAGAGGAGCAAGGGCAATTGCAACCCATCGATACACAACAGTTACCAAAGAAGGTAGGAATTGGGTATGACAGCAAACAGAAAAGCCCTGCAACGTCATCTAATACTTCCAATAGTATCACCGTGGACGATGGCTCCTTGGAAGACATACCCGAGGAGGAATCCATCATACATGCATACGATGATGTCGATCACACTAATTTATCTTCCATGTTCGAATGCCTATCTGTTTGCACCATCAGCCTATCCCTTCGTCACCCTGAACTCATTGATTGGGACCTACGCAACACCACACATCGGTATACTGCCCGGACACCCTCACGTCAACAAGTTGGGGGAGGATGAACACTCGATGTAAAATAAAAATTAGAGAAATAAAAGAGGTCATCTAGTGAAAACCTCCACGAAACTACGACCTAGAAAAGTAAAAATAAGGAGGCGCATCGGCGAAAACCTTGAAGAGGCGCCGGAAGATGGAGATGTTCATCTTCCTCTTATGGGAACTCAGCTATCTGCCAGATCATCTATCCTGATTGAAGAGACGCAAGAAGTTAATTTGGGAACTGCTGAAAATCCGAAGATCACCTATGTGGCCAAGGCACTCTCCGAACAAGAATATCTGATCTTTGCACAGCTACTCCAAGAAGGCATCATCAACTTTGCCTGGTCATATTCAGACATGCCAGGCTTAGACCCTGCTTTAGTGGTTCACCACTTAGACATTCGCCCAGACGCCACACCCGTCAAGCAGAAACTTCGTAAGATGCATCCGCAAGTTGCGTTGTTAGTAAAGAAAGAGTTGGAGAAGTTACTGGACGCGGGTTTTATCAGACCTATTGACTACTCCGAATGGATCTCTAACATAGTGTCGGTTGCTAAACCTAATGGTGACATTCGGGTCTGCACAGATTTTATGGATCTCAACAAAGCCTACCCAAAAGATGACTTCCCTCTTCCTAATATTGACATGTTGGTTGACTTAACGGCAGGGCATGAGATGTTGTCCCTCATGGATGGTTTCTCCGGTTACAACCAGATCCAAATTGCACCTGAAGACCAACACAAAACCGCCTTCACAACTCCTTGGGGCACCTTCTGTTACAATGTTATGCCCTTCGGTCTCAAGAATGCGGGGGCAACGTATCAAAGAGCTATGACCATTATCTTCCATGACCTTATTCACATTATCATGGAAGACTATGTTGATGACCTATTAGGGAAGTCCAAGACACGAGCCGAGCATCCCACCATTCTGAAGAAGATATTTGAGCGACTAGAGCACTATAAGTTGCAGTTGAATCCAAAAAAGTGTGTCTTTGGCGTCACGTCATGGAAATTGTTGGGTTTCATAGTCTCCCGCAGAGGTATTGAAGTTGATCCTGCCAAAGTAAAGGCTATTCTGGACATGCCGCCTCCACGCAATCTAAAGCAGTTAAGGAGCCTCCAGGGAAAAATGCAGTCCATCCGGCGGTTTATAGCCCAACTTGCAGATAAATGTCAGCCGTTTACCCATCTTTTGAAGAAATATTCTACATTCTGATGGACAACACAGTGTCAAATGGGTTTTGATAAAATCAAAGAATACTTAGCTCATCCACCAATTTTGATGCTGCCTATTCCAGGAAAACCCCTCCTGCTTTATATCTCTGCTACCTCAGTAGCACTGGGGGCATTATTGGCACAGCACGATGAGTCACTCAAAGAAAGAGCAGTCTACTACATCAGCAGAACACTAGTCGGCTATGAGTTAAATTACTCTCCTATAGAAAAAGCGTGCCTTGCGCTGGTCTTCAGTACACAGAAACTCCGACATTACATGCTCAGTCACCCAGTCAAACTAATTGCTAAAATTGATCCTCTGAAATATCTGTTGTCTAGGACCACCTTGGTAGCGCGTAGCCAAATGGAGTCATCTTTGCTAGCCCGAATTTGACATCAGTATGTGGGCGCATAAAGCTATTAAAGGACAGGTTATTGCTGATTAATTGGGCTGAAGCGCCACTAGTAGTCACCTACCCAATAGATGCTTGAATTCGGGATGAAGGAATCTACCGCGATAGCAGAAGCGCGCACCAACTTGGGCGTTATGCTTTGATGAAACCATGCACTCCGCGGTGGATGCAGGCGAGAATTCTAGTAGTCACCCCTCAAGGCTACATCCCAAAATCATTGAATAAGCGTTTCCTGCCTGCTTGATATGGCCGGAATATGAAGCCTCCTCCATAGGCCTTAGAATTACCAAAGCGATTGGCTACACATTTGAAAGTCTTTGGAGATTCCTTGTTGGTTATCCGGCAAGTTAATGATGAGTTCCTCACGAAGGATGACAAACTGCTACCCTATAAACGCATGGTGGACGATTTCAAGAAATATTTCACCTCCATATAGTTCGATCAAATCCCCTCAGTGCAGAATAAAGCAGCAAACGCCATGGCCACTATTGGTTCTCTGATTGACATGCCCAAGGATCGGACAGAGTGCGAGTTTCTGGTTGAGCAACTGTTAATCCCTGCATACGACATTCCTGACACTGACATGGTGTGCGATGTTGTAGGTCCTGTCTCCCCGTGGTACCAAGACATATATAAACACCTTCCATTGATAACACCATACCCCCAGAACTTACACGTAACCAACGTAAATCCTTTATCCATCGTTCATCCCGATACATCCTCATTGGTGATACGCTTTATCGTCGCGGGTATGATGGAATCCTCCTGAGATGTCTGAATGAGACCAAAGCCCAAATGGTACTAACAGAAGTAAATGGTGGTATTTGTGGGGCTCACTCAAATTGTATGGCTCTAGCCAAAAGAATCCTGAGAACGGATATTATTCTTGGCCTACGTTGGAGGCGTGATGCTTGAATTTGGCAAGGAAATGTCTTCGTGTGTCAACAACATCGCGGTTTGATCCATGCTCCGGCCTTCAAGATCTTGACCTCTCTTAACACCTTGGCCGTTCTCTCAATGGGGTTTTGACTTGATTGGCAAAATTCACCCACCATCATCCGACGGCCATACATTCATCATCACTGCAACTGAGTACTTCACCAAATGGGTGGAAGCAATGCCACTCTCCCAAATCACTGGTACTCAGATTTCTAAATTCATCCTCTACCATATTCTCTGCAGATATGGTATCCCATCCACCATCATTTCTGATAATGGAAAGCCATTTAAGAACCAAGCCATGAAACACCTTTGTGATACCTTCCATATTCAACATCGTTGGTCGACGCCTTATTATCCTCAGGGTAATGGTCAGGCAGAAGCAACCAACAAGACCCTCATCGGCATCCTCAAAAAGGTTGTCAATAACACGAGACGAGATTGGCACCTTCACATTCATCCCACCCTTTGGGCATCACAGGTACATCCATCCGTTACCCCAGCGAGCCACCCCATACTTTCGTTAGTATATGGGTGAAGCCGTCTTTGCCGAATGAGTTGAGCTCCCTCATTGAGGAATTTCTTTGAAGAACCTCATCGGTACGAAGAGATGCTGCGTTGCTCGGCACGACTAGAGTTACTTTCGATGAGCGAGAATCACGGGCCTATGATCACCTACAGAGTATGCGGAATGCGTCTAAAAGCGTCACTCTGATCAAAAGGTCTGCCCGGGCAATTCCAGGTTGGTGAACTTGTGCTCAAGGAAAATCACCGCACTCAGCAAGATCGTGACAAGAAGGGCAAATTTGAGGCCAACTGGTTAGGGCCATATATCATAACTGCCAAATATGGATCTGGAGCCTATAGGTTGGCTACTCTGGATGGAGATCCCCTTGACGAACCTGTCAATATTCTCCATCTAAAAAGGTTCTACGCCTAAAGTCCGCTTGGTCTACCTTATCGAAAAAATCAAAAAAATCAAAAAATCAAAAAAAATAAAAATAAAAATAAAAAAAATCCGTCCTATGGTGAAAACCACCTCTTGGTGGTGCCTTGGATAAGTATGGATGGTGAAAACCTGGTAACAGGCGTCATCCATAGAGGGCTTAATCATTATCTACCTGGCATCCTAGTTACTTTATGTTGTCATCCGCACTTTCATCCCCACCCACATCAGTCTAGGCTGCTTGGTATTTGTTGATTGAGCATTAGACGACTCACCTTATCTATCCCTCATCCTGAGCTTTCTTGTATCCCACTTTAAGCTTATGTCTTTCGTTCGTCGGTCCGTGTCGTCATATAGGATCATCCATCGTGTTGGTCTCCATCTAGATCTCATCCTTTTGTCTCACTTTCATCTTTTGTCGAACTACGTTGCCCCTACGCTTTTACGTAGGCAAGGCTGATCGTACGATCTGCCCCCAGGGCACTTTTGGATCAACCTTGTTTTGGTCCTCCACCATTTCATCTCCACTAGTCCCTTTTCGCTTTTTTCCATGGTCATTTTATCGAACTACGTTGCCCCTGCGCTTTCACGTAGGCAAGGTTGGTCATTTGATCCTCCCCCGGGGCATTTGTCGGTCGCGTCTTGTGTTCTCCATCATCGGTCACCATTGTCTTCTTTCCGCTTTATCCATGGTCTTTTTCCATGAACTACGAGGGCTCTGCGCTTTCACGTAGGCAAGGCTAATCTTTGATCAGCCCCCGAGCCCCTAGGTTTTTAGGTTGTGTCTCGTCTCCCCTGTATTGTGACATCAAGCTATGCCTTTATCTCGCTGGTTCTTAACAAACAAGACCCATTTGTACCAACGAATCTAAACACTTTCAAATATCCTATATCATACCGATCTTTTCGCTTAGCATCCATCATAGGTCTTAACAGGATACATCCTTCCTAACAGACCTCATCGATTCCATCTATCCCTTGGATCCTATGGCAATGGACATTTGAAATTGATTGTGATCTTTTTGATGCTTTTGGTTTTTGTTTATCACTTGAGCTCCCTATCATCACTTGTCAAGACCACCATGATCCATCATATTATGGCGTGTTTTGATTGGTCCACATAGGGGCATATCTTGATCTTTTGTTTGATGATGTCTTCTTGGTTGTCCCACATAGTACCCACCAAGATCCTTACGATCTTGTGTTATGTTGGGGCATCCTTTTGTGTTTGTGGTTATCCCAGTACCGGACCCGAACAAGGTCCTCACGACTTTGGGGTATCGGGATAGCCTTCTTGTCTGATATGATTGTCTCATGCATTGGACACTAATCTACCTCGGT
>VDFB02058242.1:681091697-681163700 GCA_007258455.2 Sequoia sempervirens
GAGATGATGGCTGCTTTTCTATAGAAATGATTGTTTAAATGCAAAGTGCTCACAATGTGGTGGCTTGTCAAAGCTCTTTTGTTCAATGTTTTCATGAGAGTTCTCAATTACGAATTTGGAAAAAGAAAGATTGTTGAGAAAAAGAGATATGAGATAGTCAAATATACTTTGCAAAGTGGAGGTGAAGGTTCTAGATGTGAGTTGGTTGCTGAAAAGAATGCAGTGTTGCTGATTTTATTTTAGATTTTAAGGACAATCTTTTCTACAAGTATGCAAGGCATAGTCATAGGTCTCAGTGGTTGGATCAACAATTTAGGATGTGTAAGGACTCTTTTTCAATTGGCACTATTATATTAGTGGTTGACTTTGCAAAAAACTACACATTGCAACCACAAAACAAGGTACAATCTTAGTATTACAATTCCATTCAGATTTCTATTTTTGTCCACATAACATTTAGACATGCACTTGATAGTACAAAGGAGGATAGAAAGATAATCAGAGAGTATCATTTTTATATGAGTGATGATAGATCTCACTCGTCTGAGTATGTCCAACATTGTTTCGAGAATTTTTTTGAGTTCTTGCAGGAGCATGATATAGCATTGGGCTGACATCTAATTTGATTAGATAATTTCACAGGTCAATTCAAGAATGCTCGTATGTTTTATTGGTTTAGTAGAATGCATGTAGAGAGGGGTCTACCTCATATTTGGAATTTTTTTGAAGCTGGAAATGGGAAAGGGGAGCATGATGGAGCAAGTGCATGTGTAAAGAGAGCTCTAGTTAAGGAGAAATTGAAGATTTTAGGAGCAAAATTCAGCGATGCACATTCTATAGTTGATTGGTGTAGTTCAGCATTGTCATAGGGAGGGACACTTGATTCAATAGTGCACATATTCTTTTGGTTCATTGAGGAGGGTACAGTGGCAGGTAGATTAGATTGTGATACAATCAAAGATTCTAGATGCATTCATTTCGAAGCTCAGATGCAAGCACATGGACCATTTGGACATGAGAGTTGGCTTGTTTTTGTCAAAGTTGTATTTAGTGTGAGTGGGATCAATGCGAGTCAAGTGAGTGGGTGGATACATGGGTACCACAGTATCTAACTCCTTTATCTCAAACAATATCCATGACAAATGACACAATGGAAAGTTTAGTTGATTACGACTTGCTTTCAGATCTACTATAGCTAGGACATATTTTTTCATTTGTTGTACTGCAGGGGAATGAAGAGAGATTAGAATATTGGTTGGCTCAATGTGTGCGGGTAAAACATAAGCTAACACAACCGATGGAAGATGATGATGGTTTCATGTATCCTACAGGTTCATTTGTGGTTGCAAGAACTTGGTTGCGAACATACATGATTAGAAAGAATGGCATACCTGTATTTGAAGACTACGAGAAACACAAAACCATTCTCATGTATTTGCACCTTTTTATAGCAATAAATTTTAAGTTGTTGAAGTATCATGCCAGACCAAAGACAAAACAACTATGGACACTTAGTAATGTTGATCCTGAAGCAATATTGGATACTCTTAACCAAAGAGATGACCTTCAGGTGCACTTGAATAGCATTTTCAAGAATGGAAGGTAGAATGCTTATGTTCATTATGATTAAGTTCATTAGTGTTCTTTATTTAATACTGATATTTTATATACTATTGCAATGCAGGTGTCTTTGATAGTCATATTTTGTATGCACTTTTGCAATATTTTTGGCAAGATTGATCATGGACCTGCTGCAACAATAGCCAGCTCTAATCCTTTCGAAGAGGTATGCGTCTTTTATAGTTTGCATCACTAGCTCATCATCATTCAAGTTGTTTAGATTAATATAGATACATTATTCTAAGCATATTTTCTATTGTGACAATATAGATTTCTCATTTTCCCACTTTTGTGATATTCTTGGCACAATTGATCATGGACCTGCTACAACAATAGCCAACTCTAATCCTTTCAAAGAGGTATGCATCTTTTATAGTTTGCATCACCAACTCATCATCATTCAGGTTGTTTAGATTAATATAGATATGTTAGTCTAACATCTTTTCTATTGTGACAATATAGATTTCTCATTTTCCCACTTTTGCGATATTCCCCGCATGATTGATCATGGACTTGTTGCAACAATAGCCAACTTTTGATCCTTTCAGAGAGGTATGCAATAGATTACAAAATATAGATTGGTTATTCTAAGCGCTTTTATAGTTTGCATTACCATCTCATCATATTTTGTGTCATTTAGAATAATATAGATTGGTTATTCTAAGCTACCTTGATGGTTTGTATAGGTGCTTGTCAGTGCAGAACATGAACATACTACTATTGTTGAAGATTGTGCCTTGAATGCCTCTAATAGGAAAATTTTGTAAAATTTGAATTCTCAAATTGGAAACAATGTAAAATGGTCATAATTGTGTATGGGCATAATCTATACCCAGTGATGTTTTTTGAAATATGGGTCAAATGTCTGGAATTGTATAAAGGGTATGTTTAAAATGTAAAGGGGCCTATATTTTGGAAACTCATACATTTTGTAAAGGGGTCTATTTTTGTACTTAATCGAGCTAAAACTGAAGGTTTTCTTCCTGGTTCTTTCCTATCGGTATGCTTGTTTGAACCAGGTTTTGTAATATTTCCCATTTATATATAATAAATTATAGTGGCTTGCAACTTTTTCTCCTCAAACCCAATTCTTTAATTCACAAGGGTGACCTCATAGTCACAAACCTATTCCCTTTCATTTTAAAATTCAAAATTCAAACTTTTCGCTAAGTGGTGTCATTCACCCACTTTGAGTTGACTAAACACATGTTTGGCATAATTTGATGATATATGCTAGCATTAATAACATACAATATATTCATTATAATCATGAAAACATTCATTTATCTTATAGCATTGGAGCAATTAATAGTGAGACATTTTGATTCAATGCAATAAAAATGAGTAACAAATTTCTAAATACCACCAAGTCCCTAGATATTCAAGAGTAGATGCAAAGATAAACATTCATACCCTTATCAACCCTTAATTATCCAATACCCCTATCAACCCTTAATTATGTTAGGTTGATTGTGTTTGATTGATTGGATTTTATACATCCTTGTACCTCATTGATACATTTTTCTATTAGGTTTTGCATTTTTTATGTTAAGATATAGTAAATTATATTCACTTGCAATTTGAAGTGTAAATCTCTTGTATTGTTAGAATGAGTACTTGAATGATCATGAGGTTTTGAGGGAAATATTGTTTTCATTAGTATTCTTTGGAATGCTTTGGATATTGTTGTAATGGCATTGAATAACGAAGGTCATCAATGGGAGTCACACAATCGTTGCCATCAATGAAATTGACCATCTCTCACATGTAATGCTTGGGAGTTACATTGGGAGAAGTGGATCATCTTTCCATAATGTTATGGGTTCCTACTTAGTTTATATGTTCATGGTGGAGGGCTATCTTGAGTGCTATCATAATTACACGTTGGGGTGGTTCGTGGTTTTAAACTATCAAGAATGGTTATGGTGGCAATTAGTTTGGGGAAACCACTTACATGGTTTTATCTTCCCATTGCTTTGTATAAAAACTTTATGTAGAAATTTTATTACATGTCTTGACATTATTTCAAGAGTGGAAGGCGTGGAGAACTAGGTTTTGAAATAAAATGAAGAGTTAAAGGTCCAAAAATGGTGGTTTTTTTCACTTGAAAATAGAGTTTTTACCCTAGGGTATGCAAAAATATTTGAGATACTAGAAGTTTCTTTGTTTTCTAAGCATATTGGGGCCTAAATAAAGGTTTCTAAGGTGGTGGAAAATTTTGAAAGGTTGTGGAAGTGCTACATCCAATAAACCCTCAAGAATTACACTAAAAACAAGGGTTTTTTGATTTGACGGTTACAGGTCTATACAAATGGAATCCAATTGTAGAATCTTTATTTTCTTAGAAATTTATTTGCTGCCTCAAGGTTTTAGGGGTCTGTGTGGTGTTTGAAGGTATGTTGCTTTGCATTTTTGGGCTAATTGAGTAGCCTGTTCAAGGGTGAATGTATAGGAAGTCAACGCTGGTCCAAAGGAGTCTATGTTGTTTCTCATATATATCGTGTAACTTGGATATGGGTGTTTGAACCAGTCATGTGTTTGTTTGGTGTTTTGGAAAATTGTGGAGTAATTGGACAAAAACTAGTTTCTCACTATTACAAGGGTTTAAGGGGGTTAAAGAGGGAAATGTGTATTTAGTTGCTTTTCAAGTTTTAAGGGAGTTTTGGACTGTCCAAAGAGGTCACAATAATCTTGTTAGATGCCTCAAATATGTAGGTTGCAAAGAGTTTGTGATTGTGCCCTTGTGTCTACATCAATTTTTCACCTAATTTGACTCGGTCCAATGTAGCTCAGAGTGATTTGGCGTATTTGGGTGCAAGAGAGAACCATCCCTAGCGTAAACATACCCATATAGATGTGTTGGAATATTCCATTTGGTCGTACAAGCTGCGGAATGAAATTTGCACCACTTTGCAACTTTACACTGCTTGCATCTAGCAACTTTTACCTCCACTGAAAAGTCATCACCACAGAAAAACACCTCCAAGATAGCAAAAACCGAGAGAGGTTTTTGTAGATGGTCCCAACATGATCCCATAACCTTGGACAGAGAGTTTGTAAGCATCATGATCTCCGAGAAATAGACCTTCAAAGATTGCTGCCTTTTAGCACTTTGGACTCTTAAGATAAATCGCTGGTCCAATGTAGCTCAGAGTGATTCGACATATTTGGGTGCAAGAGAGGACCATCCCTAGCATAAACGTACCCATATAGACGTGTTGGAACAATCTATTTGGTCGTATGAGTTGCGGAATGAAAGTTGCACCACTTTGCAACTTTACACTGCTTGCATCTGACAACTTTTCCCTCCACTAAAAAGTCATCACCACAGGAAAATTCCTCTGAGATAGCAAAAACCGAGAGAGGTTTTTGTAGATAGTCACAACACGATCCCATAGTCTTGGATGAAGATTCTGTAAGCATCATGGTCTCTGAGAAATAGACCTTCAAAGATTGCTGTCTTTTAGCACTTTGGACTCTTAAGGGAAATCACTGGTCCAATGTAGCTCAGAGTGATTCGGCATATTTGGGTGCAAGAGAGGACCATCCCTAGTGTAAACATACCCATATGGACGTGTTGGAATAGTCTGTTTGGTCGTACGAGCTGTGGAATGAAAGTTGCACCACTTTACAACTTTACACTACTTGCATCTGGTAACTTTTTCCTCCACTGAAAAGTCATCACCACAGGAAAACGCCTCTGAGATAGAAAAAACCAAGAGAGAATTTTGTAGATGGTCCCAACACAATCCCATATCCTTAGATAGAGAGTCTGTAAGCATCACGGTCTTTGAGAAATAGACCTTCAAAGATTGCTGCCTTTTAGCACTTTGGACTCTTAAGGGAAATTGTTGGTCCAATGTAGCTCAGAGTGATTTAGCATATTTGGGTGCAAGAGAGGACCATCCCTAGTGTAAACGTACCCATCTAGAGGTGTTGGAATAGTTTGTTTGGTCGTACAAGCTGTGGAGTGAAAGTTGCACCACTTTGTAACTTTACACTGCTTGCATCTGACAACTTTTCCCTGCATTGAAAAGTCATCACCACAAGAAAATGCCTCTGAGATATCAAAAACTGAGAGAGGTTTTTGTAGATGGTCCCAACATGATCCCATATCCTTAGACAGAGAGTCTGTAAGCATCACGGTCTTTGAGAAATAGACCTTCAAAGATTGTTGTCTTTTAGCACTTTGGACTCAAGGGAAATCGTTGGTCCAATGTAGCTCAGAGTGATTCGACGTATTTGGGTATAAGAGAGGACCATCCCTAGTGTAAACGTACCCATCCGGATGTGTTGGAACAGTCTGTTTGGTTGTACACGCTATGGAGTGAAAGTTGCACCACTTTGGAACTTTACACTGCTTGCATCTGGCAACTTTTCCCTCCACTGAAAAGTCATCACCACGGGAAAACGCCTTCGAGATAGCAAAAATTGAGAGAGGTTTTTGTAGATGGTCCCAATACAATCCTATAGCCTCAGATGAAGAGTCTGTAAGCATCATGGTCTCCAAGAAATAGACCTTCAAAGATTGCTGCCTTTTAGCACTTTGGACTCTTAAGGGAAATCGTCGGTCCAATGTAGCTCAGAGTGATTCGGCACATTTGGGTTTAAGAGAGGACCATCCCTAGCATAAAAATACCCATCTGGATGTGTTGGAACAGTCCGTTTGGTCATATGAGCTACGGAGTGAAAGTTGCACCACTTTGCAACTTTACACTGCTTGCATCTGACAACTTTTCCCTCCACTAAAAAGTCATCACCATAGGAAAAATCCTCCGAGATAGCAAAAACTGAAAGAGATTTTTGCAGATGGTCCCAACATGATCCCATAGCCTCAGACGAAGAGTCTGTAAGCATCATGGTCTCCAAGAAATAGACCTTCAAAGATTGTTTTCTTTTAGCACTTTGGACTCTTAAGGGAAACTAGTGGGCAACATAGTTAAATTCTTCAAAAACTTGGTTTGAAGTAATTTCATTCTTCTTTGTGCATTTAAAATGGAGTTTTAAGCCTTCCACCCTAAAAGTGACCTCTAAATAACTTCAAAAACCTTAACTACCTCATTCTTATTCATTTGTTTTGCAAACAAGCATTTTCATTCGAAGAGGCTGAGCTTTGATTTTTGCTTGTTGGATTGAATGCGGACCATGACACAACTTTCTTTTTTCTAAAATTGTTCAACATCATTGAACTAAGAATTTATCACACATCTACAGAGAAACAAAGGAGTACCAAAAACTAAAACACATTACACTTTGGTTCTCACTGACTTGATGTACTCTTCAACATCTCTCTTCTCTAAAAGCAACCTCTAAATCACTTCAAACACCTTAACTACCCTAAAACCGACCCTAAAACTGACCTCTCAATCACTTCAAACACCTATATTAAGCTACCACTCTCAAGACCAATGTAACAATGATACAAAATAATGCTTTGAGTTTGAAAGATGGGTCACTTTCCTACTTTGGGTGGGATTTCAGACTCTCTAATACTATCATGCATTTCTTTCATTCCTTGTGCCTCCACCTCCCACTTCCTTCTCTTGTGGGCCTTTGAAATTTTTCCTTTCCATTCGCATAACACCCTAATACCTTGACCACCACTTCTCAAACCATACATTCCTCTTTGGATCTTTGGGCCTTTTGATGATGTCTTACATTTGTAAAAGAGCCAATGGGGTATCCTAATCCTCAAACCCCTAGATCCCCATTGTCTTGTGTCCTAACACCCAAGAATCCCATCGCCTGAACCCTTGATGTTGGACCTTGGGATAATTATTTGCTTGAACTTAAAGCAATCATTTCCCTAGATCTCCACACTCAAGCATGCACTTTCACAAAACCTCACCATTTGAATGGACTCCACCCATGACCACGACTAACCAAGAATGCAATTAATGAGCCCAAATTTGAATGTGAGAAAATGGCAAGAAACTTTGGACCCATGTTAGGCCTTCAACCTCTATATAAGGAATAAAACTTCATTAGTTTGGATAATCTTTGGACATCATCTCAACAAATCCAAAATTGCAAAGTCGGACACTTGTGTTCACTTGTTGAATCTAAGGACAAAAACCCTTAGGTTATGGAGATTTTTCAATGAAACCCCATTGGTTTCCTAGAGTTTGGAGGATGAAACTTGTTTGGATTTGTGAGGGAAATTTCACAGAAAGGTTGCATCTGTACGCCAAGCATAGTGGATTTCAGCATCCCAATATTTTTCTAAATTTTTTTTTTGATCATTGTAATCTTGGTTATGAGCAAACAATTGAAGCAAAAAAATTGTAATCATGAAGTGAGTTATTTGAATTAAATACTCTATTCCAACCAACTTATATGTGTAGATCTATTTATCATATGTGAATGTTTTATATCTAAATATCTTGTTTAAATGTTTTGGCTGATTTTCATTGAATTATTCCAAATCTAAGAAATTTGTATGAATAATTTAGCTAAGGATCATTGCATTTATCATTGAGCCTATGGTCAAATGTTCTCATCCTATGACATAAGTCTTGAATTGCTTTAATCAATTTTGACAAGTCATGACCTCTTGATTGGGAAGGTTGTAACTCCCCCATTCATTCAGACAACCAGATGTATGTTTGTTGACAATATCAAATAAAACCTCCAGCCAGGGTCTGCTAGTGTAGGGAGAAGCAATGCATGAAATTTTCTTTTTGATTTGGGCTAAATGTGATTAGGACAGGCCCTGATAGGGTTGTATCAAAGCCCAAGAGAGAGATATGTTGAGGAAGAAAATAGAGAAATTATAGTGAAAATGTGCATTAGCATGTCTCATTTTATTTATAGAAGAAAGTACAGTGCACAACAATCAAGCAAAAGCTAAAATCCATCTATGAAATAAATTACTCACTATCAAAACTAACCTTCAAATTAAAGAAGAATTTAAGAAGTTATATTTTCATATAACTTCTTCAAATGTATTTAAATTATTGTACAAGGAACATAAAATATTAGAGATGCACTTTCCAAGCAATGTTGTTTTCCTATCGGTTTATGTAAAACATAATTATTGTGGGGATTCTACTTAAGATTCAATTAATCAAGGAAATCAGAAATTTTTTGGAGTTTTGTTCTACCAATGCAATTATTTTCTATACTAGCCATTATGGAGAAGCGGTTTATACAAATTTTCTTTGTGAAAAATACATTGTGATTAAATTGTTTGTTTAAAAGTTATGTCTTGCTTTTTATTTTCTAAAAGAATCCATATTTAGATGGTGTTGCAGTTAGATAAACATCTATTTTTCACAGAGCTCACAAATTTTAATAGTATTCTTTTCCTAAATTTCTAGGTCAAAGTGCATGATGATGTCATTGCATGCCTGCAAATAATTGAATCTTCTAGTCAACAAACGGTCACAACATCTTGGGATGGAATGATTAAAATATGGAACATTGATGAAGGCAGAGGTAGTTGGGTAACAAATTTTGGCTCATCTAAGAAGACACAAAGTGCCAGTAAGTATATGAAGAATGGTCATATGATATATTATTAGTATTCATATGGGAGTCTAGCCATATTAATTTTTTGTAAAAGGTGAATTTATATTATACAAAAAAATTGATGGTTACAAATGGACCACCAAATTTACTAAGGCATGGGAAAGTTGACAAAGAAGAAAATCAGATGGTGTAGGGTTAATCATATGAGTATCTAGTTGTTACTTATGCAATGTTAAATAATGCTTTGAGTTTGAAAGATGTGCAATGCAATGTAATCAGCAATATGAATATAAACTACATAATATTTAACCATTATTTTTATGCTGTTGTAGATTGATATTTAACCATTGCTTCAAAGAGTTTAATCATGCACATGAGGAGGAAACTAAATTTCAATTTTCAACTTCTATATATATCAAATTATCCAGTAATCAAGTGTATGTCCATATACAAAAATGGCATCAATGCCAACTCAAACAACGTTTTACAATATGTGGCATATGCCATCTCGGTATCTATTCAAAATTTACATGCCAAAATTTCTATCTCATCCTAAACTATTGGTGGATCATCAAAATGGAGCCTCTTTGAAGCACTCGTTGGCTCTGAAGGTAGCTACACAAGAAAAATTCAAACCACAATTGAGATTAGTTATACTATATAATTTAAAATTGAATAATTAACATAAAAATCAATACACATTGAATTATAATTGAACTCTAAAATTGAAATCTTGATTACCTAAAATATATGTCTCTTTGAAGGGTCAAGAGTCCTAGAATATACCCCTCTCAAAGAACTAACCAAACCAACTTTTGTAGCGTCAATCTATATATGTGAACAAAAACATGAAATTAATCCAAGTTAGCATAGAATTGTCAGTAATAAGAACATATTTACCAAGCACAAAATAAAATAAACACATACCTCTTTAGGTTGATCTTTTTCTGTATCTCCTTGAGGTGTCTCAACACTTCCTCCTTGAGGTGTTTCAACACCTCCTCCTTCAAGCTTTCAAATACCTACTCCTTCGGGTGTTGTGGCACTTATCAAAAATGATGTATAGCTCACAACCCCCTATACATAAAAATGACAAGTACATATGAAACTACGAATCTATGTCAATGTATGCATAATCAATAAAAAAGATCTTATAAATTTTAATTCAATCAAATTTTAGTTCAATTACATTTCCCTTATCTAACACTGTGCCTCCATAGTCTAGAGAGCATTGCACCTTGCTCACACTAGGTGTTTGCTACAAGCAAACAGTAACATAAACAGATAAGTTAATATATAATTTCATTATTGACAATTCAAATGACAAGCAAATATACAGTAGAAAAATGTAAATGAGTGAGAAAATAAATAATGTGTGTGTGTCAAGGCCAAATGAAATGGCCCTAAGGGTGCTATTAGTCACCTATGTGAGCTCCTCCTCAAACATTAACTGTTAAATAGACCATGTAAATAAATATTAGTACTTGATACTATCTCTTATTAATATTCATTTTTAAAAAAATGCAAGTTATGAATTTACACCTTAAATGTTACTTGTGTAACTACTCTAATGTCCACCTCTCTAGTAGGAGAGGACTCTGTAGGGTGTGCTCCACTCCCCTGCATGTGATCTGCTATAATCTCCACATCCTGGATGTCATAATCTAAAGTGTCTAATGGATGCTCAGGGGGTTGTACAATAGAACCCAAACATATTTGTTGGCACGTATTGCAAATATGTGGCACACAAATATGTGGACCCAAGGAGGATGATGCAACAACACTGGATCCATCGCCAAGATCACTAGACTGTGGCTGAGCTACTGAAGAAGCATGGGAAACCAAAATACCACTCAAAGAGTGAATGGCTTGGATAGTTTGTGTGGCTGCATCCTCCGTAATATTTGGATGTTGTACTGGAGGTGGCAGAGGAAGGGGAGGACGGAGAACATGTGGGTGCCTAACTACTCTAGCTTCCCTTGGCCTATCCTGAGGCATACCTCTACCAATGTCGTAGAAGGGTTTAATGTTAAAGTAATTGACATGATGCCCTAACAAAAACTCAACATATAATTTTTTAATAAAGTAAAAAGGTACATCAAGATTATTGTTGGGTGGTTTATCAAAAACCATACACCAACAATCCCAAAAGTTATCTACTATGCCCCTATGCATGCACCATTTTATATAAAGTTTTGGCTTGTTAACATTAACTAGCAAACCAATGCTAGGGTTAATAAATAAAGAGGCTATTTGGGCTTTTGTTATTTGGAGATCTTTCACATCATCATAAGACATTCCATATGCATAATATTGCCTCATGGTTTCTCGCCATGAATGAAATGCATTATGTTGGGTGGAGAGGGTTTCTACATTTGTAATTATTCCTATCAATGTGGTTGACATATGAGATAATCAAGGGATTTTCCTATAAACATCACAAATGCCCCTCAATTGCTCCAATTTTTCATAAATTAACTGTTCAATTGATGGCTGCGGAGGTGGTGGAGCATTTGGCATTTCTGCATTTTAATTCTCAGCTAGTGGATTTTCATTTTCAATTGGTGGAATTTGTGCATTTTCATTCTTAGCAGCCATAATGCTTGATTAAAGTTAAAAAATAATTAATCAAAAATTAGACAATATAAATGAAACACTATTTTTAAATCAAAATCCATTAAAAACATTCATTTTTTTATCAAAATCTATTTTGAACTCAATTATTTCATAAAAATTCAATCAAAAACCTTATTTTGAAAAAAAATCCACAAAAAACATTCATTTTTTTTTCAAAATCCATTCTCAATTCAATTTTTTCATAAAAATTCAATCAAAAACCCTATTGTGAAAAAAATCCACAAAAAACATTCATTTTTTTATCAAAATCTATTATAAACTCAATTTTTTCACAAAAACTCAATCAAAAACCCTATTTTAAAAAAATCAACAAAAAACCATATGAAATTATTCAAATCTAAATCAAAATTGAATCAAATCAAATAAAAATAAACAAACTTACCTTTCCAAATTGAATTTAGCCTATATTGGATATCCGTTATGTGAAGAATGGATGCACTGTGCGCTCGTGGGTTCTTCTCAGCCGAATGACTTCAAAAAAGCGACATAAGTTTTTAATATATGCTTTTTACAAATCGGATATCCAATTTGTAAAAGTAGGTTTGGTGTTTGGTATGGTGACACCCGAGCCTAAAAAAATTCAACATGTTCTTTTCGCATTTTTTTGGTCGATGAAAGATTTTTTTTTTCCTCATTGCCACTTTTTGGCCCACCATTAACCTGCACATACCCAAAGCTTGGTTTTCATGGAGTTCCTTTCAAAGCCTCTGCTATTATTGTTCCTATGGTACACTATTTGGTAGAGTTGGTGGTGTTGGAAACAAGCAACACTTAGAGGGGGAGGGTGAATCAGTGTTCTGTAAAAATTAATTCTTTTACTCTGATCCTTAATCCACTTAAAACATTTAATTAAAATCAATATGCAGAAACTGAAAGAAAGAAACCACACAACTAGAACACAAGGATTTTTATGTGGAAACCCTGTTAGGGGAAAAACCACGGTGGATGGCCAATCCACAATAAGTTATGAGTATACTCAATAGAAATATTACAAAATGGGAATGCACTTGCATTCAGGCTCACCGCCTAGAGCTCACTGCTCAAAATGGACTTACTGTCCTTACAAAGGTTTGGAATAGATCCAAAAGAGAATGAACTAAAAATATAGCATCTACCAATGCTTGATTGTAGTTTCAGTTAAGCTTTGATGACGAACTTTTGTCCTTCTAACTGATATTGAACTTCTGCTATGTTTTGCTCAAGTTCACACACAAAACCCTTATGCGCAAGTGAAACTACGCATGATATCTCTCAAATAATCCTTGGATGTTCACAACATACACCAATACTTCTTTGTTACACAAAAATGATGTGATCGATCATCTAAATATATCCACGACTGGGGATATAATCGCTACAAGTCGAATCAATAAAACTTAGGATATTTGAAACTTGTCATCCCAAAATATGAATAAGTTTGATGCGTATCCAAACAAGTTGGCTAGTCCATAGCTAGGGCCAATAATTAAATATTTGAACATGAAAACATCTTTACTAATTCCACTTAACACATCCACAGCACGCCACATTCCCTGAGTCATCTACAATAGACAAATAGATAGAAAAATGTCCTACTAGACCTCCCACCTCGTACTGTAACTAATGCAACAACACAAATCTCAAAAATAAGATAATCCACATGCTTAACAAGCAATTCTAGAGATCCACAACACAAAAAGATGATCCAGTGAAGCCATTTGATGAGATACCCTGTTGCATACGTATTCTGCTAGTAATACACATTGTATCACATTATCTACCAGTATGACTGGATACTGAGCTGTGGATCATGGGAATGACTTTAGTCACCATCAATGACAACATTAGAATCCATATGCCAACAATCTCACCCTTTGGCATTGATGGCAACACTTAGTGAAAAATGACTAAGTGTCCAGATTGAAAAGTACACTGCCAAAATGCAAAATATAGCTCCCCCTCAGAATATCAAAGCATTTTTCACTTCACTCTCCCCCCTTTGACATCAATGGAAAAATTGGGGCACCCAAAATTTGCAAAACTGTTCAACCATATCCGAAGACTTACAAAAATTTGAAGATGTTTGCAAAGACATTCTTCAGTCCACTTAATTTCAAGTCTCACACACTTTTCAGACTCTCCAAAATAGTAATGTCACCACAAAGAAGATATGCCAAGGTTTCAACAGCTTTGAGGTTCACTGGATTAGGAGTGGTCATAACACTTTTAGCTTCTTTCAGAGCATTTTCCATCATCTCAATTTTTGGACTTATTAGACCCCTGAGTTCACTTACTCTGCCAATAATTCTTTCATTTTCAACCTTTAGATTTTTTATTTGATTGAGCAAATATATAACCTAAATTTCTTGATGACAAATACTTCTTGCCAATGGATCAAATGTGTTGGAAATAGTAACCAACTGCTGCTTAATATCTTTCACTTGCTTCTCATTTGCTTCAATAAATTTTGACAAGACTAAGCAAGACTTGTACATTTTTCCTCCTTTAGATATAGTACTTTGAATATTCTTTATGCAGGAGCCTAACAGATTTTTATCTCTAGCAATCAATTCCTTTAGGCTATTAATCCTCGTCTCTTTGAACTCCACTTTATCTAGGGCCAATTTTTGAAAAGATTTAAACTGAGAATATATAGAGCTTATTAACTTTTTCAACTCACTAGAGGAAGAACCTAATGGGTCCACAACATAAGTAGGCATTATTTTCTATAGGACTCTGAATGCAAGCTTTAAAAGTTCACTATCCTCAATGTGAGATTTCAATATCTTTTCACTAGCTTTGGCTTGGGAAATTTTGGTGACCTTCATCATCTGAATTGGAGACAAAGTGGAGAGATTAATTGTGTTTTCATCCAACTCAGGATCTAGCTCATCATGCTGCTCCAATAAAGGTTCCTTCACTTCCTCTATCTTGATTTCTTGCTCCTTTTTCTTTTCAAATTGAGATTCTACTTCAGGATTGGCTTTAGGCATTTCAATTTCTTTAGTATGTGCCTCTTTTTCTTCATCAACTACCTCAGTTGGGAACTTAGATACAACAGGTGTGTCTGAGTTTTCTACATTTGGAGAGGTCAGATTATCCTCAAACACTGGAGGATCAAACAAAGTTATGGGAGAAACCTCATCTAAAAGATTTTGACCTAGACTTTTATATACCATTTAGAGAGCTTGGTTTTCATGGAGTTCCTTTCAAAGCCTCTAATTTTATTGTTCCTATGGTAAAATATTTGGTAGAGTTGGTGGTGTTGGAAACAAGCAACACTGAGAGGGGGGTGAATCAGTGTTCTGTAAAATTTTTTTTTTTTACTCTGATCCTTAATCCACTTAAAACATTTAATTAAAATCAATATGAAAAAACTAAAAGCAAGAAACCACACAACCATAACACAACGAGTTTTACATGGAAACCATATTAGGGGAAAAATCATGGTGGATGGCCAATCCACAATAAGTTCTGAGTATACTCAATAGAAATATTACAAAATGGGAATGCACTTGCATTCAGGCCCACTGCCTAGAGCTCACTACTCAAAATGGACTTATTGTCCTTACAAAGGTTTGGAATAGATCCAAAAGAGAATGAACTGAAAATATAGCATCTACTAATGCTTAATTGTAGTTTTGGTTAAGCTCTGATGACGAACTTCTGTCATTCTAACTGATATTGAACTTCTGCTCTGTTATGCTCAAGTTCGCACACAAAACCTTTATGCACAAGTGAAAATGTGCATGATATCACTCAAATACTCCTTGTATGTTTGCAACATACACCAATAATTCTTCTTCGTTACACAAAAATGATGTGATCGATCATCTAAATATATCCACGACTGGGGATATAATCGCTACGAATTGGCTCAATAAAACTTAGGATATTTGAAACTTGTTGGCCCAAAATATGAATAAGTTTGATGCATATCCAAACAAGTTGGCTAGTCCATAGCTAGGACCAATAATTAAATATTTGAACATGAAAACATCTTTACTAATTCTACTTAACACATCCATAGCGCGCCACATTCCCTGAGTTGGCTACAACAGACAAATAGATAGAAAATGTCCTACCGGACCTCCTACCTCATACTGTAACTAATGCAACACCACAAAGCTTGATAATAAGATAATCCACATGCTTAACAAGTGATTCTAAAGATTCACAACACAAAAAGATGATCTGGTGAAGCCGTTTGACTGGATACCTTGTTCCACACGTATTTTGTTCATAATACACACTATATCACATTATCTGTCTGTATGAATGGATACTGAACTGTGGATCATCGGAATGACTTCAGTTTCCATCAATGACAACATTAGAAGCCATATGCCAATAGGTGGAATTACCTTTCTTGTAATCACTATTAGTGAGATTGATATTGTTAACCTTGAGAGAGTAGGACTTGGGAAAAAGGCATTTGATATGGCTATTTTTTTCAAAGACTTCAAGCGGGATATACTCTGCATTTATTTCATTCCTCAATCTTCACTTGAAGGCATCAAGGAATGGCTGAACTCCATGGATATAAAGTATTATGAAAGAAAAATGAACTTGAACTGGCAGCCAATTTTGAAGACTATTATTGATGATCCATATAAATTTATTAAAGATGGTGGTTGGGAATATTTGAATATGGAAGCTAGTGATTATGATTTTGATAATTTAGAAGAGTCAGATCAAGGATACGAACCCTCTGATGTAGAAAAGGAATCAAAATTAGATGAGAAAGGTTTAGAAGATGAATATCTTGTGGAGTTAGATGAGGATGATGAAGAAGAAGATTTTGAAGAGGAGGAAGGTAAAAATTGGGATGAATTAGAAGTTGAAGCCAAAAATGTAGATAAGGAAAAAGGAGACGATTCTGACAGTGAAGAGGAAAGGCAGCGACAAAAGTTAAAAGCTACAGAGAAGTCTCAGGCATTTGATAGTGGAGATTCAAGAGGAATGCCTACCAAGAGGCATAATGTCAGATGATTTGAGTTCATCTCCTTCTACTATTTATTCATGCACATAAATGGTTAGGTTGTTTATGCAAATGATGCATATATGTTAACTTGATCAGTGTTATTTCTTTGGTAGTTTGACTTCTATGACAACCAGTCATTAGGCCATTGTGTGCGGGAGCACGTTTTTGTTTTTAGTTATCTTTTTTGGATAGCTCTACTAGGTGTTGAGGACATTCCATTTATCTTTTGAATGTTAAGAAGTCTAGTATTACACGCTTCCCTATGTTGATTAGATTAGGTTGCAGGTTTTTTACTACTGATTTCTTTATTTATGGAGTTTTTTTAACTTAGAAGATAGGAATTTACTTTTTAAAATTAGATGGACAAATTAAGTGGTTGGTTAGCTATGCCAAGAGATGAGTTAGTATGCAATAGTAAGGATTTTCTATATCAATTCATCTTTTGGTTGTTTATAATAATTAAATAATGTGAATATTATATAAGGTTAGCTAATTTTATCAAAGCAACCACTTGGATTTTTACCTGAGTTTCACCACAAAATTAATGATATAATTAAGAGTGTATTTTGTTCTTTACAATCAGTTCAAAAATCTCATTCACCTCTTAAGCATTGGGGAAAAGATGTGTAAATTACTGCCTACATTTACAACATTGTAAGAGAAGAATATTCAAATTGTATGGTTTTCCCTGACTTTTAGTGTATTCCTTCCTTAATCTATCTGAGAATTTTTCATTAGTAGTTGGTTGTGCTCCAGGTATTTTGTTTATGAGTGTTTATTATTATGTAGATTGCTTGACAAGTTGGCGTTCTGCTTTTATTTCTGTTGTTGTAGACTTTCTGGATAAATTTTCTTTTCAAATAGGAATGCAGATATCATTGTTTAATTACGTAAAAGGAAATGGATTTTATATCTTTGGCCTTTTCTACATTCCAATGTGCTATATATGATTATGTTTGCCTCAAATATCCTTTGAGAGTTAACTAGTCTATATATCTTATTCTCCTATGTTTCAGAAATGGATATTTTTCTAGGACATTTTGGCACTATAATATGCTTCAAAGGTTCTTTGAGAATTAACTAGTCTATATGTCCCCATATTTTAGAGTCAATATTGAAAGTCAAATTTTATTATGATTTTAACTAGAGATTAGATCAAGGATATTGAGCTTTTAACTAGAGATTAGTATACAGTGAATGTGACTTACTATTTTTATGAACAATAGAATCATTACAAGATCCATGGTGATATATTGTGATGCCTATTTTCTTAAGACATTAACATATTATGTATAAGTTTCTATTGCAAATTATATGAGATTAGTTCATGGAGCACTTGGTCTCCATTGGCTCGCACATGTTTGTTCATCACTTTTTGACATAGATCAACCTTCTCATCACCACATGTGGGACTTCATTTAGCATTGGCACATATGTTGAGGCATGATAGAGATGCCATAGGACCCTTGCACACATGTTGAGGCATTATGGAGGTTTTTTATTGGTTCATGCATGGATTATTTGGTCTACTTGACCCACATTAGATACTTTATTACTTTTCTATGTGGAGTGGTCATTCATCTTCCATAGGTGTGGGGTTGATCTAGCATTTGGGCACACATGTTCATGCATGAGAGGACTATTTTATGGTTTTTCCGTGTTTGGAGTCTAGTTCCACCCCCTCTCTCTGTAGGACTTAGGTTTGGCTTTTACACCAAACACTCTCTCTATAAGACCTATGTGGTGGTTCAAGGCCTTGTGCCACATCACCCATGGGTCCTATAAGTGGATGTTACAACAAAAGTTCCTAGTTTTCAAGCCTGAAACATAGCCTAAACATCAAGAGGAGTTAGACAATTAACTTCTAGGAACACTAAATGGTACCCTTCTATCAGCCTCAAGGGTTCAGTAAAAAACATAGTGGCCCTAGTTAGCAGGTTGTATGGAGAGAATGATGCTTCTCATTTTCAAGAATCCTAAGTCTCATTGCTACATATGTTGGTTAAATAAGGGCCAATTTTAAACTAGGTAGTTATTTTTGTCACTCACTTTGTGCAATGAAATAACGAGAGTCAAGTCTACTCCAGTGGGCACAAAGCCAAAATTACATACAACCTCTTGTGTTATATTATTTGTGCAGCTAATAAATTCTTTGGGGATGAATTGGACATGGAGCATCCCATGTATTTTTGTCCATGTTTATTGCTAGGACCAATGGGAGCACAAATATTCATCCAAATATGAGCACATTTGTGACCAATTCTTTGCTCCCTTGCATGAGCTATTATTTGAGAAAAGGTTCCCTAAGTTGTTTGAAGACATGATCAAAATCTTGGAGAACCTAAAATATTATTCCCTATATGAGTTGTTAACATATAGGAAGATCTATGACATTGCAAAGGCACCCCATACTTTTCCTAAGCATGTACTTGACATGTTGATCAAGAAGTTGCATGCCATACTATACTCTTGAGATTTAATGAAGCCATGAAAGCAATGGGAATGGATGTAGATGATACAAATCTAGTGGCTAGGGCTATGACTAGGGTCTCCACAACACAAGCAAATGAATCAAACATCCTTAAAATGACATGAGAAATGGAAGGGCATAAGAAGGAAATTGAGCACTTGAAACATCAAGTGGAATACTACAAGGCTGCAAGGTATGGCGTAGGTGATTTCATGGAATATGCATTAGAAATCCATGATGACTTGACCTTGGTGAAAAAGGAGTTATACAAGGATGTGTTAGATCTATAGGAGGCCTACCAAGACGCATCAAAATATTCTTACATTTTAAAAGAATGGAAGCATCGTGAGGAAGGATGGAAAAGATGCATGTGGATCACTTAGTAGAATGGCAACATGAATTCAAGGAAGCACTCCTTGAGATACCATGTTTGAGAGAAAAGAAGATAAATCAAATCATCATGGGACTAAGTTACTCAAATGATACAACTCATAACTTAAATGAGGACACTTAAGAGATATTAAAAAACCATGGTCATTAATTAAAATATGTGATGAAAATAAGGCATGAATGTAACTGAC
Source organism: Sequoia sempervirens (assembly GCA_007258455.2). NCBI lineage: Eukaryota > Viridiplantae > Streptophyta > Pinopsida > Cupressales > Cupressaceae > Sequoia > Sequoia sempervirens. Next base: position 681,111,439 of record VDFB02058242.1, read on the forward strand.
TTCCCTTTAAGGCAAACACTATTTTTTTCCTCAACATGAAATAATGGGACAATTGAGTGGGATCTAGGGCCAACAAAGAAGCACTTTAGAACTCATCCTACACATCAATAAACAACTCAACACAAGAAATACAAATTGAAATATTAACACAACAATATCTAACTAAGTTATTGAAAGTCAACTATTGATACCTTGTTCTCCATCCAGATTACAAAATTGGTCCACTTTTTGCTTTGTAACATTTCCTTTTCAAATTGTGTTGGATGTCGGCCATATTTCTCCTCTTGTCAAATCATGCCAAATGGACTAGTTAAACTAATTAATATGCAACCATTTAGTTTTTCCTAGGAAATAAAAAAAATTATTTAACATATTAAATATACTTACAAATGTACAGATCAAGGCCTATAAACCTTTCTGGCCACTGTGATGCATGGCACGAAGTTTTTCAAGCCTAGCCTTGGAGACCTTGTCCTGAAACATATACTAATTCAATTTAACTATGCAAAAATAAAATTAAAAAATTGTTTAATAAATTTGATATAATCTTATGAGAAAATTCAAATACCTATGTACTCTCCTCACCAGACTTCCTTCATGCATCAGATTTCTCATATTCTTTTACAAGCTCTTTCCATACTTTCACACTTACATCAATTGGCCTTTTTTTGAGCCTTAGCTTGGGAGAGAGTTTTTTTATCTTCTTTGTTTGGTTGCACTAAAATATCTTGTAGTTTTGAGACATTTGTAGCTTTGTCTTCTTTACAGACTGATATGTGCCAAATTCAGTCTCCATGTCATGGATAACTGCTTTTTGTAGGTGCATGGGTATCTTTGAGAATGGAAAATGTAGATGGTCTTTGAACCGTTGAAGGAATGATTCCTTAAAACTATTCACAAACATTTTTCCATAATCTATCATTTGGACTTCCACTGAAACCACATCATATTCTATCTTGGTATCGTAGCTACCAATGCAAGATGCAAAACATGAAATGGTGGAAGAAGTCTGTATCCCAAGAGTGGTTGGGACATTGGAACTCTCCGCTCCCTATTCCACATTCTTAGAGTTTATTGTTATTGATTTCCTCCTAGATCTTTTGCTCGATCTAGGACTGGTTGGGGGAATTAATTGATTCCCTTTGACATGGTTGATTTGGTTGCAATGTTTCAAGGGCTTTACTAGATCATTTTTCTTTGTATCTGGAAAGCATTGTCAAGTCCACACCATCCAATTTGTTCACCACCTCTACCCCCAATATGGAAGCCAATGCCTCTTTATCTTTGTTAGTCTCATGTCCCTATATATATATATATAAAATAAATTTCTTCTTTTAAATTTAGAAATAAAAAACTAAAAACAAAAAATCAAAGAAACAATGGAAACATTTACAAATCTATAAATTGACAATGAATTACCTCATTGTGGCCAGAGTCTACTCCCTTTGCTCCCTTCTCTCTATTGCTTGACATTTTGAAGTGACCTAGGCAAAATTATTTTCATCCAGTCTATGGAGGAAAACAAAGTAAACACTATCAGGTATGAAAGTTTTCGTCCAGTTTGTGGTATGAAAGTTTTGTTTTGTGGTATGAAAGCAAGCCACCAATCAAAGAAATTTAAAAAAATGGTTGATTTAAAAGAAACAAGTGATTAATGAGTAAGCTTTACCTTGAATGAATCTCTTTCTATATTTAAATACCTATGAGATATTTGTTGAGAGTTCAAACCCTGTGATGGAATGAATAATGCAATAATAAGACCACCACATAACCCAAATCAACCGAAGCCTGACTCACACAAAAAATTCAATACATTAAGTCCAATTTAGTCTACCTTATCGAAATTGCTACAACAAAATTTCATTCAAAACCCCTTATAAAAAAAATGAAAAAAGAGCCCTAATCATTTTTCACTCTATGTCAAAACCAACATGAAAACTTCAAAATAACCTAATCATCTAAAAAAGCGCATAATCCCCTAGAACTTTCAAAAACATATGATAATGAAATAAGGTAAATTGTAGTTATATTACAAATCCATAACTTTAGAAAATAAAAATAAAATCTAAAATCATGTATTCTCTGCCAACCTAATTTCTACCAATTACCGAACTAAAAACCTCCAGGTTAAATTGAAAACCTAAATAACATCATTTTTTTTTTAAATGTATGCCTATATACTGACCTTTGTCTTTTCCGGTAGAAAATATATAATATTCCCAAGCGATTAAGTGAAAGAAATTTTCGAGCAATCTCTTGTGAGCCTATGAAATGTGGAGGTTTGAGAACTTATTGGTAAGTGCATGTGAGATTTGCACTTGTAGATCCTTAACCCTTCTTTTTTGGAGCCAAAACCAGTGAATTTATAGGAAAACATTTTTGCTAATCGTTAAAGCATGAAAGAAAGTAAATAATGCCAATTCCCATTTATTTGAGAGGTGAAGCCTATGCAACATATTTTGATGACGAGATTTCAAACCCTACCCATTTTTTAGTTTTCTTGCAAACTATTTTCATCAAGTTTGTGGTATGCAAGTTTTATTTTGTTTTATTTTGTTTTGTGGTATGTTTTAACGCAGGCGGGAATTTTTAATTTTCTATTTTTGATTCATTAGTCATTGCTATAGTCATCATAGTTAACGTTGAATTTAGCACTATGGTTAACGCCGACTTTAGTGCCGACTTTTAGCCCAAAATGTAATCTCTTTGGGGCATCAAAGGTGGCGCAAAGTGCGCCTAATTTAGCCCCTAGTTGTGCCAAGCCAAAATATTTTACCTATCAAACAAATAAATTCACATCTAATGCCTTCTCTTGGTTAATGAAGATATACATGGTAGCTAAATCAATCAAGATGTCAAAGGTTTTAGCTAGTGGCTAGACTTCAATGCAATACTAATTATGAAAACATAATATATTAGGCTAAAAATATGATTTTCTATGTATCAATCTTTCATTAAAGTTGTAGTAAATTGTTAAGTCTTATATGGGTTGAGCCATTTGCAAATATTTGTTGGATTTTATTTGATGAGGGGATTTCTACATAACCAAGCCAACTACTTTCACCACAACCTCTATGGAGGATAAACACCAATCATGAAAAATAAAAAATCAAGAATTAAAGTTTTGGATCTTATCTAAGATAAATATTCTCACACTATCCAATGTAAAGTAGGTTTCAATCAAGAATAAGGAATCCAATCTCTAGTTTTCAAAGAGAAAATATTTATGGTTTTAATGAATTTGTGGAAGAAGTGTAAGGTAGAGAACTGGCTAAAATTATTAGTAATATGTTTTCTTTCATCTAGGATAACAAGGGACCATGGAAGGGATATTCAACTAAAATTATTAGTAATAGGTTTTATTTGTAGTCAACTTGTAAATAAATATCCTTTTGATGTGAATTTGTAGTCATCTTGTAATCATAAGATTTGAGTTCTAGTTGTCAAGATTCTATGTGTAAAATTTTTGTGAAGAGAAAAATGTTGCAATGTCCTATTTTGTTTTTCATAGTGTGTCTTAATGAAAAGTGAGCATATTTACAATATAATTTCAACAATATTCTCTTGGTGCACAACTGTTATGTGACTATTGTCATTTTGTGTATTACAAGATCCAGAGGAGGCCATGGAGAGAGGACGTGGACGGTGTAGAACTAATAAATCGTAGAGAGGAAAGCGGGTGGAAATAGATATGACAACAAAATCTATAGATACAATAGAGTTAAGAAGAGAAAGCAACCTCAACCAAAGGAGGAAGGTGTTTATGAATTCACAAATGCTACAACATAGAGGAGATTAAGTCATTTTTTTGTCTATGAGGCCTTTGAGGTCAAAATTATTCGTTGAAAATACACAGGAATGGTGATTAAATGTGATTCTATGATCAAGGGAAAAGTTTGAAAATTAGGATGGCCAAAACATAATATCAATATGTCAAATATATGACTAAAGTGAGGTTTTGTGTTGGATAGCATATTTTTTGAAATGATATAATTGGTGTACTAAACATTATTTACTATGATGTGTATTATAGGGGCCAAACGAGGCCATGGAAATAGATTGTGTCATCAAATGAGGACACAATGGATGAAGTGGGACATCAGGTACTCAAATTTTGACTTAACTTAAGAATAGTTGATCTGATGGAATTTTGTGATATGTCCATATTTTTTCATAGTATTATTGAAATTTATAATGTATTATCCAATTTTTTGACATAAATTAATGCATGTTGTTGATTATTTTAGACGGAGATTGGAGCAAATGCAGAGCCTAAGCATTCAACTAGCAAAAGAACAAGATATGTACATGGGTGTGGACCTAAACCTATTAAATCACTTAGAGGACAATGGGTGGAAGAGGATATGACAATAGATCCTGTAGACACAACAAATGATTTCATTGAATAAGAGGTTGGCCAGGACTATAGTACATGGGATGAATACTTTGAGAAAATTGTTGTTTGTGGATGTTTTGTATGTCGTGGAAAGAAACAATTCAAACGAGTGATTGTACAAAGACATTACATATATGACAAGATTTCAGTCGGTAGTATGCAGCCTATAATCGATTCAAATCCAATAGGAATTGTGGTAAGGAATTTTCCAATTTGATATAAATAACATGTATACTTCATTTAAATAGTGTTTTATATTATTTAAATAACTAATTTTTTTCTTAATGGATACTTGCAGGATAAAGTTCTTGGTTTAAAGTTTCCTAGATCATCGACTTCCAACCTAGAGGGAAATGATCATTTATCAGATGATACATCGAACAAAAATATGTGCCAACATACTAGCTTGGAAGATGAGGAATTGATGAAAACAAGTAATAGAACAAGAACCAGTTTAAAGATGCATAATTTGCTTAAAGACAAGGGGAAGGTGGAATACATACCATATGAGAATGAATGTGATGGAGAATGTGATGGAGATGATGACTTTCCCCTGAGTTTGAGATCAATTTACAAAGAGACATTTGATTGTCGACTATATTGTGCCTAGCCTAGTGATCAACAACTACATAGAGTGTACGAGGTGTTTCAATTTTGGGGATACAACTACATGATACGACCCTCCAATATTCATGGAGAAAATCTAAGCCTCTTTATTTTCCAAAATGTACATGTGGGATCTAAACATAGAAAAAATTCAAAACAAACCACTAGGAGATTAATGCCATATTATGGTCCATCATATTACAGTGGTGAATGGAGAATGCTAGTAGAATATAAGCCTAGCATGTAAACATATGGTCTAAATTCGAATATGTATACACATCGTATCCAATTGGAAAGTGGAAAAGAAATGAATATAGGTCATCTTATGTATATAGATGGATGTGCATACACACACAAAAATATTGCAGGATTTATAAATAGTAGTGAGGGAAGGGACCCTACTGTAAGACCAAATTGTCAATTTGTTGAGGTTATAAATGATAAAGATGGAGATATGGAAAGAGAGGTTGATAGATTGATAATGGTTGAGGCTATTATGGACCTTACCATTGGGGATGAGTTATTGATTGATTTACCCCTTCTTAAAACACACTCCTGCACAAAAGAAAAGGGAAGAACAAGGTCTCCCTAAGGATGTTCTTAAGGGTATAAAACCAAAGAATAATAAATGAGTGTGGACTTATGTTTTATAAACTATGTTGTCAAAATTGTGTTTTATTTAAATTATTTTATAAAAAAGGTAGTCTATAAAATAATGTTCCATTATTCAATTTATGTCTATATGTTCATACAATTTATATTTTAATTTTTTAAGCCATATTTGATTATTTATTTCATTGAAATTGATACATTTATGATTTATCCAATTGTTTCCGAAAATTAAATAATGCTTGTGTTTGTTGATAGGTAGAAGATGTTGATAAAACACATACTAATACCCAAGATCCTGGAACTGGGTTATTAAGATTTGGACGGGATGATCCAAACCATCCTTTAAAAAATACTAGGGTGAAAAGAGCAAAATTGAAGAGAATACTACCAACTGAGAAATTTGAAGAGCTGATGAGATCAGCATACACTGATGACATGCCACCTAGCCTTAATGATGATGATGATGATGATAGTTAAAATACAGTGTATGAAGAAGGATTGAATGAAATGATTACAGGTTTCTTTGGGGATGGAAACAATGATGACAATAATGATCATATGGTTGGTAGTAACAATGATAGTAGGGGTAATTACCACCAATGTAATGTTGATGATAAAAACCTGAAAGACTCCATCAAGCAAGTAGCGAAGACACTCGTATTCAAATTGGGTGCAATTAAAACCTCAAAAATGGCATGCACATTAATATTATTACAAATAAAGTCACTATTTGGTTGGTTAGACAAAGGATTCACTACCCTATTGAAGTGAGTTGAAATATATTTCTTACTTTGCATTGTCAATTGGTGTACATAATTCATAAACATTCTATTTCTTTAAGGGGGTTTTAAAACCATATATTGTATATAAACAATCCTAGTATAGATTGGTATATCAAACATGTTCATCATAATTCAAACATTCAATTGATTTAATCTCTGGCAATCTTATAGGGCACTAAAAACTAAAATATTCCCTAAAGAGAATGTGTTGCCATCAACTTGCAGAGAGGCACGTCTATTGTTGGTTGAGTTGGGGATTGAATATAAGAAAATTCATTCATGTAGAAATGATTGCATTTTATATAGAGATGAATATCAAAACAATGTATAATGCCCTATATGCAAAGAGAAGAGATATTGTATAGATGTAAAAGGTCCTACAGTTCCAAAGAAGGTTTTACGTCACATGACAACTATACCTAGACTTCAATGAATGTTTCGTTGCAAGTCACTTGCACAATTGATGGACTGAAATGCAAAGAATAGGAGTAAAGATGGATTCATGTGAATTTCAGTTGACACCAAAGCAATGAAACACATAGAGGAAAAATGGCCAAGAAAATTCAAAGATGAACCCCGTAGAATCAGGTTTGGTCTTGCAATTGATGGAGTGTGCCCATTCTCTTTCCTGAGCTCAAATTATAGTGTTTGGCTAGTCAGGTTGATAGTATAAATATTCCCCCATGGATGAGTGCTAGAAAGGAGCACCTTATGTTGACTCTCATTGTTCTAGGAAAACATTAAGTTAAAAAAATGGATGTTTATCTTGTGCGTTTTATTGATGAGATGCAACTGCTATGTAAAGGAATAACACATCCTCCATCAAATTGGTCCTTCATGTTGTATGGTGTGCTATGTTGGACTATTCATGATTTCCCAGGACTTGATGTCTATTCTGGTAAGATAAAATATTTACGTATTTGCACTCATAATTTATTTTCATCCCAACTTTCATACTTAGTTTTATACTATTTTTTTGATGTTATTAACATTAGTTATTGAATTGCAGGGCTTCAAACAAAGGGGATATTTGCATGTCCAAGATGTGCAAAAAAATTTCAAGGGCGGTATTCTAAAGATCTACATAAATTTATTTACACAAACAAGGTTTTTCTACCATTAGATCATAAGTTTAGAAATCGCCTAAAGAATCAATTTGATGGAAAAGTTGAAAATAGAGGCCCTCCCATGATTATGGGTCTAGGTGATTGGCTTAAGAAGCATGAAGATGCTGAATTGAAAGCTTGGGAGGATTTTTTTGATCAAGGTGATTCAATTGAAGAACCAGAACAAGTTGTAGTTAATATGTCAGAAGAAGTAAAAAGGAAATCCATATTTTATGAGCTCCCTTACTGGAAGGATCTATTAATATCTCACCTATTAGATCCTGTGCACATCTTCAAAAATGTCCCAGATTCTATATTTCAACATATATCAAGAAAAGAGAAGGACCACTCATCTTTGAGGAGAGATATTACTCTTTCACGTACCAAAATTGATAGAAAACATTTGTGGCCAAATAGGGAAAATAAAACAAATGTAGAAGCTCCATGGATTTTTGAAAAAAAAAGAGCTAGACCAACTAAAAAATGTCATTCATTCAATAAGGACACTTACTAGCTATGGGTCATCATTGGCTAAAGCTTTTATAGTTGATGGATATATCATAGGATTTAAAACACATGATTTTCATAATTTAATGAAGGTATTATATATCATCATTTAAGATTTACTAGTAACATTGATTAATTACTAAATATATTTTGATATTTTGTTGTGTGAGAAAAAATTACTAATCAACTTTTCATAAATGTGTTTGATAGCATATCATGCCATTAACAATTAGGGGGGATTCCCATCTTACAGTTGACTTAAGGAATGCCATAAGTTGATTTTTAACGTTTACAAGGTATGTGGTTATATGAAATGTTCATGTGTGAGAGACATAGAGATATTATATTGCATTTTAATTTTTGACTAAAGGTGAACATACTAATTTACAATTCTTATATTAGGTGGGTGACCTCCAAGGAGATCCATGAATGTGAAGTGTCAAAATGGAAGAAGGAAATTGCAGAAATTGTATGTGTATTCAAGAAGGAGCTCCCTACAAGTTTCATGGACCTACAAGTCCATTTACTTATACACCTAGTTGATGAAATTGAATTGGCAGGTGTCATATCAATGAGGTGGATTTTTTTCTTTGAGAGGTATATGAAAACTCTAAAAAGATATGTCTGACAAAAGGCACATCCAAAGGGTTTCATTGGTAAAGGGTATGTATTGAATGAAGAATTTTTATTCTTGTGTAAATTCCTTGGTAAGGACTTTGATGATGGTCCACACTTCTAGGATGAAGAACAAGCATCAGATATTATTGATGGAGAAAAACCACAATCTAATGGTGCTCAAGTAGAAATTAGTAAGTAAATTCATGATCAGTGTGGTTTTTTTTCTTGCAATCATTAATTTACTCTATAATTTATTTGTCAAATTAATAGCATGACATTTGGAGTTTGAAATAAATATGTTGACATGTAATAGGTGTAGACGAAAGTGTTATACTCGACAATTTCATTCTATACCACATGGACTTTATGAACAAATGGATTGATCTGTATGATACAAAAGAGAGAAGTGTTAGAAGCAAGGAGACAGTTTAAGAGATCAAACCCAAGGAATAATCCACTTCCCACTGATCTGCTTAGGGAATGGGGCAAAGATTGCACACTAGAATGGGTTATTGAACAAATTCAAAATCAAATAGAAGATGCAGCTATAGATTCAAACATAACAGAAGATGAAATCAACATGTCTAGAGGATGTGAAAGAAAGGTATAGTCAGAATTTTACAAAATGTTGTTTCCTTAAAATTTTGAAACTATTAACTATTTTAATATTCTTCATTATATTTGTTTTCACTAAAATAAATGGTCTTTCACAAGCAAGGAAATATACAGAAATGTGGGCATATGGTCGACATTATCGTGTAGAAGTGTAGATGTAAAGAGAAGATACTTCGATTGTGGTATCCTGGTTGACTTCAAGCAATCCAGTTGATCAAGCTCAAAAGATAAGAATATAATTGAAGGGAATCTACAATATGTTGGGAAAATATAAGAAATTATTGAGTTGGATTACCACTCTTTTAAATGTTGTATTTTAAATGTAGATGGCATGAAGCATTTGAGAGGACACGAAGACATGATACCCATAGTGGATTGTTTTCTATAGATTCCTCATGGTTACTACCGAAGGATAAGGAGCCTTATGTTCTAACAATTCATTGTGAGTAGGTATTTCTTTAACTCAAACAAGAATCAATAGTGATCATTAATCTATTAATTCATAGTTTATTGTGAATATATGCATGTGTTTATTAATCAATAAAATTGTTATAACATATGTCTAATATATGTATGTCATTCATGTGCAGGTATTTTTCTATGAAGATATTTTGGACTTGAAATGGATATTTGTCATACATTATGATCCAAGATTAAGGCACGTATTTGATGATGCATTAGTGGATACTGAGAAGAACAATGATGTCCAAAAAAATGAGAGAGAGGGGGATTAGAGAACATCGAAGAAATTGACATCCATGATGATGTTGAAGATGGTTATGTTCAAGCACAAGAAGACAACAATCCAAAGTCAGATGATGTTATAGAAGAACACAATATGGATGGTATAGAAAATGACGATCCAAATACATTTGGTAACAATATAGATGGTCTACAGTCAAATTTCAATGATGATGAAGATGATGTAGGTCAAGATGAGGATGATGATAATATTAAATATTTGAAAGAACATATGAACATTGACAATGATACACTGGATGACATTGTAGCAGACAATAACATGTTAATGACCAAGACTTCTAAATTTTTAGAATTATTTGCAACCCATCTTTAAAAAAGGATGATTCTTATGGCCTAAACTTTGAAATGCTTTAGTAATATTATTTGTGTCAATACAAATTACCTATTGCAATATCCTTAAATTATTCAATCTTTGGTATGAATTGTTGGCAGAAAAAATTAGGATTACTTGGATGCTTCTTTCATTCATTTTGTATCAATATATGTTCATGAGACACAAAATTTAATAAAATATTAATGCATGCAATTCACAATTATTTAAATAATCAACTTTGTTAACTTTATTATTTTTAAATAGTTTCTATTTTTATGTTGAACATAATTTTGAAAATGTAACTGAAAACATCCATAGTAAATGATTTACTGTATCAGCATATTCATTCACATAAGCATAGTATTGAGGCTCAATAATTGATATTCATTCAAATATAAGAAGAAATAAGTATGGAAAACATAAGAAAAATACAAAATGATAACAAAGTCATGGAGAATCTCTGATAATAAGATGTTCTATTTCATTCATAAGTTCAAAAGTTACACCAATAGAGTTTTGGTACACCCTTCCACTCATACCTTTATTATTTTTTATCGAAGTTTATATAGAGATTAAATAATATCAACCATAATCCCTAAGCCATTAACCATTAAACTACCTAACCACTAAGCCCAAAATACCTTATATTTTGACCCTTAATCCCTTAAACCTAACCCCTTGTTAGGTCTCAAAAATGCAAGTTTTGAGCCTTAAGAGGGTACCAATCCTTAGTACACTTTTGGCCAATGAATGAGGCAAACAAGATTGATCACCTCCTACTATTTAGGCTATGCTAGACCTAGCTGGGTGTACCTGAGTGATAGGGAAGACTCTAGCTTGTGCAAATGTTTAGGTTTATTTGTTACAATACTCTTCTTTAATGATCTCGGTGTTATTCCCTCAAATTACTGTGATGCTATGAAAGGATTTTTAATTCTTAATTTAAGGGAAACCAATCAGATTAGTTACCTTTAAAGGATTTTAATCCCTGAGGGAGCCAGTTAAGACGAATTAACTAAAAGGATTTTAATTCTCTCTCACTAGAACCCAATCAAAATAATCACACAGTAACAACAAATGTGCCTTGATAAATATTATGAATTTAAATAACTTGAAGAAACCACTTTAGGGATAACACAATAACAAATAAGCATGAAATTTAACACAACAATTGAACACCAAAATAGTTTACCAATTATGAGCAATCTTCTCCATTATGTTGTTTCAAAATATATACATTTATAGCAGAAGTCTTTGATATGATATGGATGGGTGGAATGTGCAATCTATCTTCTTACTAATGCCTACTATAACCGAAATGAAAATGGAATGTGATATGATGATCCTCTCAAATTTTGCCTTGGTTTCCTATTTATATAGGAAGGAACAAGCTTCATGCCTTTTACAAAAAGAGATGACCCTTCAAAACTACTTCTCTTTCACCAAAACCCAATCAAAACAATCACACAGTAACAAAAAATGTGTCTAGACAGATCATATAGATTTGAATAATTTAAGAGAACTACTTTGGAGACAACACAGTAACGATTAGAAATGAACATCAACACAATAATTCAACACTGAAAAATAGATCATGAAATATACGTAGTCTTCTTCATTATATTGTTTTCAAAGATATGCATTAATAATAGAAGTCTTTTGATATGAAATGGATGGAAGGATATGCGATCTACTTGATTTTCCTAATGGTAATGATATATCATAAAATGAGGATTTGGTTTCCCCTTTTGTATGGGAAGCTACAAGCTTCAAGCCTCTTACAAAATGATGCATCTTTTCATAATTCTTTAACAAATTGTAAAAAATGCAATTAGGAATCTAAACAACTTGTAATACTTGCTCTGTTATTCAACTTGGATACCCTATGACCTCTCTGGATATGGCAAGGTATATCCTCTCCATGATGAAGTATCAAATTGTCGAATCCTTCTACTTCGATGATTGCCCCTCTATGCTTAATGTATCTCTAGTTTGACTAATAAACAAATTGATGGCTGACAAATGATTGATGTACTCTTCTTCAACATGAGTTTTCACATTATCTATTATATCTTTCATGTAATATTCCATGTACATTATTTTCTCAAGATGTTTGTGTGTATTCTACAATACCATTTCTTCATTGTTTATTTGTTGTAATGCAAGAGGTAGAAACATGGATAGCTCATCCTTCTAATCAGTTTGTTCTCTGGGATTACCAAGGCTATCAAAAAGTCTTGGGGCTAATGAAAATAATCAAGATCATCCTTAATTTTGTTGTGATACTTGTTATGTGACTCCACCAACTTATTATATGCCTGCAGTACTTGATCCTTCGTAGCCTTCTCATTGATAAGCTCCTCTTTCTTTTCTATCATTCCTTGTTGCAATCTCTCATTTTCTAAGAGAGTTGAGTGTGTTCGTTTAAAGAATTCCCAATATTCATCAACAAGATCCATCATCCCTTTGAATCTTACCTTGACTATTTTATATACAACATCGTACTTGGTGGTCTTTATTTTTATTTCTAGTTCATTACATTTATTTTGAGCCTTCTCATGAAAGTGTTTCCAATAGATGACATCTACCATTGCATCGAATACCATCTTATCATTTTCTACCCATGGGGAATATAGTTCTAATCAAGATGAGGAGGATATTCTATCTTTGTGACTAGCCACTTGTTTCTTTAGTTTATCATTTTCCCTTACTAATTTATCAATTTGTGCCTTATTGAACTTTTCCACGTTTATGTTTAACTCTGCTGTCTCAATGGGATTAGTATCCCCCACCCTGTGGACCAAGAGGTGTCCAAACATTTGGCTTGGATTATTGATAATAGCAGGTCTTTTGTCTTGAGGACACAATTCCCAAATCAGTAAGGTGGCCTCATTGAGATTGTACCCTGACCCTGAATACATTTAGTCACTAGCTTCTTCAATTAGGTGCATTGTTTTATCTCCTCTTTTTTTGAAGTTATTGAACACTATGGCAGAGCTAATGTCCCATGCTGGTAAGAGTAAAATCCCAACATCTTGAAGCAGTTCTCTTCCTCTTTCGATGGTGATAGAATCTAACTCCTTATCTACCTCCTTTCTTAGTTCCTCTAAGACAACTGCCTCTTGTTCAGGAGTGATATCTTTCATTCTCTTTCTTAGCATTCTACCTTTATGTTCATAAACAAATGACTTAAAATCTAGATTTTTAAAAAAATCACTGTCAAAGATAAACTCCTGTCTGGCCTTGACCCTCACATCATTAGAGATTTTGTTTGATGTTTCAAATTTGGCTATGTTATGTTTCTAGAGTGGCTCATATTGTGTGACCATAGGTACACTTATTTTCTCAACTTCATTATCTTCAGTATCACTTTGCTCTTCATCCCCTTCCTCACTCATGGTTGTATCCACAAAGAAACTTACCTCAGGAGTGGGCTATGAGGGTATGTAACTAAGGGGATCCAAATCCTTAGCCTGCATTCTTGAGTAAGTCATCTCAGGTGTTTCACAGACTATATGGGGCACATCCTTAATCAATTCATCCACATGAGTGATGAGCTGCTCAACTATCTCCAAAGGGTCTTGCACCTCATTGAATGCTTTTGAGTATGATGGGTTGTCTTCTTTATTCCATGCCTCAGTGAGCATAATCTTGTTATATATGGTCATTCTTTGTTTTGCATCACAATTCCTTATCACATCATCAACTGATAACATATATTCATATCCAGATAACCCTTGTGACAATTTTTCTTTATTGATAAAAAAATTTGTGTCAAAATTATTTCTTTCATTTCCTAATTTAAAATTGTAGTGTGCCAATTTGTTGTCAATTTGAACCTCATATCTTTCACTAGAAACAATTGTAACATCTCCAAAACATAAAGTACTAGGAATAATGGATTGCTTACTATACCCCTTATGATGTTTTACATTTGACTTGGCCAAGTGTCTTACAATCTCTAAATAAGCCAATCTATCTGGAACTATCCTTGGTAGCAAGTGTGGGACTCCTTCGAACTCGTATATTCTAATCACAGTGCAATTAGAGAATGTGTATCAATCTCCCTAGTTATGGTTCACCTTTTTCTTGGGATCCTTCTCTTTTGGTCTCAAAAACCTTTGTATTTCAGGAGACAAGTTATAATCACATGGATTCCCTAACTTCAACAATGGTTTCACAAAATACTCCTCAAAGTATAGATAATGAGATCTCCCATATCTTCTATCCCATATTGATGTCCACATCTAAACTAGTTTATAATTTCCATACTAATCTACATCCCTTATCCTTAATTATTCTCCCCAAAACCCTCTAGCTTGTCCTTCATATAAGAGAAAGTGCATGAACAAGGAGTAATATTTAAAATTAATGCAATCACCATTATTTTTAATCCTCTCCATTCCTTGGTTTAGAAAATTGACTAGGTAACCAACATAATCAAATTGTCTGGCATCTCTGCTTTGTACATCCATTTCTAGGACCATTGGAGCAATTGACATGAGAGGTAGAACCTCCACTCCCAATACTTGTCCAGTAGTGTGATATGTATATTGAAAAATATTCTTCAAATAACTCTTCATGAAAGGGAGGGTTTTTGTTGTTGGAAAACCTTTTGAGCTAATTTCCTTCCTCCCAAGCCTGTGTAGTGGTAGTTTCCATCTCTTATAACTAGTGTCCATGTGATGATATTCCATCAAAAGGTCTTTCACCGTGAATGGAAAATTCATGGAGTAATCTATCTGGAAAACAGTGGAGATGAAGTCTTTGGATATAATGATAATTTCAGACCCATCATGTGACTAGATAGTTCATTGTTTAGGGTAATATCTAGTAGCTAGTGCCTTAATCAACTCTGCATTGATGAACACATTAGGTACAACCACTTTCCCTAGGTTCAATCTCCATGACTTGCAAATAGGTTGGAACTTATACTATTTTCTATAATGATACATGAACAACTCATATCCTCTTTGGTGTCCATACATCCCCTAAACCTTTGTGTTTATCCCACAATCTGTCCATGGAAGGGCTCAACTATGCACTTCTCTTAGGTCTCAGCCCTGACCTAGGACATTGGTCAATCAAGTCTTGGTTCAAGAGTCCAGCTTATATTTTTTGTTTTTTAGTCTTTGGTGTTCTTGAACTTCCTTCCATTGTCCAAAACTCTAGCTTATTTTTGTAATTATTTTAATTTGAAAGATATTTCTTAGTTGGGTTTTGTATGCTTACTTGTGTTGTGCTTGCTTCCTTTGGCCTTGAACTATGCAACAATGGAGTACTTATAGCTTCTTTACTTTGTTCCTGCCTTCCACAAGCTTTTCTAATTCTCAATGAGAGAAATGTGGTTGATTTGAGGTATACTTTGTTCGGCTTTGGTTCATAAATGTCCTACTTGCTCTCTATATTGTCATTGGGGAGAACATTTAATTTCAATATCTCAACAATATCTTCAGGTTGTCACATCAGTTGAAAACAATCATCATTGTTGCATCAGAGGGACTGTGGTTTTACTTTCACCAATATCCACTTTTATCATCAATGAACTCGTATATTGTTATCTTTCCTTTGGGGCATTAGATATTGTCTCCCTGATACACTTTAGTTTCTCTAATATCCTTCATTGGCTTATATTTGATTATTCATGGTGTGGATTTTTGTAAAGACCCAATTAATTCTAACTGAAAACACCACTATTTTTTTTCAAGTAGTCATTCTCAAGTATACTCAAGAAATTCTATCCATATGGGATAGGTATAGCATCTGTTCATACGGAACAAGAATTAACTTCATCTATTCATATGGAATATGAATACATCTATTCATATAATTAGAATAGAAATCTGCCTAAATGAGGCAGGCATCTATCATACGATAGGTATTTGCTATGGCTAGAGTCTTGGACTCATCAGGATCATTTGATCCTGAGCCACTTCCCTGATGACCACACTCCCTTCTAAAAGTGTACCGAGGTCGATGTTCTCAAGGGTATATAAGTTATAATTCTAGGCTTGAAACCCACCTCGGAATTTGGCCTAAAGGCCTCAGGGAATCAAGCAATCCATGTAGGATTCTTTCGAGTATAGTTGTATATTATTTTAGTTGATTATCTCTTATAACTATTTTTGTGATCTCTCTAACCCTAAACCCCATTCTTGAATGCCTGAGTACTAGGAGCATTCTTTGTTTCCCAGATTGCCTACATCCCTGCTTCCAAATAGGATCAAGGCATAAAATATGTAGTTCTATTTTCTAGGATATGTTTATATGAACTATTATAAAGTAGGTACGCAACCCTTTCTAGGGTTTTTATTCTCCCCAGACAGTCCATCTGCGGTTGCTGCCACGAAGGGAAGGATGAATAACAAATGGTTGATTTGACCATTGTTTGTTTTCCTAACAACATTCATTTAACCTATTTCCTATTAATGTTCATCACCCTTGACCCATTTTAAATGATTTCATAATCACATCTTCAAGTCAACATTACATTTGCACCATAGAAAAAAATTCCTAAGTTTGGTTTTCTAGGTTGTCACTAGTGGATTTAATTCGTTTTCCTTTTATCTTTTTAGATTATCGACCCAAAGGGGATTTCCCTCCCTTTGGATTAAATTAACCAATGTTCCTTATTTCTTCTCGGCGATTTATAGGGACGATGCCACATACATCATTATTGCAACTGTGTTAGGCTATAGATGCAGTAGCTCAAGTCCAACGACATTACCCATAAACGTGAGCTAGAGGCACTATTAATACTGAACACTGTTGGTTTTTTTTCCTTCTTTGATTAGTTCACAAGGCTATATCTTAGTAAGGAAAGGAAACTCATAATGCATGACAATTTTAACAACATTCACTAGGAAATCAAAACCCATGATGAATAAATAAATCAACGAGAATCGGTCAAGGAGTTATAACAAGTCCTAATCTTAACAATCTAAGTGCCATATATATTAAAGGAATTATTTACCCATAAACCATAACCACTCATAAAATAAAACCAATACAACATGATCAATTGAGTACCTAAATTAAATACATGCATTATTTCGAGAAATTTCATAACATATATTGTTCCCTATTTCCCTTGCCAAATTTATGCAAGAATCCTTATAGTTAAATATCTTGAAACATTGTTGTGAGGCTAATTACCTTATCTTTTCAAAATCATCTCTCTATTGTTTATATAGTTTATGCAACATTAGGAAATGAAAATTACAATGACTATATGTAATGAAATAAAATATTTATCCAACACTTAACTAGGGCTACACAATGAAATTCTTATGTTGTCTATTCTTTATAGAAGATTACTTTTAGATAAGAAGAGGCTTCATTTTCTCTATATTTGAAGAAGGGTCTAGACCATATATGTGTTGATAGAAGATATATTGGGATAAGGAGAAAAACTTGTATGCTTCAATATAGTCAACCAAGGAGCAATACTAATAAATGATTAGGAACTTTTATTTATTTATTTATTTATTTTATAAGTCCTATGATTCGATTAACTATAATCGAGAGGATTTATTTGATATTATTACATGCTATCTTTAAATTGAATATATTGAAGATTTCTAAGCCTACTCACACATAAAAATTACATTTTTCTAGAATTAAATATTATAGCTAAAAGAAACTATCTTCACATAAATATTTAAACCTATAAATATTCCCAAAAAAAAAATTATTAAAAAAAAATCATCCTAAAAAAATTAAAATATTAACTACCTTTTCTTTAAAGGTATTCAATACATGTACTATTCACTTGAAAAAGTTTATCCAAAAAAAGTTAAAAATATTACTAACCTTTTCTTTAAGGATATTAACGTGTACTATTCTTTTCTTTTTTTAAGGAAAGATTCCCTTAGAGATTACTTTATTCCTTAGCATTTCAGGCTTTAAAGGAGAATATGCATTTTATTAGCCTAAGGTTTAGGAAATCGTGGGGATGATTTTTAACTTGAGCTTCTTTGTTCATGACTCTAATGGGATGTCAATTCCATTGCATAAGTAATCTTTATATAAGGATGTACCCATACCAACATGTCCAATATTTAGGCGAGGTAAAAGAAGTGAAAGGAAAATATTATCTAACAGACACACTGTTACGCAGAAAAAAAAAAAACAAAAGTAATGGTTGCATATATTTTGCAAAATAAAGCAAATGCATTACAATAATTTTTTCCATAGAATATCAATTTGGTGACGGATATTGAATGCTCGAAAGAAGAGAAATATAATTGCGTCAAAGATAATCTTTCAAAAACTATAGATTTTGTGTGAATGTTGGGGAGGCCATTAACGAGATAGGGTACAATTTTTTTCCAAATGTTTCCACTAAGATTTCTCCTTTAAACTTTAAACACAACTTATTATAAAAAGGAAGTACAATTTAAATGTAGTCTTATAGCCTATTCAATCATGGCTCCAAGCTTTGGTAATACCTATAAATTACTAGATACTTTTTAACGTCCAACTAAAGCATTTTGAGCATGGCAACTAGAGGTTGACGTTTTGATATGTGAACTAACTCTAATGGCTGGTCATTGCAGATTTGAGGAAGTCGATATAAGGTGACCTTTTTCTTTTTATTTCACCGTGAAAATAGACAATTTAGATGCAAGCTTTATTCACTCTAAGACTAATTCATAGAATGAAGTCATGGTGTGTCCAGATGTGCAATGCTCCTCCCTCTTTGTCTACAAAGATAGGTGATGCAAATTTGAAAATGAACAGCTTGCTAATTGAAGATGGTGTGTCTCATATCTATTTAATCTATCGTATGCAATTTGTAGTAGAAGTCTGGTAAGATTAGAGGTTGGGCATAGTGGTAGAGGGTTGCTTGTGCATAGGTGTTAGACTCAGATTTAGGACAAATTGATATTCAATAATCCTATTCACATGTGTATTTTTTTTTTCAACTGCTCTATTCTTGCAAGTTGTGGCAAATACATTATGAATACACTATGAATACACAACTAAATTTTAGGTTGTGGCAATTACAATATGAATACATAGCTAAATTTTACGAATGCTTAATATGATAAAAATGAAGAGTAGATGGAATCAATACTTCATTCAAACTCATTTAAGAAAGAATGCCATAATCTTACCTTTTGTGCTAATTCTTGATTGGGGTTTGAGATAGGGAAGTACCTAGATACCCACTTCCACCTGGGCCGAATCTGCAAATTAACACTCCTATAGAATCCCTTTCAAGACACCAGACACAAAAATCATAGTAATTGGAGCGATGCCTAAAATGCAATCCCATACATTCAATTTATAGATAGAAATGCATTAAATTCGTTGCCTCTGTAGTTTACGAGTTAGTTCTAAAATTTAATCTGGGTAGATGGAATAGAGCTCCACGTGAATAATATGCAAGGTGATTGAAGTTAGAGTTGGGCAGCTGTGGGTGCGACTTTTCTAGTTGGTCTGTGCTGACAAAAAATAAATTTACATGTATATGCCTTTAATCCCTTTGTTGGTGAATAAATTTTCTTTCCATTCAAAATCTTTATTAGATTTCTTTCTCGTTAGTAGTAAATGGCTAGATCCAACTGGCAGATATTTTAGGACATGTGGAGATAATACCTTTCATGAATATCAAAACATGTTCATGCATTTACCTTTAGTATTAAAGTCTATCAAAATGTGTAGTTGGAGGAGAGGAGTTGTGACACTTTTCTCTATATGCATTATCGGATTATCGCGGGAACCACTATTCACATTCCATCGATAGGTATCATTCCTCTCGATACCTTTTCCCTTGATTGTTTTATCATTGTATCGGGGGAACCAAGTTTTTGTTAGCCCGACAACCCCCTATTCCCTCAATACACTTCCCACTACATGTTTGTTATTAAACATCTTTATTGTGTAATGCATCAGTCCATCGGTGGGATATAGTGTCACTTCTCCTTGATATGTTGTGGTGTTACTAATGTTCTTTTCTTAGGCTATCGAGGTAACAATAATGTATTCTCTGTCGATGTGTTTTAATCACTCTGATGAATCCATCTTAGATATCTCCATCAGTCTATCGGGGGGACCATATTAGGAGTCCTCCTGACAGAGAGTTATCGCACTGATAATGTATATTGTATGATTTGCCTTCATCGATTCATCACTGGGACTATGATGAGAGTTCCCTCAATGTGGTATTTTCATGTCGATAGTGTTGAGTAAATACTTTTAGAAAGGGGTATGGCGGCCATGGAATTTTGGACTCATTGATCAATGGATGTGGTAGTATGAGTTATGAAATGGATCTTGTCACACAAATTTTTGCATTTCAAGTCAATCATAAAATCAAAGGCAATAGATCTTTTGATGTGGGTGGAATGTGGATGAAAATGAAGATTGGTGGATACTAAGGCAAGATTTTTAGCCCTAAAACAATCCATGTTTAAAAAAGGATGATTCTTATGGCCTAAACTTTGAAATGCTTCAGTAATATTATTTGTGTCGATACAAATTACCTATTGCAATATCCTTAAATTGTTCAATCTTTGGTATGAATTGTTGGCAGAAAAATTAGGATTAGTTGGATGCTTCTTCCATTCATTTTGTATCAACATATGTTCGTGAAGACACAAAAGTTAATAAAATATTAATGCACGTAACTCACAATTATTTAAATAAGCAACTTTTTTAACTTTATTATTTTTAAATAGTTTCCATTTTTATGTTGAACATAATTTTGAACATGTAATTGAAAACATCCACAGTAAATGCTTTACTGTATCAGCATATTCATTCACATAAGCACAATATTGAGGCTCAATAACTGATATTCATTCAAATATATGAAGAAATAAGTATGGAAAACATAAGAAAAATACAAAATGATAACAAAGTCATGGAGAATCTCTGATAATAAGATGTTTTATTTCATTCGTAAGCTCAAAAGTTACACCAGCAGAGTTTTGGTACACCCTTCGACTCATACCTTTATTATTTGTTACTAAAGTTTATATCAACCATAATACCTAAACCATTAACCATTAAACTACCTAACTCCTAAGCCCCAAATACCTTATCTTTTGACCCTTAATCCATTAAACCCTAACCCTTGTTGGTTCTTTTACCTAGCAAATAAATCACGGGTATGTGTAGGATCATCATGGAAAAAACGAGCCCTTAAGTGGCGATGAAATTCAGAAAAATTAGAGTTAGGCAACTTGATGTAAAAATTGGAATAAGTTATCTATATTATTTCAAAAATATGTAAGAATAGAATCTATAGAAAATTGAATGTAGTTTCTAAGCTACTAGGTTTAATTTAAAAAAAATCTATTTAGTGAAAATTTGAAATTTTAATGTAGTAGCACTTAAATTTCAAGGAAAAATAAGTAGGTGTCTATCTGACCACCCTAACCACAATAAAATGATAATATTTTTTTATAAGATTTTAGAAATAAGTAGAAGACTCATGTCCCGATGTGATGCATATTTTTTTGTAATTTTTTTCCAAGTAAATAATTAATTATGATTTTTTTATTACAACTTTTAAAAAATATAAAAACTCGTATGTCTGACCATCCTAACTTTGGTCAAAACTTCATGAAATTCCATTTTTTTTAACCCTATAGTATGCGAAGCATAGAATGTGACACATGTTTCAGATTAAAAAAATGTGATACCATTTGAAAGCTATAGATGTTTTTCAATTAGCTTATCAATTAGGATTTTAGTTGTAATTCAAATAGAAAATGAATAATAATTATTTATTAAATTCAAAGTAAAGCATAATTTATATTGGTGGAAAGTTGAGAATCTCCTTTAAAAACCCTTTTTGTTTCATCAATTTTGAGTAAAAAAAAAGTTGTTAGCCACATACCCATCATGTCGCCACGTTTTGGCCCATCATGATCTTGCACATACCCTCATGAACCTACCAAAGATATGTGAGATGGGTAACCTAGGAATTGGATTTAGTTGAACAATGGGAATAAATTTCATAAGATGTTACTAACACAATTGACAATCAGAAATAACAGGTCAACAAGAAATTACAAGTGACTTAACACCATAGATAATCAAAGGTTGCAAGTGTGGATAATAGACATAAAACCTAAACCCTTGTGGAAATAATTTATGAGAAATTACATGTATGACCATGGAACCAGTGGAACAAGGAAATTTTTGAGGGTTCCACCACCCCTAATCCCTTAACCCTTAATCCCTAATATATTAGAACATTTAGGCACTAAATTAGGCGCTAAAGTAGGCTCTAAAGTAGGCACTAAATTAGGCATTAAATTAGGCGCTAATGTAGGTGCTAATTTAGGTGCTAATCTGGGTGCTAATTTGGGTGCTAATTTGGGTGCTAATTTAGGCACTAATTTTTTCCTAATTTAGTGCCTACTAGTTCTGATCGGCGCAAAATGTTGATGTAATAGCGGCAAGAGATATCTTTCTCTCTAATTTGAGAATATTAAATATTAAACAAATAATTCTTAAGGAAATTCGACCTTATTATAATTAATATTTTATTTTCTTTAAGAGGTCGACCAAGTGAAGAGTTGCCTTGCTTGTGAAGAGTCTCCTTACATTGTATATATAGAAGGAGATGTTCATCCATTTGATCATCAATTAATTCATTCTCAATTCAATTCACACTTATCAAGGAGTTCACATATCTATACCAGATCATCATTTGCTTAGAGCAGATCGATATCAAAGAGAATTCATAGAAATTATGTATTCGCATCTAGGAGAGGTGTTTTGTTTAATTATATCCATTTGGCCTAGAGTTTGGCTCAGTTGTAAGAAGATTTCTTCTCTCCTCATTAAATATATAAGAGATACATTTTGGCTTTATTTTTCCCCCTCAAGGAGGGTTTTCCCAAGGTAAATTGCTGTGTTCATTTGTCTAATGTGTTGTATTATTAATTGCTTACATTTCTAATCTAAAACTAACATGGTATCAGAGCGAGTCTAAGAAAAGATTTGATTAGATTTGTTAAGTAGTTAAGTCAACTTTTCATCTAGGGTAGATCTTGAAGGAAAAAGGTTGCAAATTATTTCAAATGTAAGGGCAGGTCTTTGAAGGTGAATTTGTGCGAAAAAAGAAGATGGTGGTCGGTGTCAAGGTACAAGGTAGACTTGATGGAGCCACAGACTTCAACTCTTGGAAACCCAGGGTACTCATTGCATTAGAGGAGAATGATCTTCTTGATTTTGTGGAAAGTGATATGCCCGAGCCTTCTAATGATATTGAGAAAATCTAGTGGAAGAAAAATGGCATGAAGGCTAGAAAGATCATGATAGACTCTATGATGGATCACCTAGTACCGATCATCTCCAAGTTGAAGATAGCTAAAGAAATGTTTGATACTCTAAAAGGATTGTATGAGATCAACAATACTAACAGAGCCCTTGCTTTGAGACAACAACTTCACCATGTAAAAATGGATAAAGAAGATTTAGTCATCTCATTCTTTATGAAGATTGCTGATTTAAGAGATTAGTTGAGCGTTATTAGGGATATAATTGTAGATAGAGATCTTGTTATGTTTACACTAAATGGTCTTCCCCAATCTTGCGATCCGTTTATTCAAAGCATCAGTAGGAGATCCAAATTACCCAAGTTTGATCATCTTCAAGTTGATTGTATTCAAGAAGAGTCCAGGTTGGCAACAAGAGGAATTGGGTGAAACTATCATGATGTATAAAATCAAGTTCTTGCTACACATACTTCTAGAGAAAGAGGCAAAGGAAGAAAGAGGAATAGAGACAGAGGATTAGATTCTTCCCCAAAACTGAAGAAGAAGGATCTCTCTCACATTCAATGTTTCAGGTGTGACAAGTATGGTCACTTTGCTTGAGATTGCAAATTAAGGTCTACACAACTTGTTTCTACTACAAAAATTGACATAGGGACATCTGAGAAGGAGCCAAGTTCTAAAGTAAATTCAAAAAGTTTCTTATTCTAAAGTCAATTAGTTTCTTCGAAGTGGAGGAAATAACATTCAAAGGGAGTCTAAAAAACCATCAGAGGCAACCTTCGACGAGGAGGTCAGGAGGTTGATGCAAATAATTAGAGCTTCAGCGGGAGTCACATCATCATGAAGATTTGTGTAGTGTATATTTCTTTGAGACAGAGAAATATGAGGTGAAAGCCCTTGTATTGTATATTTCTCTAAGATGAAGAAATATGAGGTGTGAGCCCCTATTCATCTCTAAGATTGAGATAAGATGTCATTTTGAGAGACTCCATGATGACATCACATTGAGAGACTCTGTGATGAACCCTTTGTACTTGTGTTTTTCCACACATGGGAGTAGCCATGGTGGATGTCATGTTGAGAGAATCCATGGCGACATCACATCAAGAGACTCTGTGATGGGCACCTGTGCACATGTTTCTTTCCACACATGGGAGTAACCATGGTAGACGTCATGTTGAGTGACTCCATGATGATATCACGTTGAGGGACTTTGTGATGAACTCTTTTCCACAAATGGGTGTATCTATTGTGGGTGTCATGTCGAGAGACTCCATGACATGGATATCGGAAAAGATGCCTCCCTAGCTAAGAGGAAGTGTTGATGTAATAGCGACATGAGATATCTTTATCTCTAATTCGAGAATATTAAATATTAAACAAATAATTGTTAAGGCAAGTCAGCCTTATTATAATTAATATTTTATTTTCTTTAAGAGGTCAACCAAGTGAAGAGTCACCTTGCTTGTGAAGAGTCTCCTTACATTGTATATTTAGAAGGAGATGATCATCCATTTGATCATCAATTAATTCATTCTCAAGTCAATTCACACTTATCAAGGAGTTCACATATCTATACCAGATCATCATTTGCTTAGAGCATATCGATATCAAAGAGAATTGATAGAAATTGTGTATTCGCATCTAGGAGAGTTGTGTTTCATTATATCAGATCGGCCTAGAGTTTGGCTCAGTTGTAAGCAGATTTCTACTCTCCTCATTAAATATATAAGAGATACATTTTGGTTGGGTTTTTCTCCCTCGAGGAGGGTTTTCCCAAGGTAAATTGTTGTGTTCATTTGTATTATGTGGTGCATTATTAATTTCTTACATTTATGATCTAAAACTAATACAAAAATGCCAAAAATAGTACCATCTCGATAAATAGCGCCAATTTTTTCAAAAAAATGGAGAAAAATACATTAATAGAGTGGGTGGAAGCAAAAAATAGAGCAAAAAAGGGAGCTAATCACAAGGATTTGTTGTAGTGACTTGGAGACCAATCAAACAATTCACATTGTCAACTTGGATCTAATGGGTTGCACTTGGAGCCTAAACTCAAACTGATCAAATTTTGTGGGAGAGAATTGTTTGGTAGAATTCCCTAAAGATGTGTTTTCATGGCTATCTACGATCATAGAATATGCAAAAAATGGATTTGTTCAAAATTCCTTGGAAACTTTCAAGAAAATGCAATTGACATGTAAAAATTCAATCTAAAAAACCTTTGCCTACCTTCTCCTTAATTGCGCTAAAATAGGAGCTCTATGATAGGGTATGACATCTATCACAACATAGTAGAAGGGAATTTTGTTAGAAATTATAGATATAATTTTATCTATTAATCTCTATTATCCTAATATCCATTTCCTTTTATCTCTCTCTCCCTCTACCTCTTGGTCTCTCTATCTCTCTATATATCTTTGTGTGTATCTCTTTCTCTCTCAATATGTATGTGTCTCTCTCTATCTATCTCTTCCTTATTTGTATATTCCTCTCTTTCTGAGGTCATATCTCTCTTTTATTTATGTCTCACTCTATTTTTTCTCTATCTCCTTACCCCCTCTCTCTCTCACTCTTCCCCCCTCATATCTCCCTCTTTTTGGTGTAGGGGCAACTAGTCAACTTTGGTCAATATGGCCACATGTTTGGTTTTTAGGTGTTTAGATTCATGTTGGATGTAATAAGGTCATAATAGACCATTTTCAATGCTTTCATGTCATTTTGGGTCAGTTGTAGTTGAGTTTTCAAGTTTTGTAAAGATATGTAAAATGTTGTCAAAAGTTGCTTTGCAACTTTACAAATTTTGTCATGTAAGGGAAATGAATGGTCATGTAGTTCAAAAAAAAGTTGGGAAACATTGTGTTTGGTCTATTAGTATTTAAATATTCCTCACAAAATTTTAAGCCATCTTCTGAAGTCATTTTGTGGTGCGCAAGCAATAAAAAACTTCAATTTTCAGTGTGTTTTCTTCAAAATCTGCTACTACAGGAAGTCTGTATGACTTGTACAACCTGGTAATGAAGTAAATATTCTTGGAATAGATGTAGGAATGTGTTGAGAATATTTTGGTTTTGATTTGAAGTGTTTTCATAAAGTTTGAAGCATTTGGAAAGAAAATTTCCGGAAATAGGTTAGAAACCTTGAATTTTAAGGATTTGTAGACAAAACGTGGAATAAATGTCCATTCCACCAGTGAAATTTTGCATGAATCAGTGGAATGACACTAGATAGGTTTATTTTTATGTTAAATATGATTTTAGTTGCAGGGGATGGAGTTAGGGCACCGTTTGTATAAGTCCTAGCCTAATATCTCAATGTATTAGGCTAGTTTTGATAGATAGAAGTAGGGTTTTGACATTTGGTGAATTGGTAGATTTTTTAGTGGATAAAATCAATTTTTACAAACCCCATGT
This sequence comes from Sequoia sempervirens, assembly GCA_007258455.2. Classification (NCBI taxonomy): domain Eukaryota; kingdom Viridiplantae; phylum Streptophyta; class Pinopsida; order Cupressales; family Cupressaceae; genus Sequoia; species Sequoia sempervirens. Next base: position 681,138,413 of record VDFB02058242.1, read on the forward strand.
GAACCCCATGTGAACCCCATGTGACCATTTTAGTTTTGTGGAATGAATATTTGTGGTTGGGAGAAATTTTACTAGATACTTGCCTTGTAAAAGAGGCTTAATTGGGCTTAAGGTTAGCGTAGCAGTCCTATTTTGGAGATGATGTTTTGAAACAAACCTAGGCACAAATTTTATATGTGGAAGAAGTCCATAAAGGGTATTCTAAATGGTAATTGTTTCATGGGTTTGAGGCTTTCTCTAAAAGATATGCTGAGTTTTCATGTTTGATGTACTACAAGGGAATATGAGTGAATGGTGAGTTAGACACCAAGTTGGGGTTTTTGTGATTGAAAGACTGTTCTAAATTGATTGAATTGTGTTGGGTAAGATACCTCCACCTCTGATCTACATCAAATTGGTATCAAAGCATAGGTTTTGATCTTTTGAAAAAAAGAGGGTTGCAAATTGAAGGACAAGATGCCTCCTAAAGGTAGTGTAGTCATTGCTAGAGAGATAAGAATGATGAAAGAGTCTTAAGAAGAATTTTTGGCTAGACTTGTAGCATTGGAAACAAATCAAAGGAGATGAAAGGCCATTGAAGAGGAAAGTGACCGAGAGGAAGAGGAAGAGGGTGAGAATGAAAACCCTCAAAGAGGAGTCCAAGGTGATGATGAGTTGGGCCCTAATGAAAGAAGAATGGTGAAAATGTTGAAGGCTATCAGAGGAGAGACTATTGAAGTGAAAATAGAATTTCCCATGTATAATGGGAAAATGGATAGTGAAGAAGTACTGGATTGGATAGATGCACTAGACAATTACTTTGAGTACAAGGAGGTTGCAAAAGAACAAAAGGTAAAGTTTTCAAAGACTAAGTTGAAAGGCCCTGTCCTAACTTGGTGGAACCATGTACAAGAGGAAAGAGTGAAAAATGGAAAATAAAAAATAAACTCATGTGATAGGATGGTGTCTAAGGTGAAGAGCCAATTCTTTCCCAATGACCATGCCATTCAAACATTTAGGAAGTTGCAAAACTTAAAGCAAAGGGAGATGGATGTTATGGCCTATATAGAGGAATTTCACAAATTGAGCCTTAGAGAAAGTCATGTTGAAGATGAAGTTGAGAAGATAGCAAGATAGATGAATGGACTAAGGTTCAACATTTAGGATGAATTGAGTCTTGCCACCCCTAGAACAATGGAAGAGTGCTTTCAGTTGGTTGTTAGGGAAAAAGAGAAATTGAAAAGAAGGTAGGAAAAAAAAGTAGAGGTAGAGGAAAGAACTTCAGGGGTAGAGGATCTTTTGGTGGAAGAGGACAAACACAAAAATCACAAGGTGAGTCAAGTGGAAATCAAGAACAAGGCTTCAGAGTTAGGAGGTGGATTCAAAAGTAGAAGACCTAATGGTAGAGGAAGATTTGGAGGACAAGGTATAGGTTCAAACACCTTTTCAAGGAGATGCTATCAATGCAACCAATTTGGCCATCAAGCATGGAAGTGCCTGGAGAAAAAACCTTCTTCATCACATGGTCTTCATCACATGGTGGTGAAAGGAGAACACAGTTGGTGCAAGAGGAAGATTGTGAGAGTGTTAACTCTCCTTCTTAGCATGCTACTCTAGAGGTTGGAGAAAATTTGATGGTGAGAAGAACACTACTCAAGGTTCCTATGGTGAAGGAGCATCCTCAAAGAAAGTCCTTACTCAAAACAACTTGCAAATCACAAGGGAAGGTATGTAAGGTTGTTGTAGATTTTGGCTCAACTGATAATTTAGTTTCTTTGGAGATGGTTAAAAAACTAAAAGTGAAAAGGATTCCACACCCCATACTTTATAAGGTTTCTTGGCTAAGTAAGGGTCAACAAGTCTTGTTCAATGAGCAAACATGGGTAGAGTTTAACATTGGGGGGTATAAAGACAAGATCCTATGTGACATCATCCCCATGGATGTTTGTCACTTGTTGCTAGGAAGACCCTGGTAGTATGACATAAAAGAAAAGCATGATCGGAAAAAAAACACATATGTGATTGAAAAATATGGTGTATCCTTTACCCTCACTCCTTTTCAAGATGACAATGTGGATACACCTGTTGGGTCAAGTGTCATGTTAGTTGGGGATAAATAATTATTGAAAACCATGAAAGAGGAAGGTGATCAGGGATATGAAATCATAATTAGACCCAAATCTCTTTTGACAACAACAACCATGGAAAATGTGCCCAAGGAAGTACAAACTTTGTTGAATAAGTATCAAAACATAGTTGTTGATGAACTCCCTAGTTTTTTTCCACCCATCATAGATGTGAGCCACTACATAGACTTTATACCAGGTGCAAAATTTCCCAATAAGGCTGCATACAAGATGACTCCTCAACAAAATGAGGAAATAAGGAAACAAATACAAGAGTTATTGGATAAGGGTCTCATAAGGGAAAGTTTAAGTCCATGTGTTGGCCCTATAGTGTTGGCACCTAAAAAATGTGGGGATTGGAGAATGTGCACCGATTCAAGGGAAATCAAAAAAATCACTATAAGTTATAGGTTTCAAATACCTAGAATGGAGCATTTAATGGATTGCTTAGGGGGAGCTTGTTATTTTTCAAAAAATGACCTTAAAAGTGGCAATCATCAGATTAGGATAAGAGAAGGGGATGAATGGAAAAATGCATTTAAAACCAATGAGGGGTCGTATGAATGGATGGTAATGCCATTTGGATTTTCAAATGCTCCAAGCACTTTTATGAGGTTAATGAATGAGGTTTTGAATCCTTTCATAGGGAAATTTTTTGTTCTATACATGGATGACATTCTCGTGTTTAGTAAGAGCAAGAAAGAACACTTGTAGTATCTTGACATGGTTTTGCAGAATTTAAATGAAGAGAAGTTGATGATAAATCTCAAAAAATGTGAATTTATGAAAGAGGAACTAGTATACTTTGGTTTCGTCATTTCTAAAGGTTCATTGAAGATCGATCCCACCAAAGTAGAAGCAATTCTTAGTTGACCAACTCTAAAATTAGTAGCAGAGGTAAGAAGCTTTCATGGTCTTGCTAGTTTCTATAGGAAATTTATAAAGAATTTCAGTCATAGCTGGTCTCCAATTATTGACACCATCAAAGGGGACAAAAGGAAAAGGTTTCAATGGATTGATGAGGCAAAAAAAATTTTCAAGTTTTGAAAAATAGAGTGGCACAAAACCCATCCTTGCATTGCTTGATTTCAACAAAGTCTTCACAATAGAGTGTGATACAAGTGGGTTTGCAATTGGTGCAATCTTGAGTCAAGAGTGAAAACTTGTAGCATTTTTTAGTGAAAAGCTTAATGAGGCCAAGAAAAAGTACTCTTCATATGATTTAGAATTGTATGCAATGGTTCAATCACTGAAAAAGTGGAGACACTATCTCCTTCCCAAGGAATTTATTGTTTTTACTAATAATCATGCTTTGAGTTTCTTGAACAACCAGGAAAAATTAAGCCACATACATATAAAGTGGGTGGAGTACCTACAAAGCTATAATTTTAGCATAAAGCACAAAAAGGGACAATCAAATAAAGTGGCAAATGCTTTGAGCAAAAGGTCAATGTTGGTGCAAGAAATTCAACTTCAAAGTGTGGGAATAGATTCCTTGAAAGGTATGTATAAAGGAGATTAGCACTTTAAAGAGATATATGTTGTTTGTGATTAGTTTAAGGGTGATTTTCATGAAGAATTTTTTGATTTCTTGTTGCAATATGGATTGTTGTTCAAGGGTTCTGTTATGCCTTGCATAACCACCCCATTTTGTTTTGGAATAAAATGGGCCCCCCTTGTTTTTGTTTTGTCCTTGGTGTTTTGTTTGGGTCTTAGGAGTTGTTCATTTTTCTCCTAAGTCCTTGTTTCTTTTGGTCTGGCGGAATTAGAGTTAGAATGGAAACTAGACTTATAAATTTTACAAAGTTCCAAGTCCAGATTCGGTCCCAGTTCTGGTCCCACCCTTGTTTTGTGTTCTTTTCACTGTTTGTTGGTTGGTCTTGTGCTCTTGGGTCTGTTTCTCCCTTGAGTTGTTTCTTGTTTCCCTATGTTTTGTTTTTGCTTTGGTGGAAGCAGAATCAGAGGTTTAACCAAACTTGGAACTTTGTAAAAGTTCCAAATTCTGTTTTGTTCCCACTCCCACTCCCGCTCGCTTGCTTCATGCTTTGTCATTAGTGTCTTGGTCGGGTCCGATTTTCATTCCAGTCTTGCTTCCCATTGTTCTTGTGTCCTTGTTTCGGTGTTTTGTTCCTTTGTTAGGATCGAGCCAGAATCAAAACCAAACTTGGAACTTTGTAAAAGTTTTAGGTTTGGTTTTGGTTCTGACTTCACCCCCATTTCCCTTTGTTGTCTGTCCTTTTCGCAGGACTAGAACCAAAACTAGAGTTGGATAAGAGACTTGGTAAAGGTTTCTTGTTCTATTCTGGATCCAGGTCTGCATCTGCCTTGCCTTTAATTTACACACTGGTTGATTACTCTTTTATGTTGTTTGCTCTGCGCCTGACCGATCGCATTTATGGCATTAATTGCAGCCTTCTCACATGCATGAAATGATTTTTAAACCTTAATCAAGGTTAACTGGCTCATTATCATTATTGTGAAAGTTGTTTTAGTGAACCAAAGCCAAGATAACTTCAAGAGGAGCATGATTTGATTGTGGAGGCGCGTTGGTGAGTAGATTCTTGTCAAGTTTCAACCTTTCCTTGTTGACATTTCGAGGTAGGGTCTTTTCCCGTTCTCTTTCCATTTGTGTTTGTCATTCTATTTTTGTTTTCTTGTTTGTTGTGTTCTTGCGTGTTCATGGGAAATTTTCCTATGAATCTTTGCTCGTTCCCTTGTGTTTCTAGTTTTTTTTTGTCCTTTTCTATTTTTTCATTTTTTTTCTACTTTTTTGTTTGTTTCTTTTGTCGTTGTTGTCGCTTTCATGGCATGTCCATTTTTTTGTGGCCTAGTTTCTAACTAGGGTTCCATTTTATGGGGTCCTTTATGCTATAAATACGTAAGAATCTATTTAGTAACCCCTTTAATCTTATTCCTATGTTGGTTCAATGATTTTCATGTTGGTTTTTTGATGCCCTAATTATCTTAGTTGACACATCATGCAAATTAGGGTTTGTTTGACAACCTTTACAACATCCAACCCCTTGAGCTAAATCTAGTCTTTATTCTGTTAAAGGGTGAGGTTAATCTCCTTTATTTGAAGTTCCCTTATGATCCCATGTGACCCAGGTCCAAAATCTCATGTGACTACACTATTAAGAAATTGATTCATTTTGGATGATAAACTGGCCGAAGCGAACTCGTCCCATGAGTGTTTGCATTGGGGTTCATTCCCAAAATGATCCTGCTTCTAGTGACCATTGACTCTGATTTTCACCCTTTCCCTTTGGCAGAAGCGAAATTGGATTGGGGGTCGAACTTGGTACTATTGAATAGTTTCGAGTTTGGTTTCTGTTTCGATCCCGGTTCTGGTCCCGACCTTGCCTTGTGTTAAATTTTTTTCTTGTTCTTGATTCTTATTTGAATTCGCTTCTGATGAATATGAAATTTGGTTAAGTATGGAAAGTTTTCTTGAGGGAGTAGAGAGTGGTATTGGATGATGTATTGATTGCCATGCTTTTGTTCATCTAATTTGGGGTTTTATTGCAGAAATAGAAGATGTCTGGAGCATCAAAAGAGGCTTCTCAAAGGAGCCAACCTGCAGAGAGCTCAAAATAGGAAACCAAGCCTAAAATGATCAAGGTGGAACAACTCCCATATACTTTGAGATATAAGCATCAAATTCCTACCATTATAGCTAGCAAGGTGGATTCAAATTGGGAAAATATTACAGATACAAACTTGGACCCCTTCAACTATGAAGAAACTTTTAGTGAAGATGTAATGGGGAGAATAGAGAGGATTGTTCAATCTGGTTTGGCACACATTTCCCTCTTTCCTCTATATATCTAGTGCTCAGAGTTAATACTTACTACAGCTAGAGCCTACAATCCTACTACTAGACAATGTGTGGACTCGTAGGGGAACATCATTATTGACTTTACACCACAAATGCTAAGGTTCATGTTCAATGCACGTACCCCATAGAGCCCAAGGAAAATCAATGAGGTAGAGCCCTATAGCTATACAACAACAAGAAGGAGGCTAGTAGGGCTCATATAAACAAGAACTGGATGAGGGTTGAAAAGAAGTCCGTAGCCAAGCTTCCCGATTAGCCTAAAAGATCATATTTCTACAAGAAGATCAGAGATATGATTATGATGCTCTCCACGGTGTTTGAGAAAAGAGATGCCTCCTAGTTTAGGGAATGGAGGTTTCCATTCATTCAGACTATCCTAGATGGCAGGCAGTAATTTGATTGGCCTATGATTGTACCAAAATGCATACACAACCAGATGCTCAAAGTGAGAGAGACCAAGAGTTTCTTTATGACCTTTTATGTGATATATGCAACATCAAGGAGGGACATCTTTCTTGGATTGAATGCAGCTGGAATATTGGGAGAAGCCAAAGGATAGAAAAGGGTGTGGGATCACTATGATAAGCTCACCTTGCAGACTTCTAAGTCACACTATAGAAGGGTTAATGATGCATTTTTGTATGTTATCATTAACATGCTCACAGGAGATGCAGGCTACAAATTGAGTGGAGATGTTATGGCATTTATTGTAGAATGGGGACATTGGTATATCCAATACCCCAAGTTCACTTATTTCAGGCTGGTTGGTTTTGATGGCCACCCCCATTTGTTGCCCAGGTGCTGCAACAACATGATTGCCTTGATGGAGTTCATCTATCAAGCTATACTAGTTAATCTCAAGTTTTCCAATAAGCACAAGACTGACTGCCAAAAATTTACCATGAAGTTGAGTGAGTATAGTTGTGCACACAATGTGGCAGCCAATATAATCTGTGATGAGTTAATCCACTTGAAGTTGGGTTTGTACACTTCTAGAAAGTATTTTGATCCCAAGCACAAGATGTAGGGTTTGCTTCCTGTTGGTTTTGATAAACTCTTCAATTTGTTGGAATACTTTTGGATGGACCTACAAGATGGCTATGATTTGAGAAGAAGAAACTATGAAATATTACCCATCCCACTCATGGTTGAGTATGGGGTAAAGGAGGACATTCTTGACACATTGTTAGATGATGGGGTAACTTTGGATCCCTAATATGATGTTGGAAATATAGGCACTAATGACTTAGATCTAGTAGATTAGAATGCAAAGGAGTCTATTGATATAAAATAGATTGCAAGGCCGTTATTGGATAGAAGCATCCAATGTGTGGTTATGAGAACCAAGGAGCTAGAGGCTAAAACCTTTAAAAAGAGAAAGGTTGCTGCCACCACCCAAGGGTACAAGAGAACAAAAAGATGAATGGCTCCTAAGGAGCCCTTAGAGGCTTTCCCTCCCAATTCAGGAGAAGAGATTGAACCTGTAATTCTTGCTTAGGATCTTCCTGAAGCACATGGATAAGAGGCCATAACAGAACCTGATGTTTCAACAACTGCTAAAGGTGAAACATCAACTCAACCTCCTCTTACAAAGTAGCCAAGTGGGGAAATGGCTATGGGAACCCTTCACAAGGAAGATGAATCCTTGAAATAGAGGGAGCCTAAAATTGAGATTCGTGACATTGAAATAGATTTTGATGCTACTCCATCTAATAAGAAGACTCATGTGGTTGCATCCCTTGATGAAACTAAGGATGCAGGAACTGAGCATGTTTTGACAGAGGAAGATCAATGGATGTTGTTCAAGGATGCAAAGAGAGAAGTAGATGCCAAGGCACAAGTTGAGGCACTTTCCAAATAGAAGAAGATTGATGCTAAGGCACAAGCTAATGCATTAATTAAACAACAAGAATTGGAGGCTAAAGCCAAGGTTGATGAACTGGCTAAGAAACAACAACAAAGAGAGCAGGAACTCAAAACTAAGGAGGAGAGAGATAAATTGGCAATGCTGTAGAAGATCCATGATCTTGAGGAGGAGAAAGCTAGACAAAGGAGAGAAAGAGATGCCCTTGAAGCTAAATTCAAGGCTGTTGAGGAAGCCCACAAAATAAATGAAGAGGAAGAATGCCTACAAAGAGGAAAGGAGGATGAAGAACTTGCTCTATATGAATAGAAGTCTAAAGAGGCATGGGACAAGGTCAAGGAGCTTGAAAAACAAAGAGGCCAAATGTACAAGGAGAGGAGGTTGGAAGAAGAGAATTCGAAAAAGGAACTAGAAGCTAAAAGGTTGCAGGAGCATAAGGACAAAGAAGAAGTTGAGAGACTTGCACAAGAAGTTGCACAAAGAGAACAATAGAATGTGCAAGAGGTTGATTCTCAACCTAGGACCACCATATTGCAACCTCTTTCTTCTGCCACTGCTACCTCTTCTTCAACACAAGTGGTCACCACTCCTATTGCTCCAACATGGTTAAAGCTTTATCTTGAGAGAAAGAAGATAGTTCAACCTCAACCTCTGAATTGGGATGAGATGATGAAGGAAATAGAGAAGGAAAGACCTAAGAAAAATGCTAGAGTTCTTCATTCCACTAATCTCATGGATACAAGAGAGATTGTTGTTGAATGTGAAATTTCGATGATGGATAAAGACAGACAAGACATGCAAATAATTGATTACCAATTGGGCACTGACAATTTGGGGATACCTACAAGGAACCAATAGATGAATCTCATTGATATTGCAGCATCCTCCACCAAATCCATAATGATCAAAGATAAGTAGAGGAAGGATGGACTTAAAGCCCAATTGGATCAGTTGAAAAAATTCTTGAAGGATGTCTCCACTCCAATTTCTCAACAAGTTGCTGCTCCAGAGACCCCAATCCCACTAAGAAAGAAAGAAGTTGATGACTTAGTACAAATGAGGAGTAAGGTGGGGATGCTTGATAGGTGGATTGATAGGCTCAATCAAGAGGTTGTTGAAGAGCTGGCTAGCGGTTTTAAAGTTCATGAAGGTTCACTTGAGTTGGTTGAAGAGATGAATCAACATTTTGAGGTCCTAGAGAAACAAGATGAGGAGTATAGAGAACATGTTAAGAAATTAAAGGACATCAACAAGGTGCCTAAGTCAACTCTTTTGGAGCAATCAATCCTTGAGGAAGATAATGCAGATTTCATTGAGAAGACATTGAGCATAATCCGGTTTAGATCCAAATTCATCTATAAGCATAAAAATGAGTTAAGGAGGCCAATAAGGACTTGAATGAACACATTGATGAATTGGAGGTGGTGGTTGCTATTTTTCTCAATGTGGACGTCTTGGTCAAAGAAGGTCTTCCTCTAGATAAGTTGACAATGAAATGGGGCAATAGATTTTAGGAAGTGATGCAAAAAGAAGATGATGGAGAAGACTTGTTATTGGATAGAATCATGGACATCAAGGATGAAGTAAAGGTTACTAGGAGGGAATTAATCAAATTAAAAGATATGCAAGAATTTTCCTCAACAGAGTTGAAGAGTTTTAAATTTGAGGATAGCTGGGTAGATGGACCTAATCTAGATATTCTTCAACAAGTATTCTATAGTCGTGATGATTATCTCCTTGACCAAGCAATGTGGGAATGATCTGGAAGCATAATGTTCTCTTCTTGGTAGACAACTTCCTCTCCTCTCCTATTTTGCAGTGTTTTGACATGAGTTGAACTTAAGCTCTCATCCATCAGTTCTACCTTCCTCCTTGGGTGTCAGATTTTGTACAACAGGGCAATCAACCTTGAACTGAAGATCGGCCAATCTAGTTTCTTCATGTAGTTCTGGTTCCTTGATTAGTGGATCTCAATTTTTGATTAAGAGAAATTTATGCATGGCGTGCCTATATGTAATTTTGGGCTCCATTTTGTAAAGGTCAACCGATTGAAGAATGATTAGCCACCTAATATGATAGCAGATAGGGATTATAGTCTTAGGATTTCATAAGTTTTAGCAAGATACTTTGAAAGTTCTATTATACTTGGATACTTTTTACAATTTTATACAATTTCATGTTATTGTTAAGTTTGAACCCTAATGATAATGTTAATGAATCATAATCATCTGTATGCCAGTGAGTTGTTATGCCTAAATTTTTTCTATTTGATGCAAATCAATAGGGGAAACCATATTTAAGATTATTTCATTGAATTATCTGTGAATGGAATTACTTTTATGTCTATTGATTTGATTTTAGCAATGAGTGAGTGATTTGTTTCAATCTTGAAGTGAAGTTATAGTGAATGGTTGTGATTGTTGAATTAGCATTGTGAATGTATGCAATGGTGTAGGTTATGCTATGGATTGCATCATGTTATGGTTTTGGTTAATTGAAGAAACACTCATTGTTAAGGTACATGTCTAGACGTGAATAAGTTTTAATCATGTTTTGTTGTTTTGAAGCCCTGATCTATCTTTTTCTATTTATTTATACCCCCCAAACATAGGTTAATTGATATGATACAATTTGTATTCCTTTATACTAGTAGGCCCCTTGAATATTATAGTTGCATTGGCCATTTAGTAACATCAACACAATTGAGAACCAACTACCAGGACCTTGGAAGATAGATTGCTTTATGTTATCTTTCTTTTTTAGGAGAAATAGGATAGGGATATTTTGTTTAATGTTGTTGTGCTATTTTGACCATCAACAGGTTCTCAGTTATGTATTCCAAAGTGCTCCATGAGAACTCACTTGATAAAAGAGAAACATTGTGGTAGCTTCATAGGTCATTTTGGGGTGGATAAAACATTGGAATAGGTAAGGAGATTTTACGATTGGCCAAAGATGCAAGTGGATGTCAATTTATTTTTGAAAAGTTATGTAGTTTTCCAAAGAGCCAAGGGTTCTAGTTCAAATGCAGGTCTATACCAACCCTTACCAATACTTAATAGACCATGGGAGTCTCTCAGTATGGATTTTTTGTTAGGTTTTCCAAAACTCAGAGGGGTTATGATAGTGTGTTTGTTGTTGTTGATAGTTTTAGTAAAATGGCTTATTTTATTCCATGCAAGTGCACAAGTGATGCTTCTCATATTGCAGGGTTATTTTTCAAAGAGATAGTTAGAATTCATGGCCTACCATTGCCTATTGTATCAAATAGGGATTCAAATTTTGTAGGTCACTTTTGGAGGACCCTTTGGAGGAAGCTTGGAACAAATTTGACCTTTAGTACTTTCTATCATCCATAAAAAGATGGGAGGACTGAAGTGGTCAATAGGTCACTTGGAAATCTACTTAGATGCCTCACAAAGGAGCATGGACAACAATGGGACTTGGTTCTTCCACAAGTTGAGTATGCCTATAATGACTCCATCAATAAAAGCATTGGAAAAAATCCCATTTGAGGTGGTGTATGGACTGAAACCTAGAGGTGTGTTTGAGCTCAGGGATTTGAGTGGAATGGAGAAGAGGAGTGTTGAGGGAGAAGGAATTGTAGAGGCCATGAGGGAAATACACTAGCAAGTTAGAGAAAACATTCAAAAAAGTGTTGAAAAATACAAGAAACATGCAGATTTGAGGAGAAGAGATGTTCAATTCAAGGTAGGAGATTTAGTAATTGCACATTTGAGGAAGGAAAGGTTGCCAAAAGGAAAAAAAAAAAAAAAGCTATAGATGAAAAAGATTGGGCCATGCAAGGTGGTCCACAAATTTGGTGAGAATGCCTATGAGATAGAACTCCCTCTTGGAGTTGCTATCTCTCCAATCTTTAATGTTTCTGACCTTTATCCTTTCAAAGGATCTATGTTTGTAGGTGAAGAAGCAGGTATTTTAGGATATCAAGATGAAGATTTGGTCAAAGACCTACCACCAAGTTAGCCTTTGAAACTTGAAAGCATTTTGGACACAAAGGAGGTGAAGAGAACAAGGCAAAAAGTGTATAATGAATATCTTGTGAAATGGAAAGGTCTCTCTCCTAAAGATGCAACATGGATGCTAGAGGAGGACATTAAAAGGCATGGAACAACTGTTCAAGACCTAATCTCAGGTGGAGGCTGAGATTGTTTTTCTCCCCGGGTGTATGGTGCAAGGGCACCTAGTCAACTTTGGTCAATATGGTCACATGTTTGGTTTTTAGGTGTTTAAAGTCATGTTGTATGTAATAAGGTAATAATAGACCATTTTCAATTTTTTCATGTCATTTGGGGTCGGTTGTAGTTGAGTTGTCAAGTTTTGTAAAGATGTATAAAATGTTGTCAAAAGTTGCTTTACGACTTTGCATATTTTGTCATGTAAGGGGGATGAACTGTCATGTATTTCAAAAAAATAGTTGGGAACCATTATGTTTGGTATGTTGGTGTTTAAATATGCCTCAAAAACTTTGAGACAATCTTCTGAATTCATTTTTTTGTGCACAAGCAATAATAAACTTTAATTTTTTATGTGTTTTCTTCAAAATCTGCTGCTACAGGAAGTCTGTACGACCTAGTAATGAAGTGAATATGCTTGGAATAGATGTAGGAATGTGTTGAGAATATTTTGGTTTTTATTTGAAGTGTTTTCATAAAGTTTGAAGCATTTGGCAAGAAAATTTCTAGAAACGGGTTAAAAACCTTGAATTTTGAGGGTTTATAGAAAAAACATGGAATAAAAGTCCATTTCACTAGTGAAATTCTTTGTAACTCAGTGGAATGGCACTAGATAGGTTTATTTTTATGTTAAATAGGATTTTAATTATAGGGGATGGAGTTAGGGCTCTGTTTGTGCAAGCCCTAGCCTAATATCTCAATGTATTAGGCTAGTTTTGATAGGTAGAAATAGGGTTTTGACATTTGGTGAATTGGTAGATGTTTCAATGGATAAAATTTTTTGTTACAGACCCCATGTGACCTGTCTAGTGTTGTGGAATGAAGATTGGTGGTTGGGAGAAAGTTTACTAGATACTCGCTTTGTAAAAGAGGCCTAATTGAGCTTAAGGGTAGCGTAGCAGTCCTATTTTGGAGACTTCTATGAAGATACTTCTATGATGTTTTGAAACAACCCTAGGCAAAAATTTGATATGTGGAATAATTCCATAAAGGGTATTCTAAATGGTAATTCATTCATGGGTTTGAGGCCTTGTTTAAAAGATATGCTGAGTTTTCATGGTTTGATGTGCTACAAGGGAATATGAGTGAATGGTGAGTTAGACACCAAGTTGGGGTTTTTGTGATTGAAAGATTATTCTAAACTGATTGAATTGTGTTGGTTAAGATACCTCCACCCCTACTTTGTATCACTTTCTATCCCTATATCTCCTTCTTTCTCACTCTCTCTCTATGTAACATGCCCCAAATTTACCCCACAAAATTTACCTACGTTTTAACTTATAAAAGTAAATAACAAAAATCCACAAGTACATGGACATAAAGATGTTTCCTTTTCATTATCATAAATTTTCATTGCATATATCATTACATAATCTCCAATAAATGAAATTCATCTTTCCAATACATTTTACAAATGATTCAATATCATAAACTTGTACATGTCATAACTTTCTTGAGTTCAATGGTTTAGTGGTAGAAGTCTCCACCTATGGATCTCACTTTTGGTCAAGGGGTACACCTATGGATCATGCTCCTTCTATTTCATAAGAATCAACAACCAACTGCAAGAGGGAGAGCATCATCCAAGTGTTTTTCCTCCAACCACAAACTTACTGCAATCCCCCACACATCTAACTAACTAGTAAGATGTCCCTCCCTTCAATGAAGAGATTGGTATGGAAACCATAATAAAACACATATGATTATTTGGTGTTGTGTCCTACATATCTAGTATGATCATACAAATGATTCCTTCCAACTAGCATGACACTACTAACTAGTATACAATCTTGGATCATAGTGAACCAATAAGGTGTAGGTAGTAGCATTTACACCTACTCTGGCCAAAGATTCTATATATATAATAATTCCACTTCTGTGAGAAGAGTCATATGTTCACCCACCCTTAGTCAACTTGGAAACTATAATGACCATTGAACCTCAAGGGTTACATCCACAATCAAGGTTTAACAAAAGTGATAACACGCTATTAGAAACATCTTAGAACTTAAAGGCTTGACACATCCACTAGATTACACTTTTCCATAGTTGTAAGGTTTTCCCAAAGATTATCAATCACAAACAAGGTTTCATCCAAAGTGAAGACTCATAAATACTAAATTAATAGACCAAATAGGTTTAATCACAATCACTTGAATTTACCCAGTTACATGCTTGCAACACCCCGGGTCAAACTTTTTCCTCCTATTTGACAAGATCTATCCTTTTAATCCTAGAAGTAGATACTCTCTTGCTTAAATACACAATTTGTTAATACTATTGACTCCATGTAATCAGCTAGACACATCTAGTTTTAATCTAAAACACAGTCAATATGTCAACATGTATAATAAATTTGAATTAAATCTGATTCAAGAAGATTACTTCTTCGTATTGATTTTTTGACTCTTGGTTGTCATCTAAAACCATTTGACTGGTCTCCAATTCCCTCATGGTCCTTTCCAAGTTATCCATTGCATCATTTGAACAAGGTTACTAAGTTTGTAAATAAGTGAGCAATCATATATCCTTTCTCTTATTATGATATACCTATATGTGCATATCTAAATGTATGACTGGTTTCTATCTAACTTGGAGGATATGTTCAGCTTGGGAGGAGTCTATGCTTCTGCACATTAAAGTCTCCCCTCATTGGGACTTTGGGTTTTCGATAAGTAAGGTCCTCTTCTATAAGATTAGTATAGACTTTTGGTCAGTTATAAGATAATATCATTTAAAACTTAGGTAATTGGAACATATATACTTTTCCAATATGTTCTTCAACCCTATCGTTGAATAACAATATACTCACACCCAAATGTATACCCTAACCCTAAGGAATAACATACCCTTATCACATACGGTATGTACCCACTTGAGAACATGAGCTCTCTACCCATACAATCTAACCAATACATAGGTATTTCTTTCATGTAACATCATTTGACCTATTTCCACTATGACTAAATCATATCATTGTGACAATCATAAATAATCAAGCAATAAATATCCACAATTATAATACATTGATTCTTCACTAACCTCACTATTCAAATGTATAACTAGTTATGATAAACTCATATCATACTCTAGAGAGAATACCTGATTCAGCTTCATGAAAACTCAAGCATTCATTTCTATCTTTTAGCTAGAGAATGAATTTAATGATTGCACGACAATAACCATTCAACATTCCACTCAAAATCAGAATAAAAGAGTTAAATAAAGGTAGAATAACAAGTGTGCCTGGAAAGTAAATCCTCCAACAAATAACTCTTGCAACTTCTACAAATGACTCTACTTGCAACTGCCTATGTTCTCAGCTTCACAATTCAACTTCTCCTCAATTGAACAATTCACAAAAACTCACTAAAATAATGCTCTCAACTTTCTCAACAAAACTGCTCTCTAACTCTCGAAATATATTCTCTACTTGCATCACAATTGTAGAATAATCTTGGAAAAATGATGAACAACTAAACAATGAATTTTTGCTTTCAATTTATAGAGAGACTTGAGAAATCTAATGCTATAGATCTGCTAACTACTACACCACCTTTCCTAATTTTGCCACATCTCAAAATAGAAAATAAGAATCCAAATTCAATTCAAATGATAGGCAGATCGATTGGCAACCTAAGAACCCCTTTCTCTCATTGTTGGAAACAAAGAAATGCATAAAATCGACACATACACAATCCTTTGCATATTCCGCTTTTAGCTCTACAGCTGAGTCGACTTGCATTGACTTATTCATCTCTTTTTACTACGTCAAAGCTTGGAAGATATGGCAGCAAACTAGCAACGTATTTCCTATTCCCGTTTGTCTTTCTGTTGTAGCTTCTAATCTCTTATTAGTTGCAAATGTTGCACCCCATTTTGGGCGAGTTGCGCAGCTTTATTAACAACATATGGTATTGACACATGTGCATAAGAGTTATATTATAACTCTTATTTCTTGCGCCTTTTATTGCCATCCTTTGGCTACTATTATGACCTTCATTAAGATGCCTTGGATTCAAATGTTTTCAACGCATTTGTATGGAGACTATGCATATAACTTTCCTCATCACCCTCTCTTATATCATGCATACATTATACAATTCTATAATAGCTTCCAACATATATACTTATATATACAAATGGTCACATTCACATTATGTATCTGTGTATAGGTATATGTAGACATTTCTATGTATATACACACACATACACACACACACACACACACACACACACATATATATATATATATATTCATTATATATACGTACCTATAATATATTCAATTCAATATATAAATATATCATGCTTTATCAAAATGGTTTTAACACTATGAATTAAGTTGACAAAGCAATCAAAAGGATTCAAATACAATAACCCTAACATACCTATTAGCCAAAAAGGATAACAACATGGTTCAACACATACTGGCATTAACTCAACCAGGTTACTCTACTTGGTATAGTATGTGTGTACAGACACTCAGATGATCATGACAATGGTTTTCATACCATCCTCTTCTCCTAGATGATACACTCCCTCTCCCTCTGGAGGGGTCAAACTTTTTCTACATCCAACTTAGTACAACTAGAACAAAGTTAACAGATCATAAAATCATATTCATTAAATATCATTTGCATTATTAAAGTCCTAAAGAGAAATCAAATCATAATGCATATTCATATATTTCATTCATTTATTGTCCTTTCATCAAAATATAATTATCCATTAAAAACATATTTAAAGTCATAATCTTACATTAAAAACATATTTACTTGCAAAAGTAAAAGTAATCTAGTAACTTAGAAATAATGTGTAACACTCTACTGCAAACATAACATGAGCTTGTTGGTATAGGATTCTTATTATCTTATTCAAACATTTTCTTTAGTTGTGTTTGGATCCCTATAAGAGGATGTATAGTTGATTTGAAGTTGCCACTTCTCTATTAAGATCTTTGTTGCACAAACATCATTTTCTAAATGGCCTACAAATTGACCTCATGAACAACACAAATGCATGCAAAAAAAAAAAACCAATTTTTTTTTTAATTGACATTCCATACCTCTTCAACATGCCCATTTCTCACCAACGTGCAATTGCTAGTTAATACCTATACAATATAAAATAGTTAACTAGATTCATTATCAGTTAGAAACCCATTATTGTGAATTTACATTACATAGTCCATCTTCCTCATAATATTTAACTACAAAGTAGTTGAATACTTGAATCTTATATATTGGTGAATGGGTCAAATACCACATAATCCAAAATGAGATTAATGGAGAAAAAGTCAGGCCCATGCAATAGAAAAATATTATATTCTATCCCATGTGCACAACTAGCAATTCACCCCATGGTAATTGTTGGACATAAACTATCTTATGTTATATTTTCTTTCACTTAACACATAGAAAGAATACATAATAATTTATTAGTGAGAATTTCAATGAAGAACTATCTAGCAAAAGGGTAGGCAAGCCATCAAGTTTTGTCTTTCTACAACATTAATTACAAGTGTCACAGAAGGGGAAAAGTAAATGGAAAGTGAAACTAAAATTTGAAGTTGCATGCCTGCCATATCTAGCATTAGGTTTATACAAAGAAAATTTTGGTGTTGTCACCTACACATTAAAACAAATGTAAACTTGCAACCAATATTTTTATTTAGAAGGATGTAAAAATCTTGCATTGAGTTGAAGGTTGCATAAGCTCTAAAAGATATTTTTCATTTTATGTGAATAGACTGAAGCAATAGTTGGAGGTAGATTGGTTTATGGTTCTATATAAAGTGAAATCGCTACTGAATTTTTTTAATAATTTATTTATTTTGTTTATATTCTTATAATTCATAGTTTAATGGTAATTTGAAGTTTTGAAATTGCTACTAAATCTTTTGTATTCTTTAATAAAATTATGTTCTTATTTATTATTGTTTATAGGGATAGAAAGCAAGCATAACAATTTCAAAGGATAGCAAGCAATAGGCACATAAATCATTATGTTCTTGATTATTTATATTGTAGTTTATAGGAATAGCAAACAACATGCATAGAAAACAACAATGGGCCTAGGAAAACTTAGAAGAATAACATATTTCCAAAAAAATAGCTTTGTGGTTACTATATATGGAGCAAGTGTGGAATGTGGAGCTGAGTTTGCTTCCCAAACTTAATATACTAATGATTACAAATCATAAAGGTTTCAGAGAGTTTAGATAGTTTATTTACTTTAGAAGGAAAATAGATCTAAAGTCACATAGATAGCATATCTATTTTGTGGTATGCTCCTGTTGATAAATGCCTCCCTAATTTGCATGTTCCACATTTAATAATATAGGTAGTTGTCAACATCTATTTTTGAGAAATGCCTCCCTAATTTATCTTGTCTTGCATTGACATCTACGACAATCTTTATCATTGAGCTATTTTTGTGTTGTCATTAACACCATTTCCACCCGCTATCTCATGCTCATTCTTTACTTATAATTTTCTATGCATTAAAAGTTTTGATTTTTGAACTACTTTATATAATTTATCTTCACAATGGTTCAATGTTTTATTGTAATTGTTAGCAAATGAAAAAGAATTTGATAGATAAAACAAGTGATTCATGACTCTAAACCCAGATTTGGCACCAATTCAAATCCGCTAACAGCTTTGAAAAGCGTACAAATGCATTTGTGGCTTTTCTTTGAATTTTATTGAGGTACAACTCCCTCACAAGATCTTCAATGAATTTATCTATTCTAAAGAAATGACACGTGCTTTTAACCAGAAAGCAAAAAAGGTGACTAATGCTAGCTCATAAATATGAAACTAATGCAAGGGTAGAAAACACAGCCATTTATGATCAATAGAAAGATTGAAAATCACGAGTCTATCAAATCTAGCTAATGTAAATAGATCAAACTGCAATAAATAAAAGACATATAGAGCTCTCATTTTTCAAAAAAAACAAAGCTATATAATACACATAACACTTAGGTTTGCATACTTCAAATATTTTAATTTATAACACATAGATTATAAGCTATTGCAAACTGTAATTAATATCACTCCTCGAAAAAACCCCTAGCCTGTGTATCCGTGGAGATTCAAAATCCCCTTCATCTATTTTTAATCTCTAATTTATAGTATAGCCAAAGCCATTGAAAAAACACTAAGACCGTTACTAAATTAGTGACCTCTTGTATCCCAAACATTTATTGAGAAATTGATAAGACAATTAGAATTTTTTCCAAGAATAGATATCGACAAAGAAAATCGATCATCACCCGAGCAACAGCCGCCAAAGAACCAATCATTTCATCCATCTTTAATGCAACGTATAAGAAAACCAAGCGGTAGCACATGTACGAGCTATTCGATGAAGAATTGTAATTCAATTGACACAAATTGGCCATAAATGTGAATTAAATTCACATCAAGTATCAATCTTGAATGAATGAGCCCATGTCTAACCAAAATTCTATAAATTCAAGCAATGTCATTTCTCTCCCAACATCAATTACATCCAATATGGCGAGCTCCCAGAGCGATGGAAATCCTATGAATGATTACATTGTTTTGGAAGAGATTGAGTGCAATCCTCTATTCAGGCATAATTTTGATCAACTGAAAGAGGTCTTCATCGTGCAGATTGAGGTGGAAGAAGAGGTGCTCCAAAGCATCCTGGGTGAGGTGTTTATGAGCCAAGCTCATGTGCATAATACTACCAAGTTGGAGTGATTTATTTACATAGTTGTCAGGACTTCTGGCCATCAAGACTAGGGCATGAGGGCACTGGAGCATTTGGTGAGACTTGAATTCCATCACCGTGTCAGGATGGCGATAAATGGACTCAGCTACTACCCTCAAACATGACTGGTAGTTGACACCATTTGCATTGCATTTGCTATTCAGGATGAGACTTTGGAGGAGGTCATGTCTCTGCTATGCACTGGAGTAGTTAGAAACGAAATGGGGTTGTTCGTGCAATTCCTCTAGTCAAATGAGAACCTGCTTTCACCTACTCAAATTGAACATCTATAGGTTGTTACTGAGAGCATTTGGGTCCTGATGTAACTTACCTTGTGCACCTAAATTACCTTCATTTTTCCTCTTTTGTGTTCGCCAACCCGGTTTTTGTACTTAAGCCAAGCAATTATAGCTATACCAGCATAATGTAAAAATGTTTACATATGAATAAAATATCTATTTTTGGTGTTATTTGTGTTTTTACATGTATGGTTTGTTGGTTTCTATTTATGTTGTGCTTGGAAAATCACTAGCTCTCTTTTGTTCAACATCTTAATTAAGTCACGATACGGGCAATAATTCAGTTTAACCAATATAATCCTTCACAGGCGGAAAAACCCATGGTTCGCATAACTTAACAAAACCTCACCCAGGTTCAAAATGACTTAGAAAATGTCACCTAAGGCATAACTTGTGAATGAAGTTTTCAAAATTTGACTTATGACATAATTGGTTTCGTACATGCATTTTGGGAGATAAAGGAAGTTGGATGTGACATGAGAAAACCGCCCAATGAAGGAAGAATAAGGTTGGCAGTAAAATGGGAGGTTCAACGAACCAAACAAAACACTGTCCGAGTTCGAAATGGGTGACAAAAGACCACCAAGAACTAGTTTTGGTCCATGACTTAGGCAAAACAATAAGGTAATATCCTAAGAACTAGTTTTGGTCCATGACTTAGGCAAAACAATAAGGTAATATCCTAAATAATGACTTAAGGAAAATTTATGTGTAATAGTAATATAAAGCTCAATATGAAGGGCGGTGATCTATAGTATAATAATGTAGCTCAATGCATTTAATAGCTACAATAAAATCAATAAAAAGAAAATTTATGACAGGTCATTTACCATATAAGATCGTTCATATGAATTATTTATTCGAACGAACATCTAATACCAACTAGAAAATTGATATTTTTTGCTGATATGACATGTGACAATTTCTATTAGATTGTATTAATCTTTTATGACGAAATTTACCTTATTTTCTAGTAAAGTTTGCTAAACAAAAGAGATGTTTTGCAACGTGAGATAGGTTTTAGGCTAAAACCTCTCACTATATGTAGCTTATCGGCTAATTAATAAAAAATTAATACTAAATATATATAAAAATGATTTTATAATATTATATAATAAAAATATAATAATATTATAAAAATAATAATGGGAAATGTTAGCCTAACCCAATCATTAATAATATAATATTAATGGTTATATTATTAACTATAATACAATAATATAAGATTAATATGAATTAAAATCATATTAATTAATATATATTATAAAATAATCTTATATAAATATATTATAATATAATATTATATTACATAATATTTTAATTAATATACTAATATATTATTATATTAATATAAGTATTATAATTATAATAATTTAATTACGTTACATGACGATTAATTAAATTAAAATTAAATTATTTAAAAATTAATGCTTAAGAAAAATATCTCAACATTACTTATAATTAAGATAGATAAGCTATTTTATGTCACAATTGTGCTTCCAAAATAAAATAAAAAACATTATGTTCTTAATTATTTTTATTGTAGTTTATAGGCATAGCAAGCAACAATGAAAGAATCACCTCTACTAGATGTACAACCTACTTTGGTATTATGAGGATTGCATGCAAATGACTTACCAAAACTAATTTTCCACTCAACTTTTTGTTTCATTGTATCAACTAAAACCTCTCCTTATATATATTGATCTTTGGTTTTTCTTCCACTTGCCATAACTAATATTCATTTTGCAACTAGATTCTAGATTTGAAGGTCAAATTGAGTCATCACTAGCCTCAATCAAGATTGAAAAACTTACATTATTAATAGATGTCTTTATAATACTAATCAAGGACCTCTATCTTCTTAGCTACACCATACACTAATGATTAACTAGGGTCTTCAAAAATATGAACATATTCAAATCTTCCCTAGAAATAACATCAAATTTTTGGGACAAAATTGATGGCTCATAGTTCTCAAGGGATTTATTCAACTCAAGGAAAAGGATATATGGTCCTTGATGGTGGAAAAACATGCTCATTTATAAAGAGTGAGGGATAACATGGCAGTTATTGATATTGTGTAAACCTCCCTTCACTTTGGGGCTGATTAGACCCAAGATGGTATTCTTAGAGGTGGCCCTAGTTAGGTTTGTTGTTACGATTGATGACATGCTTTGATGATTTTATTAAAATAGTAACCATATTATTCTTTGACAATTTTATTATAGTAGTATTCATATGTAAGTCTTGATCTCAAACTTTGTCACTAGATTAAACAAACCTACTAGTATGAGCTCCATTAAGTTGATGCACACATGTAGAACACAATTCTCTTAAGATGAACACTATTAAGGTTTTCTGAAATACTCCTTGGATATAACAATGAACCATGAAATACATGGAAACCTACTTTCCATTCCTAAACTATTAGTTAATTTTTTTTACATTTGAAGCATGTAGAGAGTCAAGGTTTTTGAGACTGATCCCCTATTTGAGTTATAAATTTATATTAGTCCATCAAAAATAACAATAGAGGTGTGACACTTAACAACTAAATCTACTTAACAGTCATTCTCCAAACTTGTGAACATTTAAATGCAATAAGAAAGAGACTATTACAAATAACTTGTAATGAATTAAAATTCTTTGACAAATATCAAGTTCATATTATCTAACCACACTAACACATAAGGCGAGGGAAAACTTTAAACAATGAGTCTATCACACCTCTTCATTCAAAATCTTCCAAAATGCTTATAGCTATCCAAGGAGAGATCTAATTATAGATTATTATTTTTACAGTCACTTCTTCACTCAAAATCTTCCAAAATCACATCTACCCTCTCAACAATAGTTCCACATTAAATATTGCCATTATTATTGCTTACATCAACAAGAGTCACAAATTTCAACATACATGCATTCACTATAAATTTTTCCCTTCACATTCTAATACAAGAGATGAATCCTTTATAGGGGCAAACACCAACAACATTTCAAGAGCATGTATTTCATTTGATATGTTCTAATTGATGAGATAAGCTTCACCGTGTGAAGTTTGTTGGAATGCATTGATAGTAGGTTATGTGAAGCATTTCCAATCATAGTCAAATTCTATTTGGTGTGTATTTAGTCATCCTCTTTAGTGATCAAGATCAAAAACCATCACTAAATAATATTATCATATATGCTATAGTATCATATAGATCAACACTTTTGCAAAGCTTCAAAATAGTAGTAACATTGAACACGATTTTTTGTATCATATAGAGCCAACTCTATTAGATAAGCAACTTCATGCAAATATTCTCTTGTGCATTGCCCAAAAGGTTATGCTAAGTTTTAATTTGTGAGTAGCAACAGGTCATGTAAATGGTATACTAGAATAAGTTGAAGCAATTGTATACACAAATGAAAAAATCCTATAATGATATGAAATATTTTTTCTTCACAAGGCCTTGCAATTCAATCGTCTACATTATTTTATTACAAGCAAGATTAACAATTGTCTTTAAGAATAGGACTAACAACTCATTCTTATTGCTCTATTTATAGACACAATTAGACTACTCTTTTCTTTCTTTCACCAATTTTCTGATTACTATTATTTTAAATCTACATTGTTGGTCTATATATTTTTTGTGAAATCTCTATACTAGCACAAGTATTAAGTTACATATATTTAATAATAAATATAGAATTGTGTATCTTTTAAAACTATAAGCACAAATTATATGTACCTCCAATAACCTAATTTAATATGCCCGCCCTTTTGTTTACTTAGTTGCAATTAATGTATTATTGTTTTTTCAAACCTATTATATTATTACGTCGAGAGCTGTTTATGGGTGACAAAATGGGGTTTGAAAATTTGTGTATATAAAATCAAAAGGATAAGATAAGATAATAAGAATATAATAAGAATATAATAATATATTAACAAAAATAATAATAATAGAATAATATAAATAATAATAATATAATAAAATAATAATAATATGATAATAAAAATAATATTTATATAATATAATAATATTTTTAAGCTCTTTGCATCTTCTCCATAGATTTTTCTAAATATAGATATGTTAGTTTATCTCATTTCATTGTGTATTATTCTTTAGTAATAATTTGTTTAGTGTATATTATTGTTTGATATTATTACTAACAAGAAATCTATTTTCATTGCACAAAATCTTGCAATACAATATCAATATTTTTTAAGCTATTTAATTTTTATTCACCCCCTAAAATTTATTTCAAAGATTTAATTAATAAATGTAATCAAAATTTTAAAAAAAAAAAAAAATGTAAATAGTTAAATTATTAAATATAATTAATATTAAAATTTATATGTCACATTTATGTTTGCAAAATTAAAAAACAACAAAACTTAACCTGCAACCTGTTTGCATCCCTTTGATTTGGATTCATTGTAGGTTTCCCCGCCATTCTTGATTTCACACTGGACAAAATGTTAAAAAATAATAGAATTGGTTTGTTTGGAGAGAGAAGCAAATATGGGCTGGGCTTAAACATCACACACTAATCTTTGACTGCTTAGGTGTGATGTGGGCCCATTCCTTTCGACAGCATCCGTTCCGTTCAAACAACCATCGCTGTTAACATCTAAATTCAAAATCTTTTCCCGTGCAGAAGTTTGGTGGATGCCCGTAAATGTTTGCCGGAATGTTTTGTTGTACGACTTATTATCTAAAGCTTGGAGCGTCTGCAGCGTCTGAAGAAGCTGCAGCTTCGAACAGTTTTGATCCCGTGCCCTACTTGACAATATTACAGCAGCGCAACAATGTTCTTTCCATAAAAGCTATTCAGAGTGTTGTTAGACAGCCAATGACTTGCTCAGACACCAGAGCACCAGAGTTTCAGCCCATGCTGGCAAATTTGAGGATTTTATCATCCTTTTTCATTCCGTAGTGGTTAAAATCACTTCAAACATTTTTTGCGCCAAAGCAGTTAAAATCACTTCAAGCATAGACAAGGCACATGAACTGTTTGGTCGGATGCCTCAAAGAAATGTGGTCTCATGGAATGCTATGATTGTAGGATATGCACAAAACGCGTTTGTTCGAAGAGGATTTATAAACTTTCAACTAAATGTAATTGGCAGCTGCAACTTGCCAGCATTCCTTGCGCCTCTGCCAAAATGGGAGCTTTAGAACAGGGCATGGACATCCATCACAGGATAATGGATAGAGGAATTTTGTCAGATGTTGTAGTTG
>VDFB02058242.1:681163800-681220284 GCA_007258455.2 Sequoia sempervirens
TGGGTTGGTTCAATACAAGAGCTCACTATATAGTTTCCTAAGAAAATATTGGGGGACTTCATAATTATTGCATGGTGGGTAATGAGAGACCATATACCATCTTTCATAAAAACAGTTCTTAATCTCTTGGTGGAGGCACCAATGAATAGGAAACCTCTTTGCATTGAGGGTAATATTTTGATTTGTTTTAGGGTCAGTGAATAGAGAGCACAAATGACCTTTAGTAATTTTTAATCGTTTACTTCTTTATATGATAATTTGTGCATAATATGCCTATTTTGTCTTGCCTCTATCTTGGCATCCAGATATTTGTTGGGTGATTGCATCTACAATTTTTAACATGTCTTTCAATGAATTTTATAGAAGCATTCTTTTTGTGGTTGAAACATTTGGATCACTCAACCTACTGATAAGATCCTCAAGTTGTTTTCTATTGTTCTCAATTTCACTCAAATTTTCTTGAGTGCCAGGAGGGAATTGAGAGAATGGTGGGGGAGGTTGAGTTTTTTGAGGATTTTGTTATTACGGATTTACCTCCTCTTCTTGTTGAGGATTTGTAGGATTTCCTACAGATTTAAAAAGAAACAATCAAATCTAACCTAAAACAAACAAAATCAATTTCAAACTAACAAATTCAAAACAAATAGTAAACAATACTTACCTCCTGCATCTCTTCATCGTCATGGCGCCATATTTGTAGACAAACTCCAACTATTCTTGATGAAATTTGCAGAAGTCCTCCCTCCTAGAACGCGAGCGCGAAATTGAGGGTTTTTGGCTGCGGGCAGAGCTAAGAAATAGTGAAAAGCAAATGATACACATTTCACTTTTTTTTCTTCTTTTAAAAGCACATAACATGCTTGTGTTATAACGCGAGCACGTTATGTGTTTCCCCATTTTTTTCCCATTTGGCCACAAAAGTGTGACCAACTTCATGCACCCACCCTTATTCAAATTTTTATGTCATGTTGCTTAACTCTGATTTTTTTGAAATTTCATTGCCACTTAAGGGCCTACTTTTTCCATGATAATCCTACACATACCCCTCTCTAAATGGTATATCAAACTCTAGTTCAAAATCTTTTAGATGAGGTTTCTCACATAGCTTTGTTTCTCACTTGACAAATCCTTGAAACTATGCATTGATTTTATTTTTCATGTCCCTCTCTAGCTGTTCTTCCTCAATTTCATTAGGATCATACATTGACCTTCTTTCCCTTCCTAAATTTTGGACCACATCCATTACCTCCACATAAAACTGGGCATCCTTGGTCTTCTTGGTTCCCACCATAATATGGTTATGCAAATGAAAATGAAGCAAAGTAATCATCTCCTTCTCCGGTGGCTGGAAGAATGCATGCTTAATGTTTTGATACATGATATCAACTCTCTCTTCTAATCTCATGGTTGAATATCAAAATCCATTATGGTGGGCCTCCATAGTTCTAGTCATCTTTCTTCGTCTTCCACCAAGTGATGGCCTAATCCACAAGTCTGCGAACCTAATTCAAGGCTTTGTTTTGAAAGCTGAATTTTCTCCTGAGTCACCAGTGTAGCTCTCTTCCTTTTCAAACTCTTTCATTGCTACAAATCATATGTTGGATTTAATCATTTGTACCACATGGTTGATGTGCTTTGAATCCTTGGATCTAAAGGAAATTTCCTTAACATAAATATTGCTAGGGAATTTCAATGTTGGCATGTAGTTGGCATTAAAGCCGATACTTGGAACATTGAAAATTATCCTTATATAATAATTCCTTCCATCTTGTTGGATTGTAACACTCTTGATGGTGGCTACATGAAATGGAACCGTGATGCCATCTATGGGTTCTAGAACAACATCATTTTTTGTATCAACCTGAATCATGAGCTCTCTAGAAATGGGGATATCATCCACATTTTTGTAGGAAACCAACTCAGTGGATGGATTGGAAGAGCCATGTCCATCTCCTATACCAATGCCCCCTACAACTAATCTTCTTGCAATCTCCTCATTCTTTTTCCTTGCAATTTTTCCTTGGTGTTGTCGGCACTGCTCTTCTTTAGTCATCTCCTGATTATTAGATCATAAGGTTGCCTTGGAGATGCCTGATTCTCCTCCATTTACCTTAGCCTTGGGTTTTTGTTTCACTTCCTCGTCTTCATCATCGTCATTAAATGAGTATGCAACATCATTGTATACTTTGGAGCTATCCCCAGTTGCATTTTCAGGCCCTTTATCCTTAACAACCATAGTGTCAACAAAGAGCAATGAATAATTTTGTGTTTTTGGGTTACCAATCTACAACTACAAATTATGGAACCAAAGTGATACATTAAAGGCCATTTCAGCCTTCACTATTTTGTCATTTCTTGAATTCAAACTTAAACCACTCTCGAAATTCGATCCCTATTCCTGTTCCTATAGACTTTGTAAGATGAGGAAAAAGTTCAGGGCCATCTCTTTAAACTACCTCCATAGCTTCCTTATATTAACATACATGAACATGATATGATTATATACATGAAAAGGTCAATTAAAAATACTATAATCAAAGTACAAAATGTTCTGAAGAACTATTCTCTGTATGCTCAAGTAATGTTGCATGTCATAGGTTGCTTACAAATAGAAAACTAAACCATAAATGTAAAACAAAGTTGTGCTTCAACCATCCCTATAGTACCATTTATACAAATACATTTAGAGAATGAAGGAAAAAAATAATATTACATCCTAAGATCATAGTGATATTAAGAAATGGAAAGAAAAAAGGTGATCACAGAGTTCTCATGCCATGGTAACTTTAATAAATGTCATACATGACCAGATTGGATTTAAACAACACTAAATATGCATCTTGTTAATATGACCTAAAGCCTCAAGAATGTGTGCCCAAATGCTAGATCAGCCCCACACCTGCGGAAGATGAAGGGTCACTCCACAGAAAAGTAATAAAGTATCTCATGTGGGTCAAGTAGACCAAATAATCCATGCATGAACCAATAAAAAACCTCCATGATGCCTCAACATGTGTGCAAGGGTGCTATGTCATCTCTATCATGCCTCAACATATATGCCAATGCCAACTCAAGTCCCATGTTTGGTGATGAGAAGGTTGATCTATGTCAAAAAGTGATGAACAGACATGTGTGAGCCAATGGAGAGCAAGTGCTCCATGAACTAATCTCATATAATTTTTAGTAGAAACTTATACATAATATGTCAATGTCTTAAGAAAATAGGCATCACAATATATCACCATGAATCTTGTAATGATTCTATCGTTCATAAAAATAGTAAATCACATTCACTATTTACATAATCTCTAGTTAAAAGCTCAATATCCTTGATATAATCTCTAGTTAAAATCATAATAAAATTTTAATTTCAATATTGGCTCTAAAATATGGGGACATATAGACTAGTTAATTCTCAAAGAACCTTTGAAGCATATTACAATGTCAAAATGTCCAAGGAAAATATCCATTTCTGAAATATAGGAGAAGAAGATATATAGACTAGTTAACTCTCAAAGGATCTTTGAGGCAAACATAACCATATAAAGCACAAAATGTAGAGGGTTGGCACTTAAGGTTTTGTAATAGAATTTACAGTTGATAGTTAAATTGTATAACAATTTTTTTTATGATCTTTACTAATGTTTATTAGAATTGTTGCATGTTTTACATCATTGGAATGACATATTAGCTGTAACTTTTTTGAAATTTTATTATGGTATGTGGACTTTGATATGATGTAATATGATTATGGTTTCATTTCATATGTTGTAATATTAGATATATAACAAACAAAAAAAATTATTGCATTTAAAATAAATAATAACTTTTAATTTTAAATGTTTTTTTTTTTTGCAAAACACAGGTCTTCCAAAAGATCAAGATGATCCTCATTATATAGATCCAGATTATGTTGGTTCTGGTACAAATCACACGATAGAGGATGATGATGACATAGATACATAAGACATTGAGGCCGATGACGATGATGATGACAATGATGATGATCATGATCATGATTATCACAATGGTGATGCTGATGATGAGGTAGTTGTTGGTAGTAGCCAGTGACATTAATGATTATATAGAATGCATCATGGATCATTGTTGATATATCATTATGATTCCTCTTTTCATGGTTACTGATATCATATGTATCATTTTCATAGCCTGTAGTACCATATTATTGAGTTGTATCATTTTGACATGTATCATTTTGACTTATATCATTTGGACATGTATCATCTTGACTTGTATCATTTTGAGTTACATAATTTATCATTTTTACTTATATCATTAGTACATGTATCATTTTGACATGTTATTGATCTACTGGCATATTTGACTTTCACTTGTTTTAGTTATATATGATGATCTTATCAGTATTGATTTTTCAATTTATATATATTGAAAGTGGTTGATGATTTTTGGATGGATATTTATTACATATGATGATTTTAATTTACTGCTTAGGATGGATGTTGTCAAATTCAATTAAATTATAGATTTTGACTCACTTGTCTTAATTATAGATGATGATCATGATATAATAATTATCTTGTTATTTAATCATATGAGTTAAATAATTAAATTACTTACTCTATAATCATATGAAGTATTTAAGAGGCATGATATATTTAACTAATTAAATTGAAATAAAACATATTATTTAATTTACTTACTTTATAATCATATGAGTTATTTAAGAGGCATGATATATTCAACTAATTAAATTGAAATAAAACATAGTAAATTAATAAATGGAAGCAAAACAAGAAGCATTTTTAGAAGAAAAAAAGGAAGCAACAATGGAAGCCAAACTAGAAGCAAACCAGAAGCAATCTTGGAAGCAAAACTTGGTGTTATCTAGGAAGCAAAAACATAAGAAATTCAGGTAGCAAACAAAGAAGTAATAATGGGAGCAATTTTAGAAGCAAAAAAAGATGCAATAATAGAAGCCATAAATTAGAAGCAACAAAAGATGCAAAAATGGAAGCAAAGCTAGATGTAACAAGTGACATTCTATTGGAAGCAAAATTAGAAGCAAAATCGGAAGCAAAATTGGAAGCAAAATTAGAAGAAAAACTGGAAGCAAAAATGGAAGCAAAATTGGAAACAAAACCAGAAGCAAACTTGGAAGCAAAAGTGGAAGCAAACTTGGAAGCAATACAAGAAGCAAAACTAGAAGCAAAATCAGAAGCCAAACTAGAAGCAACAAAGGACGTCATAATGGAAGCAAAACTTGGCGTCAATTGGGAAGCCAAAAAAAAAGCTATTTTCAATGCCATACCAAAAGCAAAACAGGAAGCATGATTGGGAACAAAAATAGAAGCAAAAATGGGAGCAGACATGGAAGCAAAACTAGAAGCCAAATTGGGTGCTAATTTAGGTGCTATTTCCAACATTAAATTGGTCTTTCTTTCCGAAACTCTCTTGGCGCTAAAGGAGGTGAGGTATTTCTTGCGCTACTTTTCCAGTGCAAAATCCAATTTTAAATCTGACACAAAATCCAGCACAAAATTGAACATGCAGTTTGTCACCAAGTTTTGCACCGACAAAAATGTCCAATTCATGAACTCAAATGCACTAAATTTTGGTGCTATTTTAGGCGCTAATTACCTATTTTGTTGTAGTGAGTATAAAGCTTCATTACCTAAAAAATGATGGGTAAAATTATTTTTAGTCGATGCATTGACAAGGACCTTAGTGTAAGGTGATATGTAGGTATGATGGATACCATATAACATAGAATTAATTTTCCCAAAGAATTTTTACTGGTAAGCTATGTTGTATTATACATTTTAAATTGATACTAATACAATTTTGTGATTGAATCTACTTATCAAACAATTTTTTATAGAACATGTAATTATAATTAAATAAAAAATGATTTATTTTTAATAGAACACAATCATACTTATATAAAAAAAAATGAATAAATTTCATTTTTTTCCTTTTGTATAATAATATCTTCCTAAAATTGCATTATATTTTCTAACAAAGATTCTTGAATAAAGCTATATACAACAATCAAATTTCAAATTTACTCATCTTCAAATAGCAAAAATGAAAATGAAACTAAGTCTGTTTATTTTTGTCCCAATACAAATTAATATTGAATATATAGTCATTTGGGTACTAAATAATATAAGATTGAAGGAGGGAATTGTGCGATTGTAATGAAACTTTAAGATATATTAGTAGAAATGAGACGTGGACCTCACAAAATCATCAAAAGTTTAAAAAAAAATTGTACCAAAAACACTTAGTACTTGAGCATGTTCCAATAGTTATAGCATTTTTTTATTTAATGCCCAAAATTTGAGTACCCATAATTGAATGAAATGTATTCTTAAATAGATCTAAAAGACAAGTCATGTGATGCCACATCAACGCACTAATAAAAATGACTTACTAAACAACTATCTGTCTATTTTTTGGGGGTCTTTTTGTACACCTCAACAAAATGCATGATGATGTGGCCATGAAACCCTAATTCCAAGCAAGGGACTTGCCAAGTAAGTTGATGAAAAAGTTGGGAGTCATTTTAAATTTCCAAGTAGAATTTTGAGAAGTGTAAAGTTAAGGTGATCAAGTATTGGGTCCTCACCCCTATCCTCTCCCCTATATAAATGATAGAAATGTTGGGGTCCATAACAAAGAAGCAGTTCGAAGGTAATTTTCCTATGTTCTACAAAATCTTGCTTTTATAATGGCCCTAAAGTCTCTCCACGCTCTTGTCATCTGTGGTGTTCGATTATATGCAACATGTAAACTGAAGTAAAATCCCCTACCAATGCACCTACAAAAAATAACTATTTCCACAAATAAAGCTTATGTTTATGCAGGGGATGAAATGTCATTAAAGCCAGCGTAAACTCTTTAGAGTTGTCATCTTCACACCCTTTATTCTTTGTTGTATGTAATGATGTGGATTATTTCATCAATAATTTAACTGTCGTTGCCAATCAAGTTTTGAGTGAGTAAGAAGCTATTGCAAGTAATGGTATGCTTACAAAAGAAAATAGCTTACTCTATATGCAAGTGAGTAGAGAAAGGGCACGTGACGTTTACAAGATTAAGAGCCCATTGCAAGCAAGAAAGTTTTCCTACGAAAGAAAATAACTGTAACAACTATATGTAAGAATCTAGTACAATATATATGCATAATGCAATGATGATTAGACATAGGTCTAAGAATGCAAAATATTGTCGAGGGTGTGGCAGCAAAGGTGAGAAGAAGTGGTGTTTACTGGGAGATAATCTTCTTCATATCTATCTATTTGTAACATGCTAAAGGGGAGAGATCAATTATATGTATAAGGGGTGATTGAGAGGAATATAAAGGCTTTATATATATTTTACACTCACCAAGACATTTGCTATCAAGCATAGAAAGATAGATGTCATGAAACTCACGAGGACAAACTATAGGAAGGGGAAGATGATAAATGATGATATCAATGAGAGCCCTATACAAACTAGTGAGTCATTCAAGATTGGTAACTTTGAAAGAATTTGCAATTTTAAGAATCCCTCTTCCATATGAATTTTCTCACTATAAGTGAGTTGAATCTATTTAAATTTTTGAATGCTAAAAGGAAGATAATCTTTCAGAATAACTTTACTCCAAATAATGACAACAATATTTTTAAAAGAGCTCATAGATTGAATAAAACCATATAGAACAAAGCATCTAAAAGATGACTAAAATATAGTTGTAAAATGATTAGTCTCTTCAAAAACTGTCAAAGCTTCATTACCTATAAGAATTTAAACACAATGTAAATTAAATAAATTCATTCCAAATATCTCCAAAAAGCTTCGGCCATTTTTTAGTGATAATAAATACATGCACGAATGACATTAATGATATTTAATATACCACCTACTCAATATACTATCAACTTATTACTTATCATGCCACCTTACTCAATATTGTCATTCGTGATGTGTATCCCATGTCAAAAACTTCTACCAAGCCAAGATTTTTTTCCACGTCAACCATTGTTGATGCTACCTCATTTACAATGCATGCCAAGTTGCATGTCTATCACTAACAATTTTTTTTTTTAAACATTGTGAAAGGCTCCAAAAAAGAAGTGATATATTAAAGGGTAACCTCATAGTTTTCATACTCCAATTACAATCATAAAATTCCATTGCCATCCACTACTCATCTCAATCCCATATAGAGAGGGATAGTTGAAAAAGGTCTTACTCATTTTGCTTACTACTCACAACTCCCCTGCCTCCCCTGTCAAAGACTCCTCTAAATATCTTCAAGGGTGGGGTTCCATGAAGGGGGGCTTCCTGCAAAGTTTCAGTGGGTGCTACTGAGAATTTTTAGGAATATTTAAAGCTGGTGGTCCCATGAACTTAGTAGCATAGTTCAACTTAAAATATTAAGCTCCAAGTTTTAAGGAAGCTAGTGGTCCCATGAACTTAGTAGTGCAGTTTAGTTTAAAAGTTTAAGCTCCAAAATTTAAAGAAGCTGGTGGTCTCATGAATTTTACTTTTAATACCTTTAAATATAATTAATTTCACAATAAAAAAATTATATCTATTTACATCAGTTGAAAACTATATGTTATATGTTTACATTTGTGCATATTTCTAGATATAATAACTTATGGTCTCATAAATTTTACTTTTAAGACGTTTAAATAAAATTAATTTCACAATAAAAAAAATTAAATCTATTTACATCAGTTGAAAACTACATGTTATATGTTTACATTTGTGCATATATTTATAGATAAAAACAAATAAACATACATCCTTTTTCCTTCAATTTTATTTTGGTGGGAATTTAAAACTTGAGTTGATTGACAAATGGTAAAATTTCTAAATTGTAGGGGCAATCTCCAGCTCCCCCTATTTTCACCCCCTCAAATCTACAGTCCTAAAAGGTAGGAGCTGCTATTTTTCAAGAAAAGATTTCAATTAATCGTGCAACAATATTTTTTTGACTTCATGAGACCTCTTGCTCCTTAAAAGTAGATCCTAACAGTATGCTCCCATGGGCGAGTTTGGACTTCTATTTTCATGGAGGAGGTCTCATGGGAAAAAAAACAAATTGTGCTACAAGATTAATTGGAATCTTTTCCAAAAAATTAGCTGCCTCTACATATTAGGATTAAAAATTTCAGCTAGTGAAATTGGGGTGGAGCTAGAAATTGCCCCTAAAACTTAGGAATTTTTTTTGCCACTTGTCTATCATCTAAAATTTTAAATTTCTATAGAAAATAAAATGAGAGAAGCTTTTATTTATTTATTAATTTTTATTAAAGTACTCTAATTCATTTCTTACATTTTGAAGCTTAAACTTTTAAGCTGAATTGCACTATTAAAATCATGAAATCCTTAACTTTAAAAAATTCCTAAAAGATCTCAGCAACGCCCACTTCAATTTCTTAAGAAACCCCTCCTTCCCCTAACCCTAACCCCATAGAACCCACTAAACCCATGGAACCCACTAATCAGATCTGCGTTCTCAAGAAGTCGCTTTTACAAGGGAAGAATGTATACTCTTTCATCATTCTTTGCATTTGCTACGCGCACAGCTTTACATGGTAAGCTTATTTGCAAAATAATGGTAGATTATCGTAACATGTTTGACCGTGTGAAAGAACGTGACATGTCTCATGGAATATGATCTTTGCAGCGTACAGACGACATGCGTATCCTCAGGAGGCAGTCACTCTGTTTCACTAAATGCCATAGACAGGTTTTCAACCATATCGGTTCACATGTGCCAACGTACTTCTGGTCTGTGCCAAAATCGAAGCTTTGGAGAAGAATATGGAGATCCGTCATAGCATAAAGGATACAGAAATTTCATCAAATGTTGTACAGCTGCAACTTCCCTAGTAGACATGTATGCAAAATGTGGAAGCATAGACAAGGCACATTAACTGTTTGACAAAATGCCTCAAAGATATGTCATGTCATGGACTTCAATTATTGCAGGATATGCACAAAATTAATCTGATGAAAAATATTTAAAATCTTTCAACCAAATTCCAGAACCTTTGCCGGCATTCTCCATGCCTGTACTAAAATTAGAGCTTTGTAACAGCATACGGAAATCCATCAAAGCATAATGGGAGGAGGATTTTTGTCAGATATTATAGTTGGAAATGCTCTGGCTCTTCCCGTAAATTCTGTCCCATAGTCGTCTCTGCTTTCGAAATCTCAAGAAATTGTCTCAGATTTCTGCAAAGGTGTAAATATATACTCGGCAAGATGCCAACCAATGCTTTCAGGCTCCAACAGCCTGGCGGAATAAGAGATATCATAATTGCAAATCCTGCAAACATAGAACGCACTCTGAAAACCAAGTTTGAAACATACTCAAAGGGAGGCACTTTACAACTACTCTCCAATATTTGTTAGGGCGAGGGATTTTCAATGTCGACGGGGAGCTGTGGAACCGCTTTGAAAATGAAAGACCATGCGGACAAATTGGTTGGCGGCCACTAAACTTTTATGTCTTAATGGATGAGATTACTCTCATTGTCTTGCACCTCTTACCCTGCACGCCATGCCCTTGATCGGAAACCTCAGCTCG
The DNA here is from genome assembly GCA_007258455.2 of Sequoia sempervirens. NCBI lineage: Eukaryota > Viridiplantae > Streptophyta > Pinopsida > Cupressales > Cupressaceae > Sequoia > Sequoia sempervirens. The sequence continues at coordinate 681,174,374 of VDFB02058242.1, forward strand.
ATTAGTTTCGTAGAGGGAATGCCTTCGGCCTAAAAATAGGCTTGAGAGACTTTCAAGAAAATCGCAATTGGCATGTGTAAAGCCACTTTAGACAACTGTTGCCAGCACTCTCCCTGCCTGCCTCAAATGAGAGCTTTTGAACAGATTATGAATGCCGATCAACGCTTAAGAAGAGAGAAAGGGCGCGTGGGAGAGGGAAGGTTAAATGCAGGCGATTTTGGAGTAGTTTCAAGGCAGGGAAAACAGAGGAGAATGCAGAAAATCACGTGGAACAGAGAGGGCAGAGAAACGTGAGTGGAAGGTGGGGATAAACAGAGAGTTGGAAGAGAAGGAAGGCTTAGAATGGCGGGAGGAGAGGGAGGAGGACCATAAAACGTGGTCTCATGGAATGCACAGATTGCAGGTATGCACGAAATGGATTTGTTAAAATGGCTTTAGAAACTTTCAAAGAGAGGGATTGGCTGGCATAAAAGCCAAACTGCATAACATTTGACAGCATTCTGCCTTCCTGCGCTCAAATTGGTGCTTCGAAAGAGGGTAAGGATGGTCAGCAAATCCAACTGTAATGGATTTTGTCAGCTGTAATGGTTGAAAGGTCAGTACGTTGCGCCATGATTTGTTTCTATGTATAATCTACATTAGAAATCTAGTCTAGTGTTCTAGTTTTTAGAGCGGATGATCATTATGTTTATACAATCTATTTGGGCTTTGGGTTATCTATTCTAAAACAACTCTTAATTAGGACAGTGCATTGCCTTCTCTCAGGGCTTAACCTTTTTTAAGTATTTGGGTGTACTCAATAGTTTTTCAGCATGCATCTTCTCAACAACCTATCTTAACACTGTCTCATGATGGTTCTAATTTCTTGTAGTTACAATACTCTGGCATATATATTTGCATATAGGTTTCCTGTTCTCAATTCTATACTACCCCATATTGATCTATATATTCGCCCATCTGTTTCTTGTTCCCCTTAGTATCTAATAATGACAAATATATCTTGATTGCTAAAGTATGGGTTGTGAGAAGGGTAAAGTTGGGCTAAGAAAAACTATATTCAAAGATGTCCTTGCAGCTTCCTTTCTTCTTGGCCTTAATTCTTTCCTCTCTGTTATTTCGTCTTTCTGTCACCTCCCCATAAAAAGAGAATAATTTGAGCCTAAGTTCTTTTTGAATGATTCCAAATTGCAATTTCTCTTCATACTTTATATTGGGTGTTCCCTATTTAAAGTAAATAGTTTTACCATGGGAGATATATGACTACCATATAGTCAAATTTTCTATAAAATGAATAGTTTTTTTGATAATATATATATCATTTCAATGACATTCGATAGGCAATATGTTTTGATGAAATAAAAATCAAACATCATTGGACTACATTAAGAAAGGTAGTAGCCAACCTTCAGCTCTTGATTTGAACTATCAACCTTAGTAAATGAATGTTGGTATAAAATTCTTGTTTATACTTATAGTGTGATAAGTGCAAGAATGATATGGATTTTGTAATGTTGTCCATATAATTAGTATCTTGGTCATGGATATGGTTGTTGTAAGAGGTGCTTAGATTAATGATGGTTATAAGTAGGATGCCTTTACTATGGCCTTCAAGACGATTGCAAGAGAACATAAAGGATCACTTGTGGTTATGAAAAATTTGGTAAATCTTTCGATGAATTTAACTTATAATATATTATTGATTTAATTGGGACTTGATTCCCTTATTATCTGCATCCTTCTAAAATATTGGAACTAAGAAATTACCATACTGTTGTTGGGTACTAAATTGTGATGTTTGTTTAATAAGTTTAAAGACCTTGCATCTATGTTGTGATGTGTTTGGTTGCTATTTGTCACATTAAGCTGGACATTGGAACATGTGTCACGAGTTGTGATGCTTCTACATCTTATGACCACTAAAATATGAGAATAAGGATTGATTTGCAAACCTAATGCTATAATATGGGATCACTTAAAATATTTATTGTAAAATTCATATTTAGTATAAATGCTGTGTGTGGATATTATCTAGTCCTAAGAACCAAACTATTTGAAGAACTTTGGGTTTGCCCCATAAAAAATAAATGAAATCAGAAGGTTAAGACCATAATTATCACTAAAATAATGGAGTGTATACATTTATATGAAGATTCAATAGACAGTGTTACCAAATTATGTAAGTAGGATTTGAGCATTGATTATACTTCAAAAAAAGTTTATAATTACTCTAGTATGACCTTCAAAGATACCTATCATAGATTCTCTGATGCTTATGTTGAATTAGGAATAATAATGGTGGTGAGGTCTCATTTGAGATCTTGACATACTTGGGTGGAAATGTCACGGTGTAGGTTGCTAAATTGGGAAACTATGTGTACATCCTAAACTTAAATCAAGTCAAGCTTGCCTAGTAGCGTTGTACTAGGTATGTTTGGATCTCCATGTCTAGAGATATATATTGAATAACAATATTCTTGACAAAGCCTAGCTAATCCTTATTCTCCACGTAAGAGAATCTTAAAATGAATAGAACCTTGGTATGTTTGGGAAGCAAATTAATATTAGTTGCCTGAGGTTTAGTTAATTCCCTTAGGTGGAATATCATATTACCCCTTTTTATTATATCGAAGAGGGTTTTCTATTTAGGAATTCCATGTGTATGTTCCTTGAGAGAAACCTTGTGAAGAGAACTACGTGCGACTTCAATCCTGTTTGGAAGCGGGTATGTAGGTGGTCCTTGAGTGAAGGATGCCCTTGTAACCTCAAGTCCATATGGGGAGCATTTGGGGGGGATAACTCCTAACTTGTTTGACCTTCCCTCTTTAGTAGGCTTCAATTTCAAGTTGAAACTAGTATTAGATGGTGATGGAAGAGTTAAGGAAACTAGATAACTCATCCGATAATGATATAAAATTTAGCTAACAAAATCTAATGAGGTGAACAACGAGTATTCTCATTTGCTAGGGATGGTTTTCCCACCTTTAAGATTAATGAAATAACTTGCACAATAGAAGATATAATATAAAATATGTTGTAATTACTTGATAATAATAATATGCCACTTTGAGAGGACAACCTCCTAATCCACTGTGAGTGGGACACCTCCAATATTCTTCAATAAGAAACCAATACTCAACATGATGATAATAACTAACCTATACCTCCTATATATTTCATAGTTATGCCTTGGATACCACCTAGGCCAACTTAGATACTTAAGTATAACTCTTAGGATGGCCTAAATACATATATATGATTATGATAATGATTGGGTAACTTATTTAAGAGTTAAGGTAGCTACAAGCTGATTACTCGTAACACAATATACACTATAGGGTTAGGGGCAAAACATTGTGCCCTCCTTACAAAAGCATTGTCCTCAATGCTAAATTTGTTTTCTTCTTTATCTCCTTTTTATACTTTTGCTTCTTCTTCTACTACTGCTTCTTGTTGTTCTTCTTCATGTTCTTGCTCTTGCTATTACTCTTGCTCTTTCTCTTTATCTTATTCTTTCTCTTGTTCTTTCTCTTTCTCTTGCTTTTTCTCTTGTTCTTCTAATTCTTGTTCTTTTTCTTTTTCTTCTTTTTGTGGCTACTTTTTGTTGCGAAGAAGTTCTAGAAAAATAACTTTGCAATAAATTGCACAAATAAAGACCAAATACTCTAAATTTTTTACTACAACTTACCAAGGCTAAGATCAGAATTACCTAGAGAAAAATATCCAAAAACCTAACTTATTTTTAGTCTTGAGAACGAATTTGTTTGAAACCCTAATTCTACAATAAATTGCTTACTTGAACTTCAATTTCTCTAAACTTTAAACTGTATATGATTCACTAAAGTTTTGAAAAACACTTTAAAAATTAAGGAACAATTCACTTAGATCTAAGAGAGATCTTCTTCCCAAAAATTATATTTTGTAGAAACCCTAATTTTGAAATAAATCGTGTAATTTAACTCCAATTTCTTTGAACATTTTCTGTAGATCCCTCTATATTATTAAAGATCCTTTTAAAAATTAGGAAAAAATTTGTTAAAATATGAGAGATATGTGCTTCCCAATAGAAACCCTAATTCTTCAATAAATTGCTTAATTTGGCTCCAATTTCTCTGATTTTTGGATTGAAGATGTCTCAGTATACACTTGAAAAAACCTTGAAAAATAAAAATAAAAAATTATCAAAATCTAGAAGATATGTCCTTCACAAAATGACCTCCAAGATTAAAAAAAAATGTGTTACCTATACGGTGCCAAGATCATGCTCTAATACCACTTACAATGAAATAACTTGTAAAATAGAAGATATAATATAAACTATGTTGCAATTACTTGATAATAATAAAAAACCCTTCCCATAATGTGTTTTGATCTATGTTTTGGTACTTTCTAATGTCACAATGCTGAATTGAGATAGATACAAGGCTAAATTTTAAGGCAACACAAGATGAATGGAGTAAGGACTCTACAAGGGCATAGGTAGAGGGTGTATACCCCCTAAGATGTAGACTAATTCTCTCCTCCCAAGGTGATCATTGGTTGATAGATCTTATGACCCACATAAGATAAGCTTATTGATGCTCCAACTTGATAGCAGTTAGGGAGTGTGCTCTGCTTGTAGATTATTTAGTTGTATCTCATTGATATCGGGATGGTTTCCGCCAATGGCATGCAGGGCTTAGGGCCAACAACATGAAAGCGATGGATGCCTTGTGTTACTCTAGAGGCCTAGATAATTTTTGCTAGTGGCATGTAGGCCTTAAGTCCAACAACATGTAGGCGATGGGTGCCCAGTGCTATGCTAAAGGGCTGGTTGGTTTCTGCTAGTAGCATGTGGGCCTTAAAGCCAGCAACATGCAGACGAATTTGTGTATCTGTACACTAATGTTTGGTATGAAAATAACATAGGCATTGTTGTATCCTAGGAATTTGTGTGTCTATACACTAATGTTTGGTATGAAACCAACATTTGATGGAAAATTGTTATCATTCTATTATGATTAGACTGAGTTGATAGCTTATGGTTAGTTAATAGCCATGTACGAAAAGCGAGATCAAAGATCTCATACAAAAGGATGAACTCTTACTATCATTGGTGTACAAACTTCAAAGCCTTTGATTTCCCAAAGGGGATACATAGGTAGGGTCATTAGGAATGAACCCTCGAGGCTTAGGTCTAGGTCTAGGAATGACCCTACCTTGGGAGGTTACCACTTCTTTCTATAAGCATCTAAGTGGTGACGTCAAGTTGATGCTACCATGGTGAATTGAGAAGTTATGAAGTCAGCACTTCTAAGCTAGATGGAAGATGCTCAGTCAATTAAGTTTGGCAGTTGTTATGAATTGATTTACAAGAAGAAAAATAGTAGCAACTGAGGGGAGGTTGTTAAAAAAAATCCATGGATGTTGATTCTACATTCTCGAATATAATTAAAAAGGTTTTTGAAAGTTGTTAAAACAGACATCTTGAAGGTTTCAAATGTGATTTTTAAAATGAATCACACCATCTAGAACTATTGATTTGTTTTGAATTTCCATATTGAGTTTCTGTATGCAGAGGAATAAAAGACCTGCTTACGTACAAATGATAATGTTCGGTGCCCATAACCCAAACGGTGAGGTAAAACAGCCGTAGAATAAATCTAGATATCCTTAGGTATTGAGTTACACAATTTGACAATATCTAGTCTCATGCTTTGAAGATTGAATTTGGTTTCATCACTTAATTATTTAATGGAATGCAGTTATTTTTAACCCCCTTGTCTACAAAAAGTTACCAATAAAGGGAAAACAGCTATAGATCGAAACCAGCAATATCCCCACAGCATTGAATTACATAATGGATCAGAAAGAGTAAACCTCTGCTTGTAAACTACTTCATCCTCTGTTAAGAACTTAAAACAGAACGTACATACATAAATCATACACATTCTTCTAAACTATACTGTTTTGGCAGACACATGGGTACCAAGAAAGCATTGACTCTGAATACATCTAAGTCTCCTGCTTTGAAGATTGAATATAATACCACAACAGAATCATTTATATCGGAGCAGTATGTTTTATTCCCACATATAGAGAAAGCCAATAATGAGGGAAGAAACAGCTATGAATCAAAACCAGAAATAATCCACAAGTTTTGATTTAAACAATGAACCAGAAACATAAAACCCACGGCTACAAAACCTATCTCTTGTTTAAACATAATGCCCAATTCCATACATAATTAAGAAAAGCATGAATACTGTCCCAAATGATATCATTTTGATCAAAGCACGACTGCCAAAAAAGAAATTGATCAGAATACATCTAATTATTCAGCTATGGACATTAATTTTCATACCACCAACATTTAGAAATGTTGGAACACCATTATTTAGGCAAACATGAAAAGCAAGTAAAATACCAACATAGTCTCCAACCATAATCATCCAGGAAATAGAATATACAGAGAAGAGTATTTAGAATAAATACTCGAGAGGTACAATCAACCACTAGATCGAGGCACGGAATTATAAGACCTGAACAGCATCTAGCTGTATATATAGTCCAAAAATTTAAATCACTTTTAAGCTGTGCTTTTAGAAAAGGCCTGCTCTCTTAACAGCAGGCGTATGCTTTTCCTCCCACTGGAAAATTCCAGATCTTTACAGAATTAAAGATTGCCATGTCACAAGACAGATGTCCAAAACAGAGCCAGAATACAGAAAAAATATCTAATGAATTTAGCAAACAGTGCCCGTAAAGACAGAATAAAGTGAATAAAAGCAATATACACTTGATGCTATTATAGGCAACAAAGTAAAAATCAAGGATCTAAAAACTTCAATTACCCGACTCACTACAATCTGAGGACATTGCTAGCTGCAGTAACTATAACATACAGAAACATGATATTCCTCTTGTCAATTCAATTACCCCCCTTGTTTAGATTCACCAGCTGTGAAAGAACAGCTCTTGGAATTACATCATCCAAATCAACACTAGCCAAACTTGGCCCGCTGTGCTTATTGAAATGCTGTTATCTCCAACATCATAAGTAACTAAGTTGTTTATGTGGCTGTAACCAGTGGACCTTTGAATAAGGTCAGTTGTACAGTCATCGACCAGTTTATTCTCCATTGCAGTCTCTTGCAGCTGCAAAGCAAATTCTAAATCGAAAAGTACATCTCCCATAGCTGGCCTATCAACACGTCGCTCAGCAAGGCATTTCTCAGCAGTCTATCCAAACTTCTTAAGGGACTCAGTATTAATTTTACCTTTCAGATGAGAATCTATGATTTTCTCCAGCATTCCCTTTCTCTCGTAACTCAAAGCCCATTCAGCAAGTCCTAGTTCGTCAGTTGAAGGGTTAGTGGCAGGTCGTGCACACAATACTTCAAACAACACAACACCAAATGAATATGAATAAACATCTGATTTTACAGTGAGCTGCTGCTTGCGGTAGTATTCTGGGTCCAGATATCCAAAGCTGCCATTGACTACAGTGGTAACGTGGGTATGGTCAAGAGTTGGTCCAAATTTTGATAATCCAAAATCTGAAAGTTTTGCAACGAAGTTTTCATCAAGAAGTATGTTTGTAGTCTTTACGTCCCTATGTATAATTGTCTGAGCAGCCTCTGTGTGAAGATAATGAAGACCTCGAGCAGCTCCAATACAGATCTCTAGTCGCTGTTTCCAGGATAAAGGAATCAAATTGCTATTTCCATATATGTGTCCTCTCACTGGTCCCCCATGTAATCATAAACCAAAATCATCTCACAATTTTCTTCACAATAACCAATAAGAGAAACCAAATGCTGGTGCCTGAGTTCAGAAAGCATTTTTATTTCTGTTTGAAATTCATGGATGCCTTCTTGTGCTAATGGGCTCCCGGGCTCCCTCGCTTAACTGCAACTTTGGTACCATCATCAACCTCACCTTCATAAACTTTGCCAAAACCTCCAACACCAAGAATTCGAGACTCATCAAAGTTTTTAGTAGCCTCCTGGATCTCAGCAAATGTGAAATACCTGCACAAACCGGAAGGTACGGATGAGGTGTAGCTACCAGTGCCTTTCTTTCCAGATGGTGTGGAAACTTTGCTTTCAGAGGGCTTGTCACTACGGCACCGATGAATAAAACAAACTAGATCAAGAATGAGACCCAACACGGCAACTCCTCCAGTCACGGCCCCAATCACAAGACCCTTGCTGCTGCTGTTGTGAGGAACCTGTCCGGAGTGATGTTAGTTGCCATGTTTCCTTTAGCTTTTTCACCATGAACTTTTGAAAACATACAAAATTTGAAGCTCTTATAGGTAGAACTGCTTTAGTTTTTTGAACTACTACATTTTAATAGACACACAACACTCCATCTATCTAATATCGGATTGTAAATATTTTGACAAAGATGCAATCATATTTCAAAGTAAACCAAATTTTCTCAAATATACGATAAATATAATCAAATTAAATATTTGATAATGATTTTCCTGTATATGGGTTATTATACTGATGGTGGTAAAGATTTATCAAATTATTTGAAATACTAATGAATATCAAAAATTCAATCCTTTCTTGATTATTCACCCTGTTTCAAATTTCAATTAAGTGTGTACAACCTATCTATAATACTTTTTTTTGTCATTGGAATAAGAATTTATAATAGATCTAAATAGATCTAAATTATAAAAACACAAGGTTCTTGCACTAAAAGATAAAAGAGTAGAGATTTACCAAACCCTCAAGAAATATAGATGAATATCAAAAGTTCATGTTCTCTTTATAATTGTAATTGTGGACTATGTCAAATCCTTATTCTAATTAAAAAGCTCTGCTACTATTTTGCTCCTTGCAAGTCTCTAAAATGGGTCTTGTTAGGCATTGCAAGTTTTCAAGCCCCCATTTTATTTCCTATCATGTATAACCAAAGAGAATTTACATGGATTTGTTATGTATAGAATGTGTCCTTAGTCATTGAATTCAGTCTTTTGCTCAAACTTAGGTACTCAAGTTAAAAAACCAAAATTGTTTAAGTATAGGGGTTACTTGAGAATTCCACCTTGTAGAATACCCAAGTGGGTACTTGCATTTTAAATTTGGTGAAAATTAGGCAGAAATTAAAGAAGTTGTGTTGTTGTGGGTTTTTAGTGGGTTGTCGACCTTTTGTAGATCTTCATGTCTCATCTGGTTCTAAGGTTTTGATCTGCAACTGGCTCTAGGGTCCCTTCCCGCAAGCCAATTGCAAGGGCTAATTCCACATTTGGGGACATACATTGGTAAACTACACTGAGTTATATGTGAACTAAACATCTTGAAGTGAAATTGAAGGAATATATTCAATAAGGCTCCATATGTCCACAGGAATGAATCGGGTTTTGCAAATAAGGTCTTTTTGCAGAAAAAGGTAAGTGAACCCAACATTGCAAAAGGTGTAGATGGACAGTGAATTCCCGCAAAGTGCAGATGGATGGTGAATCCTTGCAAGGTGTAGATGGAGGTAAAATCCCCACAAAGACCAAAAGGTGAGGAAATGACAAGCGATAAGGAAGGGACTTGTTCTGATGGATCCATGGCTTGCAAGAACCCAATGAAGCCAAGTTTGACTAAGGGTAGATTTTGCGAGCGGATGGCTTTGAACTTTCCACAATGTTCCAATAGCATCCAACTTTCTGCTTGTTCAGATGGAGGAGGGAGTTTTGTCGTGTCCCGATGGAAGCCGAATCTCCACAACATCTAGATTGCGACCAATTCTCCAGAATGTTCATATTGACACTTTTTCCCTGCATTGTCCTAATGGATGTCGATGACCAACATGGGCCCGATGGAGCTTCCAAATCAACATGAACATGTTGAAGGCTGATAAAGCTGAAGGAAGGATTTACGGGTAAATCCATGTGAACCAGATCATTACTCAAAAGGTGAAGTTCACTTGTCGATACAAATTGCGCAAGAACTTGATGTGTGTTAACTTCCCACTAGTGCCTGATTAAAGCTAATATTTTGCTTAAATGATATTACGAGGATATTGATAGCATTTGGATATATCTTCCAAGGGTTCGAATCTCCACAACATCCACTTCATATCAAAATCCCTGCAATGCCCAAGTGTCCCCAAAATTTCTGCAACGATGCTAAAGGATCATGGATCTTTGTAACTCCTATGAAGACGTATTTTCTACTGTCAATAAGTGCCAACAATGCCCCAAAATTGCAGTTTGAAGCATGCAATGCATTTTTCATGTCATAAGAGAGAGGGGTCTATAGTGGGCCACCCTAACTTTGAGCTTCTCAAAGTCCTATGTGAAAATTTCAAATCACTCCCAAATTTGTACAGCAGCTTATTTGGAAAGTCCCTTGCTTACAAAAATTGGTTTCAAAGCCACATCATCAAATATGATGCGACATCAACATGCTTTTTGTCAAGGTATCCAAAAAGGCCCAAAAAAAAGGTGAGACCGATAGTGGGCCACTAAGTCATGTATTCTTGATGTGCTGATGTGGCATCACATGATTTGTTAGTTTGTGTACTTTATGGATAAAAGTGTTTTGCAATTGAATATTAAGTGTAAGCTTTTTGGATATCAAGTCTACCTACTATGGGGCCCACTCAGGCCTACTTTTATACCCACCATTGGACCCCTACCCACTATGGGCCTCTTTCCCTTAATTGGGAAATTGTGCTTGCACAAGAAGATTAACAACAAATATCTCAAGGTTTCACTATAAATTTGAACTATAGCATGTCGTAATGATAGAGGATGCCTAGTTTACATACCTAGCACTGTTTTTTAGGTTTGTAGATGGCTTCTCTTCATAGTGACACAAGTTTTAGTCTTCTTATCTTCAAAAGGGGATTCAATGCCATTTTTAGAGGTTCTTAAAAAAAAGTTTGAAGGAATCTAAAAAGACTTTGGGCTGTGATTTGATTGTTTTTGTATCTTATTTTTGGGTACATAGTCAATAACTACAATTTTCTATAATAACACTACATACTTTGATCTGAAGCATATACGGATACATGTTTTCAATGTGTGTCATCTCTAGTTGGTGATACAATAATTTACATAAACACATTACACTAAATTATAGCTTTAGTGTATAGAGAAAAATGAGTATCGACAAAATATCTTTTAAAAAGTTATATTTTCATCTTTCCATGTGCTAAATAAAATCTACAACCTAAAACATGCAAAATTTGGGTATACTTGAATGAGAGATAAGGTCATTCCCCTAACAAAATCATGTTCCATGAAAAAGAAACAAGACTAAAAATCTTTAAAAAATCATAAATCCAATTCCAAGCTTCTTGAGCTTTGGTGCATTACTAGAAGAGATGCTTGAGAGTTTCTAATTATCCACACAATGTAAATGGCAATTAGGAACTCCCAAGTGTGTTAAGTGAGAACCAAGTGGAAGGTCCTAATGAAAAATACACAAGGCAAAATGGGCCAAATCAAGCTCAAGAATAGTTGAACTAGATAGCCTAAAATTTGTGATTCCTACAACCAAGAGAAGACTAAAACTACTAACAATGGTTCAACTAACCAACCATATGAAGATTAGGATAAATCCATGAATATTCTTTATGAGGCTTAAAATTATGAAATGGTGTATCAAGATACATTTTCCAATCCTTCCACCAAGGCTTGAAATATTTTACCCCAATTTTGTGAATCACCTAGGGAGGAATACTATCAATAAAAACTTGAAAATTCTTCTAATCTTGATTAAATAACTTAAATTCTCATTTAAGTTATGGCCAAGAAATAAAATTCTTTGTCTCTATGAATGAGATTTGGTAGAATTCTAATGCCTGATTTGAAATTTTTTAAATTGTGAATCCATGACATATTGACTAGAGGTCAATCTTGATAACTAATAGTAGGAGACCACCAAATAGACTAATGGTTAATTGAAAGTCCACTACAAATATTATTTTCCCACTAGAGAATCCAAGAATTAATAGCCTCCTAGTTTTTCCAAATGATTTGAATTAAAAAAGTGTCTTGAATATGAATTGGCTCCCTCATGGTGAGGAGTACCAATGTCCAACCCTTTCCAAGTGAGCCATGTGGCACACTTGAATTGATACAATGCCTAATGAGAACTTTCTAGGCCTTATTTCCATAAAGAGCCTTGAGAATCCATTTAGCACATAGTGTGATACCTTGTTGATGGTTTCAAAGCAATGCTAAGACACCAACATCATGGGGAAGACATCAATAATCAAAACCAACACAATGAAATCTTTGGTTCTCATCATTGGAGGCCTAGAGAAATCCTCTAAATATTTTTTTAATCATAATATAAGAATATTTTTAAGGAACCCAACAATAGGAATAATAAACATGAGTGATAGCCAAAAATTTAAAAGAAAGATGGAATTTGCTAGCCAAAGAAAGAGGTTTAGTAATCTAGTAATTAAGATTTTTCTCAATCATGATATAAACAACAACTTGCCTAGAGGGAAAAAAAAATCTTGGAAAGCACAGGGAATGCCAATAAAAATGAAGCACTTCCCCATGATCAATCTATTTATAGCCAAAATTATCTGACCATCTTAGCTTAGGAAGAAATGACCCTATAGCATCGAGTCTTTTGCCATTGGATGCTTAAACCAAATGCTTATAAAAAATTATCAAGGTAATGAATAGCCTATTTAACATTATTTATTATAGCACTAAGTCTTTTTTCATTAGATACTCAAGCTAGACACATAGAAAAGGGTATCAAGGCATTGAATAGATTGCTTACTATTATCTCCATATACAATGAGAGTGAGGAGTGAATCATTGATAAAATGACCATTCACTAACGAGTTAGGAGAATCAGGAAGACAAATCCCTTAAGCAGGGTTTGAACAATTTCATGGGCTAATAAATAATGAAATTCTTCTATTGTGGGCACATTAAGAGTTGGAGCAAGAGGAATTCCTTGATAGATGGACTGGAAAAGCCCAAATGGCTTGGATTGACGGCTATTATGGCATCATAAAATAAAATTTGCATAGACAAAATAAAATGAGGTTCAAATCAAGTTCTTGAAGCATGTGGAAAGAATAAATGGCCACTCAATGTAGTCATAAGCCGTGGAAAAATAATTTTTCATAAAAATGGAATTTTACTAAGAATGTTAGCCTATTCAATTCCTTCCAAAAAATTATTATATTATCCAAAAAAATGTATCTGATAAAACTAGCTTGTTTAGAGTGGACCAAGTAAGGAAGAAGAGGCCTAAGATTAAGATTTTGGGCCTCGGAAATAATCTTGTATGATACATTCAACAAATTAATATTGCCACCATTTGCATATTTCTTCAAGGTTATCAACTTTAGGTATGAATTTGATATTCCCCTTATTCATTAAATTTCTTAAATATGTATTTAATGAAAATCCTCAAAATAAAAATTATGAATATCGTCACCCATTGTGTCCCAAAAGGTTTTGTAAAATTCACAAAGAAATAGATCTAAACCATGAGCTTTGCCATTAGGAATTGCAAATATAGTCTCTCATAAATCTTATTTTGTAAGAATTTGATCACTAAGAATACATTAGGAATTGGATATTTAACAAGGAACCAATTTTAAGAACTATTGCAAGGTAGTAGACCTAGCTAGATTGTACTCTTCAAAAATAACAAATTGCTCATAATTTCGAGAAAAGGCTTGTAGAATATCAAGAAGCTCATACCGAACTGTGTGTTGCAAGTCTATACCCTTTGCCATACAAAACTACTCAAACATGTTGTTGACATACTCACCTCCATTGTCATTCTAAAGAACCTTGATGATTTTTTTGACTATTTTTCAACAAGAGCATTGGAGTCTTGAAATTTATTGAAGAATTTTGATTTCTTCCAAAGGAAGTAAACCCATGTCTATTTGGAGAAGTCATCAATGAAAGTGAAAACATACTTTTCCTTAGTGAAAGATGGATGGGGAAATGCCCCTGATACATAAATGTGAACAAGCTCCAAAGCTTGTGCAACCCTCCAATATTTTCCTTTGTCAAATTTATCTTCAAGATGCTTTGCAAGGGTGAAAACCTCACAAATACCCTTAAAGAATCTAACTCTAGGAAACCTTGTGACCATATCCTACTAAATTAGTTTCTCAAGATAATGGTAATTGTTGCTTAAAGTTTCTGGATTCGATTGTGTCACTATTTTTTGCATCAACGTTTCAGATCACACTTCATGATCCATCATCAGAATGAAGAAGAGAGCATAAGGAGTAAAAGTGAATAGCTACAGATCTAGCAAAGCATAAAAAGGTTAGTGAGAAAAGGGGTACAAAACCCAAGACAACAAGATATGCAAAGAGGAAGGAAAGAGAAAAAAACCATAAAAATAAATTAAAAGGATAAAAATACTAAAGGAGATCCTTTAGTATTTTTATCCTTTTAATTTATTTTTATGGTTTTTTCTCTTTCCTTCCTCTTTGCATATCTTGTTGTCTTGGGTGTTGGTATATGGAGCCTAATCAAACTTGGAGGTTAGATTTTCCCCACTTTTATCGGCGCGGTTTCCCCTAATTATTTACTGGGGTCAAGATCCTTTAGTATTTTTATCCTTTTAATTTATTTTTATGGTTTTTTCTCTTTCCTTCCTCTTTGCATATCTTGTTGTCTTGGGTGTTGGTATATGGAGCCTAATCAAACTTGGAGGTTAGATTTTCCCCACTTTTATCGGCGCGGTTACCCCTAATTATTTACTGGGGTCAAGGGGCAACACCCCTTGTGGGGGTTTGGGGGTAGCTCCCTCGAAACCTCTCATGGTTTTTTATTATTTTATAAAGGCATCAGGTGTTATTTTTCTATTGGTTGACACAAAAAACCCTGATTTTGTCACCAATATAAGTCTTGATAAAAGGCTAAGGGTTTGGGTTCTGTTGACATTATATTGTAGCATTTGTAGTGGTATTGAGTTGGAAGGATTACTAGTTGTAATCGGTTTGATTTACTGGATAATAATATTGGATTCTCTATTGGTGGACGTAGCCCAAGTTTGGGTGAACCACATTAAATATTGTCTCTTGTTTTTATTATTTCTTTGTTTTTCATTCCTCTATTTAATCTTCATTTGCATGTAACCAATATTTTCTGCATACAATTCCTAACATTAGGTTTTTTACCCCTTTTCTCTCTAATCTTTTTATTCTTTGCTAGATCTACAACTATTCACTTTTACTCCTTATGCTCTCTTCTTCATCCTGATGATGGATCATAGAGTGTGATCCAAAACGTTGATGCAAAAATAGTGACACAATCAAATCTAGAAACTTCAAGCAATAATCTTCATGGATTGTGGAAATTTGTTCTCTTTAAGATAATGGTAATTAAGGTGGCCATTGAACTTATCATGCTATAAATTTCTAACTCCACTTGAATGAGTAAGCAATTTTTTAGGAGAAACATTAGGTGCAAATTGAGTGAAGGTGTAGAACATGGTTTGGTGATTTGGCCTTCCCAAAGCTACCAATTTTTTCTATGCAAATATTTAATCTCCACCAAGTCTGGAGAGAAATGAACTATAATACCCTTCCCTATGTGGGTAAGAGAAGGTATACTTAGAACATTTGTGAATGTTCCACCTTCAATTTCTATAGACACTCTCCCTATAACCAATATCGGAAAGTCATCATCTTAAGTGATAGTAGACATTATAAGTCTCCAAGGAAGAAAATTTGACCTATGAGGAACCCATGTGGTGTGAAGCACCTGAGTCAATGATCCAAGATGGAGTTATTAATTATGCAAATTTCTCTTTTTCCTTTTCCCTTAGAAGATTCTTGGGTTGACAAGGACTCTTTGATAGATTCAAGAACCCGTATGTTGTTCTTCTTAAGAAGATGTAAAGTTTTCAATTTACTTCTTTATAGATTTATGTTCATTGTGCCCAAGTTTCTTGCAATAGGAACACTTAAATTTTCATTTCTTAGGTTTCCCTTGGTTTGAAGATTTTTCAATGTTGGAGTTGGAGGACTCAGATTTTTTATATTGCTTGATCTCCTTGTCCTTCTAAGTGTTTATTTTCTTCTCTTTATTGTTTGAAGCTTGTTGTTTTCCATTCTCAACAATGAGGGCTTAACGTTTTGAATAAATTAATGTGCCCATATGTATTGAATTATCCCCCCCCCTAGTCAAGTCAACAATAAAGTCATCTAGAGAAATAATTTTCCATGTAGCTCCAATAGCCCAAGTTTTGGTGGAGTACAAAATAATTAGGACCTAATTTGGGGAGTATAGAAAGAACCAGTTGAACCTCCTTTCTTCTCTATTCTGCATTCTTACAACTACATCCTTAGTGATTTTAATTTAATGAAGAAATCCTATAAGGTGTAAAAGGAATTGAGGCTCAAACTTATGAGCTCTTTCTCCAACTCATGAATTCTCATTTCATCCAACTTCTTAAAGATTTTTTCTAATGCAAGCCAAATTTTATTGTGTGTTTTCAAGGATTCTACATGAAAGAGGAGTTTGGGAGATATAATAAGGCACATGAATCCAAAGGCGTGATCACATCTATTAAACCATTTTTCTTTATCTTCATTAGTAGTGGGTTCTTTCTTAGTGCCCATTGTTACCCTATGCAACCCTTTTTTCTTTAGCACAACTTGTAACTTAAGTTTCTAATCATGATAAGTAAAGGGTGTTAGAGGCATGATAGGTTTTTTTAAATTCATTCTTAAGTATATTTTGTTGGAAAAAATAAATTAGAAGTACAAAAACTAAATGTAGAAGGAAATATGGAAGTGTATAAGTTACACAAAATAAAACATCCTCCTTGATTCAATATTGTGAACCCACCCCCACAATTTTGGCACTTTTATAGTTTCAGTGCATAGATGTTCCCAATGGGATAAACATGAAAAGTGACACTATATAATTCTACTGAATATTCCCAGGGGACCAAGCATGAAAAAAAAACCACTTTTGAAAAAGAAGGCACTCAAATCCAAGTTTCCTATCAAAAAGTTACAAGGGTTTTAATTTTCATCTTTTTATCTATTTAAATTTTCACTAAAAAATAAATTGACTCCCAATATGCATTCTTTACATGATGGGGGGCTAAACTTAAGCACTCAATAGTAGATAGACCATATTTAAGTGACCCCCATGTGATTGTGACTATACCATATGACTAGGGGGCTAAGGAGTATGGTGAGTGCCTTCCCTTTCCCTCCCCCACCCCACTTTGTTGATGTCACATAGGGGGATTTACTAATGTCACTATTGGAAAGGAAAGTTGGAGATGCTTTTCCATGTTGTCTTTATTTTGACGTATTGGTGGCCATCATAGTTCTTTGCACAAATCCTCCCAAGCCCAAAAATTCTGACAAAGACCTAGAAAAATTCACAACAAACTCAAAAAAACTACAAAGGATTTTGCACACTAACCTTATGTTTTGGCAAGGTTTCCAATGTGATCTTCTCTCCTTGTAAAAGAAAAAAAACCTTGAACTTGACCATCTTTTCATGTGATTGAATTTATTTGTTTCATAGGTTTTTCCAGCATTTGGATCCAATAGTTCAATTTATTTTGCATTAAAAACTCCCTTGATAAAATATTTTCAAATGCTCATACAAAAACATGCTTCTTCACAAAGCAAATCAAATTCTAATGCATACAGATAGTTTAAAAACATCTCAACAATGATTATTGAACCATACAATAGAATACTAGATTAGCTTTGATACCATATAGGAGTATGCCAAGATATTTTAGACTGAATTCCTATATCGGTTTGAGCCACATGAATCAAGCACATGCACACTCTTTGTTGCAAGATAAATTAAAAAGCTACAAAATTCAAAGAAAATATAGAGTGAAATTTGATAAAGGAGTGCAATATTATGAATGAATTAAATCATGAAATGAAGATGTACATATAGGAGAAAGTAAGTGCAATTGCCACTAGTATTAGTAGGAGTTGCGTGCCTATTCTTAGGCTCCTACATCACTATTTTAAAATAACCTACAAGACTAACTCCACAAGACTAGCAAGCTAACTCCAATAGACTAGAATGTCTAAGAAAGCTAACTCCAAGTGTAGGAATAACCCATAATAAACAAATAAAGATAATTAAGATGCTACACTAACATTTCTACTAATATTTTCCCTAGTTCTTGTTTGGACACTATGATGGATGATGGCCAAACAAACGACAACTAAAACACTTTATTTTACTCAATTCCTTCCCACTATGACGATGTGCCTAAACCCTCTCCCTTATCCTTGATGTTTGACTTCATTCCTTTCTCAAAACTAGACGTTATGTAGTGTAAATATTAGTTCATCTTCAAACGTTTGTCACAACTTCTACAACCGATAAATTTCATGTCAAAAAGAAACCTAAAATAAAACCCTATCTTGTTGCCCTAACCTCCAATTCAAATCCACCTACAAACCCTAGCCATGGTTTTCCCTAGTTGTCATTGTTGCAAACTAGTAATTTTGTGTGCCAAAAGATACCTAAAAAAACCTTAGCAACCTATTGGTGTAAATAGTGACTTTATTAGACTAGTTAGCTTTTAGCCTACCTAGGAGAGTCTTATTCACATTAGCCTACATAGGAGAGTGCCAAAATTGAGTGAACATTCTTTTCTTCAAAATTTAATATTTTTTATTTTCAATCCATTGGACTTACATTGTAAAAAGCACTAAATTATAAAGTGTCAAATTTTGGGGGTCTCTCAAATATTGAATCAGGGGAGTGTCCTGTGTTGTGCCTTTGAGCACTTTAGTAATTCGTGTCTTTGAACACTTCCACATTTATCTTAAGTTTTTCTTTCCACATTTCATTTTTACTTTAGCTTTAATAGTAGTCATGTCTCCAAAACCATGGAAAGTCAAATATGATTATTGTAAGAAGAAAATCCATGTACCATCTAGATGAATACATGTTTAAACAAATTGATGACTTAGAACTTGCTTGGAAACTTAATCAATTACAACTTTGCATTAAAAATGGAATCAACTTATCATATTCTTCTAAACCAACACTTGTAGACACATCCTATATGATTCAGTCATCTTGTGAAACATTGCCATCATTTGAAGATGAACAATGTAGTCTGATGACATGCATTGTGATCTCATCGCCTAATGCTACTTCAGAATTGAGAGTTGATTCCCTGAGAACTTCCAGAGATTTAGTGCACTAGGATATTATCTTTCGAGATCCACCACATTTTGGTATATTTTTACCAAATATTGCATCTTTGTTTGTACAATTCCACCTTGTAGATTTGGATGACACTATTGAGGTCATTCATGCCCTCTATGATGTCAGCTTAGATGAAGTTGCATCGCCATTGCCATCTTTGGATCTTACTCTTTCCTTGCTTGCATCAACTTCTATCTTGACATATTGTGCAGATATTCATGAGCTGACCTATCCAACTCAATCATCATCTATTTTGACATCATCTATAGTAATACTAGGTTCTCATCAGTCCAATTATCATCATGCATCCATGATCCTTATTCTTGAATCATATATGGTACTTGATCCATCTTATTAGCATCTATCACACATCAACATTGGCTTGGAGATATTTTAGCATCACTCAAAGGCACCATTGACATCATTTTAGTATTTGGATCATGTACAAAATTCAGAGACATTCATCTTACTTCTTGCATAATTATCTATATAATGGGAAGTCATATTGCACACATTTGTGGTGTTACTCCTTCCCATTGGGAGAAATTTTGTTCATCAATCATGGATTATATTTAGCATCCAATGTCGAGCATTTACCTACACTACATACATCATTTCAAGGGGAGGTTGCATGGTTTCTCTTCTCTTATCAGTTTTGGGAGGAAACATTTCCTCACATGAAGTTCATTGCTTCACATTTTCTAGGGGGGTCACATTACCTCTCTTTTCTCTCTTATGAGGGGAACATCCATTGTACTTTGTGCTAGAATTAGTCCTTGGGGGGTCATCATGAGTCCTCCATCTATCACTTATCTTCTCCACTTGTATATTTTATATCATTGCATCATTTCTCTTTTGGAGAGGAGTTTTATTTTCCATTGGGTTTTCTCCTTTTCTCTACTTTCTGAGAATTTTGTACATGAGTACCTAACATGGTCTAGTAGTTGGGACTCATCATTAGTGTATACATTACTCCTTAAGTCACACTTAAGGGGGGAGGGGTGAGGGGTGAGGGGGGAGGGGTGTAAATAGTGACTTTATCAAACTAGTTAGCTTTTAGCCTACCTAGGAGAGTCCTATTAACATTACTTAAGTCTCCACTTAGGGACTTTTAGAGTTTTGTCTCACTTCATAGCATTGAAACATGTGTCATCATCATTTGGGACACCTACTACCTACATATTTGACACTTTCTCACACACTTGTCAAGTGAGCTCACAAGTGTTGCACTATTGAAGGGTTAGTCAGACTTTTCCTATATATGCAAAGCTTTCTCATTGTATTATAAACTCTTTATTTTATATTGATAGAAATACTATTGTGCTCATATTTTCACTTGTGGAAGGTTATAAATTTGAGCTCTTTGATCTTGAAATTCTCCAACACAACCAACTTACAAACCTTGGTCATCATCTTACCCTAGCCACTAGTCCCATTGGAATTTACACAAGGAAAACCAATTTCATAGACTTCAAAAACCTTGGCATTGTGGATTTGTTTCACCTCTAGTGACGGGCTTTATTTTCTCTAAAAATGGTTTACAAAATTAAAAACCTTGTTGGAATGAATCAAAATCACCCAAGTTACAAATTTTCACAATATAAAAATATAATTTATCATGCAAAAATAAACATCATGAATTTTGGACAAATCTTGCTCACAAAATATTCCTACTCAATTGCATTTTTTCCCACCACAATTTTATACATAAAAGGGCCACAAATTATCATTGAAAATATTTGTGAATCTTTAACAAAAGTACCCACAATTTCTAACCCACCATTGTGACCTTTTAGCAAACATCCTATGACTTCTTCATAAAATCTAATCCAATTTCATTAAAATGAAATCCTTATTTTTTAAATAAATCTCCTATGAATTCTTGAAATAATAAACCTCAGAACTCCTTGTCATGTTGTGTGATTTTATCTAGCTTTTTTTGGCTTTAATACCATGAATAACTTTCAAAATACCTAATGATTATGTCCTAATTCTAAATAACATTACATTAATCAAAAAATGATGAAAACATTAAATCAAAAAGCATACACAAAGAATTAAACCTTCAAATCAATCATTCATTCCTTTGGAAAACCTACAAAGCAATCTCCACAACTGATACAACTCACAAGTGCATGGAAATTAACATGTACTATGTTACAACTTCAATTTCTTAGTCATTTAAAAAACTTCTAAAGCCTCACATTCTTTCTATCTTAATCTATCTTTATACTAATTTAGCTAAAATCTAATCTTCTAAAAATTGACAATAATTGTAAAAGTATCTTTATCATTTATAAGGACGAGTTGGAAGAGAACTCTAAATAACTAATGAATAATTACACTTTGGCCTTATTTAGCTAAATAAAAACTTTCACTTTAGTCCTTAAAAGTGGAATGCAAAATAGTCTAACTCGAACCACTTAAACTTTTTATTACACTTTCACACTAAATTTGTATAGAATTTCCTATTTGAGCTAAAAAATCAACAACCTTTTTAGGAATTGGTGAATTTTCTTCAACAAAAAGAGGTAGAAAGTTAAATATTTGATTTGAATATAAAGGATCTAAATTTTATCTTAGTATACAAACAATGAATTTGATTAAAAAAAAAGAAGTTTTGATCAAGATTAACCACATTAGTAATTAAGATTTGTTTATAAATGTTTGTGTAAGACTGGGTTATAAAAATTGAAACACAAAAGGCTGGATTACAAGGTTTTGAGTTTTGACTAGATTCATAATATTTAGATAGAAGTTGGATCAAATTATTCACAAATGGGAAGAATGTTATGGACGAGAAGATTGACTCTCACTAGTGGATGTTCTTTTGGTCTCACTTACCTAAGAGAGGTTTATAGAAAGTTAAATATATTAGATTAGAATGTAAAAGGTTTAAATTTTATCTTAATATACAAATAATGAATTTGGTATAAAAATGAGTTTTGATTGAGATTAGTTATCTGTAATTAATAAAAAAAATTATAATTTATACAATTATAATGTTGTAATTGAATTTCTTGAGAACAATAATTAAACATGGTCTATTAAACCAAAGGCTGTGATCTAAATAAAAATAATTAAATCATTCTCTAGCACATATCGTGGGATAATTAATATGTATATTGGTCTCAATACATGTTTGAACACTTTTAACTTTTCAAAGAAAATATATTACCCATTCCTTCAAACTATTTAATTGGTTTTTTCAAAAAAGGCTTAACAGGTGGATTTTTAAGAAAGAGCTGAAAAATCACAGCGTGGGCTTGCCTCAACACATGTTTGAACTGTTCAACTTAACTTTTCAAAACATAAAAAAGACTTAAATCTAAAAAAAATAAAAAATTCCACAACTTAACTCCATTTCTATTGTAACTTTCATTGCAGCCTTACAAAAATAATTTGAACCAAAATCAAAATACCAAAATAAAATGGAACTCTTCTAAACTCTCTCTATGTATAATCTATATAGACAGACTCAACCTCCTTTCTCACCTGGATCTTGATGCCTTTGAACTTTAATGTTCTCTAATTATAGAGAGAGACATTAAATTGAAAAAACCCATACTTTAAAATGCAATACTTACAGGAGGAAAAGAGGTGGCTCCACTTTGGAGATCGAGTGTCCCTAAACTCATAAGATTGGCCAGATCAAAACTGTGCATGGCAGGAATCGAGCCGCTGACTGAGCTGCCCACTTGCCACACCTGATTAATAGTGGTTTGGTTGGAATCAAGTACCAAGGATGCAAATATTGTTATCTTTCCACTGCTACTCTCATACACAGCACTCTTGCTGGTCACATTGATGCCAATCTTTGAAGCATGCAGAGCAGCAGACTTAGATGTCACATTATATGTGTCGACAACAGTTGATCCACTAGTCGATCGAAAGGCAATCAAAGCCTGTGTGCCAATCATTGCTGGCGCCCGTCGGTTTATCCCCCAACCTACCCACCCCTCAGAAGCAGCAGCGGCGACCTTGAAAGCTATGTCTAACGATCCATTCTGTACATGGTAGTTATATCACAGAGTAGCTCCTAAAGCCACCAGGCTGCAGATTTTATAACTTTTGACATCCCCTTCCGTGAATTCTAAAGGACAGCTTGAATTCAAAGTCTGTGCAGCTGCATCCCAACCGAACAACAGCAAAAAGAACAGGGAACTCCCCATTATTCAAGTTGTACCAAATTTCTCTCCTGAAAATCCAAGCTTGAATGAAGGGAAGTATGATTATAGGGCCAATTGCAGAGATGCATAATAGAGGGTGAAACAGAGGAAGCTGTGGTTGAATGAAGGGAAGTATGATTATAGGGCCAATTGCAGAGATGCATAATAGAGGGTGAAACAGAGGAAGCTGTGAAAGAAAGTTTATGTAGATTAACGTGTGGAAATAGAAAACGAGTGACGCTGGCTATTATTTCTGTCAGCGTTTTTTTTTTCTTTTGAATCTGTCAGCGTTAAAGTTGTTGCTCGATCAGACGACCAAAACAAAAAAAATTGTTGGTCGTAGCCGTTGGTGGTGGTAGAGCTCATCCATACGCTTTTCTCTCTGAACAGACCAAAACAAGCTCACGCCTTGGACCAATTCAAATTCTACCAAATTTTGCTCCTGAAAATTCAAGCGTTAAGGAAGGGAAGTAGGATTGTTGGGCACATTGAAGAAACTATGCTGTATTAACGTGTAGAATTCGGTCAATGCTAAAATCGTTGCTTGGCGCCATATACTTGGTCGTAGCCGTTGGCTTAAACGATTGTTTGTGGCAGTCGAGCCCATCCATATGCTTCTCTGTAAATCAGCTTTAATAATATGAATATTTATAATAATCTTTTCTTAGAATAAGATTATTTTACATAATTTTTAAATAATACTATCATTATTATTATTTATAATAACATTAAGATTATTTATTAATAATTGTTTATCCTTATTTATTATAAATTATTTATAAGATTATTAATAACAATATTCTTATTATTTTAATTTTTATTAACATTCTTTTTATTAATTATTAATAATATAATAAGATTAATAAATATAATAATAATTAATTTAATATTAGTAATAATATTCTCAATAAATATTATTATTATTATTAAGGTTTTTTAATAAAAAGAATCATTAATAACAATCTTAAAATAATTATTTATTATTAATAAATTTTTACTTATAATAATTAGTTTAATAAATTATTAATATCTCTTTGAACTTAATTTTAAATACAAGCTTTTATTCTTTTAATTAAAAATCATTAATTTCATAAATAATATCTTTTATTTATTATTTTTCACCTCCTCTTTCTCTTTCCTCATTTTCTGATCTCCTCCCTCGCCACCCTCTTCCTTCTTAAGGTCTTTTTTGCAATCCTATCCTTCATTATCCTCTTCCCAATGATGAACTACTGAGTGTGGTTCAAAATGTCGATTGAAACTCATCCACAATTAATCTAAAAGCTCACTCAAATTTACTTCTTGGACTGTGAAAAAATCATACCAACTAAACCAAATAAAGCTCACACATTTTTAACATTTTTCATTTTTGTCCAATCTATGCGAAAAAAAGAATAGTGTGAAATCAAGAATAACAAGGAAACATGCAATGAATCCAAAAAAAAGCACACAAGGTTGAGTTTATATTACATTGAAGGCATTCTCTATGTGAAGAAAGGTGGCCTAATATGAGAAATCAAAGGCGCAGACTGTTGGATAAAAAATGCAAGATGATGAAATGGATTGTGGCAATTCATTATTTCCCATATTTTTCATTTTTCATGTGTCACCATTTCACTTGGAAAACAAGAAACAACACAAAAAGCTAATTGCCATAATGGAAACTCTGTGGTGTGCTTAGATAGTATGTGGATTTGGTTAGTAGCGAGATTGAAATTTTTGGTTCATATGGAAGTTATTTGAGGTGATTTGACATTCACTTAGATGCATATTTTATAGGCTTTCTTATTCAAAGTCTTTGATTTGCGTGCATAATCTAAATTTTGGATCTTCTCTTAGTACATAAGTGTTAATGCAAGTGAAGACGACTTTTATATAGTATATCTTCTCCACCCGTCTTTTCATCTTTGTTGTTCTGTATGAAGGAGAAAGAAGATGATTGTACTAGCAATCACACCTTGTTGTGCAATGGGTACACCGAGGAATCTTTTGATAAGTTCAAAATTGTATGGGTAGAGTATAGTATTTGAAGTAAGAAACAATAGAATGTGAATTGAGGTTCTTGTAATTTCCAAGAAAACAATTAGAAATAATTTAGTGTTTTGTATAAGAAGATGAAATCAAAGTGAGTCTACCTAAAAAGTGACAGTAATATATTAATTATGGTATATTTGTGTGTGTGTGTGTACAACGTGTGTGCATGTACGCGTGCTTATGATATTTGAAAATGAATAATCTTGAGTTAAAATATAATTTTTTTTTTACATGTAATTGAATATATATTCATTATTTTGTATATTTAGGTGCATATGATATTGCAAATGAATCATCTTAAATCAAGAATGGACACACCAAATATATATATATATATATATATATATATATATATAATTGTGTTATTCAACTAAAACTGAAAAATAGATTGTAGATATATTATTGATAGGCATTTATTTTTTGAAATATAACAGTGTATGAAATTAACACAATATTGTAGATATTAAAGGAGAGCAATAATTTAGTAAGGAGATGAAGGTACTGAATGAGAGCCACAAAACAATACGAAAATATGGACATAAGTGAATTTGTGGAACATCTTGCAAGTATATTCTCGTAGGCAGACAACAAAACCTTTGACTAAAGCCTCTTCCAAAACAAGATTATTGAGTTGGTCAAGAAGCAGAGCAAGATGTGTGTGCATACCATCAAAGAGTTGTAGCCAGTATTTGGCATTTTTTAGAATGAGATTATTAAATCCAGAGTCTATAGATGTAACCTTTAAAGAAAATTCAAGACCCTACATTTGAAATATATTTATTCTTTTGTTTATATGTGTACATATGATATTACAAATGAATCATCTTGAATGAAGAATGGACACATTAAATATATATTAAAAAAAACTATTTTATTCAACTAAAACTAAAAAATAGACCATAGATATTATTCATAGGCTTTTTTTTCAAATATAACAGTGTACAAAATGAACACAATAGTGTAGATATTAAAGGAGATCAATAATTTAGTAAGAAGATGAAGATGAAAAAATTAGATCCATAAATCAATATTAGAAAAATATGGACATGCATGAATTTGTGGAACTTCTTGCAAGTATATTATCTTAGGTGGACAACAAAACCTTTGACTAAAGCGGCTTCTAAAACAAGATTGTTGAGTTGGTTGGGAAGAAAAGCTAGATGTGTGTACATATAATTAGAGAGTTGTAGTTGATATTTGACATTTGTAGAACGAGGTCATTGAATGGAGTCTATAGATGTAACCTTTGAATAAAGGTCAAGACTAGACATGCAACAAGAATGTTGGAAATAGCATTTGTTGTTAGCATTGTCATCATGGAGTTAAAATTGAGTGGAAGAAATTGACATGTGAATATGTTGAAAAATGATAATTAGGTATTGTAATAATTTGAAACTTGGCCTAAGAGAAAATAGGTTGAGCAAGTGACATTTAAGTTTTTAGGAATTTGATAGATTGTTTTCTTGGTAGATGGTTCAAACAATTAGAACATAAAATTCTATACCAACATTAAAAAAGAAGCTTGATAAAAGAGGTTCCTAGCATGAGTAGGTTTGAGTACTAATTCAAAGTTAGAACAATGAAGTGGAGGATGACTCATATGGAATATTGGTTTGAAACTCATTTTTAATTTTACTTATTTTATAAGACTTAGCACATCTATTATATAACAACACATAAATGTATTGTAAACAGATTTTATAGGAAGCACATCTAGAATGCATTTCTTTGATGAGTGAATGTCTTTGTGAATGCTCTAGAAGAGTTCATATAATAGTAGCTCTCTCCAATAGAATGATTCAAAATGTATATATTTTTGTTAGAAAGGTAGTGAAATGGGTGATACTCAAACAATTATTGGTATTGAACATTTTTCCAATTCAATAGGCCATGTCATGTATGAATCAATGAAGCTCAAATTTGGAGCATTAACATCATTATAGAGAGGGATGTCTTGGACATGTTTTTGGTTTACATTCAAAGAAATAAATGGCATATTGCATATTGTAAGGGTTATTTTTAATAATACAAAGAATTTTGGTTTTTTAGGTTCAATATTAGTTGATATATGTAACTTATCATGTTATGTTTCATACTTATGTTCAACTTTAGTTGTATGTTTTGCAATGCAATTTAGTACTACATGGGTTTGAAGAACAAGTTGGAAATTAATATTAGCTCTCTAGATGGAAGGGATTGATGAGTTGTGAACATTAAGTCATTCATCATTATGATCAAACATGTATATGGGTTAGTCGTTCTCAACAATAGTTAAAGATGAAACTTTTCTTACAAGATCTAGAGGGTTGTGTGTCTTGTTTACTCCAGGGTATGAGGTTTCTATGTGGACACATAGCTATCAATGTATTGTATTGCTATTTTGGTTGGTTCTTAATCAGTCCATTAAAATGGGTATATTGAAGAGGTGTTAAAAGTGAATAATTGCATAAGTGTTTCCCTAAATGTAACTCACCATGGACATATGTTATCTTTAGATTATTGGCATGTAATAGCTAATTGAGATTTTATCGATCTTTTTCTTAAGAAAAACCAACAAAGCACATGTTAGAAAATATTGTTGTTTATAATTTAATAAGGTTTTTGTATGAAATTCATATAAGGTTAGAACAAACCAACAATATTCCTTTTAAAAAATACTAGTAAGAAGCAATGCATAGTTGATATAAATTTTTTAAAAAACAATCCAAAATCTAAAATAAAAAATAAATGAAAAATACAAAAGAGCATCTATACTCAGTAGGAAAAATGACACTTCATATATGATGGGACTTAGAATTCATAGAAGCTCCCAGTAAATAGAAAGCAATCTATTATGACACAATCATGCACTTAAAAGGAGTGCCAATAGTTTTGTTTTAAAAAAAAACAGTGACTCAATTCTTTGATTACATGTTGATTTAGTCAATGACATTTAAATCAAGGTGAAAGAAAATTATTAATTTTTTTTGTAAGAACATATATAAGAATTAGTTGTTTCTTAAAACAATGGAGTGACTTGAGAAAATAAAATGAGACAAAAATGCTCAATGTAATGGCTAAAATGAGAATGATGTCCAGCTAGGAATTGTAAAATTAGTATATGAACAATATTAGTTGTTTTCATAGTCATGTATGAAAAAAATGGATTAGAATGCATATAAATAGTTGATTGTCAAAATACGTTCTTGTAAATATGCATTTGTTGAGTGTGGCAATGCATGAGGTCAATTTTGTTAGTTATGTCTCTACATATTGGTGACAACTTTGGTTTGATTTTTTTTTGCTAACAAAAATATCACATACAAATGTAGTAGTAAATTAGTAAATGTAATTCATATTCTCATTTCAACTCCCTTTGTGGGTTTTTGAATACACACGTTCTCTTCATGTAGATATCATCTCAAATTTTTATTTATTTTTAAGATGTGAAGAGAATTCCAAGTTAGAGGTTTCCAATTTAACAATCTAAGTTTTCTTTAATTTACTCCTACATTTTTATCCCATGAAAGAATAAGTCAACATCTTATTGAATACGATTATCACTATGTACATAAGACATGGAGTTTCTCTCAAGGCAATCACATTATTTTAAGGAAACTATAAATGATAGATGAATTTTGAGTACCTAACTTTCTTGTTGACAATCTTGGTAGGTGAGAGTGTCTCATGGAACACAATTATTACAATCACTTTGACATAAAGCCCAATGAATATTTAATGCATTTTGTAGACATAGACGACTAAGATAACTTCAATTTTTTTGCATCATTAAAACTACCTATCAATTATAAATCCTAAATACCTTTGACAAAATAAATCAATTAAAAAATATCATATAAATTTATTTATTAAAAAATACTCATCGTTAATAATACTTTAAAGAATAAAAATTAATTATATTAAATTATGTTTAATATAATATTAATATAATTATAACATATAATATATTAAATAAACATATTTAAATAATAATTATATTGAAATATATAATAATAAATATAATTATAATAGGGCAAGTGCAGAAAGACGGGGGCCCAAAAAGGGGTCTTAAGTGACCACTATTTTTCTAAAATAAGGAAATACTGACCTTGGAGGAGAAATTGAGGATACTTACACTCAAAATTTTAAGATGCAACAAAAACAATGTTTGTAGTGCTCCAAGTCTAATTTCTAGACTACTATTTTTTTTTGAATGGTAGAGATTAAGGGGTTCAATAAAGGGAGCCACAAAAATTGGTGTTTTTTTGGTCAAAAAACATAACATAGTGTCTTTTGTGGCTTCCTCAAAAGGTTAACTTTTTTTGGTATTTTTAAAATTGCTTCAGTGAGAAATTAGCTAACGACATGTAGTTTATGCCCCATTTTTTTGATAAAATTTTAATGAATATTTGATTTTTTTACTAATTTTCAAAGTGGACACATCTTGAAAAATAGAATCTTGGCCATGCTTCACCTATAATTTTTGAAAACTAATCGAAAATCATTTTTTTGAATATGTGTAGAATGGAGTCTAGTTTATAAAATTATAATTTATTTGAAATTTAAATGAACAGTTAAAAAATAAAGTAAAAAATACCAAACACTAGTTTTTGAAAAAAAACAAACACACAAACAAAAGAAATTAAAGATGAAAGCCTTAACATTGTCAAAATGAAAAAAAATTTACATCATTAAATAGCTAAGAGAGAGCCTAACATTACCCAGGTGTTTGATTTACTCAACCTTGAAACACATGTAAACTTGACAGTTAGCACATATGAGATTATGTGAAATCTTGTAGAATATACAAAAACACGTCTTTGGACATTGGGAAGGCACTCCAAGCCTTTGGGTTGGAAATCCAAAGCAAATACCAAGCCTAAGGCTTGGGGATTCCCAAAGCAAGATATAACGTGAGTGCATTATAACACGATCGCATTATGTTTTGTTTTGTATTTTGCTCCTTTTTTGAAAAATGTTGCTACATGTTTCTCAAGCTTGATATAATGCGAGAGTGTTATAACACACTCACGTTATGTCTCACTTGGAATTGTTTTTATGCAAGTTTGTTAAGTATGTTTGATGTATTTATGTTTGTATATATATTTATATGTATGCATGTCTTTATGTATGTATGTATGTATGCATGCATGCATGCATGTATGTATGTATGCTTGTATGTATGTATGTGTGTATGTATGCTTGTATGTATGCATGTATATATGTATGCATTCTTGTATGTATGTATGAATGCATGCATGTATGTATATATGCATGCTTGTATGTATGCATGTATGTATGCTTGTATGCATGTATGTATGCATGTATGTATGCTTGTATGCATGTATGTATGTATGTATGTATGTACATATGTATGTATGTATGGTTGTATGTATGTATGTATGTAAGGGTTTTGGGTTTAGGGTATACATGGGTGAGGGTATAGGTTATACGAATGAGGGTTGAGGTTTCTGGGTTTAGGGTTTAAGGTATAGGGTTGAGGGTCAAGGGATTCTAGGGCTTAAGTAATAGGTTGAGTGTACAGGGTAGAGGGTTGAGGGTTACAGTTGAGGGATAATATTCAACTTGTTGAGTGTATAAGATTAAGTGTGTGAGGTATAGGGATTAGGGTTTAAGATATTGGGTTTAGGGTTTAAAATATGGATTGAGGGTATAAGGCATAGGATGACTTAGGTTGAGAGTACATATGGTTTAGGTTTTAAGTATAGGGTTGAATGACAATATTCAAGGTTTAGGGTATAAGGGTGAGGTTATAGGGTATAGGGATGAGGATTTGTGGGTGTATGGTTCAGGGTTTAAGGTATAGGGTTGAGGATTGATGGATTAGGGCTTAAGTATATGGTTGAGGGTATAGAGTTGATGGTTGAGGGTTTATAGTTGAGGGATAATGTTCAAGGTTGAGTGTCTAAAATATAGGGTTCAAGGTTTAAGGTTGAGGGTATAAGGAATATGGATGAGGGTTAAGGTTTTAGAGCATAAGTATAGGGTATAAGGGTAGAGGTTTGCAGGTTGAGGGATAATGTTCAGGGTCGAGTGTCCAAGGTTAAGTGTATAGGTTATACGTGTCCATTAGGGTTTAAGATATTAGGTTGATAGATTAGGGCTTAAGTATATAGGGTTGAGGTTTGTGATTGTAGGTTGTAGGGTTTAGGGTTTAAGGGTTGAGGGTTTAAGGGTTGAGGGTTTAGGCATTAGGGTTGAGGGTTGAGAGTTTAAGGGTTGAGGGTTGAGGGTTTAAGGGTTGAGGGATTAGGGCTTAAAAGTTGAGGGATTAGGGCTTAAGGGTTGAGGATCTTGAGGGATTAGGGTTTAATGTATAGTGTTGAGGGTTGAGGGTTTAAGGTTTAAGGGTTGAGGGTTCAGACTTTAGGGATAGGTTTTAGGGTTTAGGGTTAAGGGAGTTTAGGGTTTAAGGTATTAGGGTTTAAGGTTTGAGGGTTGAGAGATTAGGGTTTAAGGTATATGGTTGATGTATTAGGGTTAAGGGTTTAATTTATAGGGTTGAGGAGTTAGGGTTGAGGGTTGAGGGATTAGGGTTGAGTGTCTAATGTATAGGGTAGAGAGTTTAAGGGTTGAGGGTCCAATGTATAGGGTAGATGGTTGAGAATTGAGGGTTAAGGGTTTAATGTATAGGGTAGAGGGTTGATGGATTAACATATTAAGGGTTTAAGGTATAGGGATGAGGGATTAGTTTTGAGGGTTTAATGTAGAGGGTAGAGGGTTGAGGGTTTAATGGATTAAGGGTTTAAGGGTTGAGGGATTGGGGTTGAGGGTATACAGTTGAGGGATTAGGGTTGACGGTCAATTGTATAAGGTAGAGGGTTGAGAGTTTAATGTATAGGGTAGACGGTTGAGGGTTTAAGGGTTAAGGGGTTGAGGGTTGAGGTTTTAAGGGTTGAGGGATGAGGGTTGAGGTTTTAAGGGTTTAGGGTCTAGGATTAGGGTTGAGGGTTGAGGGTATAGGGTTGAGTGTATAGATTTTAGGGTATAGGGTTGATGGATTAGGGTTGACAGATTAAGGGTTTAGGGTTGAGGGGTAAAGGGTTTAAGGGTTCAGGGTAT
The DNA here is from genome assembly GCA_007258455.2 of Sequoia sempervirens. NCBI lineage: Eukaryota > Viridiplantae > Streptophyta > Pinopsida > Cupressales > Cupressaceae > Sequoia > Sequoia sempervirens. The sequence continues at coordinate 681,206,789 of VDFB02058242.1, forward strand.
AGGGTTTAGGGTTTATGGTATTAGGTTGAGAGTAGAGGGTAGAGGATTTAAGGGTCAAGGGTTGAGGGTTTAAGGGTTGATGGTTTAGGGTATTAGGTTGAGGGTAGAGGGTAGAGGGTTTAAGGGTTTAGAGTTTAAGGGTTAAGGGTTTATGGATTAGAGTATTAGGTTGAGGGTAGATGGTTAAGGGTTTAAGGGTTAAGGGTCGAGGGATTAGGGTTGAGGGTGTTGGTGATTTTTTAAGAACCAAACTTATTCTTACCACATACCCATGAACTTATCGGGAATCAATTATCAGTAAGGGTAAGGATTGGCCAACACATAAGTAAGGGTTTTTAGGCCTTTACTTCTTCAATTCAGGCTCTGTGAAACCCAAGAGGGTAATCTTAAACACTGTGCTTATAGATACTAGTGTGTATAGGTATCAAACACAAAATAAACAAATGGTTATCCTTAAATGTTTAATAGACACAAAACCCTAAAGATTTGGTTGACCTTCATGATGGAAACTTGCCTAACTCAAACAAGAGAAATTGTAATTCATTAAGTTTCACACACACCCAGAAAGAGACTAACAAGTAAGTTGATTTTAATTTTGTGTGTAGACACCTAAATTTGGACACTTACATTTGTCCAAATTTATCTTTTTCATCTAAACATCCTCTTATTTGCATTAATTGAGTAATATAGCTATTATTTAATTAATACCCTTAAATTTTTCTAAATCCCTAAGGTATTTAGTTAATAATTAAATACCTTACCCTTTATTCCCCTTTTCCTCAAAATAATTAAACAAATAATACATTTATTTAATCCCTCACATGTCACATCCTCCATCACTTTTTATTAATCCTAATCCACCTCCTAATCTCATCATTAGGGATGTTGACATGTCTAATCCATGATTAGGATGTGTCACATCCTCCAAAATTTTCAAGTTGGATCCTATTCTTCATTAGCCACTAGCTGTCTTCTAATCAAATATTAGCTAGTCTAATCAGCCCCCTTTTAGTCAACTCTCCCCATCCCCCAAGAAAATTTTAATTCCTTTTTATCTTCCCCATGTGAATTTAAAATTTACTTTTATTCCTCCAAAGCTCTCCTCTTCCCCATGTAGATCATTGAGAGGTCACATTAGTCACATGGGTCAGGAACCTTCCATTATAAGGACATTGTCTTATACACAAGGTACTTCCAATCATGTGAATTTAAAATTCACATTTATTCTCCCAACTTCTCTCATCCCCATGGTCTTCTCACTTGACACCATCACTCTCATCCCAAGGTACTTGCAAGTACCTCCACATCATATGTCCTTTACCACATCACCTATCCTCTTGACATCTCATCCTCCACATGGCAAGATGTGAGGGCTTGTGAGTCCTCAACTCACCACAACCCTCCAGCTTGTACATGTTGGCTCAATCTTGACCATCCATTTCTTTAGAGAATTCTCCCTTAAAATGAAGAATTTCTTACTCATTTGCTCATGAGACAATCATATTTTCATTCAAAAACTTTCAAGCTCTTCAACATTCAAACAACTTCAACACTCTTGCATTCTCCTACAAGATTATCCACCATTATTGCATCTTCAAGCTCATATTGCATCCTTTCCATACACTTATCAAAATGCCCACTTGAATCATTTGAATCTCCATAAAATCCTCATCATTTTGCATATCATTTTAGATCATTTTCCATCAAGGAGCACACATTATCGAAAACCAAAGGGCCAACCAAGGTATCAACTTGAACAAAGGTATATCTCTTGTTTATCTTTCCTTTTGTTTAAGTTCAATGTGGCCTAATCATTGAGGTGTTAAGTGTTGTTTCTTTCTTTGCATTCTCTGTTTTGCATCACTTAGGATAGGTTTGTGTTTGTTAAATATGTGTATCAAAATGAAAACAATAAAACACACAAAATGAAACTTTAAATTGAAGAAAAGAAAATAAATTGAATTCAAAGAAACAAATGAAGTTTCTTCAGAGCCGTTCCATCTTCCTCTATCTCCAGGGATTTGTTTGAAGCTAATGCTCTCAGATTGTGTAAGCAAGGCTTCTTTGAATGACAACCTATAGAATGAGTATGCAAAGGAAGGAGATTCTCTATCCTATATGTTGGTGGAGTGAAAATACTGATATGGATATGGACAGGGGTTGTGAATTGGGGATGCTATGAAATGAAGTGGATATGCCATGATATGAAATACTACTATGCTATGCTATGATACTAGAATTCTTATGAATGCTAAAAGCTATGCTATTGAAAATTTAGTATAGTTTTCCTATTGAAAGCTTCTCTGTAATTTCAAAGACCCGACAGTCCTTTTTATAGCTTTTTGCAGGAAAAATCCTGGCTGGCAAAGATCAACGGCTGTGAGGTTGTCTGGTAAATTTGAATGGTGAGATATGGAGAGGTTGAGAGGAAGATAGAGAATGTTGGGAGGTTGGAGAGAAGAATGGAAGCCTGTCTTCAACCCACGGGAACAAGCTTGCACAGGAACAAAGAAATTAATTTTTCTGTTTTGGCAATTTGTTTCACGGTTGTTGAAGATAATGCAAATTAAATAAATAAATTTATTTAATTTCATTTATGTAAGTTTGATTTTTGATTTTAGGAATATAGAAGATTCAATTAAATATTTTGAAATATTTAATTGTGATGTGACTTTAGAAGAATTAATTAAATATCTTGGAATATTTAATTGCAAATGGAATTTAGAAGATTTCATTAAATATTTTGGAATATTTAATTGTGAATGGATATTAGAGGAATTTTGAGATATTTGGAATCAAATTAGAGGAATTAATTAAATATTTGGAATATTTAATTGTGAATGGTATTTTGAATGAATGTTGAGGATTTTTAGAAGAAAAGAATATATGATCTAAATTTGAATAAAATATTCAAGTCAAGATTATATGATAATTAATATAAATAAATCACAATGTTTATTTAATTAATTAAGAAATGGATAAGAAAAGTGACTAAATAAACTTATTTATTTAATCGAGATGAAAGAATGAATAATGTAGATCAAATTTAGAGATTTAATTAAATATTAAAAATATTTAATTAATTACCAGACTATTGTGATGTGACCATTTTTAGGTGTATACAAGGTTAACTACACTAATCACATTTTTGGCATGCTCGGTGGGATCCACAAATGGGTCCCTTTCTCTCACGTTTGTTGTTTGACATTTTGCAGGTTCAGGTTGCAGAGAGGCAACTCCATAACCGATAGAGGTGACCCTACTCCCAGTTGGGTGAGCCTAACCTTGATAGGGGTAAACCTACCTTAGGAGGGGTGAACCTGCCCCAACTTGGGTGAACTTTCCCTCAACAGGCAGAGTCGCCCATCTGAACAATAGATAGTTTTTGCCTTCAATTTTCCAGATGGGCAGACGTGCCCTGTAGAGGGGCGAACCTGCCCTATAGAGGGATGAACCTGCCCTAGATAGGGGTGAACCTAACCAAACAGAGCTTTTTGAGAGGTAAAATAATGATTTAAACTTCATTTTTAGCATCCATTTCTTATTGTTTTGAGATACTAACCCCATAATGTCATTTGTTGGTGAGTGTGTCTATGTTTTTACGAACATTGGTGCATCGATTTCATGCTTGTCAAAGAAAAAATATCAAACTACTAACACTTTTCTTGCAAAATGATTGTTTTGGCATTGTTTGTTTAGTTTGCTTATCATTTTTGCTTATTTATCTAGGCACATAGATCTAATTAGGGGGAGTCAACATACTATTTTTTGTGTTTGAAAGTCCTTTGTGTCATCTAAGGGGCACTATATCATCTAAGATTTCCCCTTGCACTTCATGTGAGCCTGGGGAGTAGCCGAAAATGGTTAGTGTTCTCTTTTTAGCAGGACCTACTTGGGGATTCATCACCCCAAGGGACGATCCCAACCACTTGTACCGATAGGGTATACAAAGGGGGGAGAGCCAAAGCTATGCCCCAATCCAATCACATCATGTTTGGTAGAGCATTGAAGCTAAGGTGATACCTAGATAGATGTGAAGAGTTGGTTCGAGCCTTCAGTACCTTGTTGGAGTTCCCAACTCATGCTTGTTACCGACTGGTATTCACGGTTGTGCCTCATGTACCAAGCATATATCGAGGACTCCATATTTTCCTTGTTCATCCTAGTTAGAGGATTGTGTTGGCCATACCCTCTTACTAATCTTAGGATCATGTTGCTTGAATTGTCTTTTTTGTGCAAAACTAGTGAATTTCTGTTCAGTCAAGTCAGCCTTTACCTATTGCTTGATGTTTGTTGCGTTTGGTCCTTTGCCATAGTTGTTTTCATCTAAGTCAAGTCCAAGTCTGTTGATAGGGGTGACCTTTCGCTTAATAGGGGCGAACTTGCCCTCAATAGGGGTGAACCTACCTTTTGTCTCAATCATTTCCCTGTCAGTTCTTGTTAGAATCATTTATCTTTCACTAAAATCATGACCCCAACCTTAACTTGGGAAAATATGTACTTTATTTGGGAAAACATGCACCAAATTGGGTGAACCTACGCCCCAAACAACCATTTTCACCTTTCATTCAATCATTTTGAGCATTCGTTTGCTCGTTCCGAACACCCATTTCCTCATTTTGATCATCGATCTCCTCGTTATGAGCTTTCGTCTCTTTGATCCGAGCATCCATTCCTTCTCTTGAGCATTCATCCCCTCAATCTAATCATTCATCTCCTTGTTTTGAACACCCGTTTACCTGTTCTAAGCATTTGTTTCCCACCTATCTTTCACTGAATAAGTGACATTGACCTCAACTTGGGTGAACCTACCCTTAGTTGGGTGAACCTACCCCAACTTGGGTGAACCTGCCCTCAAACAACTAATTTGACCTTTTGTTTAGTCATTTTGACATCCATTTTCCTATTCTGACCATCAATTCCCTCGTTCTGAGCATCTGTTCGCTCATTCCAAACATTCATTCCCTCATTCTAAGCATCCATTCCCTGCCTCGAGCATTCGTCTCCTCAATCCAAGCTTCCATTCCCTCTTTCAGAGTATTTGTCTCCTTGTTCTGAGCCTCCATTCATCCATTTCGGGCATCCGTTCATCCATTCCAAGTAGTCGTCTCCTCATTTCAAGAATTTTTCTCCCCTTTAGAGCACCCATTTCCTCGTTACAAGCATCCATTTCCTCATTCTGAGCATCCATTCCCTCATTTTGAGCATTCATTTCCTCGTTCTGAGCATCCATTCATCCATTTTGAGCTTTTGTCCTCTCATTCTGAGAGTCCGTCTCCCATTCTGAGCATCCATTCCCTCATTTTGAGCAATCATTTACTCATTCAGAGCATCCATTCATTCATTCGACGCATCTGCTTCCCTGTTCTGAGCATCTGTTTACTCATTTTGAATATCCGTTCATCCATTCTGAGCATCTATCTCTTCATTCCGAGAATCAGTCTTCCCTTTCAAGCATCATTTTACTCGTTCTAAGTATCCATTCATCCATTCTGAGCATCTGTCTCCTCATTCTAAGAGTCCATTTCCTCATTTCGAGAGTTTGTCTCCTTGTTCTGTGAGTCTGTCTACCTATTCCAAGAGTCTATTTCCTTGTTCCAAGGGTTTGAAAGCAGATGTGAAAACCTACCCAGTAGATAGGAAAACCTACCCACCAATAGGCGACCCTACCCACCAATATGCAACCCTGACCTTCAATAGGTGAACCCACCCAGTGGACAGGCGAACCTGACCAACAGATAGGCAAATTTTCCCAAAAGCAGACCTCCATCTGTCTTCCCATCATCATCATTTTCGTTCATCAACACTTTCCACAAGTCATCGTTTCCTCAATAAAATCACATAGGTGCATCTCATAACATCATTAGAGTCCATATCCATCATTGGTTCATCTATCCCAATCACCTAGACTTTGTTTTAGGGATTTTGATTTTGATGCAAAAAATTTCAAAGGCCATAAATTTTGACTTGAGTGTTTGTTTGGGCTGAAATTTTATGGGTGGTTGCATTATGAGGTGGCATGTGGATTCCCAACCAACCCTTAGTCGGTTGGCCCCCATTTCAGCACATTTTCGGGGCTTCAAACTTTCATCTTGACCCTCAAAATTGTAACTCAATGGTTTTTTTTTCAGTTTTCAAAAAATAATTTTTGTTAATAACTCAAAATTCATGTCTCATCCTACCTTAGTTTTAAGAATTTTTTGGGAAAAAACTAGACTCTCAAAGATATGTCTATGCAGTTTCCTAAAATGGCAAAATTTGACAATTTTTGAAAACTGCCAAATCTGGAAAAATCTTATTGTCCTCACCTTACATCCTCTAAGTCAAATCTTTGAACTAGGTTTAGAATTTTTTTCATCCTCCTATCTGATCAACCATCTTATCTGATCTAATCCCATCACATCCCTATCTAATCATCCCAATATGAGCTTCAATCCAATCCTAATCTGAGCCTTAATCCAACCCCAATATGAGCTTAACCTAAATCCCAATTTGGGCTTTATTCCATTGCCATCCAAGATCTTCTAATATCGAAACAAATCTTAAGATCCATTCCTCCATCTTCCAATCCATCCTATATATCCTTTCATCACCTTTTCTTTCCTTCTAATCATCTGTTCCCATCCTTTCAATCCTTATCCATCTAATCTAACATCATGAATCCTTATCCTTCACCAATGCAACCAATAATAGTAGTCAAGGGTAATCCTTATTACGTTGAAAATGATAATGCAAGTATGGTTTATCAAGAGGAATATGACACAAATCCCCTTGATGCCATCACTTCTAGTAAGATTTCCCCAACCGCTTTCCAAAATCCAATCACCCCTTCGAGCTATCCCATCACATCTTCACCCATACCTACTAATAATCCTTATTCCACCTTTGACAAGAGATATCCATTATCTTCCCCATCCACATATTCATCATACCCTTCATCTACATCCTTTTCTTATGCAACACCCACATCCTCTTATCCCAATCTATCATCCCAATATTCCCATCCTAATCCACCATCCGAACATTCCTATTCTAATCCACTATCCCAATACTCCTACTACAATCCATAACCCATGTCCCCCTATCCTAATCCTCCTTACCAATCTACCCATCCTAATCCTACATCCACACCTTTTTATCTTAATCCTACACCCCTATCAACCTATCCTAATCCAACATCCAAATCTTCCTATCTTAATCCATCATCCATGCCCTCCTATCCTAATCCACCACCCCAATCTTCCCATCCTACTATATTATCCCAATATGGTCTTTATTACAATCCACCACCTATATCCTCTTGCTACAATCCACCACATTCTTATCCTAATCCACCACCTGCATCCTCTTGTCCCAATCCACCATCCACATCTTCCAATCCTAATCCACCATCCCAATATTCCCATCTTAATCCACTATCCCAATATTCCTATCTTAATTCCCCATCTACTTCCTCTAACATCAATCCACCATTGACATCTTCCTATTTTAATCCGCTATCATAATATCCCTACCTTAACCCTCCATCTAATCTTGATCCCCCCATCAATCCTGATCCTTCACCTACCCTTAGTCTTCCATCCAATCTTGTTCCTTAATCTAATCCTAGTCCACCAATCCATAATTCTAACCCTCCACAAATCCATAATCCTTTGTCCACTCCTACCGCGCCATCTAAGCCTAGAGTATGCACGATTCTTACTCTAGAAGTTCTCCAAGGACTCATGACAATGAAGACATCCCCAACTCCACATCATGAAGTCATGGAACCATTCCATCCCAATCCCTCATCCATGGTCATTATTGATGATACCATTCTCCATCCAACACCTATCATTGCTATTACCACCCCTAGCACCACTCAAACCGTTGAAACCATCACACCCACCGAATCCATTGAACACCCATCTCCTACTCTGAGAGCCATCGAACCCATCGAAGATAACCAAACCCCATCACCATCTTCTCCTACTAGATTCACCCAATCCATCCAAGAAACGAAAATCCAATCCACTCCTCCCACTCCCAATATCACTAAAATCCATTCCCATGAATGCCATGAATCTCCCATCCTTCCATCTCCCTCAATTTTAGAGTCCATCCAACATTCCTCCATTATCATGCCATCCACACACGATGAGTCATGCCAAGAGCTTTAACCAAAGCATACCAACATATCCCTTCCTCTCGATCAAGATCCTACCATCCCATCTAATCTATCTCAAGATCACAGTCCCCCATCCATTCCACCCTATGATCCCCTTGTCACTCAAGATTTTACCGCTCCATCTCATGAGCCCTTATCTCCATCTCCATTGCATGAGACCTTATCACTCGCTACCACAAATCCAGATCCTATCATGCCACCTAATCCCTCTCTTGATCCCTTACCCCTCGGTCATCCCGATCAAGAGGTTGCTATCCCCTCATCTCCTTCTCATGATCCTCCATCGTCACCTAAACTTACTATCCCCACATCACTTTTATATCCCCTTGGTACTCTCACATTCCTCCATGGTGGTCTCCTTACAGAAGAAAAACAAAGCATATATACCACCCATCATCCTCCGCCTAGCAATGGAATCACATAATTCTTCGAGAATAACAAAAATCCTATCACGCATCGAATGCTCAAGAACATGAAATATCAAGGAAAAGGTTTAGGCCTTCATGAGTAAGGTATTTTAGAGCCCATCTAGGTCAAAGAACAAATCTATACGTAAGGTCTTGGATGTATCTCTCAAGACTCACAATCTAAAAATGTCGGTACAACCTCTATACGTCCTCAACGAGCCTATTCCAAAAGAAATATAGGCTCTTCCCATCGCTCCACCAGATCATTTGCTGCCATCCCCCCTCCTCCATCATATCACCTAAAAGCAACCATGCATATTCCTCCTTCATCTGCTCCATCCATTTTGGGTCCTTACATCCCTCTGTAGACATGAAAATTATATATGCACCTAATATGGAATCACTAATTTCATTTCGTCCTTAATTATCCTTCTCCTAACCATTTTAATGAAATAATCTTTATCTAATTAAAATTCATCATCTTTCCTCTTTAATTAAATCAATCTTTATTTAATTAGATAAATCAACTTTATCTAATTAAATATATCATTCTATCTAATCTTTATCATCGTATTCGTCTCTTTAATTAAATTGTATACCCTGATATTTTATTATTCTAAATGAGCAAAACAACTAAAACTATGAAAGACAAAATATCAAGAACACCTCAAGATTAGCCAAAAGAGAGTGATAAAATAATGAGAAGAGTAGATAATGTAAGACAAATAGTTTACCTTCCCCCTTCGTAGTTGATACTCCTTTGATTGGCCCTTGCTTAAGATAGGATGTGTGCTCCTTGATGGCTCTATTGAAGATCACTATTATGTGTTTGAATGTAAAATGCAAGTGGATGTGATTGCAAATAAGATAAGTGCACAAAATGGTAGCATGTAGTTACAAATTGATTAAGTCCCCTAAATGCTCATAGAGAGGGGGTATTTATAGAGCAACTTGAATTCTCTAGAGAATTCAAGGGCCAAGATTGATCCAACAAGATCAAGATGAAGGGCCATGGTGGGTTGAGAACCCACAAGCCCTCACATCTTGACATGTGGAGGGTGAAGTGGCCAAAGGGGGATGAGATGGAGATGAGTTGTCAAGAGGGTACATGAGGTGGAAAAAGACATGCACCTTGGGGGATGAGAGGATTTCCACAAAAAGGGATTTCTTGTTCCCAAGTGGGAGTGAAAGAGACATTTGAGGAATTTTAGAATTCCTCAAAAATCTACATGGGAAAAGGAAAGGTGGTTGGGGATATAAATGTGAATTAAAAATTCACATTCATAGGATGATCTAGAGGATAAAAGGTGGGCTCCAAAAAGGTGGGACTTGGTCACATGTGGAGATTGTGACAAGTCCAAGGTTGGTCACATGTGGAGATTGTGACAAGTCCAAGGTTCTAGAAGCCTTGGAAGGATGGAATGTGAATTAAAAATTCACATATAAGAGAGGGAAATCTAGGAAGAATAAAAAGGAATTAAAAATTCCTTGGAGAATGATTAGGATTAATTAATCAGTAATTAGAAGATAAATGAGGATTAGAAGCCAACTTGCAAAAGTTGGAGGATGTGACACATCCTAATCAAGGATTAGGGTATGTGCACATCCCTAATGAAGAAATTAGAGATGGATTAAGATTAGATGAAAATGACAGAGGAATTAAATAAATGTAATATTTATTTAATTCATTGATGAAAAGAGGATTAAAGGAGGGTAAGGCATTTAATTATTAATTAAATACCTTTACGATTTAAGTAATTAAAGATACTAATTAAATAATAGTAATATTACTTAATTAACCTGGCTAAAAGGATGTTTTAGATGAAAAGTGATAAATTTGGATAAATCAAATGTCCAAATTTGGATGTCTACATTTTTCCCCTCTTTGAGATGGTGTTACGAAGTAGCACCATTTCAAAGAATATTAAAACATAGAACCCAGAAGAAGATGGTTAGATTGGGAAGGATGCCCCAGTCATCCAAAGGAGTGACTAGGAAGGGAAAAAGAAAATGATGAAAATTTAGGGATGAAGGATGCCCCCTCGAGAGGACATGCGGGTTGAAGAGAACACGTGTGTGCTCTCAAAATAGATGATGTGATACAAGGGGAGATGAGGAAGATGATGCAAGGTGATGGGGAAGAGAGTAAGTGATATGGAAATGGATGAAGCACAAATGGATTTGAGGACAAAAGGTGATGCTGCCCCAGTCAATGTACAAGCCAAAATGGGTTGATGATGGATGGAGTGTTGTCAATGAGGGATCTCGAAACAACATGAGGATATTAGGAAGCATATATCCCATCGAAAGTGGTATTGATGAGGGAAGGATACATCCCAAAACACTAATTAAAGCCGATAGGAGGAATTACCTCCTCGATGATGATGAAAGTGTTGTTGATGAGGGAAGGATACATCCCAAAAACAACACCAAAGGGATAGGGAAGAATACCTCCCGATGATGATGATGAAAGTGTTGTTGATGAGGGAAGGATACATCCCAAAACAACACCAAAGGGATAGGGAAGGATACTAATGGATGATGATAATGATGGGTCAAGGCCAGTAACGAGACTGGGGACAAGACCAAGGATATGATTAGATGAGTCAGGCTAGATGTGAGATAAGGATGAAGGAGGAATGGATGGGGGGATATATGCAAGACGATGGAATGGAGAATGAAATGCAATCCTAATGCAATTTGCCATCTTCAGAGCACTGATTTTTGCTATAGCATAAGACACCAAGTGCCAGGGTATGTGGAACCAAGGCGTAATAGTGTCTAATGCATGAAATAAACACAACAGACAAGAAGGCTATCCCAACACCCCAAAGTCACAAAGACCTTGGTCGGGCCAGGTATTGAGATAACCACAAGCACAAAAGGATGCCCCAGCATAACACAAGACCTCGGGGATCTTGGTGGGTACTATGTGGGACAACCAAGAAGACACGATCAAATAAACGATCAAGATATGCCCCTATGTTTACTAATCAAAACATACCATAATATGATGGATCATGGCGGCCTTGACAAGTGATGATATGGAGCTCAAATGATAAACAAAATCCAAAAGTATCAAAAGATCACAATTAATTTCAAATGTCCTTTGCCATAGGATCAGGGGATGGATGGATGGATGAGGTCTATTAGGAAGGATGCATCCTGTTCAGACCGATGATGGATATTAAGCTAAAAGATCGATATGACGCAGGATATTCAAAACTGATTGGATTTGTTGATACAAGTGGATCTTGTTTGTTAAGAACCAGCTAGATAAGGGCATACCTTGATGACGCGACATGAGGGAGACAAGACATGAGACTGACACAACCTAAAGACCTAGGGGCTCGGGGGCCGATCAAAGATTAGCCTTGCTTACGTAAAAGCGCAGAGCCCTCGTAGTTCGATAAAAGGCAGATGACTGACCATGATGGAGATTTCGATGGATGACCAAGATAGGATGGAGAACAGGAGAAAAGTGGACAATATAGATCGATGATGGATGGAACCCCGGGGGCGGATCAAATGATCGACCTTGCCTACGTGAAAGTGTAGGGGCAACGTAGTTCGACAAAAGGCCACAGACAAGTGATGGATGAAAGATGATAAGATGATAGGATAAGTGGATAAAAAGATGGGACCGACAATAGGAACAAGAGTTGAAGACTAATGAAGTGATAAGATAGATGATGTGGGACGATAGTGACTATATAAAGCTCAGGGATGGGATAGTTATCCAAATCATCAAAGATGAAGTGGGCAAATGACATGCCATATAGATGAATGGTGAAATGATGAACGATGAGATAGAAAAGATGTGCAAAAGAAGTAGAAGTGATGACGATAAGATGGATGACATTGGATTGCATGGAGGGAGGCCTATAGCCAGATACAAATGACAAGGGATTATGAGATGGGATGGGGGGAGAGGATGGGGGAGAATTTTTTTTGTTTGGGTGGATTGGATAGAGGGATAAGGATTTGGATGAGGAAAAGGTGACCAGATGGATAGAGGAGTGATTCTTGGAACTAGAAGGTGAAGGATGGGAATAGGTGTAAGATTATGCAGAATGAGTAAACTATTGATCAAGATTATGGAATGAGAGTTTGAAATGATAGAAGGAGGTTTGATGAATGTTTGAGATGATAGGAGGTTCGATGAAGTGTTGAGATGATAGATGAAGGTTCAAAGTAGAGGAATGGTTATATGGAATGAGTGAATGGATGAATAGGAGAAAATTGAAGAAGATGGAGGGAGGGATCTTAAGACTTTGTTGCAGATGAATGAAAGCCCAGATTAGGGGTTTGGCTAAGCTAAGATTGGGATAAGATTAAAGCTCAGATGGGGATTGGATCGAAGACTAGAATGATTGAAGGATATGATTGGATTGATTCTACATCGAGTTCCGGGGCTTAAAGGGCGTAATGTGTTGACAAGCAGATTTTTCCCGATTTGGCAATTTTCAAAAATTGTCAAATTTTTCCATTTTAGGAAACTGCCTGGTCGTATGTTTGAGAGTCCCAATTTTTTCTGAGAAATACCCATTGGTGAGATAGGATGAATTGCCAACTAACATCCCAGATATGAGATATGCATTTTGAGTTATGAGTGAAAACAATTTTTCAAAATGCTGGAGAAAAACACTAAATTGGGATTTTGAGGGTCAAGATGAAACTTTCAAGCCCCGAAAATGGGTCAAAACGGGTTCCAATGGCTTTCAGCGAAACCCATTGGAAATCCACTCGTTATCGCGTAACGCAACTCCCCGTCAAATTTCAGCTCAAACGGACACCCGAGTGGAAAGTTATGGCCTCCGGAAGTGTTGGCGTAAAAATCAAAAATCAATTTTTAAAATTTCAAAACATGGGTTTTGTTCGGGAGCAAAATTAAGCAACTGGGTCAGGATCAGTTTTTTGAA
>VDFB02058242.1:681220384-681311731 GCA_007258455.2 Sequoia sempervirens
GCGTGGCCGCCCTTCTGTGAAAAATGGGGCGTAGCCACCCCTCTGCGGAAAAATGGGGCGTGACCTCCCCTCTGTGAAAAAATGGGGCGTAGCCGCCCCTCTGCGGAAAAAAAATGGGGCGTAGCCGCCCCTCTGCGACGCGTTCCTGCAAAAACTTAAACAACAGAAAACGTAAAATATGGGAGCCCGTTTGTGGGTCCCACCGGGCGTGCCAGAAATGTATACCCTGATATTTTATTATTTTAAATGAGCAAAACAACTAAAACTATGAAAGACAAAATATCAAGAACACCTCAAGATTAGCCAAAAGAGAGTGATAAAACAATGAGAAGAGTAGATAATGTAAGACAAATAGTTTACCTTCCCCCTTCGTAGTTGATACTCCTTTGATTGGCCCTTGCTTAAGATAGGATGTGTGCTCCTTGATGGCTCTATTGAAGATCACTATTATGTGTTTGAATGTAAAATGCAAGTGGATGTGATTGCAAATAAGATAAGTGCACAAAATGGTAGCATGTAGTTACAAATTGATTAAGTCCCCTAAATGCTCATAGAGAGGGGGTATTTATAGAGCAACTTGAATTCTCTAGAGAATTCAAGGGCCAAGATTGATCCAACAAGATCAAGATGAAGGGCCATGGTGGGTTGAGAACCCACAAGCCCTCACATCTTGACATGTGGAGGGTGAAGTGGCCAAAGGGGGATGAGATGGAGATGAGTTTTCAAGAGGGTACATGAGGTGGAAAAAGACATGCACCTTGGGGGATGAGAGGATTTCCACAAAAAAAGATTTCTTGTTCCCAAGTGGGAGTGAAAGAGACATTTGAGGAATTTTAGAATTCCTCAAAAATCTACATGGGAAAAGGAAAGGTGGTTGGGGATATAAATGTGAATTAAAAATTCACATTCATAGGATGATCTAAAGGATAAAAGGTGGGCTCCAAAAAGGTGGGACTTGGTCACATGTGGAGATTGTGACAAGTCCAAGGTTGGTCACATGTGGAGATTGTGACAAGTCCAAGGTTCTAGAAGCCTTGGAAGGATGGAATGTGAATTAAAAATTCACATATAAGAGAGGGAAATCTAGGAAGAATAAAAAGGAATTAAAAATTCCTTGGAGAATGATTAGGCTTAATTAATCAGTAATTAGAAGATAAATGAGGATTAGAAGCCAACTTGCAAAAGTTGGAGGATGTGACACATCCTAATCAAGGATTAGGCATGTGCACATCCCTAATGAAGAAATTAGGAGATGGATTAAGATTAGATGAAAATGACATGTGAGGAATTAAATAAATGTAATATTTATTTAATTCATTTGATGAAAAGAGGATTAAGGAGGGTAAGGTATTTAATTATTAATTAAATACCTTAGGGATTTGGCAGAATTAAAGATATTAATTAAATAATACTAATATTACTTAATTAACTCGGATAAGAGGATGTTTAGATGAAAAGTGATAAATTTGGATAAATCAAATGTCCAAATTTGGATGTCTACATAAATAAATCAAATTTATTTAATTAAATTACTAATGCATCAATTTCCTCCCATTTGATTTAAATAAATCCAAGTATCTAAGTCAAAAGTCAAAATCAACTAATCTTTATCTTAGTTAATCAAATCATGATTAATACTAATCATAATCACTCCAATTATCTAGATTTTACAACATAAATCAATTTAATTAATTTATTAATTCCTCCTTTTCATTCAAAAAGGCATCTCAAGTGGAATATTCCTCCATTTCAAATCTCCCTCCCAAATGTCTTGTCCTCCAACATGGCATTAAATCCTCTTACATGTCTCCCACTTAGAATTTAAGACTCTTTCTTCTCCCTCCACAAGCCAACTTTCAAATTTCAAATTTGAACCTAATAGCATTTATCATGCACAATGACCAAAATGTGCACAACCTTCCTCCATTGACATGTTGACAAGTGGCATCTTGTCATTGGCTCATGTTTTGTCCCACATCCTCCATGTTCTTTAATCCTCCATCATACTTTCTTATAAATAGAGGCCTCCTCTATTGTATTAATCGTCCACAATCTTCTCCACAATCTAAGGCATTTGATCCACAATCTTATGCACAAATTCATCATTGTCATTTGAATCCATATCATCTTCAAAGTAGTTTCATCATTTAGCTTATCAAAAGGAGTTGGGAAAGGGCTACTTTCCACATCAAAGTAGCACCAATCCCCCTATGGGATGATGTTTGAGTAGTTTAGGGATAGATTTCATGCTTATCTTGCTTATAGTTTCATGTTAGTTTGGTAATGTTATTATTTCCTTTACGTTTGCTCAACAATTTCATGGGGAGGGATTTTATCTCATTTGTTCAAAATTGACTGATTTAACACCATATTTGTCAATCTTTGATGCTTGATTTTTTGTATTTAAGTTTGACTAACAATGTTAATAATTGCTTGTTTTGAGTATTTGCAGATTTTAGCATCCACAAAATGGTGCTATAAGGAGGGAAAATATCAAGTTCTAATCACGTTTTTTAACAAAATTATGTGCCTTTTTCTAATTTTTTAGTGTCTACAGGGAAATGCGCCACTATCAGTCCAACAGTGCCATACAACACCGCTATCAATCTAGTGGCACCATATAGTGACACTACAAACTCCAAACTCTACCACTGCAACCTTCCTGCCTAGAAATTCAAATCTTCAAACTACGAATGCTAGTTCAATTCTTGTGCGCTAGAATTTTCAAACTTCAAATTGCGTCGCTGAGCAAAATTGTGCCACCATCACGCTCTCTGTTCTACTATAGAGTGCTACGTGCAATCTAGCAATGCTATACAACGTTGCTAATGTCTTCAAATAGTGCCACATATGCGGGTTGTGCTGCTGGAGTAGGTTAAAAAGATTAAAATCAGTTAATTTTGACATGTGGTTTTTCTATTTTGGTTATTTTGGGCTACTAACTGGTTTTCTAACCTTTGTTTTGCAGTTCTAACTAGTTTTTGTAGGTTGGCTTAATCAAAGGTGAAAGGGGAAAATAAAGTTGAAAGCTCATAATGACATCATCATCTCATTACATCAAGTGTTTTTGAACACTTTGGGAGAACTTATAATGTTTCTTCTATGGATTTGTTATCTTTCATGTGCTTAGGACACACTAAATTTCTTTTGGGCACCAAAAAGAACACTACAAAAGCTCTCATTTTTTTGGTACAAAGGGTTAAAAAGAACTTTAGGAAAACTTACTAGATTTTGTTTAAGGTTAACAATTGAACAAACAACTCTCATCTTTCACTTTGGTGCTTTAAAAAGAATCAAATCATTGCTTTTAGGATTTAAAATGAACATGTGCATCTTTATCTTGTATCACTTACCCAAAATAATACCATCAAAAAGACGTATGCCCTTCTCTCGCGCCTCACAACAATCTTGAGAATCAAAAGGATTTTGGTGATATTAAGTTGCGTAAGTGATTGCCTACACACTTCAATTTGGATTTTAAAATTGACAAATCTTGCGAGTGTGAGTGGAACATATTGCATGTGTTCTCTCTTTGTTTCTCAACAAAGATAGATCAAACTATGGATATGTTTGCTTGGTTTTGTTTATCTTAGAGGGCATGCCTTGTGGGAAAAAGTAATCACCTAAGGGAACAACCCAACCGGCAACACGCTAAAGCCAAGCGACTTCCAACCGGTATATAAGTGTGGGTACTTGAACAAAGGAAAGTATCAGAAGGATTATTCTGACGAGAAGGGTAGCAATAGTCTCTCGCTGCATGGATGGTCCCATACGAATGGAATGCCTGCATTAAAACCCTTGTTTAGAAAAGGCCAAAATCCTTGATCTATTTGTTGGTCCAAGAATAGATGTTTTGAAGCTATCCCACATTTTTATGGCTCTTAGTAGAGATGAGAAACTGTATGCCATGGGAGTTTTATGGGTACTGATGCTTGGCTACCCCATATAAGTGAGTGTCGTGTAGGGGATCTAGGGGGGGTCAAGCATCTAATCATCCACTAAGAGTAGGTGTAGCTAGATTTATCCAAGTGGGAACTCAACAAATACTGACTTTCATATCCATAGGGTTGTGCATGTTATTGGAATCAAAAACACTTTGTTTGATCGTAAACACTGGGAAAACAAACATTCAACATGAACATCAAATTTCAAATCATTTAGGAGGAGAAAATATCTTTGACAAAATCTAAGTGCTATTGCTTGTCCTAGGGATTCTATCCTTAGAGGTTTCTAAACATTTGAATCTATATCTCCATTTGCTCTCACTAAAGTCAACATTAGGAAAGTTTTTCCTTGATTTCCTTGATTTCCATATAAATCACTTTGTGGGATGAAAAGAAGTTAGGACATTAGACATCTAGTTTGAAAATCTAATCAAGAGAGTGTTTTTGGTAAAAGAAATTCATTAAACAAGATTAAATCAATTGAACCCCACACATGTGCTTGTTATATTTTGTCTTATGGGTTTCCATGCAAACATTGGTCTTTTGGTTCGAACTACTCTTAGAGAAAAGAATGCTCTTCAATATCTTGGTCTTGTAAACAAGGTCCTTCTTAGGTTCATTTAGGATCAAAATCAAAAACTTCACCCATCCAAAAATTTATCATCTCCATCCCACAAACAACTTTAGAGCTTCAGAATCATCATTATCTAGACTTGGGTACATCCTTAAACCAAATCAAAATCATCTATTTAGTTAGTTGTGTGTGGATGAATCCTTCCTCACACACTTAGTTAAATTGTCACCCTTTTTGAATGAGTTCATCCTAAGATAACATCTAGAATCTTAGGGTTTACAAGTTCATTATCCAAATCAAATCAATAAAAATCAAAACCTTAAGTCTAGCATTGATCCAAAGTTCCTAAAAGTTCAACACTCATATCACTCACCCTTTCATCTTTCATCTCATCATTGGTCTTAAATTCCTTAGAGGTTCACTTTTGCAACAAGGTCAAAACACAAGAAGAACATGGAATATAAAATTTCTCCATACATCATGAGTAATCCAAATCAACCAACTTTCAAATCCTTACAAAACCAATGGATTATCAAAACTCACATTTATACAATCCATACACGGGATCATTGTCTCTTACAAACCTCAATGGTACAACAAATGTAAATATTCCCAATTTAAATTTTGGAACACCTTTACCTATGGTAGATTTAAATCAAAGTCGAAACCTACAAATATATCAACCAAACAATCAATGCATGAATCTTCAACAAAACAACATTATTCCACCAAATCCATACATTCCAAATGTGAATATACCAAGTACAAGTTTACCAAACGTGAACATTTCAAATCCACACTTGGTAAACTTTGGGATAGATATGTTTGTGAATCATAAAAATGTTGTTCAAAGTCCAAACAAGATGTTAACGACTCCATGTATTAATCCAAGTCAAGGTAAAACCATGAAAAATCAAGGCAATGTGATTCTTAAACACAATAGTGTTCAATTTCAACCTATCATGCCATCAAAACATTGTCCAAAATCAATTTGTCCATGATCCCATGAAAACACCACAAGTGTACATTCCAAATCCACTTGAACAAAATCCAAACCAACTATATCAAGGGTGTCGAGATCAAAATAAAGATCAAATTGCTTCACTTGCCAAACTAATTGAATTATTGAGCCAAGAGACATCTTCACTCCAAAATAAATACACTCTACCATTGGTTGAACCATGTCATCAAAGCATTGAGTTGTGTCCACAACCACATAAAGAACAATATCTCCAATGTCAAGAAGTCGGATATCAAGATCAACAACATCAACAACAAACCCAACCTCCACATCTCCAAGATCAATCATCATAAGGTCAATTTAAAGTACAAATCTCACAAGGTAACAAACAAAAATACACACCACTTGGGGGACCCATCAAATTGATCATGCAACAATTGGTACAAGAAAATATCATCAAAATACTCATCTATGACAACTATCAAGAGCCCCTAGTGAAACCACCATGGTACAATGAAAATAACATTTGTGATTTTTAAAAAATAAAGGGACACACAACATCATATTGTATTCGACTCAAAAATATCATCAAAGCATTGAGTTGTGTCCACAACCACATAAAGAACAATATCTCCAATGTCAAGAAGTCGAATATCAAGATCAACAACATCAACAAAAAACCCAACCTCCACATCTCCAAGATCAATCATCATAAGGTCAATTTAAAGTACAAATCTCACAAGGTAACAAACAAAAATACACACCGCTTGGGGGACCCATCAAATTGATCATGCAACAATTGGTACAAGAAAATCTCATCAAAATACTCGTCTATGACAACTATCAAGAGCCCCTAGTGAAACCACCATGGTACAATGAAAATAACCTTTGTGATTTTCACAAAATAAAGGGAAACACAACATCATATTGTATTCGACTCAAAAATAATAACTATTGGGGATAATGATCAAGATTCAACCACTAGAGATAGCATTGAAAATATCTCCACCACAATTGTTGAAAAAAATGATCAAGATCTATCCATCAATGGGCACCTTGAAGATGTTTCTACCCCATCCGATGGTCAAATCAACATGCATCAAGAGTCATTTTTTAGTTATGATCAAAATCCCTCAACAATATTCGACAGTAATCTATTTCAAGGAGTGTTAGAATTATTTGATCATATTGACATAATCCACGACCCTTCAACCAATGATCATGTTGAAAATGTCTCTACATCACTTATGAGTTAGAGGACATATCTCAATATTTTACCCCAAAGCATTATCAACATCTTTCACCAAGGTCTACTAATGGTCCTTTCCAAGACATGTTGACACCCTTTGACCTCATGGTTACAAATACTAAAGGGATCCTCAGCTCAATAGTTGACCTAAGTTCACTCAAGATCAAGAGGATATTGAGTGACTTCCCATGCCTAATGAAGATATCCAAGAACCCTTTGTAAGAAATCCACCTTTCGAAATGGACCCATGTCAAGAACTTGATCCAAAGCATGTTGAAAGGAATTACAAAATAATTCAAGATCAAGAATTTTTATCCCCAAGCTACTACAATGATCTAATGGAAACTCTCCTATCTATACAAGATGATCATATCCACATAGCACATACTCCATCTACCCATGAGATGCTTTTTTTGGATGGACACGTAGATGATCTTCATTCAGAACATGATTCCTTTACTCCTGATATTATTACACAAAATGAGTAGGTTATTGATTCCTTCAGTCAAATAGAGTTGTCAACATCAGGATTAGATATATCCCAAATTTAGACTGAGGACATCATGTATGAAGATATCGAACATTATCCACTCAAGGAAATAGGTCAGACAAAACAGGATATTCGAGAGTTAGCAGAGCAAAAAATTGAAATAACGTAATTTCCATCGACCATTTATCAGAGAATGCTTACTAAAAAAGACATCTCAAAATAGGTAGAATCAAGGAACAAAGGTGCTACTACCACCATACTGGGGGCAACTATGTCTCAAGCAAACATCAACATAGGAAGCATGAAGAATCCTTATGATGAAACCACTGCCAATACTACAACCAGCCACATCATGAATCTTCATCCACCCATCACCTCATCCATGAATTGGGACCAACATCAAAAGAAGAATTTGAATAAAAAAATGAAGAACGTTATCAAAGAAAAAGAAGCTAAGAAGCATAATGGAAAAATAAAATACATATGGATACCAAAGAATACAAAGAATATTTATCCCTATCAAACTCCATTAGTCAAAGAAATTATGGGGCAAAATAAAAAGGGAAAAGTATCCGTCAAATATTTCCACAAAGGAAAAAGCAGGCTTCTCAAGCAACGTACAAAGTATATCAAGCAGTTGGCCCTAATTCCATGCACACTTACATATCCACCCATCATTGCTCATCTTCCCAAGCTTGGAGAGTCAAAGGTTCCAAACTATCAACCAATCCATCTTTTATTCCTAAACACACTCCATCCACACTTTCACGCATGATATCCAATTCTCAAATTGGCCATGTATTGGCATCCACCCTTCATCATAAGGATTCAGAAGGAATCCTATTGCGATGTGAGCACAATGACAAAGTTAACTCCGGTATCAACAAAGCAGATTAGGATCTCAAAAGTTGCTTTCAAGTGCACATATCTTGGAAAAGTAGCTTCTTAAGTGGGATATCGATGGAACATTATGATAGAATCATCTACATTGACACCACCAGGTGGTTCAACATGAGCTTAAAATATTTCACAGAAAAATACAAAAAAATAAAAAATATGAAAATCCAAAAAAATAAAAAAAGGAATGAAAATAGTAAAGAAAGAAATTGTCCTCCAGTGAAAACTACTATGGTGGCGCTTTGGATAGGTACCATGCTAAAAACCTGGAAAACAGGCGTCATGTGTAGAATCGAGCATCTACGTGCGCCATTTTTGGGTGGAGGCATCTTATCTCATCCATAATAAGTCCAACATTCCATCCATCTTATCCATAATAAATCCATTCATCCATGAACCATTTATCCAATCCATTTTTATCCATCTACATCCATAGTCTGAATTATCTTGATCTTGACAAAGTTTTGTGCAAACTTTATGCTTGCTTATGGTAAACATCTTGACATGGGTCATTTTCACTAATCCTATCCTACCCAACATTATCTGAGCCATGAAGCACTATCCAAATGAGCATTCTTTATCCAAATACCTTATCTTATCACAATATAATCCTTGGCATCCTTTGCATGCTTGCCATATCCCTCCATCCATACACCTATCAAGTATCCACCCATGACATTTCAAACATTGCTAGACATTGGGGGTAGATATTTACATCTTGCTTCGGGAATAAATCTTGACATATATCCTCCAACATATGTGGTGATCTGAACATTGGAAAATGTGAAATCAAATTGGTCAAAGCATTTGTGATCCAAAAAATCCAAATCACTATCCCATGGCACATTTTGACAAATAGATGTTCCTTATCAAGCTTCATCTTTCATCGAACATCAATCCAAATAATCACTATCAGTTGCATCTAATTTTCACTTCAAATGTCACATCAAATCATTCAAAAAAATTTGTTCCAAAACCAAGCTTCAAAATCCTGATCAATCAAATCTAATCAATCCATCATCATCTCAAGATATCCTTCCCAGTCTTTGTGTTGCTTAACACTATCCTTGAATTGTTGTGTATCCTCAACAATGTTATCATCATCAATCCTTCATCATTTCGGGATATCCATCCTAATCCTCATGTTGCTTAACAGTATCCTTGCATTGTTGTGTATCCTCAACAATGTTATCATCATCAATCCATCAATCCAATCAATCAACCTTAGCTTGGTTTTTAACATCCCAATACAGAGCACTGATAGCATCAAATACATCCTTATCCAAATCGTCAAAGTCATGCAAAAAATCCAAAAACATTCAAAACATATCAAAAATCTAAAAACATCAGAAAATCAAAAAATCCAAAAACATCCAAATCATATCAAAATCCAAAAACATTCATAAAAATCAGAAAACGTCAAAAAAATGTTATCTGAACTACATCGTCTCTAGGCTTAAACATAGGCAAGGCTAATCTTTGATCAACCCCCAAGACACAAAAATCCAAAAACATTTGAAAAAACACAAAAATATTCATAAAATCAAAAAACAAAAAAACATTGGAAAACTTGAAAATCAAAACATTTGCAAAATCTCAAAAATACCAAAAACAGCCTCAAAACATTTCAAAAACATCCAAAAACATCCAAATATTTGAAAATTCCATCTGTCCCATCTTGATTTCACCCGCAATAAGCATTCACTAATAATAAATCATCGTCACCCTCAACCTTTGGTTAAACAGTTGGAAACAAGTCTAGTAGATCAAAAGTGAAAACTCAAAACGTCAAAGTCTCAAGTCTAGGTTAGTAAGTAAACAAGTTGGTCAACTTTGTGTCAATAGCCTATCATCCAGTTAGTCCCAAATCAATCATCTAATATCATCATGTCCTAGGATGCATCCTTCCTACAATGGACGTCAACATCAAACATCAACGTAGTTTAGTCTTGTCTAGCGGTATTGAAGAACTGTTTGTTTACTTCATCTTTATCTTTTGACTTCTCTTTTTGGGCTCATTTCAATGACCTCTCGATGATGTCCAAACAAATGGATTTAGAGAGAAAGGAATGGGGAAACGATCATTATCTTTTTACTTGCTGTGCTTGTTGGATATTCTTGTAATATAACTTGGATATTGCTTGCTTTGCTTAGTTTGTAGGGAGGGTGTTTTAGGTGTCTTATTGACCACATAGGAAGGCTTGCTTTTCTATGTTTTTGGTCTGAGATATTGAAATATTTGAACTACATTCTGAATAAGGTTTCGTATGCTAGGTGTGAACTTGGATACTCCTATCTAATTTTTGAGTCAAAGTCCATCACACTAGGTGCAACGCCATCCTGGTTCCTTATACCTTGATGCATCGTGCCTATGTGTGTTATCAAACATAAGGTAAGTAGCCCTTTTAAAGTCCCAATTCCTAATAATAAAATCATCCATCTCTCACCATTATAAAGTTGGCTTGTTGAATCCTCTTGTCATCATCTCATTTCTTCTTTCTTCTCTCTGTGCTAACATTTAATCATCATCACCAATGCATCCATCCTACATCCACAAACCATCAACATACTGCACATCATATCATATCATATAAGAAACACTGATCATCTCACATGCATGTTCATCATCATAATATAGATATGTTAGTCTAAGCATCTCATAAACCATACATTTGCATAAAACATTCATTTCATAATCATATAAACATCATCACATCATCCATCTCAAATGCAGTGCATCATTATTTTAAGTTGTTTAGGATAATATAGATTGGTTATTCTAAGCATCTTGAAACCATCTCATTTGCATCATCATCATAACCGTTCATGCATCCATCTTGAAACTCTTTGTCATGAGATCAACCCTCAAATCAAAATTTTTGCTCGATCTCTCGAGGGGGCAATGTATTAGTATACTTCTTTCCGCTGGGCCATCTGAAAAAGTTATATTTTTTTTTAATTTTGATCTCAGAAAGTTTATTCTTTGAACCAACACAGCAAGTACATTGCTTCAATGAGGGGAAAAATGTAGACACAGAAATTATATAAGCACCTAATCTTGAATCACTAATTTCCTTTCGTCCTTAATTATCCTTCTAATGATTTTAATCAAATAATCTTTATCTGATTAAAATTCATCATCTTTCCTCTTTTAATTAAATTAATCTTTATTTAATTAGATAAATCAACTTTATCTAATTAAATATATCATTCTATCTAATCTTTATCATCGTATTCATCTCTTTAATTAAATAAATCAAATTTATTTAATTAATCTCCTAAGTTATCTCTTTAATTAAATAAATCAAGTTTATTTAATTAATCTCCTAAAGTTGTCCTTAAATTAAATAAATCAATTTTATTTAATTATCTTCAAATGTCCTCATTTAATTAAATTACTAATGCATCAATTTCCTCCCATTTGAATTAAATAAATCCAAGTATCTAAGTCAAAAGTCAAAATAAGCTAATCTTCATCTTAATTAATCAAATCATGATTAATGCTAATCATAATCACTCCAATTCTTTAGATTTTCTAACTTGTGCACATAAATCAATTTAATTGATTTATTAATTCCTCCTTTTCATTCAAAAAGGCATTTCAAGTGGAATATTCCTCCATTTCAAATCTCCCTTCCAAATGTCTTGTCCTCCAACATGGCATTAACTTCTTTTACATTGTCTCTTACATGTCTCGCACTTGGTATTTGAGACTCTTTCTTCTACCTCTACAAGACAACTTTCAAATTTCAAATTTGAACCTAATAGTATTTATCATGCACAATGACCAAAATATGCACAACCTTCCTCCATTGACATGTTGACAAGTGGTATCTTGTCATTGGCTCATGTTTTGTCCCACATCCTCCATGTTCTTCAATCCTCCATCATACTTTCTTATAAATAGAGGCCTCCTCTATTGTGTTAATCATCCACAATCTTCTCCACAATCTAAGGCATTTGATCCACAATCTTATGCACAAATTCATCATTCTCATTTGAATCCATATCATCTTCAAAGTAGTTTCATCATTTAGCTTATCAAAAGGGGTTGGGAAAGGGCTACTTTCCATAGCAAAGTAGCACCAATCCCCCTATGGGATGATGTTTGAGTAGTTTAGGGATATATTTCATGCTTATCTTTCTTATAGTTTCATGTTAGTTTGATAATTTTATTATTTCCTTTATGTTTGCTCAACAATTTCATGGGGAGGGCTTTTATCTCATTTGTTCAAAATTGATTGATTTAACACCATATTTGTCAATCTTTGTTCAATGTAGATTTTTGTCTTCATACCCTCCATCCACTATCTCCCATCCTTCATCTACTCCATCCATTTTTCGGTCCTTATGTCCCTCCACCGACCATCACACATCCTCCAGGTACTACATCTATTTTGGGCCCTTAAATCCCAAAATCACCTCCTCTGTCTCATCCTATTCATCCTCTCATCCATCAATCACCTATCCATGTCATCCATCATAAACATCCCACTCTCATATTTGCTAATCAAGATCAACAAAGGAATGTACCTATGCATCCTCCATCCACATATCATCCCCAAAATTCTACCTCCATCACTCCACTCATGCTTCCTCCACCTCATCCATCTCCTAGCACCCATCCCATTGCTATCAAAAGAACTTTGGATGCCAACGTAAACATGCATAGATCTAAACATCCATATGAATCTAAAGTTCCCCATGTACCCTCTAAAATACATGGTGAAGAAAAGAAAAATCACATCCAAAATCCAAATCAAACCCATAGGCCACAAAGGTCCACCAAAGCAAAGATCAAAACCATGTGGATCCCAAAGAAATAAGATGCAATGCATTCAAATGAAAAATATGTATTAACATCCAAAGTTGCTAATCCAAAATCTAATCATACACATCCACCATCCCCTAAATCTATTTTGGGTCCTTATGTACCAAAATTCCCTACCCCGTCTCCTTCATTATCCCCACATTCTCCATTCATTAATCCTCCTATCATTTCACATCCACCACCATATGTGCCAATGCTGATCCTGAACTCATTACCCCATCACACACCTACCCCATCATTCTATCCATACACTTTCCAACATCCCATCCATTATCCCACATATCTCCCCCATCAGATCCCTTTAATCCATTCTCTTGCATAATCCATTTATACTAATAAGGTTGTACCAACATCAAACAATCATTTCACATGTGGGATCTTATTACGATAAATGGAACTTGATGCTTGTGTCAATCTATCCTCTTCTCACATGTATTCTAAGTCCACTTATCCAAACCCCTATCCTTATCCATATTCATCCACATATTATCCGAAAAAGTAAAAAAAGTAAAAAAATAAAAAAAAGCCAAAAAAAAGAGTAAAGAGAAATAATTCATCCAATGGTGAAAACTTGGAAAACAAGCGACTTGGATAAGTACTATGATGAAAACTTGACAAATAGGCGTCAAGTGTAAATCCCCCATCTATCTTACTTCCACACTTGGGGGAAACTACATCCCCTTCATCCATTTCCTCCATCCAACCTATTTTTCTACATTCTGCTTGCCCTATCTCATTTATCCCAATCCCTCCATCCTCGTGATCTTGATATAGATAGGGGAAAACATATATACATGCTTTAGACACCTCTTGGCATACATTCCCCTCACCAATACACTATCCTAATCCTTATTCACATCCATCTACCTTCTTTTTCAACTTGTCATGCTACTAAGGCATCCAATATACATCCATCTCCCTCCCTCATCCACCCATCATATCCTCCTTCGTTTATCTCCTTTATCTAACCCTCCACTCGTCTTCCATCCCTCCCAAATCCTCACACATGACATATCTAGAGTGGGGGCATCTTCTTCCTTTGTGACATAAGTCCTTGGAGACATCATTCATCCATCATGTCATCCCTTCCATCTCCCCATCCTTATCTTACCATCCATCAAACCAAAAATCCTTTTTCATCTACCCATTTGTATCTTCCTATCCATCCATCATAGCAATCCTTCCATCTCTCCATCCTTATCTTACTACCTATCCTTATCCCTATATCCATCCATTACAATCCCTTCCATCTCCCCATCCTTATCTAAGTCCTATCCATACAAACAATCCTTTTCCATCTACCCATCTATATCTTCCTATCCATCCATCATAGCAATCCTTCCATCTCCCCATTCTTATCTTCCTACCTATCCTTATCCCTCTATCCATCCATTACAATCGCTTTCATCTCCCTATCCTTATTTCTCATCCAAACAATCCCTTCCATCTCCCCATCCATATCATCCTATCCATCCAAACAATCCCTTCCACCTCCCCATCCTTATCTTCCTATCCATCATAGCATCCCTTTCATCTTACCATCCTTATCTTCCTATCCGTCTATCATAGCATCCCTTCCATCCCCCATCCTTATCTTCCTATCCAGTCATCTCTATCCTCATCCCTTCTCATAATCCCTTATCATTGGTATCTCGCTATAGGATCACCCCTCACACAATCCAATGCCATCTATCTCATCGTCATCATTCCCACTTCTTTCACACTTCTTTCTAATCTCCTGTCACTTCTCATCACTCATCTATCCATCATCTCATTCTCCCAATTAAACTTTTGATGATTTGGATAACTATCCCATCCTCGAGCTACATACAATCACCATCATCCTATCCAATCCACCAGGTCTATCTTGTCTCATCATATCAGTCCCATCATTTTATCCACCTATCATGGTTATCTCACCATCCTTTGTCCATGGCCGGTCATCAGTCTTTTGTTGAACTACATTTCCCTTATTATTTCATGTAGGCAAGGTCAATCATTTGATCTACCCCCAAGGCTTTTGTTTGTCTTGTTTTTTTCCTTCATCCTTGTCTCCATCATCTTCTTTTTGCTTTTATCCATGGTATTTTATTGAACTACAAGGGCCCTGTGCATTCACATAGGCAAGGCTAATCTTTGATAGGCCCTTGAGCCCCTAGGTCTTTAGGCTATGTTAGTCTTGTGTCTTGTCTCTCTTATGTTGTGTCATCAAGTTATGCCCTTATCTAACTAGTTCATAACAAATTAGATTCACTTGTATCATGAGATTCAATCATTTTTGGAATATCCTGCGTCATATCAATCTTTTAGTTTAGTATCCATCTCTGGTCTCAATAGGATACATCCTTCCTAACAGACCTCATCAATCCCATCCATCCCCTTGATCCTATGACAAAGTACATTTTGAAATTGATTGCAATCTTTTGATAATTTTGGCTTTTGTTTATCATTTGAGCTTCCTATAATCACTTGTCAAGGCTGTTATGATCTATCATATCATGGTGTGTTTTGATCGAGAAACATAGGTGCATACCTTGATCTTTTCTTTGTTGCTATCTTCCTGGTTGTCCTGCGCAGTACCCACCAAGATTCCTGAGGTTTTGTGTTATGCAAGGGCATCCTTTTGTGCTTGTGGTTTTCCCACTGCCTGGCCTGACCAAGTTCTTCATGATTTTGGGGTGTTGGGATAGCCTTCTTGTCTGGTGTGTTTGTTTTATGCATTAGACACTAATCCCCCTTGGTTCTACATACCATGGTGCCTGGTGTCTTATGCTATAGCAAAAATTAGTGCTCCAAAAATAGAAAATCACATTAGGATTGCATTTCATGGTCAATTATGTTGCATTTCAGTATCTTTTCCTCCATCATTTTCATTCTTTTCATCTATTTGACATCTCAATCCAATCCTCATCCATTCAATCTAGCACAAATCATCTAATCACATCCTTGTTATTGTTCCCAACCTTGCTACAAGTCTTGATCCAATCATCATCATCATCGTCATCATCATCAGGATGTATCCCTCCCTATGCTTTGGTGTTATTTCAAGATGTATCCTTCCCTCATTAGAAACACTTTCATCATCATCATCGGGATGTATCCTTCCCTATCCTCATGATTTTGAGAGCACACCCGTGTTCTCTTGAATCCGCATGTCCTCTCGAGGGGGCATCCTCAATCCCTAATCTTCATCTTCACCCCCATCATCTTTCTTCCTAGTCACTCCTTTGATGATCGGGGCATCTTTCCCAATATAACCATCTTCTTTTGGTTATATGTTTTAATATTCTTTGAAAAGATGCTACTTTGTAACACCATCTCAAAGAGGGGAAAAATATAAACACCCAAATTTGGACACTTACATTTGTCCAAATTTATCCTTTTCGTCTAAACAGATCCTCTTATTTTCATTAATTGAGTAATATCGCTATTATTTAATTAATACCCTTAAATTCTTCTAAATCCCTAAGGTAGTTAGTTAATAATTAAATACCTTACCAGGCTTTATTCCCCTTTTCCTCAAAAGAATTAAATAAATAATACATTTCTTTAATCCCTCACATGTCACATCCTCCATCACTTTTCCTTAATCCTAATCCACCTCCTAATCCCATCATTAGGAATGTGCACATGCCTAATCCATGATTAGGATGTGTCACATCCTCCAAATTTTTCAAGTTGGATCCTAATCTTCATTAGCCACTAACTGTCTTCTAATCTTTGATTAGCTAGTCTAATCAACCCCCTTTTAGTCAACTCTCCCCATCACCCAAGAAATTTTTAATTATTTTTTGTCTTCCCCATGTGAATTTAAAATTCACTTTTATTCCTTCAAAGCTCTCCTCTTCCCCATGTAGATCATTGAGCAGTCACATCAGTCACATGGGTTAGGAACCTTCCATTATAAGGACCTTGTCTTATCCACAAGGTACTTCCAATCATGTGAATTTAAAATTCACATTTATTCTCCCAACAACTTCTCTCATCCCCATGGTCTTCTCACTTGACACCATCACTCTCATCCCAAGGTACTTGCAAGTACCTCCACATCATATGTCCTTTTCCACATCACCTGTCCTCTTGACATCTCATATTCCTCCACATGGTAGGATGTGAGGGATTGTGAGTCCTCAACTCACCATTGTCCCCCATCTTGTCCATGTTGGCTCAATCTTGATCATCCATTTCTCTAGAGAATTCTCCCTTAAAATGAAGAATTTCTCATTTATTTGCTCATTAGACAATCACATTTTCATTCAACAACTTTCAAGCTCTCCAACATTCAAGAAACTTCAACACTCTTGCATTCTCCTTCAAGCTTATCCACCATTATTGCTTTTTCAAGCTACACTTATCAAAATATCCACTTGAATCATTTGAGTCTCCATCAAATCCTCATCATTTTTCATATCATTTTAGATCATTTTCCATCAAGGAGCACACATTATTGACAATCAAAGGGCCTGATAGGCTGTCGTTAGGTCCCATTACTTTAGAAGATAAAATTCAATATGTCGACCGGGTAGTGTTCAAGGCAATTTGCAATAGAAGAAGTCTGGAGTATCTCCCTTAGATTTTCTAACTTTTTAGAACAACTAATATTAATTCTAACCTAAGGCCATCTAACTATAAAACTGTAAAGAAAATTATCCTAAGAAAGCAGGAAATATTTAAACTAAAAAGCATAAAAAAACTAATTTAGAAAGCATGACAACTAAATTAGAAAGCACAAAAACAATTAAACTAAGAAAATGATAAACTATGGAAGTAGAAAAACTTATAAACAATCCATAAAACATCTTCTTTAATAGTAAATATTCTGAACAGTTAACAACAAGAAACTACAGAAGTAAAAGGCAACAAATACTTTAGAACTTAGATTTCACGACAACGAACTCGATAAGTCTCTATAGAATAACAATATAATGAGGAAAAACTCTTATCTACTTAATTTATCTCCCCTCAAGTGGCCAACTTGTGGGTTAACACGTTCTTTCTTAGGTCACATGCATAGTTAATTCAAAAATGCTTCTATTAACCATAATTATCATCCATAACTCATAACTCAGAAATTTAGACAACAATCTCTTTATTCATAAACTTTGGAAAATATTTTGACAGTATAACATTACTTTTGTCACTGGATATTTTACTTATGGAGATTACGTCTTTTATAGAAAAACTCTAACTAAATCCTATATTTCAGATGGTATAGATACCCTATTAAAATATCTAAAATGGATCTCCAAATAATTCATATTTTTTTAAAACCCATTACAACAGTATTAAAGAGGTTCAAATCGAGCCATGAATTTTTTTGACTCAAAGCATAACAAAAATTAAAACTTTAAAGAGTAACTATATCTTCGGTCCATCACCCTAAAGTTCCAGATCATATTTCTAGCATACACCTTCAACCTATTATGGAGCACGTGCTGGTTGCATGCTTCTAATCTACAACTTGATGACCAATTATAATCTACAAAACACTTAAAATAACCCATTAAATTTGTATTGGCAAAATACTTCAAGAAATCAAAAGAAATAAAGTTTGTACAATTTCTCACTAAAAGTTAAGCAATTATTTCTCCTAAAATTTAATTAATTGGCAAAGGATAGGGATTTGCATCTATGAAATAGGTCTTTATGGTATTATTATGATGAGGTTATTTTTACCTCATCATTTCCTCCCCTTCCTAATTCCTGGTAGGTCCTCCTATCCCTTGTTTATAACTCTATCCTCTGTTCCATTCTTCATATTTTGCACTAAGATCATACAGATCCCTTGTTGTTACATCAAAGTTTATAGGTGCATAGTGGAAGCGTCTATGAAAAGAAACTTCCCCTTTCCATTCACTGAAGATTCTATCATCTTGATCTATATTAACATGGAAAGCAGGGGCTAGATAGAGCAATAAGGAAGGTCTATACCTTATCCCTATCCATTTTGTTCTGAGATCTTCCAAGATTTTAGCCAAGGCATCTGCTCTTCTGAAGGAGCATCTGATGCTAAGAGGAGAGATTACCTCTCTTTTCTCTAGATAGACAGGTAATGGACTGTACCTCTCTTCACATGTGTGTCAGGCCCTACCAACCAATTTATGCCCCTGATCCATGAAGTGATTATAATAGACTCGAAGGATTTCATCATATATTTCTTTGATTCTTTCATCTAATAGAAGAGCTACAAATGCTTTCTTGAAAGTTGCAGGTCTACTATTTGGAGATCTCATTTGAAGTCCCACACTTTTCTCTGCTTGGGCATATTCCCTGGTATGTTCTTGCCAATAGATTTGATTCCGCATAGTAGAGAACAAAGATCTTAATTGCATTTCTCCCACAAAAAGATTAATAAAGAAATCAGTATGCTTTTCTAATAGAAGATCATGAGTAAAGAATTCACAGAGCATGTCTTGATCTTCAAGCTTTGAGTTTTCAAATATCTTAACAAATTATTTGTCATTTGGTTCATGAGGCTAGTCATTATAAATTCTGAGCAATTTCCATCTAAAGCATTGTTCATTTAAAAAAATTGAATACAATCTTGATGGTCTTCTACAAGATAAAAAAAAATCTGCTATATGATATGCATCTTGTTTCCCCCTATAGGATTTGTGAAATGCTTCTTTTAACAACACTATTTCCATTTTTAATCTATTATTTTCAATCTGTGCATTCCTTAGGAAATAGCACTGTTCCATCCATTTCATTAATAATGGATGAATCTAAATTTTGAACCATTCAACCGTTGGTTTGGTTTGAACTTCTTTGGATTCCATCATTGGTTTACTTGTGCTTTCTTGCAAATCTTGCTCTAATTCCATAATTCTACTAAGAGAAGCATTTAATTCTTCTTTCTGTCTTTTCTTCTCTTCCTCAAAGGCTGAAAACATAACATAAATTTTTCTTTTAAATCTTGAATTTCTTTATTTAAGCCATCTCTGTGTACCCTGTTCTCTTGATGACAACTCTGAATTTGTATTTGCAATTCACTAATGAATGTATTTTTTCCCTGTACCTTCAATTTTAAATCCTAAATTTCTTGATCCCTTTTGCTTATTATAGCCATGTGTACCATTATTTCTTCTTGTTGGGATTCCATATGTTCCTTATTCTTGTGCAACTGACTTCTTGGCTCTTCAATTTCTAATTTCAATTTTCCAATTCTACATTAATGTTTTCAATTTCAACTATTTCAACAACTTTATTGGTAACTGGAGATGAATTTACTAACACACTATCATCAGCCTCCATAGGAAGTGGAGATTGTCCCATTCCCGTTTTCTATTTTTCTTGGTCAAGGGATTCTTCTTTAGACACTAAATGAGAATGTACTTCAACAAAAATTTCTTTCTCCAAGGATTGATGATCTGCTCATCAATTTCCAAGGGTTTGTTTTTCTTTTTGGATTTTGACTTATTCCCTCTACTCTGCACTAGGGTTCATATAGATTCAAAGGATAATCATTTACTTCACCTTAAAGGAGGAGTATCCTGATAAGTTAAAATTATGGGAGAATTTTGATAAGGAAGAATTGTCCTTCGTTTCCTCTTCTTAACAAGATTACTGTCAACATCTGGATTTATTATCTCAACATCTTCTGACTGGCCTGGGGTTTCAAACTCATTTTTAGATTCTAGCACTTCCTCACCAAGAATGGTGGGAATTTTGGTTTTAGGAGCCTTAGGGTCCTCAGGGGAAGTTGCTCCTGAAGGTGAAGCAACTTGTTTTGAAGATTCTCCTAGTTCTAGTTTCCTTCCTTGTGTAGACTTGTCAAACTTCCCCAAAAAATTTTCCCATTTGCTTCTAGGTTTGTTACAAAAATGATATTTGCAAATTAATTGAATTAACCCATGATGCTTTAATGGCCCTGAACTAGTTTTATATCTTTCTATCAAAGAATTAATATAATCATTCAAAAAGTGAGGCAAATTAACCCTAAGAGCAGAGTTTTCCTTCCCATGCCGCAAATGTATTAACATGCAGAATGCGGGTCCTACAACAATAGTAAGTTGGCCTTCACAAGTAAAATACTTAATAATACATGCAATTGCAGTGCCCCAGGGTTCTAATATAGAAGCTCATTGAAACCCCTTATTTTTTCCCCTAGTACTGATAACTATCATGGGCCGAGGGTCCCCTTGTCTAAGAAACAATTTTGATAATTTATGATATGTTATTTGTGTTGTTTTTGATATTCTATTGCCAAAATTTTCTAACCCTAAAAGAGAAGAGATAATTTTTGGGCTCACCTTAAAACACTTCCCATGTAGTGTCACCTGACCATTAGAGTAATTTTCTGTGAATGCGTTCACCAACTTTTCGTTATATCCTTCAAACTTTCTAATAAAATCCAACCAACTGACTTCCTCAAACAACCCAGAAATGTTACTTAACCCCAACAATTTTTCTACAGAAGCTAACTCAGATTTCTTCTTTGTACCACCCATTTTCTATCTTGTCTCTACCATCCTGCTGAAAATTCAATAATGCTTGAAACTTGCGCACATATATTTTTGAAAATATGATCAAATTGTGATTACTTATTCTACCTTTACTTGGAGCTTACTATGTAATAATACCAATTGGCATGAAGGGCCGCAAAAAAGTACCGTACTTAGCAATTAATCACCAAGTGGCTCAATTTACTAAATTGGAAAAGGAAACTCATGCCAACAAATTATATTTTATTCAAAAATAACTACTTATTTAAAGCAAAAATTTGTACTCACATTCTTTGATTGCTTGAAAATATCATGTACCTTTACTGATTTGATAGGATGATGCAATGGTATTGGATGAGGTGATGACTTAGTTATTATGACATGAGTGAGGAAGCTTGCGGATGACGAAGTCATTAATGAAGACAAGCTATCATGGAAACTTTTATTTATAATGGAAAAAGAAAAACTTTAAAGAAAAGGAGTGTGTACCAATGTATGATAATCAAAGCATTGAAGAAAATTTGAAATTTTCATAAAGAGGTGGTGGAACGAAATGATAAATGGATAAGTTCCAGAGCAAACAAAAGTGTACATGGTTGAAACTTGCAAGTAAGTTCCGGAGCACGTGGGAGGCATGCATTCGAAACAAAGAAGGTGGATAAGTTCTAGAGCATCACTGAAAGATGTAGCCAGAATGGTAACCAAATGAAAGTTCTGGAGCATCGTCGAAAGATGCAGCCCAAGCAGCAACCAGATGAAGGTTCCAGAGCATCGTTGAAAGATGTAGCCAGAGCAACAACCAAATGAAGGTTCCAGAGCATCGTCAAAAGATGCAGCTAGAGCAGCAACCGAATGAAGGTTCCAAAGCATCATCGAAAGATGTAGCCAGATCAGCAACCAAATAAAGGTTCCAGAGCATCATCGAAAGATACAGCCGAAGCAGCAACTGAATGAAGGTTCCAGAGCATCGTCGAAAGATGCAAATAGAAAGAAGAAAAATGGTGGTCACAAATTAGCTCAAACTTCAGGAGCTTACATCATTCTACAAGAACATCCTTCTAACATGGTGGGTTGAAGAGCAGGTTCCAGAGCATTAGGCGTTCAGACCGTCAGGTTTCAGAGCACTGGACAACTGGACCATCAAGTTTTGGAGCATCTTGGAAAGGTGCTCTAGAAGTTGTTATTCCTTCATAAGAAGTCCTACAAAAAGGAAACACGTGTTAAGTCCGAAAATGAAAATAAAAATTAATGAGAAATTCTTTGAAAGAAAATTGGTACACATGTATTTTTATTACATCTTTTCATCATTTATTTATATATATATATTTTATTTTTATTTTTATAATTTTTTTTTTACGTAATATATTTATTAAATCATGTAGACTCTGCCTTGGCAGAATCAATGCATTGGATCTCTCCCTGCATTTCTACCAATTTTGTAAATTCTTCTTTGTTAACAGGCTTATGGTAGATACACATGCGATGACCGTTAACTAAGAGAGTTCATGAATCACCATCAATGGGTTTTAGCTAAACTGTGCCATTCGCGAAAACTTCAAAAATTTCATATGGCCCTAGCCAATGAGTCTTGAGTTTTCCTTTATGGTCTTTATATCTTGAATCAAATAGCAAGGCATAGTTACCATTATGGAACTCTCTCTCTTTAATGTGTTTGTCATGCCAAAATTTTTGTTGATGTTGAACTAGCTTAGTTTGATGGACAACATCTAAATAAAGCTCATCCAACTCACTAAACTGTAAAACTTATTCTATTTGAGCTTGTTTCAGATCTAGACCCAACTCCATAGTTGTATGTAGGGTTTGGAGTTCAAACTCAATGGGGAGAAGAGGTTTCTTCCCAAAATAAAGCTCATAGGGGCTGAATCTAGTTGTGGATTTCCATGTTGTATTGTACGCCCAAACGACTTCAAGCAATTTCCTGGCCCAATCTCTTCTTCTTGAAGAGATTGTTTTTGTCAATATGTTTTCTAACTCCCTATTAGTCACCTCTACTTGACCATTTTCTTGAGGGTGATAAGGGGATGACTTCTTATGACTCACTTGAAAATGGTTTGTAAATGCCAAGAGAACTTTGGACATAATTTGGGGTCTCTAATCTATAACAATAGTTTGGGGGGCTCCAAATCTAGGAAAATTTTTATTATAAATAAAATCAGCAACATGCTCTTCTCTGGAAACTCGTAAAGCTTGAACTTCTACCCATTTTGTCAGATAATCGGTACAAACTAATATGTATTCTTTCCCTTGAGAGGAAGGATCTATGGGGCCAAAAAAATATAACCCCCATTTTTCAAATGGTTCCAAAGCTTCTTGAGGCTACAAAGGAATTTTTTTAGAAGCAGTTGGTCTTCCTACTCTTTGAAATTCATCACAACGATGAACATAGTTTTTAATGTCTTTATGCATTGAAGGCCAATAATATCCAACACCTAAAATTTAATGAGTTCTTTTTGTAGAGTAATGACCCCTAGAAGGATCATCATGACAGGCCGTCAGAATACTGTAAGTTTCATTAGCCCTGACACATCTTCTTAAAACCATATCAAGTCCACAAGGGAATAAAATCCCATTAATCCATTTAAATGGTGCACTCTCTCGAATAAGTTGCTTCCTTTGTTTTGATGTAAACCCTGGGGGTACTTTAGAGGTAGCTAAATAGTTGGCAATATCAACAAACCAAGGAGTCTTTGTAGAGATGGCAAATAGATTCTCATCTGGAAACTCATCTTGCGCAGGTGCATGATCACCCTCTTCTTCTTTGATTCGAGACAAAAATTTTGCCACCTCGTTAAATCTCCCTGGCTTGTCAAGTATTCTCACATTGAACTCCTAAAGGAGTAGCAACAATCTCATTATTCAACCATTAACTACATGTTTATTTATTAAATATTTTACAGCTGAGTGATCTGTATAGATTGTAACCTTATATCCTGTAATATAATGGAATAAATTTTTAATGGCATGAACCACAGCCAAGAGTTATTTTACTGTCGTCGTGAATTTTCTCTCAGCAGATGTCAGGTTCTTACTAATGAAATATATGGAATATTTACCCCCATCTTCATCTTCTTTCCCCAATACTACACCAATTACGTCATCTGAAGCATCGGTATAAATGTGGAAGGGAAGACTCCAATTTGGCCCACACAATACAGGAGCGGAGACAAGCTTCTCCTTTATCATTTCAAATGATTGTTGACACTCAGATGTCCAATTAAACTCCACATCTTTTTGGAGAAGAGAAAACATAGGAGCCGCTATCTTACTAAAGCTTTCTATGAACCTTCTATAGTATCCAACATGCCCAAGAAAACTTCAAACATCTATTTGTGTTTGAGGAATAGTCAGTTGTTGAATGAATTCAATTTTTTTGGGATCAACCTTTATTCCTTCTGAGGAAATATGATGACCTAAGACTATTCCTTGTTCCACCATTATTAAACACTTTTCATGCCTAAGGGACAGTCGGTTATCCTCACAAACATCTAAAACCCTGTCTAGGTTTTGAAGGGATTCATCATAAGTTGACCCATAGACTGTGAAAATCATCCATATAGACCTCTACAAAGTCATTGACAAGTGCTGCAAATATGGCCAAAATGGCCCTTTGAAAAGTCATCGGAGCGTTACAAAGTCCAAAAGGAAGAACTCGGTATGCAAATGTGCCCCATGGACAAGTAAACGTTGTCTTGTCTTGGTCTTCTGGTGCTACCTAAATTTTTTTATAACCACTAAATCCATCTAAAAAGGAGAAATATTTCCTCCCAACCAAGTTGTCCAAAACCTGGTCAACAAATGGTAAGGGAAAATAATCTTGAAAAGTGGCTTTATTGAGTTCCCTATAATCTACACAAATTCTCCACTTCCCCTTTTTCTTTGGTACAACTACCATAGGTGACACCCACTTACTATCATAGATAGGATAAATAAATCTTGCATGAAGGAGTTTCTCAATCTCAATTTTGACAAGATCCTTTAATGTAGGATTGAGTCTCCTCTGTGGTTGACGTACATGTATTATATTAGGATTAGTGTAAAGTTGATGTGTAAAACACTCAGATGAATTCCCATCATGTCTGTATAGTCTAAAGCAAAATATTTAGACCATTTTACCAACACATTAAATAATTTATCCTCTTATATTTCTGTCAGCCAGCTATTAACATTCAAGGTTTTTCCTGGTAGCAACCTATTGTTTTTGTTCCTGGATAGGCCGAAGTGATAGTATGTATCGGGCATAGCAAGGTGTTGAGAGGACAACTATGAGGTATAAGTCGGTGGAATCTTGTAATATCATCAAAGAAATAGCTCGTTCTAGGAATCATATTGGCCAAAGGACAAGGAATTCCTATGGTAGTATAATTTTGTTCCATCCCACTTATATCAATCGATTGTCCCAAAATTTTGGTATATCCTCCATTACCTCTTCACTCAAGCCTATAGCAAGGTGTGATACTTCATTTACTAACTCATCCTCTAATTCATCTACATGTTGTTTAATCACTACCATGGCCAACAAGGCCAAACTGTCTTGACCACTAGAATCTTCTAGTTTGTCAACCCAAACTTTATTATGTTCAGTGGGTAACAGGAGGATATAAGAATAAATTTTTACTATCCGGACCATGTGAAATGGTCATTCCTCCTTCTTGACAATCA
The DNA here is from genome assembly GCA_007258455.2 of Sequoia sempervirens. Classification (NCBI taxonomy): domain Eukaryota; kingdom Viridiplantae; phylum Streptophyta; class Pinopsida; order Cupressales; family Cupressaceae; genus Sequoia; species Sequoia sempervirens. Next base: position 681,246,455 of record VDFB02058242.1, read on the forward strand.
ATTTTAGCTGTGATAGTAGCCAACCATGGCCTTTCGAGAATTATTGGATAGCTATCTTTGGGTGTAAGTGATTGGATTATTTGGAAGTCAACTGGATATTCCCATCCATCAACTTTGACAAGAACATTTTTAATAACACCCTTTGGAATGGCTATAGACTAATTTTCCATCTATAAGACTGTAGTTGTGGGACATAAATCAGTAAGAATTAATTTTTCCATCACATCCATAGTCATTAAATTAATAGCTACTCCTAAATCTAGTAATGCATTAGGTATTGCTACCTCATTAATTGTAACAGTTATTAGTGGACTCCCAGGATCATCATATTTTGGAGCAATAGTCTTTCCAGAAAAAAGTAAGCTAAATAGCCATCAATGTGCACCGTGTTTATTTTCTTTGGTTTCCTTCTCGGATTTATAATACACAATTGTTTGATCAATTGATTCAACTCAGGGATTTCCTTTATTTCTTGCAGCAACAAAACCTCTATTTGCAATTGTTTGATTACCTAAATTAATGCAGTTTTAGAGGCTAACAAAATTTTTGGAGTATCTTTTGGAGTTGTCAATTTCAGATGCTCCAAAAATGGTGCTTGAGTTTTCTCCTTTGGAGGGGTATCCTTACTAAGTTCAGTTAGAGACTGAACTTCCTCCTCACAAGGTAAATCAACAACTCTTGATGCTGAAGGAGGCTCAGTATTATTTGTGGATGCGGTATAGTTGGATGAAGTATCCTTCTCAAGATTTTGAGGAATAGGTTCATCCACTACTTCCTCGATGGTGGGCAATTGAAATGTCCTACCAGAACGTAACTGAACATTTCCACAATGAATTGCATTAAGTCTTGTGACATTATCTTGTTCAGTAGTATATACCATAGTATTCTATCAATTGTTCTTAGGATTGGGAAGTGGTTGCATTGGGAGTTGAGGTTGATTTATTTGCTCATTCTGAGGAGGATTTTGAGGTGGTGGTAACAAATTCTATTGTTGATTCCTCCTAGGACTAGTATAAAATTGATTCTGTCCTTGATTCCATTGGGAAGCAGTATGTTGTGGGTACCATTGTGGTTGTGATTGTTTTGGCCACTGTTGAGTTCCCCATGATTGACTTGCCCATTCAGGAGGTCCCCAATAAGGAGTTCCCCAATTAGGTTGTGGAGGAAGGGGTTGATTCCAAGATGGAGTCCATTGATTACTAACCCAATTATTTTGTGGTCTCCATGCAAGGTTGGAATTCTGCCCATAAGAGAAATTACCTCCTTGGTACTGGTTTAGCACATTTATTTCTTCTTCAACCTAAGCAATTTTTTTCGTAGTATTCGTAAGATCAGTAAGAAGCTCACGCTAGTTGGTAGGATGGTTTTTCTCATAGAGTTGACAAACATTAACCTTGTCTAAAAGACACTCACGTAAAAGATGTTTGTTTCGATACCTAGGACAATAGATTGACAAAGTATCAGGGTTACGTGTCTTTGCTTGTATGCCATCCAATGTAGTGTTCAATTGAACAAGTATGTATGTCTTAAGATTTTCTATTTCTTCTCGGAGCTTTCTTATCTTGTTATTCCCTCTAAAAAGATTTTTTTTTTGGATTCCTCCATGAGTACGTGAGAAATTGTGACACAAATCACATATGTCCTCAAGGGCTAACTGAGACATGTCACCTTTTCCCAATAGATCAAGACTTCTTCTTGGGTCGTCATCAAGTCCCTTAAGAGATATAGTCTTGAGAATCTCAACACGAATAGCCATTTCTCCACATCGTTTAGATAAGAAAAGAAACCTATCTAAATAGTCCTCTAGAATCTCATCCTCATTTTTCCTAATTTTAAATAGATCTTCCTTACGATCACTCACCCTAAAATAACTTTGATATTTATTCAAGAAAATAGTCAACATTTCCTCCCAAGATGTAATACTTCTAGCTAACAGTCCCATAAGCCAACGCATGGCCAAATCCTTCAAAGTAGAAGGAAACAACTTCAATTTCTGGTTATCATTTTTATAGTCATAGGTTTGACAAAGGACCTTGAATTCAAAAATAAATTGGTTTGGATCTTCTGAGGATAAACCGCGGAAGGTTGGAAGGAAAGTTGGAGAAATTTTTTTCATCATAGTATCATCATTTGCATCCAGAGTAATAGGATAAGTGAACGTTCGAGGTGGTGGAGGATCATTGTTATTATGGTTGGCATCATTATGGTTGACGTCATCCCTACGATCTCCAATGATGTTAAGAGGAATGTGCTCCTCAAGAATAATTTCCTTGACCACAGGTTGTGCTATAGGATGTTCTTTAGGAAAATAATGGAAAGCCTCTAGTGGATTAGGCTCGAGTAGTTCGTCAATAGAGTGGTCTTCTGAGCCTTGGGCCTCCCTATGAATGATTGGAATGTATTTTGGGGGGTTCTTTGGTATAAATTGTTTGTGAGGGCCTCTTTTCCTAACCATGTAGAAAAGGAAGCCAAAGATGGTATTTTTGGCCTAAAAGAGGTATTCAAGGCTTAACACTCAAGCAATAAAGCTAAAGTATCCCCAAAAACAGCCCCAAAAAGTGATAGTCTGTCATTAGGTTCCATTAATTTAGAAGATAAAATTCAATATGTCAACCAGGTAGTGTTCAAGGAAATTTCCAATAGAAGAAGTCTAGAGTATCTCCCTTAGATTTTCTAACTTTTTAGAACTAATATTAATTCTAACCTAAGGCCATCTAACTATAAAACTGTAAAGTAATCCTAAGAAAGCATGAAATATTTAAACTAAAAAGCATAAGAAATCTAATTTAGAAAGCATGACAACTAAATTAGAAAGCACAAAAACAATTAAAATAAGAAACTAATAAACTATGGAAGCAGAAAAAATTATAAACAATCCATAAAACATCTTCTTTAACAGTAAATATTCTTAACAGTTAACAACAAGAAACTATGGAAGTATAAGACAACAAATACTTCATAACTTAGATTTCATGACAACAAACTTGATAAGTCTCTACAGAATAACAATATAATAAACAAAAACACATATCTACTTAAGTTATCTCCCCTCGAGTGGCCAGCTCACAGGTTAACACATTTGTTCTCAGCTCACATACATAGTTAATTCAGAAATGCTTCTATCAACCATAATTATCATCCATAACTCATAACTCAGAAATTTAGACAGCAATAGATCTTTATTCATAAACTTCAGAAAATGTTTTGATAGTATAACATTACTTTTTTCACTGGATATTTTAGTTCTGGAGATTACATCCTTTATAAAAAAACTCTAACTAAATCCTATATTTCAGATGGTATGGATAACCATTGAAAATATCTAAAACAGATCTATGAATAACTCATGTTTTTAAAACCCATTACAATAGTATTAAAGAGGCTCAAATTGAGCCATGAAGTTTTTGAATCAAAGGATAACAAAAATTAAAACTTTAAAGAGTAACTATATCTTCGATCCATCACCCTAAAGTTCCAGAGCATATTTCCAGCATACACCTTCAACCTGTTCTGGAGCACGTTCCGGTTGCATGCTTCTAATCTGCAACTTGATGACCAATTATAATCTACAAAACACTTAAAATAACCCATTAAATATGTATTGGAAAAATACTTCAAGAAATCAAAAGAAATAAAGTTTGTACAATTTCTCACTAAAAGTTAAGCAATTATTTCTCCTAAAATTTAATTAATTGGTAGAGGATAGGGATTTGCATATATGAAATAGGTCTTTATGGTATTATTATGATGAGGTTATTTTTACCTCATCAGGGCCAACCAAGGTATCAACTTGAACAAAGGTATATCTCTTGTTTATCTTTTATTTTGTTTGAGTTCAATGTAGCCTAATCATTGAGGTGTTAAGTGTTGTTTCTTTCTTTGCATTCTCTATTTTGCATCACTTAGGATAGGTTAACTGCAATGATCACATTGTGATCAACTACTGAATTGGTCACCACAATTGGAGTATAATTACTCCGCTAAACTAGTGACATATTCTTGGAACAAAGTCAAACCAAATAACCACATGATTAGATAACAATTTTATATATGACAATACCCGAAGCCTTGAAAATATTGCATTAAAATATTCCCACGTAACATCTCCACCATTTACTTCTTACTAGCATCCTCATACATGATTTATTTCAAACCCACTATTATATTCAAGCATTTACATCCATTCATTGAATCAATGAGAAAGAATAGAGCAGTACATCTATTGGAAACCAACAAAGACAAATAAGATAACCATTGATTATATTATTCATAGTCTATATAACCTGTACATAGGAGAGTAACATGTAGAAAGTTTATACTATTTTGATATATGTATTATCGCTATCATTATCAAAAAACCATATAAATATTGACTGACTTTATCCCTAAAACATATTACCAAATAGTTCAGTATCCATTTTGGTCTTTGTATATGACCCCTTCAAAGAAAAAATATCCACTAACCCCCCATGTAATCAACCTTGAAATCCCTTTTATAAGACAAGGGAGCAACAAGCATCAGGTTGAATTACACTTACATTTCAATTTCATTTCAAAATGAATTTCACTAGAAAGTGAAAATATTCCCCAATCAGTTACAAACAATCATTTCTAGAACAAGGGAGAGAAAAAGGAAAAACTCCAAAAAGTCATTAGTCAGAGAAGACCCACCAGTCTTCAAAATGTGTCATTGTCACAACATCGAAAAAATGCAAGTTTACACTAAACCAGGAAATGTCACCATCAACACCGAAGGCATAAATAAGCAAAGACCCACATCACAACATACCATACAAAGAAAGTAAGTTAACACAAAGGACCAAACATTGAGCACCAACTTAGAGAGGGAACGAGGTGCTACTTTTCCTTGTCAGCAACAAAGTAAGTATGCCCGCTCAGTGTCCTTATTGAAAGTGGCGTAGCCATCACCACCTCATCCTTAGAATCAATCAAATTGACCATGTCCATGAGATACTGGCGGTAACATGAATTAGTTTCAACTCCACTGTGAAAAGAATCATCCAAGACCTCAATGGGAGAATGATGACATCCCATATAAGCCCAGTGATACTTTTTCTTTCTGGCAGCTTCCCTCTCAGGCCTATCAATTTTCTTCTCCTTTCCTTTGGAAAATTCGTCTGAGATACTTTAGCTTCTTAGATGATAAGCATGCTTGAGAACACCCCTTGCAGACTTTTTGATAACTCTTGTTTACTTCTTCAAAGTCACAAGGACTTTAGGCATATCTCATTCACTTTGGGGAGAATCACCCTGAGACTCAAGAGGGTTGAGTCTCTTGGACCTTCGAACCAAGCTGACAGACATACTTACCTTACCCATTTCTTGACTAAACAACCTATCAAATTTCCTTAGGACAAAGACACCACCCAATTTAGAAATAACAAGCTTGAATTTTGTAATTACTTAAGAACACTTTACACATTCACTCCCAAACTCTTAATTCTCACAAATAGAAAATGGTGAGAATAACAAGTAGGTGATCTTCATTAAATAGAGCAATTGGAGAGTGTTTGCATTAATTTTCCAAGAAATATTGTCTGAGAGCGATGGCAATAAATTACCTTGATTTTGAACCTCAGTCATTGATCATACCTTGAAGTGAATCAATGGAGAATCAATTAGGATGATTAATTATGAAAAAATTAAACGCATGTGTTTGATGCTTCTCCATAATTATAAAACTCAAGTGAGATAAACATTCACTTAGTTTGCATATTAACCACATGCTTAACGTCTAACCAAACATGTCGTGTCACATTTACCCACTCGCTTGAGGGAAATAATTTACTTGCAATTTATCACAATAAGACAGTGGGGAGTGATCATGATTTAACTTCAAAATATTAGTCTATACTTTTCCTTACTTCAATTTTACCTTCCCACGTGTACCAACACCTAAAAAATTTGACAACCATAAAAATACTTCCCAAATTTCATATGCGTGCCCAATAATTAGTTTTAAATTAGCACCATTTTTATCTTATAACAGTCTTGACCAATATTTTAGCAGCACCTTATCTCCACCAAAATCCATTTGATCCTTTGAAAATTTTCACGTAGAATTTTCCCAATGAAAAACATGGGACACAAGTGAGCCCTTCACGGGATGGCGGGGAGTGGTCAGGATCAACCCATGTCACCTGCCATTAGTCGTTGACCTCTATTCTTAAAAAAAACACGCAATCTCCAAAGCCTGGTGGGTCCATCCATGGAGTGATAGATGTCACCCTACCTACTAGCCCGTGTGATTATTTCTCTTTGATGCACAAGATGAACGGGTGTGCGGGGAACAATCCTAATGAAAACACATGTCGCAGTGCATATCATTGATCTTCATCAAAGCTACGCATGCTGGCCTTTTGGGAGCACTAGTCCCACTGGATGACATGACACATGACAACTACCCACTAGCTCATTCAAATATATTAATGAAAATCAAAATGAAATGGGAATGCAGGGAATGGTCAAGATTCACCTGCGATGATCAAATGGTCATCTCAAAACTGAATCTGTACATGCCGCAAATGTTAACTTTAAAAGGGGGCCACTACTAGGTCGACGAAAAATTAACCCTTAGCCAAGAAAACTTAAGACTTAAGGTGTTTAAAAAAATGAAATTCAAGCCCAACCATAAGAAAATTAAGCGTTGATAAGGCATTTGGTGACCGAAAAACCTAAACCTAGGGTGCCAGTGAAAATAATGATTTTGATGGCATAATTGATGACTAGGAATAACAAGTCAATGCAAAAATAGAATGCCCAAGGTTTTTTTTTTTTTAGGTTCGAAGGTCAATTTTGAAGTGTTTTAGTAACACAACCCTAACATGATGATGAGGAACACAACCCCAAGCCAAAAACGGGGGTCCAAGCAAAATACTATAAAATTTTAAAATGGAACCAAGAGAATTTTTTGAGGGGTTCCATCAGTGGATCTTGTTGGGGACACATGCCTCTTGCAGGCATGGTAAGATCCCAGAATTGTGGGTGAAGCAAACCAAACAAAGAAGACAGAACCAAGACAACCAACATATATACAATTTCTACATAGGCCACAAAGACCTAAACCAAGAGATCCAATCTCCATATTTTCTGAAGTCTTCCCCTGAGGTGCAAATTTTTAGTATGCACCTAACCAAGCTTCAATTTCACTTGGTTGCCCCAGGCCACTAAACTTTGGGCTGATACTCGCCTCTGTCAAAAACCTTATTTTCCACTATCTGTATCAAGCTAAAGCTGACAATATTCTCATGAATTTCCCATCCCCGAATCATCCCTATCACTAGTCCTAGCCATTATGAACTTATCATGGTTACCCTTATTTATGTCTGGCTGTGAATTGTGGTCAATTATTAATTGAAACACATGATTGATGGAGTATTCTATCTGACTTAACTTGCTTGACTATACTCCACCAAGTGATCATCCAACTGGACAGGGAAAATGAAACATTCATAATCCATTTGTGCACTATTAACATAAGGGGAAATACCATATTCATTTTGTGTAATGAGCAAGAAACATTCATATACATGATCTTATTCAAGCTAGTGTTCATATTCTTCAAAGCAATGTAAACCAATTATGCTGCCCAATGCTCCATTTTCTTGAAAAATTAATTTCTCAAATTCCATAGCACTGTTACCTTTACTTAAAACAAGATCATTCCCATAAAAGACATCATTCATATAATCCTAGATATCAAAGAAAATTTATTTTTCAGGATCACTAACACAATTTGATTCTTCCTTCCAGTTATCATTGTTTAAATTGAAACAACATTTTTCAAAGGATGGATCAACTAGTTCAAAATTGATATGATTAGTAGTAGGGTATTCAAATGCATCATTAAGTGATAGGTTTACTAACTCATATGTGCAGGACTGATGGCAACTTGAACATAGGTTTTGTTCCACCGAGTAGATTTTTTAATTTCCTTCCTTAGCAAGACTTTGGCTAAAAACAATCACGTTTGGATCTCTGTCATAAAATCTACACATCCCACTTTTGCATCATATAAGTAATCAGAAACAAAACCTTGCTGACTAGTATTACCAATCCCATTATTAAAATCATTCTCCAAATTCTGAGTATAGACATTTTTGTCTTCAAATTCATCACCAATTATATCATTAGGATGTTCCAATCCTAAAATAGTTAAACTGCATTGCAAGAATTCGTTATATGTAGCTTGTTCATCTACTGGTGAGGGAAAAAATTCATGAGCATTGTCATAGTCATATTTCTTAGGCAAGAAGGATGCCTTCAAGTTTTCTTCACAAAAAGATTCACATCTCTCATGAAAGTAACCAAGATTCTCATTTTCATTATCCTGGTTATCAACCTTTAAAGGTATATCAATAGTGTTTGCAAGTATGACAACATCATCATCCCTATTGTTATGCAGACCTTCATTCTCATAAACACCCTTATCCATTCTTTGGAAAAACTCTTGATCTTCATTAATAAGGTTAACACCCTTGCTATTCTGAGACCTCACCTTTTGTTCATAGTCATGTTTTTCTTCCTCAACAATTATGATCCAATCAATTATCTGATCAAAATCCTGAGGTTTCAATTTTATGGGAAAGGCACTAAGCGCTAGCTCATAAATGTCACATAATATGTCTATGCATATTGAATCTTCAGGTCATAACATTTTAGGCATTTTTAGCAAGGAACCCAAAAACCTTGCTAATAACTCATATGGTGATTCCTCCTTATACCTCTTTATGTTGGACAACCTCTGAATTAACACCTTATGATCACCATCATCTGAACATTGTTGAAGTCTATTCTGAATTTGTTCATGATCAATATGTTACATGAATGAACGAAATGAGAAATAAAAAATATCATCACATTGATCATCCTTTTTCATCCTTGTTTATTTCATCTTTATGATGTGTATCAGAACAACAAACACTTGCAGCTATATATCCCTTCATCATTGAGTATTTCATAGTGTTTTCAATATCCATATCAATATGATATGCTTGATGCAATGTTGTAGGTTCCTTATCCCTTATCAAATAACTCATTTTATTTCAAAAGCACAAAGATACACAATCAAACACTTTGCATCACTAGGTCTCAAGTATTCAGGAATATCTTTTATTGCTTTCATAAATATAAGGTAAAAAGAAGGAACCAACTCTTATCCATCTTGTTGGATTTCCCTAAATCCTTTTCTTATCTCATTTGGAATAATCCTTTCACCAAATTGTTCCACAAACGCTATCATAAAAGCATCCCATGAAGCTATAGAACATACTGGTAGATATGAGTATCAGTATTTGGCATCCTCTTTTAATGACTGAGCAAACAACTTCATGACAACATCCTCATAGTTTATCTCAAAATCACCCATCAAATCTATGAATGCATTTAGGTGTTTCAAAGCTAGCTCTAAATTTTTTGCTGTAAATTTTGGTAAGTGTTTCCTAATATAATCAGGTATCTTGTTAGGGAAACCTTTAATACCACCAAAACTTAATGGCTTATATCTCTCAATAGAGAACTTCTTTTGAGAGCACACTAGGAGTTGAATACCCAACATACTTTTACTTGATGTTTTACCAAGAAATACAAGGGAATAGCACATTTATCTTGTATCTTTATTTAAATTTCAAATATCAACTTCATAGTTGATGAGAAACTACCTTATCATAATTATAAATATGCAAAACTCAAATATACTCATGCCTTAAAGCTTTCTAAAAGGAAAATTTCATAAATAATCATACTTCTTCCACTCCATTTAGATATGTAGAATAACCGCCACTATTTCCTTCCCTAGTACTTTAATTCACTTAATTGGGAACAAAGTATTTCTTCCATATCTCTAAAAATGGCTTTCATACAAATTTATTTCTTCTTGCAAATCAAAATAGGGGAAAATACCTCGATATATTTGTAGATATTCTGAATTATGCTTTGTCAGGTTCTTTGCATAGAGTTGCCACCTCCTCTGTAGAGGATCAAAATTCAACAATATGAAGTTTCTTTCACCAGTTGATTTCACTTTAAGCTTCCTTTTCCTCCAACAATTTTCACTAGCACAGAGTTCTTCAAAATCGCCACCCACTTTTAGTGAGAAATTTAGTTTAGAACCTTCATGACTCTATCAAGGAAAAATGATCTACTGCAAAGGTTTTCTCAAATAAGTCCCCAACAGAGTCACCATAAGAACCAAACTTATTCTTACCACATACCTATGAACCTTTCGAGAATCAATTATTAGTAAGGGTAAGGATTGGCCAACACATAAGTAAGGGTTTTTAGGCCTTTACTTCACTTCAGGCTCTGTGAAACCCAGGAGGGTGTGGCATAGAAAATTGGACACTCTTGAGAAAAGAGACAATTTCATGCCTAATTAGACCTACTTTTGAGTACCTATACATTATTTATCCTTCAAAACAATATTTATAGGCCCCTAAAACCCATTATTTTTTATCTAGAGGCCCGTTTCACTTGAGAAATCACTTAAATCCTAACAAACAACATTCAATTCACCCATATCCCAAAAACCCACCTTCAAAAACCACTGGTGGGACCCATTCACCACCTTGGATGAATGAGTCCCCTCTGGTGGGACCCATTTGCCAAGGGTGTCGAATGAGTCCCTTTTGAGGGAAATTTCAATTTTGAGCAAGAATTCAATTAATTCAACTTAATTTTTGGTGAATGTCGGCCTCTTAGCTCTAAATAATGGGAAAATTAGGTGTTGATGCTTATAAATAATCATTTTAAATCATTTTTCAAATGCAAATTCTAAAGTTAAGTCTTCCACAACAAGTTTCACTAGCAAAGTTGAAGTTTTAGGGCAGCAAACTAGGGTTTTTGTAGTTATTGAAGATCACTTTTTGATCAAGATTCAACATTGCAAAGGGTTGATGATGGATGCGAATCATGGAGAAATCTAGGTTGAGGAGATGCAACTAGACATCAAATCACACCTAAAGACTTGTTTTCAAAGTGATTCCATCTTCCATTCCTTCTTTATCTTTAGATTAAGGTTTACATTTTATTTACATTCGATTTGCATGTCATTTTATCTTCATTTTTGATGTTTTGTGATATTTCTAGGGTTGAGGTCTTGCATCACTCAAATCACATTTGCATTTCTTATTCTAGCACAATAGAATAGGGTTTTTGACATACTTCAAACTTTCCTAGTCTTTAACACACTTAAGGGTAGGGTTTTATGCAGATTTTTACCCATTTAAGGTTTGATTACCCAACTAGGGGTTTGATCAAGGAAAACCCCGCATTAGACAAACAATTATAAGCTATTTTGTAGGAATTTTCAAAGATCACGATTCAAGTTTCTGTCAGAAAGGGTTATACAGGTGTCAAGGTGTAGAACAAAGACTTGAAATTATAGAAATTTGAAAGTGGACTAATTCGCCATGCATGGTGAATGAGTCCCTCCTAAGGTGAATTTTTGAGTTAGATGCAGATTCTGAAACCCAGTTGACAGAAAACAGTTTCTGGGAAGAAAATAGTTTCTGGACAGAAAACCCTAACTTGGGATTGATTCGGCCATGGTGGCGAATGAGTCCCAGTCAGCTCAAAAGTTAGAATTTCTAGATTTCTAGATTGCTTTCCAATCATTTTCAGCTTTGCAGGTGCACATATTCTGAAAACAACTTTCTGTTTAGTTTAATTTTCATTTTCATTCATCCTTTTAAACTTTTTGTAAACATCACTATGTTTTGAAACACTGCATATATCTTAGGTTTTGCATTCATAATTAGTCAATTACATTACTTAGTTGCATTTAGATAATCTCATTTAGTCTTAATCACATCATACATACATTAGATTGAGTGAACCATGTTGATTTTTAGAGAGGTTTATCTCTCTTCTTTTAGGTGAAACATCCTAAGAATACAAGAGCAGCCTAGAAACCTCATTCCTAAAAATTTGTGTGTGTATAGGTATCAAACATAGAATAAATAGACGATTCTCCTTAAATGTTTAATAGACACAAAACCCTGAAGATTTCGCTGACCTTCATGGAAGTTCCTAACTCAAACAAGAGAAATTGTAATTCATTAAGTTTCACACACACCCAAAAAGAGATTGACAAGTAAGTTGATTTTAATTTTGTAATCAGCTACTGAATTGGTCACCACAATTGGAGTATAATTACTCAGCTAAACCAGTGCCATATTCTTGGAACAAAGTCAAACCAAATACCCACATGACTATATAACAATTTTATATATGACAATACCTGAAGCCTTGAAAATATTACATTACAATATTCCCACTTAACATCTCCACCATTTACTTCTTACTAGCATCCTCATACATGATTTATTTCAAACCCGCTGTTATATTCAAGCATTTACATCCATTAATTGGATCAATGAGAAAGAATAGAGAAATACATCTATTGGAAACCAATAAAGACAAATAAGAAAACCATTGATTATATTATTCATAGTCTGTATAACCTGTACATAGGAGAGTAACATGTAGAAAATTTATACTATTTTTCTATACATATTATCATTGTCATTATCAAAAAACCATATACATATTGATTGACTTTATCCCTAAAACATATTACCAGATAGTTCAATATCCATTTTTCTCTCTCTGTATGACCCCTTCAAAGAAAAACCACCCACTAACCCCCCGTGTAATCAGGGCCTTGAAATCCCTTTTATAAGATAAGGGAGCAACAAACATCGGGCTGAATTACACTTACATTTCACTTTCATTTCAAAATGAATTTCACCAAAAAGTGAGAGTATTCGCCAATCAGTTACAAGCAATCATTTGTAGGATGAGGAGACCAAAAGAAAAATACCCAAAAATCATTAGTCAAAGAAGACCCACTAGTCTTCAAAAGGCATCATTGTCACAACATCAAAAACATGCAAGTTCACACCGAACTAAGAAATGTTAGCATCAACATTGAAGGCATAAATAATTAGAGACCCACATCCCAACATACCATACAAAGAAAGTAAGTTAACACAAAGGACCAAAAACCAAGCACCAGCTCAGAGAGGGAACAGGGTGCTACTTTTCCTTTTCAATAGCAAAGTATTCCCGCTCGACGTCTTTATTGAAAGTGGAGTAGCCATCACCATCTCATCCTCTAAATCAATCAAATCAATCATGGCCATGAGATACTGGCAGTAACCTGAATTAGTTTCAGCTCCACTATTAGAAGAATCATCTGAGACCTCAATGGTAGAATGATGACGTCCCATATAAGCCTGATGATACTTGTTCTTTCTCGTAGCTTCCCTCTCAGGCTTGTCAATTTTCTTCTCCTTTCCTTTGGCCAATTCCTCTGAGATAGTTTGGCTTCTTAAATGATAAGCATGCTTGAGAACACCCCTTGTAGACTTCTTGATAGGTCTCATTTTCTTCTTCAGAGTAACAAGGACTTTAGGAATATCTCATTCACTTTGGGGAGAATCACCCTGAGACTCAAGAGGTTTGAGTCTCTTAGACCTTTAGATTGGGCTCATAGAAACACTTACCTTACCCATTTCTTGACTAAACAACCTATCAAATTTCCTTAGGACAAAGACACCACCCAATTTAGAAATAACAAGCTTGAAATATGCAATTACTTAAGAAAACTTCACACACTCACTCCCAGACTCATAATTCTCACAAATAGAAAATGGTGAGAATAACAAGTAGGTGATCTTCATTAAATAGAGCAACTGGAGAGTGTCTACATTAATTTTCTAAGAAAGTTTTTGTGAGAGTGTTGGCAATCAATTACCTTGATCATGAACCTCAATTGTCGATCATACCTTGAAATGAATGAACAAACAATCCATCAGGATGATTAATTATGACAAAATTAAATGCATGCACTTGATGCTTCTCCATAATCAGAAAACTCAAGTGAGATAAACATTCACTTAGTTTTCATATTAACCACACACTTAATGTCTAACCAAACATGTCATGTCACATTTACCCACTCACCCATGGGAAATAATTTACTTGCAATTTATCATAGTAAGACAACAGGGAACGATCATGATTTAACTTCAAAATATCAACCCATACTTTTCCTTTCTTCAATTTCACCTTCCCAAGTGTACTAGCACTTGACAAATTTGATGGCCATAAAAATACTTCCCAAATTTCATATGCGTGCCCAAGAATCAGTTCTAGTTTATCATCATTTTTATCTTAGAATAGTCTCAGCCAATATTTTAGTAGCACCTTATCTCCATCAGAATCCATCTGAGCCTTTGAAATGTTCCATGTGGCATTTTCCCACTTGTCTGCTGAAAAACATGGGACACAAGTGGGCCCTTCACAGGATGGCAAGGAGTGGTCAGGATCAACCCACGTCACCTGCCATCAGTCATCAACCTCTATTCTTAAAAAACACACACTATCTCCAAAGCCTGGTGGGTCCCTCCATGGAGTGGCAAATGTCACCCTACCCGCTAGCCCATGTGATTATTTCTCCAAGTAATGCACAAGACAGACAGGCGCACGAGGAATGATCCTCATGAAAATATGTGTTGTGATGCATATCGTTGATCTTCATGAAAGCTACGCATGTTGGAATTTTGGGAGCACCAGTCACACTACTTGACATGACACATGGAAATCACCCGCTAGCCCATTTGAATATTTTAATGAAAATCAAAATGAAATGGGTATGTGAGGAATAATCAAAATTTACTTGCGATGATCAAATGGTCATCTCAAAACTGAAATCTGCACATGTTGCAAATGTTAACTTTAAAAGTGGGCCACTACTAGGTCGACATCAACTTAACCCTTAGGCAAGAAAACTTAAGACTTAAAGTGTTAAAAAAAATGAAATTCAAGCCCAACTGTAAGAAAATTAAGCACTGATAAGGAATTTGGTGACCGAAAAACCTAAACCTAGGGGGTCGGTGAAAACAACAATTTCGATGGCATAAGTGATGACTTAGACAACCAGAAACTGGGAACAACAAGTCAATGTAAAAATAAAATGCCCAAGGTTTTTTTTTTTAAGGCTCAAAGGTCAATTTTGAAGGGTTTTAGCAACACAACCCTAACACAGTGCTGAGGAACACAACCCTAAGCCAAAAACAAGAGTCTAAGCAAATACTACAAAATTTTAAAATGGAACCAAGATAATTTTTTGAGGGGTTCCATCAGAGGGTTTAAGGTTTCAAGGATTGAGGGTATAGGGTTGAGGGATTAGGGTTGAGGGTTTAAGGTTGAGGGTTTATGGGTTAAGGGATTATGGTTGAGGATTGAGATTTGAGGGATAACGGTTGAGGGTTTAAGGTTAAGGGTTGAGGGTTTAAGGAGAGAGAGAGAGTAGTAGCGATTGATTGAGCGAAAGGTATGTAGAAAGAGGGAGAGGGAAGATAGAGACAATTAGAGAGGGTAGGAGAGAGGGAGGGAGAGATAGTGAGGGAGAGAGAGGCGAGATAGATTGATAGATAGAGAGAGAGGGATTTAGGTTGAAGGTATAGGGTTGAGGGTCCAATGTATAAGGTAGAGGGTTGAGGGTTTAATGTATAGGGTAGAGGGTTGAGGGATTAATGATTTAAGGGTTGAGGGTTTAAGGGTTTAAGTGTCGAGGGATGAGGTTGATAGTTTAGGGTTGAGGAATTAGGGTTGAGGGTATAGGGTTGAGTGTATAGGTTTTAGGGTATAGGGTTGAGGATCCAATGTATAGGGTAGAGGGTTAAAAATTGAGGGTTGAGGGTATACGATTGAGGGATTAGGGTAGCAAGTGAGGGAGA
Source organism: Sequoia sempervirens (assembly GCA_007258455.2). NCBI lineage: Eukaryota > Viridiplantae > Streptophyta > Pinopsida > Cupressales > Cupressaceae > Sequoia > Sequoia sempervirens. Next base: position 681,262,219 of record VDFB02058242.1, read on the forward strand.
TATGGAGGGAGAAGTGAGATAGAGAGGAGAGAAGAGGGAAGGAGAGAGATAGATGGTGGTTTAGGATCCAATGTATAGGGTAGAGGGTTGAGAATTGAGGGTATACGGTAGTGGGTTGAAGGTAGAGGGTTGAGGGTATAAGATTGAAGGATTAGGGTGTAGGGTCCAATGTACAAGGTAGAAGGTTGAGGGTTTAATGTATAGGGTAGAGGGTTGAGGAATGGGGGATAGAGAGGGAGGGATGGAGGGAGGGAGAGATGGAGGGAGAAGTGAGACAGAGTGAAGGAGAGAAGAGGAGGGAAGGAGAGAGATAGATGAGGGTTGAGTATGTATATGGTAGAGGGTTGAGAATTGAGGGTATAGGGTTGAGGGTTTAGGGTATTGGGTTGAGGAAAGAGGGTTGAGGGTATATGGTTGAGGGTCCAATGTATAGGACCTAGAGGGTTGAGGGTTTAATGTATAGGGTAGAGGGTTTAGTAATTGAGGGTAGAGAGGGAGAGAGATATGGAGGGAGAAGTGAGATAGAGAGAAGAAGATAAGAGGAGGGAAGGAGGGATATAGATGATGGTTGAGGATCCAATATATAGGGTAGAGGGTTGAGAATTGAGGGTATAGGCTTGAGGGTTTAGGGTATTGGGTTGAGGGTAGAGGGTTGAGGGTATAGGGTCGAGGGATGAGGGTTGAGGGTTTAATGTATAGGGTAGAGGTTGATGGATTAAGGGTTGAGAGTTTAAGGGTTTAGGGTTTGGGTTGAGGTTGAGGGTTGAGGGTTTAGGGGTTGAGGGTTTAGGGTTTAAGTGTTGAGGGATTAGGGTTGAAGGATTAGGGTTGAGGGTTTAAGGATTGAGGGTTGAGGGTTTAAGGGTTTTTAAGGTTTGAGGGATGAGGGTTGATGGTTGAGTGTATAGGGGTTGAGGGTTTAGGGTTTAAAGGGGGGAGAGAGAGAGAGAGAGAGAGAGAGAGAGAGAGAGAGAGAGAGAGAGAGAGAGAGAGAGAGAGAGAGAGAGAGAGAGAGAGAGAGAGAGAGAGAGAGAGAGAGAAGAGAGAGAGAGAGAGAGAGAGAGAGGGGGGGGGGATAGGGGAGATAGAGACAATTAGAGAGGGAGGGAGAGATAGTGAGGGAGAGAGGTGAGATAGATAGATAGAGAGAGAGAGAGAGGGATTCGGGTTGAGGGTATAGGGTTGAGGGATTATGGTTGAGGGTCCAATGTATAGGGTAGAGGGTTGAAAATCGAGGGTTGAGGGTTTAAGGATAAGGATTGAGGGTTTAAGGAGAGAGAGAGAGAGGGAAGGAGAGAAAGAGGGAGGTGAGATTATGGTTTAAGGTTTATGGTTGAGGTTTTAGGGTATAGGTTAGAGTGTTTAGGGTTTAGGATTTAAGATATAGGGTTAAGGGTTAATGTACAGGCTTGAGCGTATAGGGAATTATGGTGAAACTTCATATCACACACAAAATGAGACATACATATCACTTTGAAGATGTCATAATTAGTCAAAGATAGGTCTCATTGATGTACCTTAACCTAAGCCCCTATTGACACATGATAATAATTAAGAAACTTTTACAAAATCAACTTTTTCAAAACATGAGTAGGATTTGAAAAATTTGAAATATGGCTATTTTTAGAGCAAGCTAAAATGCACTCGCATTATAACATTCTTGTGTTATATTTCCAATATGTTTTGTCTTGCTCTAAAAATGGTAAAAAAAGCTAGGAGACCCGTGATCCAGATCCACACGCTTTGTTTTTATCCTACTTTTGTGTGTGATCCAAATTTTTTTTTTTTTTTGATGCTATTGGGAAGAGAACATGAAAATTTTACACATTGCACCACCTTTGCATGAACTTTCCACCACCTTTTTCTAGTTTTCCAACTTAAGAAGGATGAAATAACAGATTTTTTACATCAAATTTGATTTTATCAACTCAAGTTTCAATATTGGTAGTATTGCAATGTTTCATATGATCATTGAATTGTTATAATTTAACATTATAAATTAGTTAATTGTATAGTTTTTAGTAATTCTATTAGAGTTATATACAATTGAACATTGAAAAGGAAGCAAGTTTGTGAAAAGCTCAAATTTTTGAGGAGGTTGATGCAAGAATAAAAAAGACTACACATAATTGGGTAGCTTCTCCATTAAAATCTTCATTTTTAAGGTATGTCAAGTCTTTATACATGTTCTTTACATTTTCCTTCATTCTATTATGTTTCTTTATCATCCCTTATCATACATGCTTAATAAAATGCTTTGTTTTTGTTATCATGTTGATTTTGGGATTAGATTTTGCTAAGTATTCCAAATTATGAGTGCTCAACATACATAGCCTTAATCAAATGCATTAGATTTTTCTAAGGGATTAGATTATATTTTGTTAAAATGCATATTCTATGTTCATCATTTTTTGTTTTTACTTTTTTAAATCTATGAGCATTCAAGGGGGGTTCCTTTGAAAATTCTTATTATAACCTTAGCCCCTCTTAGCACATTTTAACCTAGAAAATTATTCACTCTTTGTAATGGTTTCACTGCTCTTAGAGTATCATGTAGCTCTTGGGAAACCAAACAAATCATGGTTTGCATTTCTGCAATATCCACATAGTTTCTTCTTTTATTCCCTTCTCTAATCTTAATCTCTTCCTCTACAATGTCCTTCGCTAAAATCATTGCAGTAGGATCTACTGTCATTATATTCTTCTCTATAACTAGTAGAAGGTATGTCTTTAGGGAGTTCAGTACTATAGTTTGAATTGAGTATATATCCACAAAGACCACAAAAAACACTTTTTAACCTCCTTGAAGGCTCCCTTTATTGCAACATTTCCCTCGTCTTCTTTACACTCTCTAAAGTAATTGCCAAAAACTTGTTGTCAAACCCTCTATGGTTGGAAAACAACTTCAACTTCACCCCAAACTAGAAAAATTCACTTATATATGATAAAGATTCCAAATGAAAATGTTGGTTAAGGTCTGATATGAATGTGCAACCAAGTTAAGACCCTTTGAAATGGTCTGATATGAAATGTGCAATTTAGCTTAAGTTGACTAATATACACATTTCCAGACCTACAATATTCAAGTTTTGTTTGGAAATAACGAATGTATAGCTACCATATGTTTGGAAACAATGAATGTACAATTTTCATATGTTGTAGGAATCTCATATGGTGAAATCTAACAATTTTGGTGGCTACACATGAATGGAAATATGCCATGAATGTTGCACAATGTTAACAATGTTCTTATGCATTAGGGTTGATGATATTAACAATGTGTAATTCTTTATAAGGATTTTGTGTCAATCATCTAATACGATGCATGTTATTTAGTCTTATGGTGTGTCCTAGTGCACTTATATCTAGTGTGTAATGGATCTAATTAAATATGTCATAAATGTTGTGCATTAAGGTTGAATGATAGTATCTTTTGATTTTCATGCCTTTTGAGTGAACCTTCCATCATGAATTATGTGCATAAAACTCCTACATTATGTATCTAGTGTACTTAACCATGCATCATGGTTAGCAATATTTATGATAGTGTGTTTTGATTATGGGTATGTGCAGGATCATGGTGCACCAAAAAGTGGCAATATTATGAGGGTATGTGGCTGACGACTTTTTTTTCACCAAAAATTAATGAAACGAAAAGGGTTTTTAGAGGAGATTCTCAACTTTCCAAAAATATAAATTATGATTTAATTTGAATTTAATAAATAATTATTATTCATTTTCTATTAGAATTATGACTAAAGTCCGATCGATAGGTTGATTGAAAACATCTATAACTTTCAAACGCTATCATATTTTTGAATCCAAAACATGCATCACATTCTATGCTTCACATGCTATAGGATTAAAAAAAGAAAATTAAATTTCATGAAGTTTTGACCAAGTTAAGGTGGTCGACAGATGAGTTTTTATATTTTCTAAAAGTTGTAATAAAAATTCATAATTAATTATTTACTTGGAAAAAATTACAAAAAATATGCATCACATTCGACATGAGTCCTCTACTTATATATAAAATCTTACAAAAAAATAATATCATTTTATTATGGTTAGGGTTTTCGATGACACCTACTTCTTATTTTTCCCCTGAAATTTAAGTACTACTGCATTGAAATTTCAAATTTTCACCAAATAGATTTTATTTATTTTTAAATAAACCTAGTATTTTAGAAACTACATTCAATTTTCTACAAATTCTATTCTTACATTTTTTGAAATAATATAGATAACTTATTCAAATATTAACGTCAAGTTTCCTAACACTGATTTTCTTAAATTTTTTGCCACTTAAGGGCCTATTTTTTGTATGATGATCCTGCACATACCCTTATACATGAGTTTTATTTTTAGTTTTAATGGTGTATATGTCATTGAGTTTTATACATTTTATTTGAATTTCATTAAGATTGTATGGTTTTTGTTTGAAGGTTCCATCAAACTCCTACCATGTGTTCTTAGTACACTTGTTTATACATCATGGTTGAATGATATATTTTATTTATTTCTATGGATTCATTTTTTAGGAACTAATATTTATCTCTTTATCATGCTACAAAAAAAAATCTTCATCATTCCAAGGAAATGATTAAGGATTAAACCAACATAGGAAGAGAAAGAAGCTAAAAATGTAAAGAAAGAGGAAAGTATGAGGGAACTTCATGAGAAGAGAAAATCAGATACAATTCTTGAAGACATGCCAATTGAAGAGGAACCTCAACCATCAACAAGAGATATTGTATTTGTGGCACAAAGGGAACAAATTTCAAACTTCCTTTCTTGTAGTGTAGAAAAACATACTCCTTTACATTTTCACACTTTGTTTGGGTCACCTCAATTTAAATGAATTTAATTAAGCCTCTAATTGCCTAAATTTTGCATTTACAAGCCTAATTAATTACATTTTCCAAAAGGGGAAGTGTGATTTAATTAATGCATTTATCATTATTAAGACCTCAAAATTCAAAAATCCTGATAACTTAGGTCAAGACCCATTTGCCCATGGACGAATGGGTCCCCTTTAAGTTGCAAATTCAAATTTTAAATATTTTTGGTGGTATTTTAATGATCCCAAATTCATATTCAAATATCGGCTTGTAATATTTAATTTTTGGGAAATTAGAAAATCATCTATAAAAGCAAGGCATTTTTATCCTTTGTGGACACAAAAAAAACTATCCCTTTTTCCTTGCTTGATTTGGGAATAATTGATGAAAAATTGGACTTTATAAGGCCTTGATTTAAAGTTTTGTAAGGTGTTTTACACATCCAAACTAGGTCTTGAACCCTTGCAAATGCATTTAACAATGTCTTGTAAAGGTGTTGTAAAAGACTTTCACACTTCTCTAGACTTAATGAACCCATTTTCCCTTAATTCAACAATGTAAAATGTATTTAATTACAATCTCATATTAATCTAGAAGGCTTGTAAATCAAACCTAATTCTAATCTAGTGTTGTAATGTGTTTTACACATTCACATTGGATGTTGTACCTTTTTAGGCTATGTGGACCTCATTTTAATGATGTAAAGTGTATTTAATCACACTTTCACATTGAAATTTGTGTCCCTAGCCCTAATTACCCTTTACATCATCATTAATAGGCCCCTATGGCCCCATATTGTGCATCTTGAGGCTTAATTTGATTAAGGACCCAACTAGAACAACATAAAAATTGAAATTCTCCACTCCTCGACAATCCAGTTGGCAAAAGAGCCCTTGTGGGACCAAGGCGCCCAACTTGGCGACTTAGTCCCATTTGGGCTATTTTTGAGGTTTGGGCAGGAAAAAATGGATTTTAAGTTTATTTTTCCTTCATGTCGGCCTTGAGGATCAAGTTAATAGGAAAATTAGGTGGATTTCCTATAAATACAATCCTCTAAACACTAATTCATAACTCATACATCTTATTCATCATTCAATCTTCCATTTCAAGTCAAGTAAGCTAGGGTTTTGTTATTCTAAGTCATTAAGATAGCTTTCTAAGGCATTCAATGGTAAATCCTTCATTTATTGCTGTAGAAATTCAAGATCTATCATCATGGCAAGTCTCTAACTCCATTTTTTTATGCTTCATTACATTAATTCCTCATTTTGGTTTAATTACCTAAAAAGGGGTTTGACCAAGGCAATCCCCCATGCCTTAACATTCAACATTTCTCTCTCTTTCCTTGTTTGTTTGCATATTTAGGTATATTGAGGACTTGAAAATCATTGAAGAATAGTTTGAAGAATTATTGGATTCATCTTCCTCCTTGCAAGGATAAAATATCCACAAAAGTCATTTACAAAGTCGAAATTAGAGTTTCAAAGGTAGACACCTATGAGGAACTAAAGTGCAGAATGAGGGCTTCTGTTTCCACTTTTGAATTTTCAAAAATTTGAAAGTGGACTAAGTCACCAACAGTGGTGACTTAGTCCCACTGCACATGTTTTTTAGAGTATTTTGTAGATCTAGATACCCATTTGGCTGAAACGAGCTTCAGAGCAATTCCCCAGATCTAGGACTAGGTCGCCTAGAATGTCGTAAGTATCCTAGTAGGCCAAATTTTTAGGATCAACAACATTTCCAGTCTCCATTATAGTCTACAACACATTTTTGGGTGCACCTCTTCAGTTTCATTCATTTATGTTATTGTTTGTTTACATTTCTAGGTCTTTTGCATATCACAATGTGTTTTCAAACAACTTGTATTTCTTTAGTTTTCATTTAAAGATGAATATATTTTACCAATTTTCTACATTTAGATAATTTCATTTAGGCATATTTCATTCATATTTTCATTAGTCTTGAGTGGGGACATTTCCCATTTTGGCCCATCTCTCTTTTAGGTGAAAACCCCTAGAAGTGTTAGAGAGCATTAGGGTGTTGTAGACACGTAAAATGTATTGATTGACATTGGACATCTGATCCTGACCACTAACATCATTTCATCCTGAATCATCCTTCGATCTACCCATTTAATCGAATACCTTTATTTAATTAAATTCATCAATATTCCTCTCTTAATTAAATAAATCAGTTATTTAATTAAGTCATCTTTTCTCGATAATTAAATCAACCATTATGATCTAATTATCCCATTTAATTAAATAATTAATTTTATTTGATTAAATATCTAAGGTCTATCTATTAAATTAAATAAATTAAAACCTTATTTAGTTTAATGTAACATCATCTCTTTTAATTAAATAAATCAAAAGTCCTTATTTAATTAATCCTTTTATCACATTCTTCTCATATTTGATTAAAATAAATCCACAAATTTAAGTCAAATAGGTCACATCATTTAATCCCTTCATTAAATTAATTAAACTTGATTAATTTAATCTCTTCTCATGTCCCATCCTCCATCTTTTACCACTTGCACATGAAAATAGAGTTATTTGATTTATTAAATCTCTATTTTACTCAACAAGGCATCTTTTAAGGAATATTCTCTCAATTTGAATTCAAAATCCAAGTGGACTTTGTCCTTCCAACAAGGCATTTACTCCTCTTACAAATTCCTTTTTCCTTGAGCCAATTGGCATTCAATGCACCTTCTTTCCTTCTTGCATGTCATTTCAACAAATTCAAAATTCAAATATATGTATTTATTGACACATTCTTCAAAACTTGCACATCCTCCATCCACTCACAAGTTGACAAGTGACACTTTTCCATTGGCTAATTCTTAGTCCCACATTGCTCTATTTTGGACATTCTTCCATGTTCTCATTCTATAAATAAGAGGCTAATCTCCTTATTTCATCATCCACAATTTGAGTAAACTTACTATGCTCAAATATTTAGCAATCTCCATCCATATTTTTGAATTTGTAGCTAGGTTATGTAGATTTTGGTCTTGAAGCACTCATCATTCTTCATCAAAGTGGATCATTCATCAACCTTGCATTATAGGAGTTGGGAAAGGGCCAATTTTCACATCAAATTGGCACCAATTCTCCCATGGGATCAAGAGTTGGCATTGTCTTCAATAGGATTTAGCTTGCTTTATTGTTCTTTCATTTCATTCTTGCTTTATTTCCTATTTTAAGTTTTGCTAATGGATTCCATGGGGAATCCTTGTTCTTACTTGCATTTGATTTCCTAATGTGTTTGTTCATTGTATTTTGTAGGTATTTGGATTGGGGTTCGACAAGTGCCAAAATATTTGTCCACATTTTGGTGAACCCATCTTTAGAATACTTTCTTTTCTAATTTTTTAGTCCATCATCATCCTAGAATTAGCTTGCATTAACATTTCATTGTGTTTTGCATTAGTTAATTTGCATTCTAGGGTTTTCAAAATTTGCATTGGTAAAAGTGCATATAGTTTGCATTTTTGCATTTTAAATCATTGAAAAACATCTTAAAACTGCATTTTCATTTAGTATTCAGGTCATACAAACTAAAAAGCATCAAAATCAATTGAATTTTTTTGAAAATTTTAAAAAAACCCTAGAACTAGGACTAATTCGCCATTCTGGGCCACTTAGTCCCAGTCCAGATTTTTCACTATCTATTACAACATCAAAAACCTCATTTTTGTGCTTCCTAAGCCTCCTAGTATCATATACTATAAGTTTGGAAAGTTTTGGGAACATTTGTTTTATGCATCTAGCTCAAAAACATCAATTTAGGATAGTCATTTTTCAAAATCACTTCAATTACAAGCATCATTAGATCTGAAAATGCTCACATTTCTAAAGTTTTGCATAACATGAATAAAAGTACTTTTCACTTTTGCATACACAATGTTTCTATTAATAAAACTTTGCTTAAGTTTGATAAAAGTTCTTTTAATTTTTGCATATACATTGTTTTCATTCTTAAAGTTTTTCATACATTGGATAAAAGTGTTTTGCATCTTTGGATATATACATTGTTTATATTGTTGAAACATTGCATGAAATGGTTACATGTGGTTTTCATTTTTGTTCAAACAATGTTAGTGTCTTACATATTTAGACATGTTAAGAAATATTTCCTATCCCCTCCCTATGAGAGTGTTTTAGTGAAAGAGAATACAACCTTGGAAATTCCTAATGATCATATTTGTTCTTCTCCTAATATCTCTCCTATTGATGATGAAGATATTTTGGTAGAAGAACCAATCGATGAGATTTTTGAGAATCCTAGTTGTTTCTTTCCTCTTACCTCTCTTAGTGGACAAGACATTTATGAACAAGACAACACAACCATAGGTAATCATGACACTCACATTTTTTCTTCTCCTAGTATCTCTCCTAGTTGTGAAGAATATGCTTTGATGTTAGAAAACACAATCGATGAAGGTCACAAGTATCTTAGTTGTTCCCCTTCACCTAGTGAAACCATTATTAAGCAAGAAAATTCAACCATTGATCATTCCCCTACTTGCGATGAAGTAATTTTAGAAAAACCAATCCATGAATTTCAAGGACATTTGATTCGTAGTTCTCCTAACTATACTCCTAAGGAGAATATCATGGTGGAAGAAAATGACAACAATAGTAATGCACGCCTTCCTTCGATAACAATAAAAATGTGCTTCTCTATTGCCATTTATTAGAGATACATCACATCAAGATTTCCAAGTTTATGAATGCATAAGTTTTTGTTAGATCCCTCTTGATTAATTGACCTCCTACATATCTCATGGGACATCCTAAGAATCCTCTAATTCTTTACCCACCATCACATAAACCTCCAACTCAACACAAACCCGAATTAATCCTCTACCCACCTTAGAATAATGTTTCACAGCAACTGATTCCTCATACCGTTTCTCATACATACAACACTAGAAACAATCCCTAACCACAACAACCAAACCCAACCACTTTACCTTTACCGAATTATATCTTGCCTAGTGCTCCTCGATTAATGGAATATGATCTTGTTGAACAACATAAGAGCACTCCCTCAAAGATATCCCTATGGGGATTTACTTCAAAATTCACCTAATTATCACACTATGCTTCAAATGATCTTACAAAAAATTCCTATTGCTTCTAATGTGCAACCAAATGACATCACAACCCTAATTCAAGGATTGAATGCTGACATTATTTTCCACCAAAGTGAACTCCCCCTTTGGATGTGCAAACAAAAAATGATGCTTTCAAGATCATAGTTCAATGTACAATATGATAGGGATAAAGGGAACCCTTGTTGACAATGGCTCAACCCTTAATGTTTGTAGTGTAAATATTTTGGATAGGCTTCATGTGGATAATTCAAAAATTCAACCCGACTCTCTATCTATCATTAGATTTGACAATGTAGGAAAACAACCATTGGGTGTGATTACTCTACCTATTACAGTTGGATAGGTCACATTGTAAACACTGATCCATGTCATGCCCAATAATATCTCATATAATATTCTTTTAGGAAGACCATGGATTCATGATATGAATGCAGTGCCTTCAACTATTCATCATAAAATCAAATATGTTCACAATAACACAGTCTATGTAGTTGAAACTGATCATGACCCTTATAGTGTCTTGCAACTTGAGAAAAACAAAGAGAACCCCTTGAACACCTTAACCCCAACCACACAAGTGGAACCTATACAAGAGAAAGCCAAAACACAACATATTGAACAAGTCACAAAGCTATTATATGATGATTGGGGTTCCTTATATTTCACACCAACATTCATGGGAGAATGCAAGATCACAACAAAAGAATCTGACAAGGGAAATGAAACAACAGTCATGTTAACACAAAACTTGGAAGACACTTCGAAAGAATCCACCTCAACCACTTTAGAAGAAGAAGAAAATTACACAAAAAAATTTGATGAACTTAATCATGAACAACCACCCAATCCAAAAGCAATGAAAAATATTTATGGAAAAGGTTATGAGCTTATGAAACAACTTGGATATTGTGGAAAAGGATATGGTGCTAGAGAACAAGGTATTCGTGTCCCCATTGATCCTAACACACAAGAAACAACTCATGGTCTTGGTTATTGTCCTTTAATAGAAATCACCAAGCCTTCACTTAACATCAACACTATCACACAAGATTCCTCTAAGAAAAATTTAACAATAATGCATCATGAATTGATAGACATTAGTGGTCTTGAAAGTTACCCTTTGCAAAAAATGAAACAAACAAATAAATCTTCACTTAATGTAAATTTCATCTCACAAAACTCTAATGGTTTGAGTTTGTTAGAATTTACACCCTCCTGCAAAGGAGAGAACAAAATATCACAATCTAAAGAGTCTTGTGTAGATATGACATCTTGTACATCTAAGCAAGAAGTATCTTTGCCGCAAACTACAGTACCACCTTCTACCATTGATCAAGAGGGTATCTTGTCAGGACTCCTCCAAGATCACTTGATAACCCTTCCACCAAGAACTCAAAATAAATTCTATTAAAAAAATTCATTTTGCACATATCATAGAATTCACGGTCATTCCACTAATGAATGTAGTGCTCCAAGTAGTAAAATCCAACATTTTAAGGATTTTGGTGTTCTTCCTTAGGTGGGGGAACCTAATTCTTCTAATTGATACTAATTTTCACTTTAGCATGCATTTCATTAATTATTTCGACTCACCCTTCTCCTGCACTAAGTGGGGGCAAGGGGTTCAGTAGCCTTGTCCTCGTATGTCACTTGTCGTTGTCTCTTTTGGCTAGTTGTTAACCTCTCATGACCAAATAAGAGTAAGCTTGGGATGTGGACGACATGCCTTAAGTTGGCTCGCATGTGACATACTACCTTTTTCAGCACGTAGCTTATTGGAAACATATGACTTGGCATAGTGCTTTCCAAGTAAGCTCTCGTATCTTCTTCTAGTTTAAAGCAATTGCTCACAGTAATGGTGTTAGCAACTGCTTTAAAGTGGGGGCATACACTGACACTCATATTTCATTGCATGATTTCTTTCTTCTTGTGATGTTTCCTTTTCATGGTGGAGTCATTGGTCTTGATTCCCTCAAAGAGTGTGATACTTCTTTGACACATCCTCTCTTGGAAACATTAAGCATGATGTTCCCTAAGAAGAGATCTTGCACGAACTAAGAAAAATCCCTTTGAACATTCCTTGCACTATCTTGCATTTACAATGTCTATGAGTGTCAAGCATATGAAGTTTTGCTTACCTAATAGAGCTTGAAGATCATTTTTGTGGTGCCTTATTAAAGTTATCATGAGGTATAACTTTGGTATGGTTGAGTGAGAAGCCCATTCTGAGGCATGACTTTCCCCATAGCCACTCGCGTGTGTGTAAGCACATATCAGCCATATGTGTCTCACCTATTAGGACTTCTCACCTGGTGGATAGCCAAAAAAACTATCGCCTCAAAGTGAGTATGCATTTTTGGACAAATAGCCTAGATCTAATCCATGATGTGTTGGACAAACAATTGAAACTTGATCCACATTTTTATTTTCATTCTTCTCTTCCTTCTAGTCATTGCAATTGTATGATCATGTATCTTGTTCTATTGTGTGTCCTTTCTCCCTTATGTCGGTTTGCCTTAAGATCTTAGATCATGGGGGTTTGGTTACCTCCATCTTTTTCATCCTAGACCATCTACATTGGTATGATTGGACCCCTTCTTGAATGTCTACTTTAGTGTGAGTTTGAAATAAGTTCATCCTCTCACTAAAGTGGGGGCTAACTGTTGACACAAAAAAGGTATCCCCTTGCCCTTTCTTTATTTGGGAATAATTGATGACAAATTGGAATTAATAAGGCCTTGATTTAGTGTTGTGAGGTGTTTTACACATCCACACTAGGTCTTGAACCCTTGAAAATTCATTTAACAATGTCTTGTAAAGGTGTTGTAAAAGACTTTCACACTTCTCTAGACTTAATGAACCCATTTTCCCTTAATTCAACAATGTAAAATGTATTAATTACATTCTCACATTAATCTATAAGGCTTGTAAATCAAACCTAATTCTAATCTAGTGTTGTAATGTGTCTTACACATTCACATTGGATGTTGTGTATGTGGACCTCATTTTAATGATATAAAGTGTATTTAATCACACTTTCACATTGAAATTTGTGTCCCTAGCCCTAATTACCCTTTACAACATCATTAATAAGCCCCTATGGCCCCATATTGTGCATCTCGAGGCTTAATTTGATCAAGGACCCAACTAGAACAACATAAAAATTGAAATTCTTCACTCCCCGACAATCCAGCTGGCAAAAGAGCCATTGTGGGACGAAGTCACCCATTTGGGTGAATTAGTCCCATCTAGGTGGGACTAAGTCACCCAGCTTGGTGACTTAGTCCCATTTGGGCTATTTTCAAGGTTCGGGCAGGAAAAAATGGATTTTAAGTTTATTTTTCCTTCATGTCGACCATGGGGATCAAATTAGCGGGAAAAGTAGGTGGATTGCCTATAAATACAAGCCTCTAAACCCTAATTCATAACTCATTCATCTTATTCAATATTTAATCTTCCATTTCAAGTCAAGCAAGCTAGGGTTTTGTTATTCTAAGTCATTAAGATAGCTTTCTAAGGCATTCAAGGGAAAATCCTTCATTCATTGTTGCAGAAATTTAAGATCTATCATCATGGAAAGTCTCTAACTCCATTGTTTCATGTTTCATTACATTACTTCCTCATTTTGGTTTAATTACCTAAAAAGGGGTTTGACCAAGGCAAACCCCCATGCCTTAACATTCAACATTTCTCTCTCTTTCCTTGTGTATTTGCAGATTTAGGTATATTGAGGACTTGAAAATCATTGAAGAATAGTTTGAAGACTTATTGGAGTCATCTTCCTCCTTGCAAGGTCAAAATATCCACAAAGTCATTTACAGAGTCAAAAATTAGAGTTTCAAAGGCAAAGTGCAGACTGAGGGCTTCCATTTCCACTTTTGGATTTTCATAAATTTAGAAGTGGAATAAGTTGCCAACAGTGGTGACTTAGTCCCACTTCACATATTTTTTCAGAGTTTTCTGTAGATTTGAATACCCATTTGGCTGAAACAGGCTTCAGAGCAGTTTCCCAAATCTAGGACTAGGTCGCCTAGAATGGAATAAGCATCCCAGTAGGCCAAATTTTTAGGATCAGTAGCATTTATAGTCTCCATTCTAGTCTGTAACACATTTTCAAGTGCACCTCTTCAGTTTCATTCATTTTTGTTATTGTTTGTTTACATTTCTAAGTCTTTTTGTGTATCATAATGTGTTTTCAAACAACTTGCATTACTTTCGTTTTCATTTAAAAATCAATATCTTTTACCAATTTTGGGTGTGCAAGAAGTTGAGTCCACTTTTTTGGCCAAAAAGTGTGTTTTCCCTGATTTTTAGAATTTGTCACATTTGACCTTAAAATTTGAAGCACTTAGAGATGGAATCTTTAAAAAAGTCACTAATCATAAAATGTAGTACTTGGAGTCTAATTTCCAAATATGTAATTTATTTCAATACCTAGATGATAAAAATTGATTTTTATAGGTGTTTCTAAAAACCACTATTTAAAAGTCACTTTTTTTTGCCATACCATGCATGTGTACATCATCCATATTTTGACCTAAATAATCATATTTTTCTAAATACTTTTTGGAAAAGATTCATAACTCACTGAAGCACATTTTTTGATCTTTTTTGTAATTTTTTATTGATTTTTTTTTAATTTTTAATTTTTACTGGCCATATTTGTTGTTTTGAAAAATCATCATGTACATCATGCAAAAGATGACCTAAACTTATCTTCTTCTTTTTTAAAAAAATTGAAAAGAATTGTCTAAAGTACGTTTTGGTGCAATTTGTTTTACAAAATAATATTTTAATAAAAAAGTTATTAAAATACTAAAAAACCCTAATAATTCAATTTTATGGACTAGTTTCATCATAAATTAATTGAAAAATAGAAAAAAAATCAAACTGTAAACAAAAATACATATTTGGAATCTGCACTGCCTCATCTATAATGGGTTTTAATTTCGTCAAAAAATTCTACAAAATAGGTCTTCAAACATATGTCGAAAGTCACTATTTTCCTGTGACTTTGGCATGACCTTCAAGTTGCAAGTCAAACCAGAGCCAAAGCTTAGGTTTGGGTCCCCAAGCCATTTTCTGAACCAAAAAACAAGCCAAAAACCCAACCAAAAATTCATATTTAAAAAAATGGGATCCCATTTTAAAATTTTCTAAAACATAAAGTTTCCAAAATGGAAAGTTTTCAAAACGGGATCCTATTTTGAAAATTTTCCAAAATGGAAATTTCAAAATAGAAAAATTAAAATAGGATCTTGTTTTGAAAACTTTCCATTTTTGGAAAATTTTCAAAACAGGATCCCATTTAGAATTTAGGCTCGGGATCCCATTTTTTAAAAATGGGATCTTATTTATTAAAAAGCAGGATCCCGATTTTTGCAAGCCGAATTCATTTTTTTCCTAAGGAAAAAACTTCCACGTTTCATGGACTCATCTTCTTGCATTTACCCTTTTCTACATTTAGATCATTTCATTTCGGCATAATTTCATTCATATTTGCATTAGTATTAAGTGGGGGCATTGCCCATTTTGGCCAATCTCTCTCCTTTTAGCTGAAAAACCCTAGAAGTGTTAGAGAGAATTAGGGTGCAAAAATCTTTGTTCACATCCTTTTTATCAATTCAAGTAATCTAGCAAGAGGCAAACTTAAGAAGAGCCAAAATTATTATCAAGAGCACTAAAGAGCAGATTTATCAAGCATTTGTTGCAGAATTCAAGATCTCAAGCATCATGCATGCTTTTGGAGCTAATATTGTGATGTAGGTTTCAAAGATTCAAACAAGTATTCAACTTGTCATATTTCAAGTATCAAGATCCACATCCATTGAAGCCATTTCATGCAAGATCAAGATCAAGATTTTAGATTTCCAAAGGTTTATTCGATGGTTTGGTGAGTTGCAACATTCCATTGTTCATTCATCATTCCTTTCATGATTTATTTCAATTCAAGGTTTAATTACCAAAACAGGGTTTGACCAAGGCAAACCTATTAAAAGGCACATGATGTAACGCCCGCCGTGCAAGCCCCAAAGAACAATCAAATGAAGAACACAAATATATATATATTTTTTTAAAGAAAAACAAATAATTAATATACCAAATATTAAACAATCATATACATACACATATACTTCATTTCATTACAATACAAATAACATAACTGACTATGTCCTTTGGGGCACACGAGGTCACATCGAAATAAACATTACAAAACATCAACTCATAAGATATCAAGAGGAACTAATAATGACAACATTCGATATATATATACATAGACTCCATCATAAGATAAAACTATGAGAAATCACATAGTCAAATAAAGTTACAAAGTTGATAACTACATTACAACATCTTTCAAATTTTACAACATATCAATATAGTTTACATCACGATTCCCAATTATGTGGGATGAATACAAGATACAAGATTATCAAAATGCATAGAGATCTACTAGTACAAATCTTCGAAAGGATGAGACTGAGCCAACGAATGCTGATGGGGAACCCAACGGTGTGCGGAGGACTTTCCACCCGACCACCCCCGTGCTAAGAGGTGATAGAGAAGTAACTCTGAACAAGACTGTCAACTGAAGTGCAACCATACAAGAAGTACCAAAACATAGAACCATAACACAATACTCCAAAAAGCAACGAAGCAAAACAATAACATCATAACACGGTACCATAAAAATACAAGATCATAGATATCAATAAGATCATGCAAGTCCACAAAGTTCACCCAAGATATATTAAGGCATTAATCATAAAACAAGATAAATCCACATATAAACAATCTAACCAACTCGCATAGCCTACTTCCAGAGGAACACAATAAAGTAAAACACATGGGCAACTAGGGAAGAGTGTCATCGCATAGTCCTACATGGGCTGTCCTGTGCTCTTCCTCCCAACTGGAGGCGCCGGTCCCATCTATGGCTATCCTATGCCCTTCCTCCCAACTGGAGGCACCGGTCCATAGGGTGACTCATGTGGAGCCGTAGACCTCTCGTGAAGACGAGGTCACGATCTTGCCAACCACGGCCTTCTCAGCCTTCCATTAGTCTGCGGAAGCACTAATGAAGACGAGGCATCCATAATTTAAAATCTTATAATGATATTACTACCCAAGCCTCCTAGGTTAATTATTAGATTTTCTCTTGATTACTAACTCACTCATGGGTTATCCTAAGCCCTTCCCCTTAAACGGGGCGTCGGCCCCCACGAGGAGCCACTCTCCCTAGAGACCCAACCAAAACCAAAAAGTAACAGGGGTTGTACCATTCCAAACATGAACATTAAAATACAACAACAAAAGTAATACACGAGGCATAATCCATCTCGCGAATTAAATACCATAACCAAAATCTCATAACTCGGTACACCCCATTTGTAATACTTAACAAAAACTCAAGATGAAGAGATATAAATTAAACAAAATCACAATCCTCTGGAAGACTATAGTGTTAACACAAAAAGGGTTCCCACATCAAAGAACTCACAATGTCCCAAACCCAACAAGCCTACAAGACTCAACTTCAAGAAAAAATAAAAAGATAACAGTTTATTTAATTCCATAATAAATTCCATTCCCAAAATATTCACACTAAAACAAGAATTAAATAATCAATGCTGTCATATATTCATAAATTGACTTTTTAATAAATTATCCTCTCAAAGTTTGTAATTTAACAAATCAATAATAATAATAAAAAAGATTTCTTTCTGTTTTATTATTTCCACTATAACCAATTCTGTTTTATTTAAACTAGAAAAAGAAACAAAATGTTTACTGACAAAATTAAATAATTAATGCAACAGTTAAATCAGTGGAATCTAAATAAATGAGTTAATAAATATATATACAAATATAAATATATATATGTAAACATACATATATATATATATAAATATATATATATATATATAAATATATATATATATATATAAATATATATATATATGTGCATATATATATATTTATAAAAGTAGATTTGCACAGTAAATATAAATAGAATTCTCGTTTTACAAAATTAAACATATACAAAGGCGAATGGGAAATTTTAACCCATAAAAATGCACGGGATAAATGCCTAGCCGTGGGCAATCTACGGACTGTTCACGGCAGTCCTTCAGACTGCCGTGGACAATCCGCAGACTGTCACATGGTACAGGGTAGGCGGGGTGGTGGGTACGGCCGAGGCCGAACCACCACCACCACTCAGCCACACTTTTATAATACCAAGACAAAATATTAATAATAGTGCCAACAGGAAAATAATAAGGTTCAACAAATTTAATTTTCATTCAATATTTACATATGTATAAATATATATGTGTATATATATATATATACTGGAATCTGAACATTTCGAAATCAGGGAAAAATAAACACTGTACTCTGTACAAAAGAAATGTTTTATAACATATATGCATAAACAAGAATATCCCAATCCTAGAAATTCATTGAAGGAAATTGTAACTTATACAGGTATATATATACTTTAAAAAAAAAAAAAAACAAAACAAAACTACAGTAAAACTGTACATTTCCAGATTTCAATCAAATTTCTTTTTTATAAACAACAGTCCAGTACCCAATAGAAATTCCTTTTTAACAAATAACCTTCCCGATCCCCAATTAATTTTTCATTGATTAAACAATAATCCAATAGATTTTCTTCCCACAAACATTTGATTTCCAACCCTAGATGAAAATTTCATACACAGAGAAACAATTTCTATTTTATTTGATGCTACAGAAAATAAATAATTAAAAATGAAAAGAACCTGGCGTCCTGTGTTTGAAGAAGATTTGTAGAAGCTTTATCCCTCTCACAGAACTAATTCCTCGCTGCCGATTGTTCCCAGCAACAGATCCCAATTCTCCTTCAAACCCAACCTTCTTCTTTTATGATTTCTCCAGAAGACAGAACAAGAATGCAGTGTTGAAAACAAAATTTCTCTAGAATTCCAACAACCACCCCCACAAACAAAGAAAATCCCTTATAAAAATCAATACCCAGGAAACCCTTTCAATTTCCTCTTCCTGTGAATACCAGAGGTCACGTCACAAGAATAAAATGAAAAATAATTGCTACCCTCAAATATTCATTTGTTTCATTTTTCATGCATTTACATTTCCTTTTCTTTTATCATGCATTTGATTAAAAATTAAATAAATTTAAATCCACAAAATTGAACTTTTATTTGTTTATATATTCATCATCTCTACAATACTTTATTAAATAATTACTTGCACATTAAAATAATTAAAATCAACCATTTACAAGATTCAAAATAAATGTAATATTTTTACCACTACTATTAATATTTATCTATTGTTTTATTTATTTATTATTTTATGTTTTTATTTTATTAATTGTTTAATTGTTTAAATCACAACAATAAATCATACATCACCTTAGATAAATCATAAAATCACAATAACATACAAAGACCAATGCAACAACACAAAGACTATAACCAAGAGGCACAAACCAAGAAGGTACAAGACTGTTGACTCTTGGAACGGAGTTACTTCCATGTCACCTTTGTTCAACTTCCTGCCGTTGGGTTGGTTCAATGCTCATCCAGACCTATCGAAATAGGTGGAATCGAGTCTTATTCCTGCAAAGCCTGCATCCAATAAGGTGATACACAGCATATATACATATAATCAATTACAAAGCATCGTGAGAAGGATTTGCAGTGTAGTAGGGCGCTCACGAACGAGTGATGCTACCTGTCCCCTCACCAATCTTATCATCATCTAATGCATTATGAAATTACATTAATTTGCATCACAACATAAATTACTATTCTCTAGTCTACTGCATTCCAGATAACTCCATCAAAACAATCGTAATAAAATATCATTCTAATATCCATGACATCATAAGAGCAATATAATCAGTAACAGTCTAAGCTACCACAACATAATATCAACAGTATCATCAAAAGCACAATGTGCCAAACAAAATCATAGAGAGTGTCAAGAACAAGCAGTAACATGAGGGGTATTACATCCTCCCCCCTAGAATTCGGCTTACTCCTGGAAGCCAGTAAAAAGATAAGGATAAGAATCCCTGATACGAGAGGCATCCTCCCATATAGCTGAAGCCTCATCATTCGGGTCCCACTGAACCCGCACCTGATCAATCTCTCTGCCTCTGAGGGTAAGTCGCCGACGCTGAAGCATGGGCATGGGCTCGAGTACCAGCTGCCTGTCCTCGACCTAAAGAGCATTCCAATCCAGAATATGAGTAACATCAAGAAAATATGGTCTAAGAAAAGAAACATGAAATAGATCGTGGATCCGCGACAAATTGGGTGGCAAAGCTAAACGATAAGCAACAGGCCCAATCCGCTCCAACACCTGAAAGGGTCCAACGAAGCGAGGCGCAAGCTTTGAACCCTTTCCGTAACGAATAGGGCTCTTCCTCAGGCGCACTTGAAGGAACACCTGATCACCAACAACAAACTGCTGATCAACTCTATGAGTGTCAACATACTTCTTCTGTCTATCCTGGGCAGCTACAAGATGCTCCCGAATGCGAGACACCTGCTGCTCCATATCTCTAAGCATTTCGGGCCCAAGAAGCACCCTGTCCTCCAACCGATCCCAACTCAAAGGAGTACGACAAGGACGACCGTACAAAGCCTGAAAAGGAGCCATACCAAGAGAACTATGGTACCCATTGTTATATGCAAACTCAACCAAGTACAAATAGTCCTCCCAACGTGATTGCTGATCCATGACATACATACGAAGCATATCCTCTAGCACCTGGTTAACCCTCTCAGTTTGACCATCAGTCTCAGGATGATAGGCAAAACTGAAACTCAACTTAGTTCCCAAAGACTGCTACAAAGATGTCCACAATGTAGACGTGAATACCAGATCTCTGTCAGAAATGATCCTCTGTGGTATCCCATGCAATCTAACTATATCATTCATGAACACCTTAGCAACATAAGATGTCATATACGAAGATCGAACAGGAGAAAAATGAGCTACCTTAGTCAGTCTGCAAACTGTGACCATAATAGCATCATGTCGCCTAGATGACATAGGCAACCCAACAATGAAATCCATGGAAATAACATCCCATTTCCATTCCGGAACAAGGTGAGGTTGTAACAACCCTGCTGGGTGATGATGTTCAGCCTTTACTCTCTGACATTCAAGACATCGAGCCACAAAGTCAGCGATATCCTGATTCATTCCTGACCAAAAATAAAGTGCACGCAGATCCACATACATTTTTTTAACTCCAGGATGTGCCGCGTAAGGTGCCCGATGACCTTTTGTCAAAATCAGGGTATGAAGACCCTTTGAAGAAGGTACATACAACCGTCCAGATAAACGGAAAGCACCATCTGAATCCAATGAATAACCAACAAATTTCCCATCCAAAGCTCTACTTGATTCTACCTCAGCTTTCACCTCTGAATACCAACTATCTGAAGGAAGGGCTGTGAGAATCTAACTCTTTAAATCCACCTCAAGAGACATTGCAGAAACCTCATGCCTACGCTGACTTAGAGCGTCAGCCACCACATTCTCCTTACCCTGAATATACTTAACCTCAAAATCATACTCACACAAAAATTCCATCCACCTTCTCTGCCTTGCATTCAAATTCAGCTGCGTGAAGATGTATTGCAAGCTCCGATGAATTGTATGCAACTCAAACCAGTGCCCTAACAAAAAGTGCCTCCATCTCACAAGAGCATGAAAAACTGCAGCTAATTCAAGGTCATGTGTGGGATAATTGAGTTCATGATCTTTTAATTTCCAAGATTCATAGGAAATCACTCTCCCATCCTGCATCAACATAGCTCCAAGACCCTCCAAAGAGGCATCAGTACAAACCACGAAATCACCTGAAGGATCCGACACTACCAAAATTGGAGCACTAGTCAGTTTCTCCTTAAGGGTTTGGAAAGCTAACTGACACTGCTCTATCCAAAGAAATTTCTTTCCTTTCCTCTGAAGTGATGTGATAGGATGCGCAATCCTCGAAAACCCCTGCACGAACCACTGATAATACCCAGCTAGTCCCATGAAATTGTGAATTTTTGAGACATTAGTTGGCATAGGACAAGGGTATGTGCAGGATCATGGTATGCCAAAAAGTGGCAATATTTGTAGGGTATGTGGCTGACGACTTTTTTTTCACCCAAAATTAATGAAATGAAAAGGGTTTTTAGAGGAGATTCTCAGCTTTCCAAAAATATAAATTATGATTTAATTTGAATTTAATAAATAATTATTATTCATTTTCTATTAGAATTGTGACTAAAGTCCGATCGATAGGCTGATTGAAAAACATCTATAACTTTCAAACGCTATCATATTTTTTGAATCAAAACATGCGTCACATTCTATGCTTTACATACTATCAGATTAAAAAAAGAAAAATTAAATTTCATGAATTTTTGACCAAGTTAAGGTGGTCAGACAGGCGAGTTTTTATATTTTCTAAAAGTTGTAATAAAAAATTCATAATTAATTATTTACTTGGAAAAAATTACAAAAATATGCATCACATCGGACATGAGTCCTCTACTTATATATAAAATCTTACAAAAATATTATCATTTTATTATGGTTAGGGTGGTCGGAGACAGGACATCTACTTCTTATTTTTTCCACGAAATTTAAATACTCACGCATTGAAATTTCAAATTTTCACCAAATAGATTTTATTTATTTTTAAATAAACCTAGTATTTTAGAAACTACATTCAATTTTCTAAATTCTATTCTTACATATTTTTGAAATAATATAGATAACTTATTCAAATATTTACGTCAAGTTTCCTAACACTGATTTTTCTGAATTTTTTGCCACTTAAGGGCCTGTTTGGCATACCATGATCCTGCACATGCCCACAATCTATGATAGCCTGGATCTTAGCAAGATCCACATAAATTCCCTCACCAAAAATCACATGGCCTAAATACTGAACTTCAGTCTTATAAAAGTCACACTTTTCCAGATTGGCATACAGCTGGTTATCCCTTAAGCACTACAAAACCTGCTTTAGGTGCAACTCATGTTCCTCCATAGACTTAGAATAAATCAAAATATCATCAAGAAACATGAGGACAAACCTATCCAAGTAAGTTCGAAACACCCCATTCATTAGACTCATAAAGACTGAAGGTGCATTCGTTAACCCGAATGGCATCACTGTGAACTCGTAGTGTCCATATCGAGTGCGAAATGCAGTTTTATGAACGTCGGCCTCTGCTATCCGCAACTGATGATACCCTGATTTAAGGTCGATCTTGGAAAATACCTTTTCCCCTTTTATTTGATCAAAGAGGTCATCAATCCTAGGAAGAGGATAACGATTCTTTACTATTACCTTGTTCAATTGTCAGTAATCCATACAAAGACGGAGAGAACCATCCTTCTTTTTGACAAAGATCACTAGTGCTCCCCAAGGAGAAACACTACGGTGGATAAACCCCTTAGCTAACACTTCTTCCAACTGTAGACAAAGCTCTTGGAGCTCCTGCGTGGTCATCCTATAAGGAGCCCGAGAGATAGGCTTAGCCCCAGGCACCAGATCTATCCTGAAATCCACCTCTCGCTTAGGAGGCATACTGGTATCTCACTAGGGAAAACATCAGAAAACTTAGCAAGGAGAGGGTAATCATTCAATGATACCTCACGACTAACCTCCAACTCAAAGTCACTAACCGATATTGCAAAGAGCTGACAACCCTGACAAAAACACCTTTTTAACTGCATAGATGAGATTATTCTCAAAGAAACATGCTTCTGAACACCCACTATTTCCACCTCTTTACCAAAATCATCCACACACCGCACTGCTTTATGATGACAATCTATCAAAGCACGATGTGAGCTTAGCCAATCCATGCCCAAGACTACATCATAAGAACCAAGTGGAAGAATTTTGAGATCCACCTTAGTCGACATTGCCCCTAACTCTAACCTACAACCCTGCACAAGCTTTTCGACCACAACCTTAGATCCTGAACCTAACTCAACCTGCCACTTTTTGCTTTGCTTTATTGCCCCCAGTTTACATCGCTCAACAAATAAAGGAGATATAAAAGAATTAGATGCACCAGAATCAAAGAGTACTGAAATGTTAGACTTATGCAATAAACCTGTAGTCTCAACGACGGTGCTCTGATGATCCGCCTGACGATTATCCACTGTTGCAAAGACTCGGTGAGATCTTACTGCATCTCCCACTGTCGGCTCGGACACATCTGGTTTTTGACTAAACTCTGAAGTGCTCTTTTGAGGACACATCCTAGCAATATGCCCCTGCTGCCCACATGAGAAACATCCAGAACCTCGACCAAAACCATTTCCTCCCAATGGAGCATTCGATTGCTGGAAGCTCCCACGACTAGGTGGAGACTGAAAACTCAATGCAGGCTGTTCTGAACGTGTACGGTTCCGGTTCCAATCCCTACGAAACTGAAAGTGACCACCCTGCTGAGAAGTAGTATTCTTGTGCTTTGGTTGAGATTGCTGCTGTTGACCCCCTTTTGAAGGCACAAAATGGCTCTTAGAAGGTTCTGCTTCCTGTGTCTGACCCCCTTGAGAAATAGCTCTAGGAGTGGGCACACTACCAATCTACACTCCTACATGACCACCCAAGGCCATAGCCAAGTTTTCTTCCACCAAACGAGCCTTTTGGACAGCTACTTCCATTTTTTTCGATTCGAAGACTCGTATGCCACCACTGATGCGAGCGTTCAAGCCTCAAAAAAAATGTTGTACCAACATCCCTTCATCATGACTAATCCTTGCATATTGTTTTAGTTCATAGAAGCATCGCTCATACTATTCTACTGACATTTCCATTTGCTTAAGATCATGGAATTCATCTGCCCTGCGCTGCCTCCAATGATTTGAGAGGAAGCGAGCCCTGAACCTTTCTAAGAAAAAATTCCTGACTAACCATACTGATATCCATATGCAACTTATGTTCCTCAAGCAGCCACCAAGTGGATGCAAAACCCCGCAAATGCATAACAACACATCAAGCCTTGGTATTACTACCGTAGGGGTGCATTGTGAAGCATCGGCCCAAATCAATTAACCAGGTCTCAGCTTCCAACCCTCCTCCAGAACCATCGAAGGTAGGTGGATGAGCTCTCATTAAATCCCTCATATGGCTTGCTAACAAAGCATCCTGATCAACTGAAGCTCCCCTATGCCTTGGAGACCTTTCTCTTTCTCTCTCAACTGGCTGATCCCCATCAGGTCTAGGACCCAATCTATTAAGAAGCTCACCCAGAAGATGCTGCAACTGACCATCCAACCCCAGTTGTTCCAGGTTTGGTTCACCACCCGACAGATTGTTCTGAGAATTCTGTTGCTCCTCAAACTCAGGACCATGAGAACTTGGTGGTGAAGGACTCGGTTGGTTGGCTCCACGGCCACCACCTCGGCCTCTTCCCCGACCTCTACCTCTACCTCTACCTCTGCCTCTAGGCATGCTTCTGCACAACAAGACAAAGGTACACATGAGTTCAAGAGCCAACACGCAAAGGTTTCCTAATGGACATAACTAACCAGAGACCCCAGCGTGTGCAACCTGGGCTTTGATACCAAGTTGTAACACCCGCCGTGCAAGCCCCAAAGAAAAATCAAATAAAGAACACAAATATATATATTATTTTTAAAGAAAAAAAAATAATCAATATACCAAATATTAAACAATCATATACATACACATATACTTCATTTCATTACAATACAAATAACATAACCGACTATGTCCTTTGGGGCACACGAGGTCACATCGAAATAAACATTACAAAACATCAACTCATAAGATATCAAGAGGAACTAATAATGACAACATTAGATATATATATATACATAGATTCCATCACAAGATAAAACTATGAGAAATCACATAGTCAAATAAAGTTACAAAGTTGATAACTACATTACAACATCTTTCAAATTTTACAACATATCAATATAGTTTACATCACGATTCCCAATTATGTGGGATGAATACAAGATACAAGATTATCAAAATGCATAGAGATCTACTAGTACAAATATTTGAAAGGATGAGACTGAGCCAATGAATGCTAATGGGGAACCCAACGGTGTGCGGAGAATGTTCCACCTAACCACCCCCATGCTAAGAGGTGATAGAGAAGTAACTCCAACCAAGACTGTCAACTAAAGTGCAATCATACAAGAAGTACCAAAACATAGAACCATAACACAATACTCCAAAAAGCAATGAAGCAAAACAATAACATCATAACACGGTACCATAAAAATAAAAGATCATAGATATCAATAAGATCATGCAAGTCCACAAAGTTCACCCAAGATATATTAAGGAATTAATCATAAAACAAGATAAATCCACATATCAACAATCTAACCAACTGCCATAACCTACTTCCAGAGGAACACAATAAAGTAAAACACATGGGCAACTAGGGGAGAGTGTCATCACATAGTCCTACATGGGCTGTCCTGTGCTCTTCCTCCCAACTGGAGGCGTCGGTCCCATCTATGGCTGTCCTGTGCCCTTCCTCCCAACTGGAGGTGCCTGTCCATAGGGTGACTCATGCGAAGCCATAGACCTCTCGTGAAGACGAGGTCACGACCTTGCCAACCACGGCCTTCTCAGCCTTCCATTAGTCTGCGGAAGCACTAATGAAGACGAGGCATCCATAATTTAAAATATTATAATGATATTACTACCCAACCTTCCTAGGTTAATTATTAGATTTTCACTTGATTACTAACTCACTCGTGGGTTATCCTGAGCCCTTTCCCTTAAACGGGGCGTTGGCCCCCACGAGGAGCCACTCTCCCTAGAGACCCAATCAAAACCAAAAAGTAACAAAGGTTGTACCATTCCAATCATAAACATCGAAATACAACAAAAAAAGTAATACACGAGGGATAACCCATCTCGCGAATTAAATACCATAACCAAAATCTCATAACTCGGTACACCCCATTTGTAATACTTAACAGAAATTCAAGATGAAGAGATATAAATTCAACAAAATCACAATCCTCTGGAAGACTACAATGTTAACACAAAAAGGGTTCCCACATCAATGAACTCACAATGTCCCAAACCCAACAAGCTTACAAGACTCAACTTCAAGAAAAAATAAAAAGATAACTTATTTAATTCCATAATAAATTCCATTCCCAAAATATTCACACTAAAACAAGAATTAAATAATCAATACTGTCATATATTCATAAATTGACTTTTTACTAAATTATCCTCTCAAAGTTTGTAATTTAACAAATCAATAATAATAATAAAAAAAAGATTTCTTTCTATTTTATTATTTCCACTATAACCAATTCCGTTTTATTTAAACCAGAAAAAGAAACAGAATGTTTACTGACAAAATTAAATAATTAATGCAATAGTTAAATCAGTGGAATATGAATAAATGAGTTAATAAATATATATACAAATACAAATATATATATATATATATATATACATACATATATATATATATAAATATATATATATGCATATATATATATATATATATATTTATAAAAGTTGATTCGCACAGTAAATATAAATAGAATTCTTGTTTTACAAAATTAAACATATACAAATGCGAATGGGAAATTTTAACCCATAAAAATGCACGGGATAAACGCCTAGCCGTGGGCAGTCTACAAACTACCGTGGACAGTCCGCAGACTGTCACACAGTACAGGGTAGGCGGGGTGGTGGGTACGGCCGAGGCCGAACCACCACCAACACTCAGCCACACTTTTATAATACCAAAACAAAATATTAATAACAGTGCCAACGGGAAAATAACGAGGCTCAACGAATTTAATTTTCATTCAATATTTACATATGTATAAATATATATGTGTATATATATATTTTTATATATATATATATATATATCTAATACATATATATATATATATACTGGAATCTGAACATTTCAAAATCAGGGAAAAATAAACACTGTACTCTGTACAAAAGAAATGTTTTATAACATATATGCATAAACAAGAATATCCCAATCCTAGAAATTCATTGAAGGAAATTGTAACTTATACAAGTATATATATACTTTTTTTAGAAAAAAAAAAACAAAAATACAGTAAAACTGTACATTTCCAGATTTCAATCAAATTTCTTTTTTATAAACAACAGTCCAGTACCCAATAGAAATTCCTTTTTAACAAATAACCTTCCTGATCCCCAATTAATTTTTCCTTGATTAAACAATAATCCAATAGATTTTCTTCCCACAAACATTTGATTTCCAACCCTAGATGAAAATTTCATACACAGAGAAACAATTTCTATTTTATTTGATGCTACAGAAAATAAATAATTAAAAATGAAAAGACCCTGGCATTTTGTGTTTGAAGAAGATCTGTAGAAGCTTTATCCCTATTGCAGAATTAATTCCTTGCTACCGATTGTTCTCGGAAATAGATCCCAATTCTCCTTCAAACCCAACCTTCTTCTTTTATGATTTCTCCAGAAGACAGAACAAGAATGCAGTGTTGAAAACAAAATTTCTCCAGAATTCCAACAACCACCCCCACAAACAAAGAAAACCCCTTATAAAAATCAATACCCAGGAAACCCTTTCAATTTCCTCTTCCCGTGAATACCAGAGGTCACGTCACAAGAATAAAATGAAACATAATTGCTACCCTCAAATATTCATTTGTTTCCTTTTTCATGGATTTACATTTCATTTTCTTTTATCATGCATTTGATTAAAAATTAAATAAATTTAAATCCACAAAATTGAACTTTTATTTGTTTATATATTCATCATCTCTACAATACTTTATTAAATAATTACTTGCACATTAAAATAATTAAAATCAACCATTTATAAGATTCAAAATAAATGTAATATTTTTACCACTACTATTAATATTTATCTATTGCTTTATTTATTTATTATTTTATGTTTTTATTTTATTAATTGTTTAATTGTTTAAATCACAACAATAAATCATACATCACCTTAGATAAATCATAAAATCACAATAACATACAAAGACCAATGCAACAACACAAAGACTATAACCAAGAGGCACAAACCAAGAAGGTACAAGACTGTTGACTCTTGGAACGAAGTTACTTCTATGTCACCTTTGTTCAACTTCCTGCCGTTGGGTTGGTTCAATGCTCATCCAGACCTATCGAAATAGGTGGAATCGAGTCTTATTCCTGCAAATCCTGCATCTAACAAGGTGATACACAACATATATACATATAATCAATTACAAAGCATCGTGAGAAGGATTTGTAGTGTAGCAGGGCACTCACGAACGAGTGATGCTACCTGTTCCCTCACCAATCTTATCATCATCTAATGCATTATGAAGTTAAGCTCTTCACCAAGGAACCAAAGCTCTGATACCAATTGTTAAAAGGAACAGGACAACTAAGAGGGGGGGTGAATTAGTTGTCACAAAAATTCAAATTCAAAACTTCAACACTTATCAATTCCACAGTCACACTATTTTGTTATTAAGTATGAGAATGAAACACAAATAACAGAAAGTAAATCAACACAATGAACACCAGATTTTTTACGTGGAAAACCCAATAAGGGAAAAACCATGGTGAGGATTAACTCACAATATAAAGTAGTTTCAAATTGAATATATAAGGCTCACTGCCAAGGGCTCACTACCTTGAAAAGGACTCACTATCCGAATACAAAAGCTCACTGCCTATAAAAGATTCAAAAAATAAAATTGGGCTTCACAACCAAAATGAACTGTAAATAGTGCACCTAACAAGTGTTGATGCAGTTTCGATGATGCTCAATAGACTGACTTGACACACTTCATCATTTTTTCTCTTCTTCACTTTTGCATTTGCTCAGACACACCACACATACCTCATACTTCATCTTTAAAACTGCTCAAAACATATATATACTTGGTATGTGCAAGATCATTGTGGAAAAAATAGGCCCTTAAGTGGCAAAAAATTCAAAAAATTTAGAGTTAGGAAACTTGATGTAAAAATTTGAATAAGTTATCTATATTATTTCAAAAATATGTAAGAATAGAATCTGTAGAAAATTGACTATAGTTCCTAAACTACTAGGTTTATTTAAAAAAAAATCTATTTGGTGAAAATTTGAAATTTCAATGCAGTAGCACTTAAATTTCAGGGAACAAATAAGAAGTGGGTGTTTGTCTGACCACCCTAACCATAATAAAATGATAATTTTTTTTTATAATATTTTAGATATAAGTAGAGGACTCATGTCCCAATGTGATGCATATTTTCTTATAATTTTTTCTAAGTAAATAATTAATTTTGAATTTTTTATTACAACTTTTAAAAAATATTAAAACTCGTATGTCTGACCACCTTAACTTGGTCAAAACTTCATGAAATTCAATTTTTATTTAATCCTATATTATACGAAGCATAGAATGCGACGCATGTTTCTGATTCAAAAAATGTGATACCATTTGAAAGCTATAGATGTTTTTTAATCTGCCTATCAATAAGAACTTTAGTCATAATTCAAATAGAAAATGAATAATAATCATTTATTAAACTCAAAATAAAACATAATTTATATTGGTGGAAAGCTGAGAATCTCCTTTAAAAACCCTTTCCGTTTCATCAATTTTGGGTAAAAAAAAGTTGTTAGGCATATACCCTACACATACTCATCATATCGCCACTTTTTGGCCCATCATGATCCTGCACATACCCACTTGATCTATCTATAAGCATCAATTAGGTCAACCTAATTAGATGCATCTCCTTGCTTACCAAAAATACCAACTCGTCGGCTTCAAGTATTCACAAAATCTTCCCAAAAGGCAATCCACACACTTAATACGCTACATAATGTCAACATAGACCTAAGATAGGTCTCACATATATCTGCATAACAAAATTAATTCACCATATTACCACTAATCCAAGAAGCCAGCCAAAAATAAAATTAATTGCAAAAAGTAATCAACAGAATAATGCCAATACACCATATGAGCATCGGACCACACGAAATTATGAACATACATGCCTTCAGGGTATGAGTAGGATCATCATGGAAAAAACAGGCCTTTCAGTGGCAAAAAATTCAGAAAAATCAGAGTTAGGCAACTTGATGTAAAAATTTGAATAAGTTATTTATATTATTTCAAAAATATGTAAGAATAGAATATGTAGAAAATTGAATGTAGTTTCTAAACTACTAGGTTTGTTTAAAAAAGAAAATCTATTTGGTGAAAATTTGAAATTTCAGTGCAATGGTACTTCAATTTTAGGGAAAAAATAAGAAGTAGGTGTCTGTCTGACCACCCTAACCACAATAAAATGATAATTATTTTTTATAATATTTTAGATATAAGTAGAGGACTTATACCCTAATGTGATGCATATTTTTTTGTAATTTCTTTCCAAGTAAATAATTAATTATGAATTTTTTATTACAACTTTTTAAAAAATATAAAAACCCGTATGTTTGACCACCTTAACTTGGTCAAAACTTCATGAAATTAATTTTTTCTATTTTTAATCCTATAGTATGTGAAACATAGAATGTGATGCATGTTTTGGATTCAAAGAATGTGATACCGTTTGAAAGCTATAGATGTTTTTCAATCAACGTATCAATTAGGATTTTAGTCATAATTTGAATAGAAAATGAATAATAATTACTTATTAAATTCAAATTAAAGCATAATTTATATCGATGGAAAGCTGAGAATCTCCCTTAAAAACCCTTTTTGTTTCATCAATTTTGGGTAAAAAAATAGTCGTCAGCCACATACCCATCATATTGCCACTTTTTGGCCCATCATGATCCTGCACATACCCTTCAACAACCATAAACTATTTCCCAAAACTACAAGCAATAACTGCCAATGTACATAGGATTTCAGACTAGAATACCGAATAGTATAGCTTGAAAACCGGTTTAGATACCAGACTAAAATATTGGATTAGGCACTAACTTAGACTTGTAACCATAACATGGTGACATTAATGACAACAAAAAACTATGGAGATAATAATTATTCTTTGTTCTTCTAAAAAATCCCCCATTCACCAAAAATAAACATTTTTTCCCTCTTATGTTTGTGTTGGAAATTTTAGGTTGAAAAAAATTGAAGATTGGAGATCTCTATAGTGCAAAATTTCAAAAGTTGCAAAAGTTGTCATTTTCGAGTGAAACCAATGGGAAATTGTGCATCTCAAATCTATCTTAAGAGGCTACTTAAAATTTAGCTCAAAAAGTTGCCTCAAGACACTTTGCAATCAATAGGACACTTAGCAACCGAGTTTTGAGGCAAGTTTTAAGTGTCTTCCACTCATCCAAAAAAATATAAAAATGACTATTTCTATTAGATCTAGGCTTC
The DNA here is from genome assembly GCA_007258455.2 of Sequoia sempervirens. Taxonomy (NCBI): domain Eukaryota; kingdom Viridiplantae; phylum Streptophyta; class Pinopsida; order Cupressales; family Cupressaceae; genus Sequoia; species Sequoia sempervirens. The sequence continues at coordinate 681,294,592 of VDFB02058242.1, forward strand.
ATCTACATGAATAAGGTCTTAGGTTACATATTTGAGGTCATTTTCTATTTTATTTTCATCTCGCAAAAGTGTTATTTGAATTGTACCCCTCATCCACACACATATAAAAGAAATTGTTAGATCTTCCATAGAATTGACTCACCTAAGGGTTGAAAGTTAATTCTATCTTGGAGGATCTCATTTCCTGAATGAATTAGAAAAGAGGTAGGTTCAGCACACCCCATTTTACCCTTTTTATTTATAGCAAGTTTGGTGAAACATTCCAAATTTAGTATAAAAACCCTATGTTTTGGTGAACCTATGCTATTTTTCTATGTTTCAATGCTATGAGAGATTTGAATACCATAGTTGGAGACACATCCTTTAGTGCAAGTGAATATGGAGGGACACCATCTACCGCATCTCAAGTTGAGATTGCATTATCACTCACATGTGAGGAAGGAGGTACACCATCGTTTCCATCTCAACCTCAAGGTAGGTCATCTATTCCATCTTCAATCGAAGGTATGCCATCTATCCCATCTCATTTAAATATTGATGAAATTCCTGATGTTGAGAAAAATTTACCTTTGAGAAAACCACCTAGAATTTTCAATAGAAAATCCAAGTATTTGATTGATATTGATGAGAATATTTTGCAGCCAATGGAAGATAAGATTCCAAAACACACTTGTAGAAGATATGCTCATAAGATTTGGAGAGTGTTCTTTGAGAAATTAAATGAGACCAGAAGATGTCAACTATTTGTTAAAATGATGCGAAGTGTAAAGTTTAGGTCCATCATGAATATTCTTGGGTTGAGAACATCAGAAGCTTCAAGTGAAAAATCTATTGTGAAGAATATAATGAGTGCATGTGAGAGTGTGGGTAACACCTCACTCACAAAAGATAGTAATGCGACATGACATGTCATTACATCAACAATAGTAAGTAATCAAACAAAGAAAGCTCATCTTATTAGAAAGACAAGTCAATCATTGAGAATAAATAGAAAAACTTTATCAAAAGCCTTTGGAAGGTGCCAAAGAATCAAGGACAACGATGACAATGAATTATGGGCATTCTTGGGGAGACTACCACGAAAAGATAAACCAATTCTTGAAGCATTGAGATCACCATGAGACCACATTTCTTTGAGGTATTTATTCAAACAAATCACTACCTTGTCTATGTTATTGCTTACTATTATGCTTTGATATATTTTTTCCAAGCATCCATAGTTTGTTTGAAAGCACCTATTTTAGGATTTTAGCCATAGCAGCAAGGAAGTGAATTGTTTGATAAAATTATTTTGTAGGCATGTATGGAAAATGTGGTAGCATAAACAAGGTAGTGAACTATTTGAAAAAATGCCTCAAAGAGATGTGGTCTCATAGTGACGTCTATCTCCATGAGACCACATTTCTCTGAGGAACTTTTTCAAATAGCTCACTACCTTGTCTATGATATTTCTTACTATTATACTTTGATATATTTTTTCCAAGCATCCATAGTTTGTTTGAAAGCACCTATTTTAGGATTTTAGCCATAGCAACAAGGAAGTGAACTGTTTGATAAAATTCTTTTGTAGACATGTCTAGAAAATGTGGTAGCATAAACAAGGAAGTGAGCTGTTTGAAAAAATACCTCAAAGAAATGTGGTCTCATGGTGATGTTTTATTTATTATTAAACAATAAAACATGAAAAAACCAAAAAACCATAGTCTACAATCACTGTCGAAAAAGAACCAAGAAATAGTTTGGTTCTTTAGTGTTTAGTAGAAATTTAAAGAGAACGTGATGGAAATATTCGTTCCACGGAACGAATCCAATTTGGTGAGATTGATAAGTCAAATATTTTTTGGTCAAGAAAGTTCCCCGTCACCATGAGACCAGATTCTTTGAGGCATTTTTTCAAACAACTCACTGCCTTGTCTATGCCATTGCTTACTATTATGCTTTGATAGATTTTTTCCAAGCAACAATAGTTTGTTTGAAAGCATCAATTTTAGGATTTTAGCCATAGCAGCAAGGAAGTGAACCTTTTGATAAAATGCTTTGGTAGACGTGTATGGAAAATATGGTAGCATAGACAAGGCAATGCGCTATTTGAAAAAATGCCTCAAAGAAATGTGGTCTCATGGAATGCCATGACAAGAAAATGCAATTGGCAGTTGCTCCTGGTTATTAGTTATGCAATGTGAAGTAATTGCATAATTGCTTATGTTGACTTTGTAAAAAACTATATTGTAATTGAAATTTTTTCATCTATCAAAATCTAGTTATTAGTTATGTAATGTGAAGTAATGCTTTGAGTTTGAAAGATGTGCAATGCAATGTAATTAGTGATATGAATATAAACTACAAAAAACTATTTTCTATAATTCATTATCTAAACTCTTAATTTTATAACCTGAGTGAAGCTTCAATGTCCACCTCCACTGGGAGGTGTTGCCATCAAATCTCCAAGATTAACCTATTCAACAACCAAATTTAGATATAAGAATACCATTCATATAACAATGCTATTCACATGTAATATTTATAATTATTTACTAGTTACATACCTCAATAGTACAAGTCATCACGTAATAAGGAGATGACAAACTGCTAAAAATTGAGTGAATTATATGACCCTAAAATTTCATTATAATCATTAAACTAATTTAGTTAATCTTACATTTAAAAAATGAAATTTAATAAATTAAATTCAATGAACTTGCTAACATTTACCTGACTATCAAGGCCAAATGCCTCATTAAGGAGGGCATATGTCATCAACATCTGATCAATTACAAATGTACCATGTGCACCTGCATCCTAACTATGCATGGGGTCATAACCACAGGGTGTCCCACAAGCTTGACGAATATGAGGTGGAACTCTACTTCTCAAAGACTCACCCTACTCACCTATGCTACAGGATTGGCATGTTGTATGATGCTTTGGATCAGGGAACTAATCAACTGCAATGTCTCGACCTCAATCCTCTCCTTCACAATGGAAGGGATAGCCACATGCTTGTATACCAGTCTAACGAGTGCTCATCTCGTTGACCACTGTCGGTCAAGATGTACCCTTACTCTATCCTGTGTCGAGCCTCCACCTCTACCCTAGAAGTATCGCATATCAAAATAGTTTGGGATTTTGTTGAGGATAAACTTGCAATAGAGTTTCCTCAAAAAATATTGCAGCACCCCATTGTTGTTGCATGGTGGATGGTCAAAAACTATCCACGACCTCTACCAAAAATGGTTCTTTATCCAAGGTTGCACCAATGGATAGGGAATCTCTTACTTGAAGGGTGTAAAAGTTGATTTGTTTTAGGGTTTGTGAATAGGGAACACAAGTCAAATTTTGTTATTTTCTCATCTTTCACTTTTTATAGGATAATTTATCAACATAAAATTGTCTATACTATCTTCTCTTATCCAACCAACTAGTTATTTACTTGCTAATTGAATCTACATTGGATAACATCAATTCAAGTGATTAAGCAAGCATGGCCCTCTATGTGAGGTTGACCTTACCAGGATCTTTCAACCTTGCAAGTATATCCTCAATTTATTTTTTGTTGTTCTCAATTTTCTCCATTATATTTTCTTGAGTTCTTTGAGCATATTAACAAATTGTTGGAGGTGTTTGTTGTTGGGGTTTTTCTTCAGCAGGTATTTCAGGTTGAGGTGAAGGAGGATTTTGAGGATTAGGAGGTTGATTATCATTTACTTTAAATTAAATAAATTTACATCAAAAAACTTATTAAATCTACCTATTTAGAAAAAAATTCACACACAAAAAAAAACTTACTCCTTTGACCTCCCCAACATTGTGGTGGAATTTTGGCAAAGATTCAACAATGATTTCATGAAGAAATTTCTCTCGAACAATGTGAGTCCACTCTTGAGGGTTTGAAGGTCGTGGGTTTGCAAGAAAGCACATAAATGAGAATGATGAAAAGTTGTTTTTTTTGTTATAACAAGATATAACGTTCTCATGTTATGAATTTAAAAAAAAAATTAAAGATGCTTGGCCACTTTTTGGCCCCCCATCTTTTTGCACCTGTCCAATATAAATTTTATATGAATTAAATATATAATAAAATAATTTACATAAAAGATAATAAAACCAAACAATATTCTTTAGAAAATGAATCTATTTAAAATATCCTCTATAGAGATGACATGATGGGTTTCAATAAAGGAAATTGGTGTGTTCTATGTCTCCTTCTGATATAAGTACAATTGAATAAATGTATTTTGTACTTATATTAAAATTTGTAAATGCTTTCTAGTGATTTTGTCACATCCCTCCTATTGCAACTGCCCATGGACAAGGATTAGACTTAGGTTAAAGAATGAACGAAAAATGACAAATGGAAATACAATTGGAAATATCAAAAATTGATGGATGGATGGGATACTTTCTATCATCTTGCATGTTTAGGAGTATTTTAAACCATTGATTTGAAAAAATAGATCATCCATTTCATATAGGGAACACCTTCGTTGTAACTAGCAATCACACTTTCGAGTGCAATGGGTATGTTGAAGAGGTGTGGAAGGTCAACTAGAAAAAAAATTGATCTAATTTTTGCATATGTTTGTGTAGTACATAAGGTCAATTAGTAGGCCATTTAGAAAAAAAAAATTTCATGCAAAAAAGGTCCCAATGGAGAAGTGATGGCTTAAAATCAACTATGCATCCACTTACATGGATCTAGACATGATTGAAACAAAACCTTTGATTGAAGAAGATAATTAGGCTTCATCACCAACATGCTCATGTTATGTTTGCAATAAGGAGAGGGAGAGATAGGGAGATACAAGGATAGAAAGAGAGAGATATAAAGGAGGGAAGAGTGAGAGAGAGAGAGGGGGTAAAGAGATAGAGATAAGGGAGAGAGATAGAAATGGAGATGGAGATGGAGATGGAGGAGAGGGATATGGAGAGGAGAGGGAGAGCTAAAGAGATAGAGGAGAGAGATAGATAGAGGTGGAAAAGATAAATATATAAAAAGGGGGAGCGAGAGAGGTCCAGAGATAGAATGATGAAGATAAAGATATGAAGTGATATATAGAGAGAGTTAGAGAGAAGGAGAGATGTAGGGGTAGAGAGAGATGAAGGGATAATGAGATAGAGATAAGAGGGAGAGATGGAAGAATAAATTTCACATGGACATCCCATATGCTCAACCAATGTGACCATAAATACAAATTAGAACCACAAAGGCATCATTGATCCATAACTCCATGATGGATTGCATCCTTAAATATAGTACTCTATTTTGAAGTCCACTAACTCATGTGGGACCCCTATGTTATGAAAAGATTCTCCACTTCTTCCTCTAACACTTAGGAAGGGGAAAATGCTTTAAATGAATCCAATGTCACATATGATTTCCACCACTATACCCCATATTCCTTATGAATGCATATGAAAACTAATGTCAAGGTTCCTAGGAGAATATAAATACAAATATATCTCCAATTACACCCTGGGCATCAAAATTTACCTAGCAAGAGTGTTAGAGATGCATTCCATGGACATAGAATTGCAAAGTAAATGGAACTTTAATCCTAATGATGCATTGGTATAATCCTTACCAAAGAATGTCCTCTAGTCTTATTGTCACAAAGTACTCACCTATTAGGGATCATAATGCCTTTATTGTTAAGATTATTGATCAATAGTAAAAAAAAAATATTCTAGCAAGCAACCTATTAGATGGAATTGAATTTAGGTAAGGCATTCTTGTTCCAAATCTTCTTTCATTCAAAATCATCAATATGTATATCATGCTAAAGGAGGTAACCAATATGATTTGATTTTATCTAGTAGACTAATATGATATTGAGTCATTTGAACTTCTCTATGAGGTAGCTAATAACCTCTTGATTGAGATGATTGGGAGGAGTAAGGAAATTAATCCACTTTCTACCATAAGTACCATATTCTCATTAACTAGCTATCCACTATGCAAAGAGAGTAACAAGATCATTCTTGATAGCTGTTACCCCAGAATTTGAACTTGAATTTTTTCAAAATTTAGTGCATTCTCCTATACACACCCTCGAGCCTGCCAAATCACAAAAATGATTATTTTTGAAAATATGCGAATGCTAGTGCAAATTACCCTTATGGGCATGATTCTATCCCCGTTTCATCCAATCTGACAAGTTTTCATGCTCAAATCTCTCATCGCTTGCAAAATATCAAGCTTCACTTTTTATCACCCGTGATCCACAAATTAAAAGCCTTCTAGGTTTTGCTCAAGGAGCTCCGATCTTTAAGATGTACAAATTTCATGCAAATTTGAGCTATTATGTAGAAAATATGAAAGTTTTTGTTCCTCAGCCCAAACCGGACTTCAAAGTCCCAACTTCAAATTTGTAAGGGGTTAAATTACTGTCCGGTCATCATTAAGTATAATCCGCTTTCCAAAGTCAGAAAATTGTATTAGAAGCATTCAACTTTGAAGTCCACTTGTGACTTTATTAAAGTCAGTATTTATGCATCCGTAAAGCCCTTACGTGAAGATTATTAGCCTTATAAAATTTGGCCTCTTTATTGTCGGGTGTTCCTTCGGTTCTAGAACCTCAAATACCTCCGACCCTTTATTATGGGAAATTTAATTAAGTTTTTGAATTCCACCGATGGTTCACAAATTATGAAGTGGGGATTCGGGAGTTTTGAGAACCACTGAACTCTTTATAACAAGGTTCTAAAGTTCTAAATACCTCCGACCATCCGACTCCTCCCTGCCTTGCCGTGCCAAGATGGAAACTATACATAGGAAAGGCATTTACTTATCAACTGAGATGGATCATTTGTTGAGTTATTCTACTCCTTTAGTATGAACGGTACATGGGAAAAGAAAAGAGTATTCTGCGGTGGCTCTCTGTGAAATTCTCTCAGGACAAAATTATTTTGTAGCAACCAAGCGTGACTACTTGGTGGTTCCTCCGAAATATGAAAATGATATTGTCATACGTTTCTTGATTGTATTCAATGAAAGCAAAGCAGCTACACCAGAAATTAGAGGTAAGGAGGTAGTGACAGCAGGCCACATACTGTCGGGAGATATCAATTTGTACGAACATTACGAGCATTTAAGATTTAAACATTGTGAGGAGGTGATCAATGGAGGGCTAGTTGGAGAACTTCTAAGAGTGGCAAGATGTTTCTATCCAAATGAAGAATCAGATACAAAGCTCGTGAACTGTTTGATTAAATACATCAAGGAGATGTAGTTTTGAAAAATACTATGGTCGCAGGATAAACAAAAAGGTTCGAAAGTCTCAAGAATGACCGCCGGATTTTTAATCTTGAGTAGCCAACGGCAAGTGCATTAAATGCACTGACATATGAATCAATTCAGATTTCTTTCCCCCTTGCCGTGTCTTGACTTTCTTGCTGTCTAGTAAATGCTCTCTGGCAGTAATTTATTTTGTTAGGTGAGTTCAAATTTGAGCTGTAATAATAAAAAGCCAAAAAGTAGAATTGAATGATAATTATTATTCAGGCAAGAGACGCATAAAAGTTTCCGTGACAAACAGAAGGGGAATGTTCGGCTGTAACGTAGAACAGAAGGAATGTTCAGGAGCAACTGAATAGTGAAGTTCAGGAGCATCTGCCGCAGCAGAAGAAAGTCAGTAAACCTTGCGCCCGTGCGCCGGAAGCTATCCCACACGGAGCAGCTATGTGTACAGAGCTTTAGCTCTGAATATTTTATATGTAAACAGTTTATGAATGTAATCTTTTTTTGTTGAGTAAATAGAATGTTGCAAATATTTATGTCTCCATTTATGTCCGTCTCCTTCTGTTGATACACTTTCGTTGTGCGTGTTTTAATTCTTTGCCTAGCATAGAAGTTCTGACATGGTATCATAGCCCATAGGTTTACTGGGTAGTCAGTTTTTAAAGCCTTAGCTTTGTCCTAGGCGTGCAGAAACAAAATCTTTGTTTCTGGGTATTTGTGAAAGCCTTAGATCTTATCTGGGTAGTTTTAGTTTTCCCCATTTTAGCAAAATGGCTGGAGGAGACAATAGGAGTTGGCAACAGCCACCTATTTTTGATGGTAGAAATTATGATGTTTGGGCAAAGAAAATGAAAACCATTTTTATTGCAAATAATTTATGGGAACTTGTTGCAAATGGGTTCACAGATGTGACTGACCCAACTGCATTTACAGCTTTGAGCAATGCTCAAAAGAACCAGTTGAAGGAGACACGGAAGAATGATGCAAAAGCCCTCAGTCTGATTGAGGCAGCCTTGACAGAAGCTATTTTTCCTGAATAGCAGCAGCTAGTTATGCAAAAGAAGCGTGGGAAACACTTCAAACCACCTGCAAAGGATCTGAGAAAGTTAGATCAGTCAAACTCCAGCTGCAACAGAGAGAGTTTGAGACCATGCAGATGAAGGACAACGAATCTATTATAGATTTTCACACAAGGGCAACCACTTTGATTAACCAGTTGAGGATAAGTGGTGAAACCTTGGAAGAACAGAAGATTGTGGAGAAGATATTGAGAAGCCTTCCCACAAAGTTTGATCCGGTAGTGATTGCCATTGAAGAGGCAAAAGATCTCACAAATTTGTCAGTTGATGAGCTGATGGGTTCTCTACAAACCCATGAGCAGCGCCTAAATAGGTCTGCAACCTCCTCCCAAGAGCAAGCTTTTAATGCTCAGTCGAATGCAAGAGGAAGGGGGAGAGGTAGAAAAGGCTCCAGACGTGGTAGAGGAAACTCTAGACGTGGAAATGATGGTGATGAAAGCTCAGCCCGAGCAAGCAGTCATGAGGGGGTGACCAACTCCCAAGGAGGAAAAAAGAACAGCAGTTTTTATCAGAAAAAGGATAAAAGAAATGTGCAGTGCTACAACTGTCAAAGGTATGGTCACTATGCAAGTGATTGCAGGAAAAAATGTGACCAAGGGAGTCAGAATGCACATGTTGCTGACTCAAATGTGGCTGGAAATGAAAGACAGTCACAAGTGTTCATTGCATGTAACCTTGCAGAACAGAGCAACGCTGAAGTTTGGTACTTGGACAGCGGCTGCAGTAACCACACGAGTGGTAACAAAGACTTGTTTGCCTCCATTGATAGCAGCGTGAAGTCTGAAATAAAAATGGGGAACAATGAGATGGTTCCAGTCATGGGAAAATGCATGGTATGCCTACAAACCAAGCATGGTGATGAAAGACAAATATATGATGTCTTCTATGCCCCAGATTGAAACATAACCTCTTGAGCATTGGACAGATGGTCCAAAACGGGTATAGAGTGCTGATGGAGAAAGGGGAATGCATCATCTATGATAAAGATGGAAGCAAAAGAGTTATGGCAGCGGTTCAAATGACACAGAACCGAATGTTTCCTCTCAAGATGCAAATCTCAGCACAGTCAAAAGGCCTGCAGCAATCAGCCTTCAAAGCAGCCATTCAAGATATCTCCAAGCTATGGCACCTCAGGTATGGACACTTAGGTTACTCTGGTTTGAGTCTTTTGTCCAAGAAAAATATGATAGATGGTTTGCCAAAAATCGTAGAGCCTAATGTTAGATGTGAAGCTTGCATTTTGGGCAAGCAACATAGGCATCCTTTTAATTCAGGCAACTCTACAAGGGCTAGAGCACCATTGGAGTTGTTGCACACTGACTTGGTAGACCCTATGCAAAATCTGTCTTTTGGAAAAAGTAGATTTTTTATGACCTTTATAGATGATTACAGCCGTAGGACATGGGTCTATTTTTTGCAGCATAAATCTGAAGCATTTGATAAGTTTTTGTTATTTAAGGCCCTGTCTGAAAAGGAGAGTGGACACTTTATTAAGGTCCTAAGGTCAGATCGTGGAGGAGAGTATACCTCTAATCAATTTGTAAATTTCTGTAGGAAAAATGGCATCAAGAAGGAGCTCACAACCAGTTATACTCCGCAGCAAAAAGGAGTGGCTGAAAGGAAAAAATAGGACAATTATGGAGATGGCAAAGAGCATGATGAAAGTAAAGGGACTCCCTATTGAATATTGGGGAGAGGGTGTAGCAACAGCTGTTTATCTGATAAATAGAAGTCCAATGAAGGTAGTCCGTGATAAAATCCCTCAAGAGGCATGGACAAAACAAAAGTGGTCAGTTGAGCATTTGAGAGTGTTTGGGTGTGTAGCCTATTCACACGTGCCTAAAGAAAATAGGTAGAAATTGGATGACAAAGGTGAAAAGTGTATTTTCTTGGGCTATTGTACAGAGTGCAAATCCTATCAGCTATATAATCCGGTCACCAAGAAGATAATCATTAGTAGGGACGTGGAGTTCCTAGAAAATGAGTCGTGGGATGGAAAAGTTGACAGCAATACTAATATTTTTGTCTCCATACCCCTTAAGGATGAAGAAGCTGCAGAGCGCAGATGCGCTGGAAACCTATAGGAAGCTGATAGTTCAGAAAACAGCAGCAGTAGCTCCGAAAATTCTCAGCAGAGAAGGAGCTCCGGAAACTTCCAGCAGGGAAGATGCTCTGGAAACTTTCAACAGGAAAGTTGCTCCGGAAACCTACAGCAGCAGACTTCATCAGGCCAGCAGCCAAGTAGCTCCGGAAATTCAGACCCCACTCTCGCCTCCCTAGTGCCAAGAAAGACTAAGAGTCTAAGGGAGATCTACCAAGGTGAAAGGTATGATGAAGCTTTTAATGAGAGTGTAAATTTCGCATTATTTTCTCATAGTGATCCTATTTATTTTGAGGAGGCTGTAAAAGAACAGAAATGGTGTGAAGCCATGGATGAGGAGATAGATGCAATAGAAAGAAACAAGACATGGGAGCTCACTGATTTACCCAAAGGGAAATCAGTTATTGGTGTCAAATGGGTCTACAAGACCAAATGTAATGCCGAAGGAAGAATAGAAAGGCATAAGGCAAGATTAGTTGTCAAGGGGTACAAACAGCAGTTTGGGAGAGATTATGATGAGACTTTTTCCCCTGTTGCAAGGATGGAGACCGTGCGGGCAGTCATTGCAATTGCAGCCCAGCACATGTGGAAGGTTTATCAAATGGATGTGAAGTCCGCCTTCCTCAATGGAGTCTTAAAAGAAGAGGTATATGTGGAGCAGCCCTTTGGATATGAAGTTCCAGGTAAAGAACACAAGGTATATAGGCTGAAGAAAGCTCTTTATGGGCTGAAACAAGCTCCACGGGCATGGTACAGCAGGATTGACTCATACTTGATGAGCAATGGCTTTAGCAAAAGCGATGGTGAGCCCACTCTTTACATCAAGGCAGCAAATGGTAAGGTTTTAATTGTTGTCTTGTATGTAGATGATTTAGTATTTACTGGGGATGATGATTTCCTCATTGCTGATTTTAAAAATGCCATGAAAAGAGAGTTTGAAATGACAGATTTAGGACTCTTAAGATATTTTCTAGGCATAGAGGTCCAACAATTGGATAATGGCATCTTTATTTCACAATCAAGTTATGCCAAACAAATCTTGAAAAGATTTAGGATGTTGGACAGCAAAGCAGCCCCAACCCCAACAGCTACAGGTCTGAAGTTGAGTAAAGAGGACAGCAGCAATAATGTTAACCCAACCCTCTATAAGAGCATGGTTGGAAGCCTCATGTACTTGACAGCTACGAGACCAGATTTAATGTATGTGGTAAGCCTAATTTCTAGGTTCATGGAGCAACCTAAGGACACACACTGGCAAGCAGGTAAAAGGATTCTCAGGTATGTCAATGGCACAAAAAACTATGGCATAATGTATACCGCCTCTAATGAGTTTCAGTTGGTTGGGTACACTGACAGTGATTGGGCAGAAAATGTGGATGATAGAAAGAGCACATTCGGGTATGTTTTTCACTTGGGTTCAGGAGCAGTTTCATGGGCTTCCAAGAAACAACCGATTGTTACTTTATCCACAGCCGAAGCAGAATACATAGCAGCGAATGCAGCAGCATGCCAAACTGTGTGGCTAAGAAGGATCTTAGTAGATTTGAGAGAAGAACAAGAGGATGGAACAGTAATTTTCTGTGATAATGTTTCATCAATAGCCTTGACCAAAAATTCTGTGTTTCATGGAAGAAGCAAACATATTGAAATCAGGTATCATTTTATTAGAGAATTGGTTGAGAATAATGAAATTAAAATGGCATTTTGCAGGTCAGAGCAGCAGCTCTCAGATATTTTTACAAAGGCTTTGTCAAAAGAACCTTTTGAGCACCTAAGATATAGGCTGGGTGTGCAGGAATGCACTAGAACTTCGTTTCTGGAAAACACAGAGAAGCGCAGGTGCACCGGAACTTCAGCAGACAGTTCCAAAATGCAGAACAAAGGCAAACAGGTTTGCGCCAGAAATTTTTCACCGGTGATCCAGAACTTTTATGGCAATGCACCGGAAGTTTCGCAGAATGTTGAAGAACATGTTTGCGCCGAAAATTTTTCACTGGTGCTCCGAAACTTTTATGGCGATGCACCGGAAGTTTTGCAGAATGTTGAAGAATATGTTTGTGCTGGAAATTTTTCACCGGTGCTTCGGAACTTTTATGGCGATGCGCTGGAAGTTTCGCAGAATGTTGAAGAATAGGTTTGCGCCGGAAATTTTTCACCGGTGCTCCGAAACTTTTATGGCGATGCACCAGAAGTTTCGCAGAGTGTTGAAGAGCAGGAACTTTTGCGTCGGAAACCTTGCTCCGGAAATTGCTCAGGAAGTATTGCGCCGGAAGTTTCCAAATAATGATGAAGAGCAGAAAGACTCAAGATTAAGGGGGAGTGTTGGATTTTTTAATCTTGAGCAGCCAACGGCAGGTGCATTAAATGCACTGTCAGATGAATCAATTTAGATTTCTTTCCCCCCTGCCGTGTCTTGACTTTCTTGCTGTCTAGTAAGTACTTTCTGGCAGTAATTTATTTTGTTAGGTGAGTTCAAATTTTGAGCGCCAGTTTCTGGGTATTGGCTGAAAAGACAAAAAGGTGTATTGAATTTTATTCTGTGCAAGAGACGCATTGCCAAAAAGTTTTCCAGACGTAACAGAAGGGAATGTTCAGCAGAACATACAGAACAGAAGGAATGTTCAAGAGCAACTAAACAGTGAAGTTCAAGAGCATCTGCCACAGCAGAAGGAAGTCAGTAAGCCTTGCGCCCATGCGCCAGAAGCTATCCCACATGGAGCAGCTATGTGTATAGAGCTTTAGCTCTGAATATTTTATATGTAAATAGTTTTTTGTTTGTAATCTTTTCCTCGGTGCAATTAGGAATGCTGCAACATTTCTCGGGCCTCCATTTATGCGTCCTGGCCTCCTTCAAGCATTAAGCACTTCCGCTGCATGTTTTCATCTCTTTCCGGCAAAAGTTCCTATTACGACCGCACTCCAAATTTAAGCATACTACTTTTAAGCAATGTTTAAGTTAAAAGGATTACCATCAGCATTCTGGTTAGTTTGAAACTTTGTCTTTGATTATTTTACACTCTCTCCATTCTATGACTGGACGTGCAACAACGAGCAGTTGCGCGGGTGCTCCATTCACCCCTTGACATGTCGCATATTTTTGAAAATGATTGGCATTGAATATGTGTTGAATGAAGTCTTGAAGCCTCATCTATTTGTCTCGGGCCTGTGTATGTGGAAGCCAACAATTTGAAGGGTCCATCGTGTTGTGAAATTTGAGATTCAGATACCGATGAGGAAAGATTGTGCATGGAGGTTTAAATATCCCCAGGCCACGTCTAATAGTGCAGTACATCTTTTTGACTTGAGAGAGGAAACATCGGTCAGAGCAAATAGTGATTCAATGACATATGGTTTTACCTTTGTTGATGTCGCAGCTTGCAATTCTTCATCTATTTAATATCTGATGATCTGTTTCATTCTACTCAAAAGGCACTAAAAGAATACACTTTAATATTTGACGTCAACTACATTTCAAACGAGCGTGAGACACTCGCAACACCATACAAATTCTTAAGGCAATGGATATTAAATTGCAGTACAGACTTCGGGATATTGCTAGTCAAGTATCGATGGAGCATGATTTGAGTCACTTATTCTTAACACCTCATCATCAGCCGAGGGCAAGTAGAAAAAATAGTTTGTAGTCCATTCTGGATTAATGAAAATGGTCACCATGAAACAATGTGTGGGCTGAAAAAGTTGATACGGATAATGTTGGGTGACATTGATACTCTTGCTTCAGTTACTTGTCACTGGATGGAACTTCTGATATCTCACTTTTTCTACATCAGACCATTTGCAATGGCACTGGAAGGCATGCTTAGCTTATCCAAAAAGTGTTTCTAGTTGAAATCTATAGTTGCTGATAAACAACTCACGAAACTTATTCTTGGCATAATGGAGACGACATTGAGGTGATCCTCGCAGAATGCTCCCAGATTTTTGATTCACGGATGGTGTCACACATGATAGAATTGCTAACAACCAAAAGCTTGCAAATAGAATTAATTCGGCGTGATGAGAAATATAATGTGGGAGGAATAAGTCTTGAGGAGCTTAATAGGCTTGTTTATGCGCAAGTTTTGTCATCTCATTCTTTCACTTGGCAGATTGCACCTATTTATCTAGCATCTTGCCCAAGGCAAGGTCTGGGTTTATTGGAGATTTTACCACTAAGGCAACCTGTTGCTGGAGACAAACAACTAGCCCTAAAGGTCCTTGAGATATGCCGCCTATATGATCTTGATGATTGTTGGTAGAAGCATCTTGAAGATTGTTGGGATGCATCACTGGAAACATGGCAGAAATGGGGCGAGAACTTAATGAAGATATCGTCCAATACTCATCACCAAATGAAATTTTATCTTCAAATAAAGACAGTTATGCCACGAAAGGGATTTGGAAAGCATTATTCAAGAAATGGTTATGTGAAAGACAAAGGCGGAAATTTTTGAATTGTCTAAGAAGCAGTTACGGGAGGTGAACGGTCTCCCAATAGCTCTATTTATTTCCAATGTTGTAAGAAGAGGGGATCTTCTTTTTTTTCGGCTGTTCTGTGAAACAGGGGAGAGGGAGCGAATTCATTTTCTGTTGTAGCCAGTTATTATTTTCTTAATTCAGCTTATGCACAGGAGCTTTTTCAGAAACTTTGAGTTTTGTTTTGTTGAAGGAATGCAGAATCATTTTCGTAACTTTGTGTCTTTGAATGTCTTTTCTGATTGCAATTTTTCTTGTGTCAATTTGTAATCTGTCTTCAATATTACTCATGTTATATCAGTATGTGTTGAGGGAAATAGAGTCATCTTTATTAATCTATACTGTCTGTGGGTGTGAAATAGACGGGCTTTGGATCATTTATTCGCATTCATTTCATTTTGAATCAATCTCCCGCACTTATTTCATGGTTATGAGTAGGTGTTAGTCATTCCTTTTCTGCTTTCAGGTTAAAAGGATACCCTGTTATTCCATTCATTATATATTTTAAGAGGGAGTTGTACCTCTCAATTCAGAGGAAAGTTGTCAATTTAATGACAACTTCTCCAGCTGTTAGCACTGTTTGTTCTTCCTTTTGGGCTTGCTGAGTCATTTTATGTATTTATCTTTGAAGGACAAATCTGTATGCTAACAATTTTTTGGTGACTCTGTTGGGGATACGACGTGGTTGGTGCTTTGTTCTCATAGAAATCTGAAGGTGTCTCCCCGAGGATGGAGGTTGGCGACTCTATGTTTATGAAAGATGTCTGTGGTAGAAGAATTCTAGTGTTATGTCATGGCTTTGGTTGCATCCCAACCATGGGAAACTCAAATTGAATCATTTGCTTTGCCTCAATATACAGCCATACCTGAAGGTTCAAGAAGATATTTTCCTAAATTTGCTAGTGAAGATTCTCAAGATCTAGATCATCGTATTCAAGCATTCACCATTGCGTGTGGGATCCTTGGAGTTCAAGAAGATGATGTGTTTGTGCAGTTGTTTGTTGAAAGCCTCATTGAACGAGTAGCAGAATGGGGTCAAAATTTAAAAGATGGATGCATTACCAGCTGGGACAGTTTGAAGGTGAGGTTTCTTGGAAGATTTAAGCCGATAGTTGATATATATGCATTGTTGATTCAATTTTTTCAAATAAAGAAGCGAAAAGATGAAATTATTAGAGAGTTTGTGGAGAGATTTAATCGTACTTTGAAAAAGATTCCTCAAAATGAGCAACCAAATGAAAGCATTCAATTATGTGTATTTATTGTTGCCACGAACCCAAAAATTAGTTTTCATTTGAAAAGAAGTAAAGCACAAAATTTGGAGGCTACACAAAGAATGACTGTTAAAATTGAGGATGATTTGATTGTGTCTAGGTTATTTAAAGAACAGGAATGTGTGAATGATTTTAATACAAAAATTTTAAATTCTGAAATAGTTTTTAATCAAAATTTTTATTCAGAGAAGAAACCTCTATTGCAAAAGAATCTTGTTGGAGAAAGAGAAAGGAAAATCTCTCCTATATCCTCTCATCAAAATCTAATAGTTCTTGATAAAGCAAGCATCCTAGAAATTTATTATTTACATGTTGAAGATGTGAACCATAGATTTTTGGGTTCGGGATACTAGGTCTCTTTTGCTCAATTAGGGTCTTTCACCCAATGGAAAGAGATAGATCCTACACTTAAAATCTAGGTGGTCCACTCAAATAGAAGATTGTATGATGTTATTTGAACTAAATGAAATGATATAATGCTGCTAAGCTATGAAATTGATCAAACATGACTGCAAAATCTAAGAATTATGACTTGTTTGAAAACACATTGTGTACTGCAAAATAACCTAAGAATAAATAGTAAGCTGCGACATAAATGATTCAAATTGAAAGTGCGCACCTAGAACTTTGATGAGGACTGGAAATGGATGCTGGAATGTTGATGATGCTATTTTTCATGCCTCGAGGGACTCATTTTCCATTCTGGGTGAATCAGTCCCAATTCTGGTAAACTGTACTGGAACCCATTTCTGACAAAAGGGTACTCAAAATTGACCCTATGGTGGGACTCATTCACCACTCATGGTGAATGATTCCACTTTTCAATTTCTATATTTTCAAAGGTGGATTCTGAAGCTTCTGATCTGCATTTTGATGCCCTATAGGTGTCTGCTTCCAAAACTCTGATTTCTGAACCTATAAATGGATTCTTCTTGATATTTGACTTGAACAAAGAGGAGAAGACTTGAATAAC